>CM042238.1:4064471-4736971 GCA_023566465.1 Cottus gobio | reverse complement strand
TTTATTTTTCCTCCCACTGACTAACATTGGCTTCCCAATACAACCTCACGAATAGCCCTTTTTTTTTTTTAAACCTTCAGATCCTAAAAGTTTGAAAATGTACGCCATAAGAAATCCGTCTTCTCGACACCTGCTGTCAGCTTGTCTCTCTCAAAAAGTTTGGGATAAAAATCGTGTAACTTTGCTTCCTGCAGAGCCTCTGAAACCAGACGGAGGTATACTTCTGTCTTCCTTTAGTTCAGCTGCGTTCATGACGTGGAACGTGTGTGTTTGGAGTATTTTAGCCTCTAAGTCATGACAAAGTACCCGAGGGTGTGTGTGTGTGTGTGTGTGTTTGCTGATGTGAACGTACATAATTACTCTTCATATGATTCTCATGAGCATATGTTTGAGTGCACGTGACCTTGATGTGCAAGGACCAAAATGGTAATTTCTTTACTAATTAGTTTGTTTATCGTGAGCTTTCAGGAGCGTTTCTCTCTCTCTCTCCCTCCCTCTCTCTCTCTCTCTCTCTCTCTCTCTCCCTCTCCCTCTCTCTCTCTCTCTCTCTTACCTACTAATTCACACCCCACCAACATGCACATGTGTGTGAGTGGCTCACCAGTAATGGCCGGTGGCAGGTAGAGAGGTGATGGATTGCCTGATTAGTGGTCTGGCAGGGCTCTCCTCACAGATGGGCTGTTAGATGCCGGCATCTGGCCCCGACACACACACACACACACACACACACACACACACACACACACACACACACACACACACACACACACACACACACACACACACACACACACGCTGTTTATAGACAGTGTAAAGGCATCCGCGCCTACACATGTGTACTCTTCAGAGACGAGGATGCTCAAATCAGAACTTTCCTCCTCGTTCACCATCTTCTCTCCGTCCCTCTCCTGTCCTGTCTCCCCCCCCCCCCCCCCCCCAACCCCCCTCTGTTTGTGTCCCCCATGCTTTGCTCGTTAGTCAGTGTAATTACAAAGGAAGGGGAACAGATTAGGGCGTTTACGCGCCAGGATGTTTACATGCGCGGACGCACATGCTGCCCGTATCACCGTGCAAGGGATCAAACACACACACACACACACACACACACACACACACACACACACATACACACACACAATCCGACGGATAAAACGCACCAATGCAGTGCGGAATGTGCATACAAGGCTCATGAAAAGCAAAAACAAACATTTGCACGTGATCACATGGGGAGGAAAACAAATGCAAGTACAACATATGCACATACACACACTGAAAGACACACATATGTCTCCTGTGAGAACTCGATATAGGAATAGACTCGACGTGTAGCTTCATTTTTTATTAACGTAGCAAACATTGGGTGTAAATTAATAACAGAGGATGTGTCCCGCGTTTATATTTGATCTCATAATCTGTTAAATATGAAGATGCAGGGTGTTTCTCAGCTCAAGGAACACAATGTAACCATGGGTGCACTTTGAGAAACTTTGATATCGAACTCCGAGATGTTTAAAGACACTGTCCATCAAAAGATACGTTGTTCCTTTGGCTGTTCTCCATCAGTGTCGCTGTCAGGATGAGGATCCATGCTCGCTGAGGGACGCAGTACAGACATTTCTCTCCTGAAATGAAAAGCTGAAGGTCATTTCCAAGTTTAGTTGCCACCCCGGCTCTCTCCTCCCTCCGCCCGTGAAGATCCCACGCTGGCGCGGCTTCCTGCGCCCTCGCCGCTCCGCCGACATGTAATTAAACCTCACGCGTGTTTTCGCCGTGACAAACCCGCGGGTGCTCGCCCAGTGAACTGAACTGCTGACGTGACACTAAGGGAGCCTCTATCACTAAAAATATCCCAGCAGGGCTCGAGACACCCGGGCCCCCCTCTGGGAGGGCTTATCCAATCACGGGGGTGGGGGGGAGGTGGAGCTGCCAGCGGTTGATAGGTTCCCTAACCTCTCCATCCACCGTGATGATAATGTCATGTGTCGTATGCTTATTCAGGCTCAAAGTAATATCATTTGTAGCGTTTTCCTTTCCGCCTTCAAGCCTCTGCTCCATAAAGCTAATCACAGTGCTTTGGATCGGGAAGGGCGAAGAGGGGAGAGAACGGGGGTGTGGGGGGAGGGGGGGGGGGGGGTAATGCCATTTTAAGGGTGGGGAACCACTCCCATTACTTATGATAATGAAAAGCTAATGTACACACCTTCAGGCTAAAGGTACATGTGTATGCATGAGCTTGTTGTGTGCTCTTAAAGTTGCAGCGTAGATCGTCGATCGATAGATAGATCGATAGATAGATCATAATATTACGCAGCTGCGACATTATATTATTATATATTTAGACATTCTGAACCTCTCCCTGTGAAATCCTTCCTGCGGGTGATATCATCCAGAGGACACGGAGCCCTCGATGAGGTAATTAAACCTCAGTGAAAAGATGTAAAAGAATAAAGCCCGAGACTCATTTGGCAAAGCTGCAGTAAAAATGCTGTTTTCCAGTTATGAAGTTTTTTCATGCACTGAGAGGAGATTCATAGGAATTCGAATAAAAAAAAAAAATCATAACAAGGCATCTAATAAACCGAAGAGCTTCTCAAAATCCAAAACAGGGGAGTCGTTATACCCGAGGTAAGGATAGAACTGCCATGGTTTAAAGGCGCTTGACCTTGCGAGTGTTTTTTGTCTTTTATTCAGTAGCTTTTAAGACGGTTGACATTTAAATCCGGGCGCGATGTTACATTTTTTTGAAAGCACCTTCATTTGTCTTCATTCTGCAAGACACGATCCGGAAACCATCCCTCACTGAGAACACCAACCGGCGGGTAAAGCACTCACAGTGACAGCCTCACAAGCTCCCAAAAGCTTGTTGGATTTTCCTCCCCACATTCGCATCGACACTCACACCCTCCCGACACCTCCTCTCTTTCTCTCTCTCTCTCTTTCTCTCTCTCTCTCTCTCTCTCTCTCTCTCTCAACTTCTTGACAGGTTTTGTGTAAACAATGTGTGGAAAGTGGGTGAAGCGTCCAGAGAGATGAAGGAGCGCTGTGACTTGTCTTCATCTCCTCTTTGCCAAATAATACATCTGTTTCACACACACACACACACACTCAGACAACAATCCTCCAGTTCGGTTGTGTGTGTGTGTGTGTGTGTGTGTGTGTGAGATGACCTCTCTACTGTGTTACACAGAGGTCGTACATTTAAATAACTCTCCCCATTGTTTGAAATCATCGGCACTGGCAATGCATTGGTGCCTCTGAGGCTGGAGCAGTGGATGCACATTCATGTATTATTTCGACGTCTCTCCTACGGGTCTCTTGGACATTTGTGATCCACAAAGCCTGTGCGGTGTGTATAGTAAAACTATTGATGCATTATTGATGAATTAACACTCTCAGTGTTATGCGCAATGGCCTCAGCCTCCGAATATGAAACCCAATCTCTTTGCCGAGACCGAACCGTGGCTCGACATTATTCAATTAAGAACAGGGCTTCCTGCAAATGCTCCAGGATCCCATCCCTTTCATGCCATTGTTAGTCTATGCGCTATAAAATATCTGTGTGTGTGTGTAGAGGGGATTATGACATGCTCTGAAGATATACTGTTGCCCCAACCCCCTTGTCCTCTCAAGGTCGGGGACCACACCGTGGAGAAGGGCAAGGGAAGGGTGGTCTTTACACACTCTGCAGAACACACTTCCTCCCCTCCTCCTCCTCCTCCTCTTCCTCCTCCTCCTCTTCATGCCTCGGCTCTCGCTGCTCTCCTCTGTGCTCTCTCCCCACCACGCTCTGCATGCTCACGGCTTGATTAAAGGCTGATTGTTGGGACCCTGAGCACATTGTGCTAACTATGCCGATTGTGCAGGAGCCCAAGGACGAGCCGGAGTGAGCGTTTGGCTGCTTATCGCCGCAGAGGCAGAGCGGTTTGACAACGGGGCTGCACTGTAAAGTAAAAACGTGGAGTGGAATTGAGGAACAAGGCTACTTTGGATGGATAACTACCCAAATACAGCATATACTTGTCTTTTTTAGGGGACAAATGGATTGTATTCCTCAGTAAAAGGCCTGCACCAGTGAAATAAATGGCCGCCAGTCACTATCGGGCATATCCCATTCTGGAAAAGCAATGGTCAGGAAAAGCTGATCACAGACCGAGAAGGTTGGCAGGCAGAGAGGGAAGGCTGGCACGGCCGAGAGCAGACGGTTGGAAGGTAACGGTTTGAAAATGAGAGATCCACAAACCAGGTATGCGGATCCACGCGGCCACGGATTGATATGTCCGCTACTCCCCGACTGCGTGGACAGGTGGGTCCGGTCACCCCTACACTGTGGCGCTGCCAAGCGAGGCCCTCGGCCCACAGCGGACCGGCCATGCCAGGCTTCAGCTGTGGGCACGGGGGCCTGCGAGACCGCCCGGTGGGCCCACTTAAGAGACGGAGAACAATGCCTAGCGGTCAGGGCCCCCCGGCGGCATGTTATTGTTTGGACATGACTCGCAGGCCCTTTTTGGACTTTCAAGATCTGCCAAACAGACGGCACGGAAATGGCAACGCACCCACACGAGCAACGCACACACACCACAACAACTTAAGGTTGGGCTTTCCTTGCGCTTCCAAAACGAGGCGAATCACCCGAGTTTTGGCATCGCGAAGTATAGAATTCTTATTTTTAATGTATTCAACTCTGATGATAATTAGGTTTCCTGCTAACAAGAGGGAGATACCACCTGGGTGGGAGGCTAGCTTTGCCAGTACCTTGGCACATTTCTTCAATTAGCTAAAGTCAGATTTAAAGAGTTCTTTCCCAAAATCTGATTTTCATAATTTTCCTAAAAGAAGTTTAACACAAGACGTTTTGCTGGTGACGTTCCGGGACCTTTGCTATGTTTTGGTCAACTCAGAGGTCAAAAGCATGTGGACCCCCAAATATTATACCCATAATGGATCGGCATGGACATCAATCTCCTGCTATGACGAGCCGTTCCACAAGCCAGAAGAACATCTGGGATGTCGGCGTTCCAGAAAACCACTGGTTCTGTGCAAGGTAGCATTTTGATGCTGAAACAGGGACCTCACCAGACCAGTGATGCTAATGCTCCCACCGGGATGACACTACACAAACTCTCCATCCTGGGAGCTAAATGCTAAGGAAAGGGGCTTCAGTGCATAACATCTGGCGCTGCACAGCTGTGTGCAGAGTGCACCGTCAAAGTCCTTAAGAATGTCTCCTTCTCATCCTTGACTGCATGATGTTTCCTATCGAGGTTTTGGGATTTTCCAACTGCAACTCCTGATTATCATGGAACCCAAGAAAAAAAGAGAATTAGCAAGCGGGGGAATAAAGGTAGAGAAGAAGAAGAAGAAGAAGAAAGAGGGTGGCTACCTCTCACCCCTTTGCGACCTGTTCACTGCGCTCTTCAACACTTGAAGGAGCTTCCACCCTCTGGTAACTTTTCAAAGGCGCCAGTAATGGTCTTTGAAGCAGCCATCAAAAATAAGTGTTTTTTATCCTCTTCTCTTTTCTTTTTTTTTTTGTCAGGCTCAATGCTCTAAGGGGTTGGAGGACTTTTTGTCTGTGAGTTGTATGTATGAGAGGGAGAGAGACAGAAGAGCAAGGAAGTGTGTTTTTCCCTTTCTTCTGCACCCTGAGACCCTTTAGCTTATTTCTCTCAACTCGTTTCACTCAATCTTCCTCTTCCTCTTTGTTTCTGTTGATTTTTCTTTTTTCAAGACCAACGTGAAAGGAGAGAGAACGGAAGATTGTACGTTTCATATGTTATTGTTGACGTGGTTCTTGTTTTTTTGATCCCGTTGCTCCACATTTCTTTGGCTTTCTTGCTTCCTTTGCGCCACATTTTTCCTTCCTCTCCAGCAGCTTGCTGATCAGATGAATCCTGCCATAGAAATGCACTTCATAAGCCCTTCTTCGCCTGCAGGATGCAGCTTGAAGGCAGTCACACTGCTTATTGAGTAATTAGCTGCTGCCTAAGTAAATCACATGCTAATTTGAAGCGCCTTTCAATCTGCATCACACTGCATGTCACTCTGCATGTACTAAATATGGTCTTCAATATCCGGCAGGGAGAGCCGCTCTCGACGTGGCGATGGTTCTTTTCAGAAGGAAAATATAACTTCCAGCCCGGCGAAGTCCTCTGGAGAGGGAAACAGCACAAACTCCACCGAAGATCTCATCAAATTCAAGTAGACAGTTGGAGCAAAACAAGGCTCCGCTCGCTGTCTCTCTTTTTCACTCCAAAGGTCACGGAGTGAGCGCGAGCGTGTGTCTCTCTCGGGTGTGTTTTCTGTATCGGTTGCGGCGCGTCCTCGGCTCACCCCGCTGCACAGCGCTGTGCCGGGCCGGATGATGCTCCACATGGTGGGTGACTTCTAATATAATTGCCTGCTTGTTTGACTGAGTGCTTGGATGTGCGCATTTGTGTGTGTGTGTGTGTGTGTGTGTTTTTGTGTGTGAGGGGGATTTCTGCTGAATAAAACACCTTGTTACAACTCTGGAGTGGATACTTACCTCCAGATGTATTTCCTTTTTTTGCTTAGTGTTCTTAATCTCAATGAAAGCTGGGAGGAACACATTTCTTCTTCTTTTCTTTTCGGCTCCACAACCGTTTGCCAATGAAGATTGGGTCAAAGTGTGTTGCCATTGCACATAATCAAGGGGTTTTAGTTGTAATGTGCACTTGGTCATATAAAAGTGTCACATGTTCCTGAACTTTCGAAGTAAAAAGCACAAACAAATGATGAAATATCATATTTCATAAGATATCAAATGAACCAGTATGAGGATACATTGGTTTGGGCACATATTTGCATTGCAATAGTTATAGAAATAGCTATATGTACCTAACAAACTAAGTAAGTAGCAATTTGCATACAACAATATGAGAAAACTTTTTCATCATGTTTCTGTTGCATGTACCAGTTTAAAGGAGGGGATTTGGTGAATTAACCATATAAGTGGTCTGACCTTCTCCAAGTGTATCTGTATCTTGAGATTGTACTTCTTTTAATAACTTTGCAGCTCTGCATCGCTGCTTTGTGTAATAACTGTTATTATCAGAGGGGATGTTTTCCCCATGCAGAAAGTAATAGCCCATAGCTGGCCATTATTGCTATTCTAAAACATTTTTTTTACCAGGGAATGTGGTGCTTTGTAGTTCCCCCAATGCATTTATGGTGATTTATATCTTACAGGGAGGGATGATGAGAGAGTAGATTTCTATCATATCGCTCGCTGCCCTCGCAGCCTCCGTACCTGTGCCCCCGCTTCCCCCCAGACACCCAGGGAAGAGGCGGAAACGAGCGTGGGAGATGGTGCACATTTCTCTTTTGAACTTCACAGGAGTGAGGTGCTGTCGAAACACTCCCAGGTGCAGATTTTTCTTGGATGTGAGGAGGAAGGGCAGGGAGTTCAGAGATAGAGAGAAGGACAGGAGAAGAAGAGGAAAAAAAAGAAAGGGAAAGAAAGTGAGGGCGAGTGCACAACAGAAAGAGTGGGAATGGATTTGTGTATCCTGCTGGGGGTGAAACGGTAAGCCACTTTCTGTGTTTTGGTGGAAGTGGATTGATTTCCCCTTCTGTGACCTCTGTCTCACTCGCTGCTGTTACCAAGTGTGATACAAAAGTCTTTTAACTGGAGGTGGAATAGAAATACGCCGGCTGCTGCATTTGGAAACGGCAGATGAGTCCAAATGTTCTCGGGCGCCGTGCACAACAGAGTCAGAAAGGTACAGGCCTGCAGGTGTAGTCTTTGTGGAAGCGCCAGCTTTTGATTACATGCCCGCCGAGCCCGATCCACAAACAAACGGGAGCTTTTGGGAAAGACGAGTAAAAAAACAAACAAGGTGTTTGTGCATCTTCTCCATATCCAACAAGTCAGTTTTCTATATAGGATAAAGTGAGTAGAAATCTCCTAATATTTCTATTTTCAGGCAAAAATTCCTTGGTAAGACTGAACTGAATGTTTTATATTATTATATTTTGTCATTATTCAACAAAGTCTATTTTGAGTCACTGGTTTTCCGTGACTCCATCACGTCCCGTACGTATCCCGGTCCTCCTTCTTGGGTCATGTCTCCACGTCGGATCAGTGAAACATAAAATTAAAAAGACTCTTAGCCTTTTGACATCCCCTCACAGGGCTCCAGAAGTTAATCTGTCCTCTGTTGAATTCAAATTAACTTGACCTTCCCCTTTTACAGCCTGCGCCTTCCTCTGAACCCTTTAAATGCCACGCGATAGGCCGGGCGCTGTTTGCCTAAATGATACAAGCTGAGCCCCCCGAGGCCTCGGATGCAAACACAAATTACCTTTAAGAGATGGGGGATGAGGGGGGCGTCACAGGTGAAGGTCGAAGCACACGGCGGCCCCCGCCATCCCTCCGGAGAGAAAAAAAAAAAAAGGAAAAGGAAAAAGCGGCGACCGAGCGGGCTCGGTGTAAATCTCCGAGCTGTAAAACCGGCTCTGTCTACACTGCCCACCCTCATAAATTGGCATCCCCCTGCCAGCCTCCCTCCCTCCCCTCCGGCCGTCCCACCGCTGGCTTCACACATGCTTTATGACAAGAAGATCAGAGCACTAAATGAACGGAGGTGAGGGGATCGTAAATCGGCCAGGTGAGGACGGAGATACGGCGAGGGAGGCCGCTTCAGTTGACTTGAGCAAAGGCGAAAAGGGAAGTTTGGCCCCCGAGGGGCCGAACACACACACATGACACAGAACTTTCTACTTCTATACAACCCCTTTGTAGACGTGCAGGACTTAGCTTCATCATATAGAAACCTGATACACCTTGTTGTTATTCAATCTGCGTATAGCCATGAAGAAAAATGTATTTCCTCAAAACTTTGATTGAAGACGCTGACATGAATACCGTCCATATGTTGCGTGACGACAAGTATGTTGACATATAATCCTTTGCTAATTATACATTCATTCACCAAAGCAATGACATTATTAGCATAAACGGTCGTTTGTGAATCTCTCCGTGTGCGCCTGTGGCTTGTGGATGTGCTCGGGTTTCATTTCAGCGCCTCTTTAATTAGGGCTCCTCGATTGAAAACGTATTGAAATCATATCGGCGGCTGTGGTTTTCACATTACCGGAGGACATAATGAAAGGCGCCTTCAGTGCGAGGTTGTGTTACAATGAGGCTGGCATGCAAATCAAATGCCACGACTATGAGATAAACTTTAATTTAATTCATCTCCCGGAGGCCTCGGCGCTTCGCGCTATTGATTTATGTCTCCATCTGTATTCTGCTGTTGTTCCCACAGATCAATACAGCTCGGATTCCCATGCATGTGTTAGATGACACGCCTACTGTAGTGTTGTTCTCCGTCTGGGATATTTAGGGACGCTTTGCCGAGATGCGGGAGCAGTTTCGTGCCTCTGTTTTGGAAACGCACACACGCGGCGCTCCTCTCCGGCTTCATTTACCTACAGCGGGCAATTGTGCTCACGCAAACTGTTTCCGAGAAGCCGTTTTTCATCCTTTATGGGGCCATTCCATCAAAAATAGACAAACTCTCACATTCATTTTAGAATTATGACACTGTGGCGTGCTGAAAGCAGCTCTTCTCGGTCCTCCAGCCTTGTGTTCAGGGTCGGCGTTGCATCCACGGAGGCCGTTTTGGGGGCGGCGGCGCCGAGATTGAAGAGCAGTTACGGCGGCATGGAGCACGTCAGGGTTTCTAGTAGCCTTTAAGAGCCTTGAAACAACCTCAAGAAGTTATGGGAAATGATCGAATGGCATTGAAGGAACTTTTGATTGAAAGAAAATGCAAATACACAATATTTTCTATTATGAGAACTCAGACATGATCCCTCACTGGCTTCCCGACAACCAAACATTTAGTAACGTCTTAAGGTTAAACAAAACCCAAGGATGCAATCACTGTTAGGATTCAAGCTACTTGTGTGGTTAGCAAGTCTGTCTTTCAACCAGAGGATCGGTGGTTCGATCCCCGGCTCCGCTAGTCCATGTCGTTGTGTCCTTGATCTTGTGCTTAATGGATGGAGCGGCCTGTGGTTCGCACTCTGAGACTGAGGCATCAGCAGGTGCAGCAATACACACAATTAAAGTCTACTTGGAAAACACTCACACACACACACAGTTATACACCATGTTCTTTGCACAAACAGCCTATTCCAGTTGCCGCACTTCCACATTTCCTCCTGCATGCTCTCGTCTCTCTTGAAGCGTCTCACCTCAATATCCATCCATCCGTCCATTAAATGTATTATTTGTGAGCCCTCGACCTTCATCCCGGCCCACCGCTCTCTTCCTCCTGCCGAATTCCAATTCCAACCGTGTGAAAATCTCAAATTTTCTGCCCACAAATAAGTGCGCCTGTGTTTCCCCCTCCCGGTGAACGCGCGTGTGTGTGTGTGTGTGTGTGTGTGTGTGTGTGTGTGTGTGTGTGTGTGTGTGTGTGTGTGTGTGTGTGTGTGTGTGTGTGTGTGTGTGTGTGTGTGTGTGTGTGTGTGTGTGTGTGTGTGTGTGTGTGTGTGTGTGTGTGTGTGTGTGCGCTCGCACGCGTCTCCCGGGCCCTGCTAATTAAAACATCTCCCGTCTTAATTTCCCCCTCACGTTAACATCACACACACGCGCCTCAGACTTGTGTAACTTGGGTACAACTGCTGGAGTTTGACACAGTTTGTGTGTTGTTGCCTGTGCGCCGCTGTGCTCCGTGCGCGCCGGTGCATTCTCGCAGACGTTCGCTTGGTGAGACCAACTCTCCTCACAAAGAGATTTCATGATTACAGGACTAACCCAGATACTTGAAGATGCATGACTGAAGCGGCCTGAATATCAAGCCAGCCCATTTGACGATCTCCGCATCGAATCTCCAAAAGCTGACGTTTTCTTGAACTCGCCGCTCCCTGATTGGACGCGCGGGCGTCGGCCGCACTTTTCAGAAAGGCGTCTGAAGATTTCCCGACGTTGGAGGGCGTGGCCCCATTTAAAAGGTGGCCGCTCGGAGCGAGAGGGCCTTCGTTAGCCGAGAGTGCGGCCGCGTCGTTAGCGCCATGTTCTCCCTCGCCCATCAACGCGCTCCTTTATGGCACATTTCACTCCCAACTAGGTCATTCGGGTTCGCTCGGCAGATGGAGGAGCCGGAGCGGCGTGGAGACGCAGAGCAGGCGGGCGCGTAACGATGCGCACACGCAGGCTTTTTGTACACACTCGTGAAAGAGACACACACACACACACACACACAGAAGTGCACGCCACCACTCGTTCTTCTGCTTTGGCCTTAAACGAAATGTCCCCGTCTCCGTTGGCGCCGCTCACTGAGATTGGAGGGGGGTGACTGTTGTTCTCCCGCCCCACCCCCTCCCCCCCCCCCCCCCCACGACCATCCCCCGGCCCTCCATCCGCTCGGCTGTCAAACTCCCGTCCCCGCACACACGCCCGTTGAGAGAGGCGTTCTCTCGGGGGGGCGGAGCTCGGTAATCATGCCGCTGCACCTCTGGCAAGGCTAATTAAACCAGCACATCTGTGCCTCATCCCGCATCTGGAGCAGGTGGCGGCGTCGCCTGCAGAACCGCCATCCCCCCTCTCAACCGCCGCCGCTACCTCGTTGCCGCGCGGCTAAACAATGGCGGCCGCGGGGGTCTTTTTGTCTTTTTCTTTGATAGTTGAAAGTTGATGCGAGGGCTCCAGCTCTCCTGTGCACAGTCTGGTTTTTCAGCCCACCTCCCCCCCCAAAAAAAGTACACAGGGACTAATTTAATGATATTTATCTCCCCGCTCTCAGACACAGCGATGACATGTCGTACTTCAGCGACGAGCTTTTCATCCTCCCTTTCTCGCCTCGGCTGATTTCTGACACAAAAGCGAACTTCTCGAAGTGGAATCCCTTTAAAGACGGAGTCAAAGTCTCAGTGGGGCCGGTGGGGATCGGCGGAGGTTCATCTAAGTGAAATCGAGTCGGACGGGGTGGTCGGTACCGCCGGTGCTGAATCAAAGTCATCGGGAACAGCAGGCGCGTTCAATTACAGCGCTCTCGCGGGCAAACGCAAAGAAAGACGTCGCTGTCTCTATTTCCATGGCTTTATGATTATGATTGTGTAAACAAAAATAGCTTCTCTTTTTTTCAACCAATAAGGTCATTCACACCAGAGTCAGTGATACTTCCTATAATCCTCACTTTTGATGAGGTTTAATATTCAGCCGTAATCTGGATTCCGACGTCCCATGATTCCCCAGCATCGCACTTTATTATCTTTCTCCTTTCGCTGCTAAATTGTTGTGGGATTTTGAATTCAAATGACTTCCTGTTTGGGTAAATTCTTGGTGACCCTGCGGCCTTCACCGGCTGTCCCTGGAGGCCCGATGACGTGTTCGTAACAAGCAGCTTATTGCAGCGTTATTGCCCCGGCGTCCAGGAGGCTCCAGGAGCCCGGGGGCCATGTGTGATGGAGCTGACAGGTCCGGGGGACTCGACTGTAGCTGTCAGGGAGCCGGCGGCTCGGCTCGGCTGCCGCTGTCGAGAAAACGCAAACACGCGGCCGTTTGTAATTAGATGCGTGGCGTTCCCACGATTTTTTCCCCCCCCGCATATGCAAACACATGCATGGGATGCATGGCGGCGTGCGGCGAATCCACGTGCAAAATGAAAATGTTATTCTTGCGGCGCGGCAGGAAAACACACACACACACACGTAGAAACACACACTCAACCCGGCGAGTCCTTCGGGAGCCCCTGACAGCTCTGCCCTGAGCTTCCAATCCGTCTCAGGGAGCTCCAAACACCCAGTGCAATTACTCTTTCTTGCTGACTGCACCTGCACAACATAATTGAGAAGGCTACTGGGGCTTTGTCACTTAAGGTAAAGATGTAAAAGGAAAAAAAAGTGCCCTGGCTAAGCTGCAGAACTGCTGCACGAGGGATATTGCACCTCAAACAGAGCGTCTGGGCCCTCACGTCCATCTGTGCTTGTTTGTGTGTGTGTACTGGAGGACGCGGCGGAAAGGAATTAGGATCCTCCGAAATAACTTTCCTATTGAACGTCCCGCGACGGCGACTTGAAGACTGTTCTGTGGAGATGGCTGAGAATATAAAATATTCATGCGTTGTCCGCCGGTTGAGTTTGGCTTTAAAGGTTGGAGAGACAGTTTTAATGATCAGAGATTTAATTAAGCTCCGGTGGTGCGACTAAGGCTGACTCGTGGCGACCAGGGGAATCTGGAGAGTCCCCCAGTCCTGCTTTAATGAAACCAGCGGCAGGTCATTGTCTGTAATGAGGAAATTTACTTGGTCTTTTGTCTCATCCTATATATTGTGCGGGGAATGAAAGGAAGTGAAACTGTAATGTATTTTTGTTAAGACGCTTTTGAGTCGGCTTTTCAAACGGTTGCAGGTCAGGAGTGTTTAAACGCATCCCGATGACACTATCTGGCAAACAAGTAAAAAGCTCCAGCTTTGAAATGAAGTTGACTGAAATGTCTCTGACGGCGTTGCTCAGTCGTCTGGCTACCTCCAGCTACCTCGATCTCGGTTCCAGTTTCACGCGAGGGAGACAGAAACGGGTGGATTACCCAAAACTGGGCAGAGGATTAGCAGTGGGGAACCTATTTGGAATACACGAGCTGCACACGATGTGTTCAAATCTTCTAATCTTGTCAAATTTAGTTCTTGGCGAGAACCCCGAGGCAGATCATCTGGGATTAATTAGGAATTTGCAATAACCAGAAATATTGGATTCATTCTTTTGTTTTTGCTTTTTTTTTGGGGGGTATCGAGAATCGCAGAGTTTCAGCTAACTTAGCTTAGCACAAATTCAAGGGTCGACATCCAGCCCGGCTCTTTCCAGACTTCATGCTAAGCTAAGCTAACCTTCTCCTGGTGCATATTTGCTGTACAGACATCCGAGTGGTGTGGATCCTCTCCTCCAGCTTCTGGCCAAAACGTCTATAACTATTGACTCTTCCTGTTTCGGCCCCTTGTGGCACCAGTCCTTTGGATTTCAGCTTCATCAACCAGCTCTCATTCTTTTTCATTCTTTTTCTGTCCTCCTCTGAACCCCGGAGGATTCCCACACAGCTTGAAGCGTACCTAGAAGTCTGTTGAAACCAATTTATGAGCCAAAACGTGAGCTACGTCTTTAAATATGCCCACTTTTGCAATTCACCAATGAGTTTTCCTCTTTTTTCTCCCCTCCCTCCTCCTTTGTCCTTTCCTCTCCTCACTCATCCTCTTCCTCCTCCCTCTAGCCCACCTGTGAAAACATCCAACTTTCATCCCCTCTGCTTCCCCCTGAAGGCAGACTAAGCTCTCCCCCTGCTCTCTCTTAGCCCTCTCTCATTCCTCCGTGTCTCTTATTCGCTCCATCACTTGTGCGCTAACTTGCACAGAAAAGACACACCCTCAGAGACACACACTCCCTTGTCATTTGTCAACACTGTCAGCTCGGATGGAAAGAACCTTCCCGAGCTACCTACCTCACGCCCACTCGCGCTTCTTTATGTCAAATCCCACCACACCGGAATAGGCAGCGCCTCAGCCATCAGCATCACCTCCGATATAAGTGGAGCAGCCAGACTTACTGAGTCATGTGACAGTTTCCATCACTTAGACGTGCTGTCACATCACGGTGGAAGAATTAGCAGGAAACCGTCCTTAGTTGTACTTTGAAATCCACCAGAACTGATTCAAAAAGATAAAGCTTGACTCATTTAAACACAAAATCATAAACAAAAAGTTTTTCAGAATTCTCCTTTGAAGAATCTTGAAAAAAAGTACGATTTGAAGGCTCGAGATCGTAATTTCTGGCATGCTGTCGTACGAGAAAACAAACTAATCCTTAAAGAGTCAACTCAAGCGCAGCACATTGTGTTTTGTTTGCATGGGAAGACATCGGCGAGCTTCTGTTTCATCTGAGCATATATGACAGATTAGCTTTCTTCCTGGTCCACTTCCAATTACGACACCAGTGAAGACTTTGTCAGCACATAAAAGGCCAACTAGACACTGTGGCAGCATGTGGACATACTGACAGAGGAGTGTGACACCAACCAATTGAGGTATTAATTTAGAGACTCAAGAATAAAGTTATAACACGTTTGAGTCGTATTTAAGAGCTGTAGCTCCCTTTCAAGTTCACAACCTCTCACTTCTGCTAACTCAAACACTGTCAGACATCCTTAAGCACATTCTGCGTGTCTCTCTTTGCTTTATAGTCAAAGAAATGTAAAATTGATGTATATTCTTTCGCTGCGAGCGAGTTCTACTTGGGAAAAATTGCCTCATCTGAGACCAAACTTAAAACGCTCGCAGACACATAGTTCAGCGGCCTTTTGTGCAAAGCTACTTGAATTTCCTCTCCCAGGGACAATATATGTGTCTCCAGTAGGAAAACATACACCGACTCAAAGTGCAAAAGATATTAAAGCCAGAACCACTTTCTAGCTCTGAGGCTACACTTCATTTAACATCCTATAAGGAATGCAGCCGTGATGACTTTAGGTAAATGATTTCTTCAACATAGCATAAAAGCCACTCATCACACAGTGATGTTTCCTTTTCACACCGGTTGCTTTAACATTGTCATTGAAAGGTTGCGGTTCATTTCTTAACTCTGCCACTGAAGCGTCAGAAGCAATTAAGCCTCGGCGTGTGAGGGAGAAAGGGACATTTCACCTTTTCATACACAGCAAACGCACTCAATACACTCACTTCCATGTTTAACTGTTTGTATGATCTTGAGGAACTTGGAAAATACTTAAATATGCCCATGTTGGGCACTCTTTAACGGCTGGAAATGTACTTTTATGATGGAGGTGGACTTATGTTGGTGGAATTATTCACGAGCTCCTGAATTCATTGCCGCCCCGATGAGCAATAACCGTCCCTCAGTTAACACGGAGAGCAATAACCCATTTCATTTCATAATTATCGATCGCTTTTGATAGCCACGCCGAAAGGTCAAGACAAGTTTTTTCCTTTTTTTTTTGTGAAAAGCAGGGTGAGTTGAAGGAAGCGAGGGAACGACGGACATCACCATCCGAGGAAAATCACACTTCCATGCACGGTTCTTCCACACGAAACTAGAAAACTGTTTATTACTTGCGTTCGGCGAGAAACACGCACCCACTCGCATTTCAGCATGAAGCGCCTCAAAAGACATCCGGCCAGACACGCACTTTGAAAAACACACTCAGGGAGCGCTTCTTTTTCATGCCTGTACATGATCATTCTATTATGCGTCGCAGCAGCTCTGGTTTCATCTCCCTCGCCGCTCACAGGCCGTTGCGCGTCTTCTGCTCCATTTGCCCATTTGTCTTCTTTCTACTGTCTGTGTATGGAGAAAAGAGGCCGCTCTCATTTTTAATAAAAAAGCTTTTAAGGAAGATAGAGAGGCAATCCTTTTATTTTTCTGCTTTTAAATAAACTGCTGTCGTCTGAGGTGACTCGTGAGTCCTAAAAAGGATAAATCAAGCCTAATAATGAATGCAAAATGAATCCAATAACACATATATGAGTATTATGAGAGTCAAATCGTCAGAAAAGAGCAGCAGACAATATTAACCAACACCGTTTTTACACATACCGTGCAGCGTGCACATACAAACCACACCGTGCTCTGTCCTCGCCCTCAATCACTCATACCCACAATTCCTGACTCATCAGACACTATTGTCATGCACCCACCGTCGGCGGTACGGTGGGCTAAATTATTGGCCCCTTTTTAATAAGGCTATGGATTGCTTGAGGAATGGCACCGGCGCCGCTGTTGATTATATTGAAAGCCTGTTGTTTTATATCCTGCGAATGTCAGATTTCTGCTATTTACATCCCTCAACTCCTGCACGCCAGTGAATGGCTATTGATTTGGCCGGAGATAAATGGGAGTGGCCGTGTGGAATTAAAACCCCCCAAAAAAAACTGGTGAGAGGAGGCGGGGGCAGTGGAGAAGCTGAGGATTGCTTTGGAGCAAGGACAGGATTTAAAGGCAAAAAGAAGATTTGGGCGTCCATCTTGGGCGGCTCTGTAAACAAAATAGTTCCATATTTTCGCTCCCGGCTCGGCTTTTTCAAGCGGCTTCCGGTGGACTGGGATTCGGTTCCAAGATGCGGCGGGCTGTTTGATGCTGCTGCCACGTTTTCGGCCCGTTGTCTCCATTGAATTTGTGCGCCTACGGCTACAATCTGTGGTCAAGAGCCAGACTGCAGCTCTCTCTGTGCCAAGCCTTCATTTTATTCTTTAATAAAGGGGAAATAAAAAAAGCCGCCTCTCTTATACTCTCTTACACATCAACAAGTTGGGATTTTCAAAGCCTCTCAGGAGTTATTTTTCGATGGAATGATGGGAGGAAGTGACTGTTTAGTCCACGTCTTCCGTGGGTTTTGTCTCAAGGTTCGAGTTTAACATTCTCTTTTTTATTTTCCAAACTCGTGGCTGCTTTTGCAGGTATTCTGAGGTCAAGAACTTTCACACGATCTGCTGATGAGCACATTTTCATTTTTCCGGTATCAATGCTGAACATTGAGGTAAAAAGTACTCGACGTGAAAACAAACACTTTGGCTTCATAAGCTGTGAATATCTGTGATAACAAAGCCTGACATCGAGCATTAATCAAAGCCCACGAAAACATGATCCGACTTGATTATACGTCCCCTTTGGCTCCGGGGAATTATATTAGGCACGTCGCACTATTTCCTAACTGATTGTAATTGTTAGCTTGCATCGTTTGAATGCGACATAAAAGGAAACAGCCATGATAATTTATTAATCATGGAAGTCATTTTTTCACCTTCACTTGTTCCCACTTCTTTATGCTGCTCCTCTTTGTCTATTTTTCTTTTTTTAGGGGGGGGTTTTAGCGATTTTTCAGTTTTTTCTGAAATTTTTCTGAGTCTGTCATATTCTTGTCCAAAGCTGTACAACCTGGACATTTTATTTTTTTAAATGCAGCAGTGGAATGGGGGGGGGGGGGGGGGGGATTTGAAAAGTGAAGGATGGAGTGACGGAAGAGGAGAAGAGGCGAGACTTTTAATGAACGGACCAGGAGAAAAACTGATCGAACAGCGACGTTGGGAAAAATATAGGGAAAAAAGAAAAACAGGACCAGTGGAAAAGTGTAAAAAAAAAAAAAAGATGACAGCAATGGAATGAGGTGGTGGGGAGACGGGAGGGAGCGAGGCCAGAGCACGATAGATGAATGACATTTTGGATTCTCTCAGCAATAAAGCGTCTCCCCAGACACAAGCTGTCTGGGTTTAGATAGAGGCCGTCACACTGAAGGGCTCATTTGCCTTTCAGTTGCTCATTACGTCCAACCCAAACTTATTTCCTCCCCCCACCCACCCCCGGGTGCTCAGACTCTCAGTGTGTGTGTGTGTTTACACGTACAGCAGCGCACTGTGTGTTTTGGATGTTTTTGCATGTGCGGCGGTGACGCTGGTGTGTGAGTTTCATTATCTCTCGGGCACGTCGCGTTCGGGACACCGTCACTTCATTTCGTGCACAATTTTAACGCCGACTGCTGTGTTTGGAATAACTCAAGTCTGGGAATTGTGCACAACGTGGACACACACACACACACACACACACACACGCTGCTTGCATCTTAACACCAAGCGTCTCCTTTCTTAGCTCCGGTGCTGAAACACACAGGCCTCGTGGCATAAATGTTCTCGAACCTTCCTTCATAATGATTTCTCCCATATGGTTCATACTAATATTCTGCTCGGAGCCAACTCACTGGAGCTGACAGACACACACACAGACACACACACACACACACACACGCATGATCACAGGCAGCCCGTCTGTGCTACATTAACTACAAACCTCATTTCCCCACAAAGAGAAGCCACCGGCTGAAAATTGGCTAGGACGAGTCATTAAACCTGTGTTTGACACACACACACACACACACACACACACACACACACGCACACGCAGACACATCTGTTATACAAATGACCCCCCCCGCCCCCCACCCACCCACCTGTGTCAGTGTAGCAGGTGACATCCCAGCCCCCGCTGAGAAATGATTGCCCTTTTGATGGAAGAGGGCCAGTTTCCATGTGTGTCGTACAAATGTGCATGTGCAGTTGTGAGTCCTGGGTGCCTTTTGAGTGCATTTCCTGATGTGTGAGTGCGCGTGTTGCAGACATGCATGGTAATTGATGGTTACTGCGAAGGGAAGAGGATTAAGATGCCCGGGAATGCCCCGCGAGAGATCGGACGCAGTGTGGATGGAAGAGGAAGTGAGAGCGGGTGGAGGGAAAAGATCCAGAAAGAGCTGCGAGTATCAGTGAAGGACAAAAGGGAAAAGGAGCTACAGGGGAGGCAGTCGGTGAGCATGGAGGGGAAGAGACCCTGCTGCGATAGGATTGATGGTCCTGGACCCCCGCTGGCCCCGGATCAGCCGCCCAGAGCTGTCTGGGACAATTTGAAGTTCAAGTCCCAGGGAAGTGGGGACGCCCTAATAAGCAAAAACTAAGCAGAAAATTCCTCAGTTTCTGTCAGAATGGACTCTGTGGTCCATGGCGGGTTCTTTCAACCAATGTTCATTGTATTTTTGACTGTTTTGATTCTAAAATGCCTCTATATTTATCATCAATTGATTCAGACAACATTGCCCAACATGAACCGAGCAATCCAGGCAGGTTTTTACATCCGGGCTTTCCTCGCCCTCTGATTGGCTGAGCAGGCTGGAACAGAAGTGACTCCAAAAGAGGCGCGAGACGGACTTTGTGTTCTGCTAATTGAATAAACTCCTTTCAAAGACTCTTTTTAGAGGCATGTTTTTTTTTTTTTTCTTGGCCTTTACCAACATGAAAAGGGCAATTCTAGCACCAAACGGCCACAACATAATCTCCAGGTGCTTAGTTTTCCTGGATTAACACACCGACTCACCAGGCAGCACTTATAGAGACGATGGTGGGGAGGAAGAGTCACTTCAGCATTTCCTAACAAAACAAAGTTAAAACTACCACCGTGTGTGTATTTCACTCCGTGACATAGTTATTGCTTGTAAAACTGGTAATCCATGAATCCAGTCATGCTGAATAAACAGAGCATGGGCGAAATTCTATAAATGTGAATGTAATTGTTTCACCTCACATAAAAAGCTTACAAGGTGTCACACTGGCCCTTTATATGTGTTCGAAGAGTTCTATTAATAGCAATAATGTATAAAAAATAACCTGAAAAGCGCATAAATATCATAATTGAGATTCAATATTAACTGTGTGTAAAAGTATTACCATTTTATTAACCAAGGGCAACCAGCTAGCCGCTCAAAAAGTAGGTTTTATTTGACCTTTCAGTCGTTTTGTAAGAGAAGGTGATTTCTTTTATATTTTTTTAATGGTTGGAATGAAAGTTAATTTCATATACAGGAAGCTAAAGTTAGAGCTGAGCCTATAAGCTCTGTGGCGGCCTCGTCAGCCCCGCCTCAGGACTGTGTGTGACATCTGAGCAGCAGAGGAGATGATGATGATGATGATGATGATGATGATGGTGGTAGTAGTGAGTGATGATCGAAATGAAGGCTGGTAGGCCCAGTAATAACCATCCACCACTGATGGGATCCAGGCTCCCGGCTGTTTGAAGCCAGGCGTGTGTGTGTGTGTGTGTGGGGGTGGTGTGTGATTAAGGGATGGATAGTGGCTTCTATTGGATGTAACTGCGGCTCAGAGTGGATGAGTTTTCAGTCACACATACTATAAATCCATGACTCAGGAAGATTCTGGGAGTTTTCCTATGTTTTAAGTGCATGATTGTCTTCTGCACGCAGGGATTTTAATTACATTAAACAGTTTTTTTTTGTTAACAGTCAAATTAATAATTATGAATTGGAACAGTGAAGCAAAGGTGACTGACAGAGAACCAAACGTGAACAAGCTGCAGCACTTCCCCGTGGTGGATCAAAAGCGATGCCCTGCCAGCTGGGAAATCCAACTGGAACGTGACTGAGCCGAAGGCAGAGAAGACATCGGGAAAAGCATCCAGGCGGGAAACACGCCCCCATCCCGTTTACTTCTGATGTCACGGCGCGCCGTTTTGCTGACCCCTGCAGTTCCCACGCTAACCACTCAGTAGTAATGAAGGGTTTCAAAACGAACCTCGAAATCCATCACATTAAATATTTGTAATGTTATTTTGACACTGGCAACGGGGTCGACTTTACTAACTGATTGCATCTGGATTGCATTTGGATTAGTTGTAGTTCACATTTTGAGTGTGTTTAGGCCCTTACGGCCTTTTTCACTGATCCAACATACTCGTCCCCCATGACTAGTAGCTCATAGTCTTGAGCATGAATGCAAGAAGAAAGAAAGAAGAAGTCAGACTTTTAGAGCATTTTATTTTTTCCAGAAATGTTCAGAATATTGCGATATATCTGTATTTTTCTGTGATAGCCATGGATTTTGGAATTATCTGCCATTTTTATTGGATGTGGAGTGAGATCGCCTATAGGTACGATGCATCCATGTATTCATTTACTGCTAATGCACATTGGAGGCGTGTGTGGGAGAATCAAAAGTTAAAAGGCAAGACAGGAGGAATGATGTAAAGACGAGACTGAGTTTGATAAGAGAGCAGACGCGGCGCGAATAAGAAGCCGAGGAAAATGTGCGGGAGAAGAGATGATGTGAGAAACGAGAACGGGCACAGCTCAATATGTCGGCGAGAAGAAGCGGCGAGGTAACGGTCTGCCTGCGTCTCTCACTCCACAGATGGATCAGAAATGGGCTCCGACCTCACCGTGAATGTACCGTACTCGCTCGCCTCCGTGCTCTGCACCTGTCCTGCGCTCCCCAGGGCAGCTTTCGTTTGCATTTCTTTTTTAAACGCGAGGATGCTCCCTCATTGTTGCTAAACTCCTTTTCCAGGAAGAATGGGGTGAGACCGGATTAAGTTGTAATTCAATTTAGGGAGATTAACTTCAGTCAGTTTCAGCTAGAAAGGCGACAACGCCAGCAGCAAAACTGGGTTGTGCAGCTTAGAAGTATTTTTTTAATGCATATGCATGTGTAAGCACACACACACACACACACACACACACACACACACACACACACACACACACACACACACACACACACACACACGCAAAGGCATAAAATGCACACATTCCATCTGTACTTGAAGTGGGCCGGAAAACAATCGTATTAAGTATTTGCATTCCTTATTGCTCATTATCTTTTAGTTATTAAGACACGGATGCATCACAGTGAAGGAGGATGCTGACCCGATGGCCGTTGAGTCTGTTGTTTGGCTTGCTGGACTGCTGAGGCCGTGAAAATCCCCCAAAACGACTCATTTGTTTTGTTGGCTGCTTTGTTTTTATGTTCTTCCCTCTGTTGCATTCAATTCCCCTCTGTGACCATTTTCTTCATTTGTTTCTCATTTACTTACATTCTCGCTCATTTTTTCATGTAGAATAATCTAACTTCAGTCCATATATGCCAGACTTGTGTTGGAGGGTTAAGTTTAGTGTAACTTTAGGTTATGAGTTTTATTCCCTTTTTCTTTTTTCTCCCCCACATTTGAATTTTGAATAATTGAGCCGGGCGAAGCCGCCTTGTCTCTCTTTATCTCTGCAAAGACACAACTGTAGAGCTACTCTGCCTTTTGTTCTGAATGGCAGATATCTGCTCCCCCACCACACACACACACACACACACACACACACACACACACACACACACACACACACACACACACACACACACACAGACTCGTGCTGTCAAGTGGACATGGACCTGTGACACCCGATGCATTAACGAGGAAAGAGGCAACGGCTCAATACTTTGTCCTCCGCTGAGCCAGAGAGAGAGTGAAGAATGGAGGGAGGGCCGAGGAATAGATGGCTAAGGGCAGAGAAAAGGAAATTAAGAAGAGAGAGAGAGAGAGAGAGAGAGAGTGAAAGAGGAAGAGTAGATGGACCCAGAAACTTTCAAAATGAGCCCAGAGAAAAGAGCATTTACAGTAGAGCATGTAGATATGGATGCTAATGCTCCTGTGCGTCATTCCCACTCACATACAAATACAAGATTCTCTCTCTCTCTCTCTCTCTCTCTCTCTCTCTCTCTCTCTCTCTCTCTCTCTCTCTCTCTCTCTCTTTTTCTCTCTCTCTCTCTCTATACCTGTCTCTCCCTCGCTCTCTTTTAATTCCATTCCCCTTGCAAGTGCTTACTCACCCTGAAGGAGCACCATTTCTGTGTGTGTGTGTGTGTGTGTGTGTGTGTGTGTGTGTTGCCGGCTGATATTGGCTTTTGAGAGTTGTTTTCCTCCTCGCTTTTCACCTCTCCCCTCTGATATTTTATCACCACACAGACATAAACTCACGCACACACACCAGCGAGGAGGTTTCAATAACAGATTATTACAGACACCCGCTAACCTTTCATCTCTGCACACGGATCAGGATCTGCACACACACACACACACACACACACACACACACACACACACACACACACACACACACACACACACACACACACACACGCACACACACACACACACGTTTATCGATCTGACCAATTTCAGATCCTCGCAGACTTCCTCTGAGTTTGTAGCCGCTCTCGAATCATTTCATCTAATAAGTCATCTGTGTGTGGTCAGCAAATCTCATTTATCACCATAGCTCAGGTCCCCTCTCTGCCGTTCTGTCCCACACAGCGAGCACCCACAGCAATATGGAGGATCACAGAGGAGAGGAAGCGCACTCATCTTTGCCGAGCCAACGATCCATAAAGCAATATGGGAGTTTATGAGCTCTCAATGTTGTTCAATATAGGGGCAAGTTCAACTATGCAACAGCCCATTGGTTCTTTTCCTCTTTTTGTTCTCTCTTTCTGAAATTCTTGTTCTGGGATACAGGCTTTCACTTCCAAATGCACAATAGGTTTATTTTATGGGAATACCGAAAGGTGAAATGCTGACGAGGATAATGCAGAAAACATAATATCCATAACTATATATGAAACTAAATAGATTGTGTGCTTACGAACCAATATCCACCATGACATCATCCATCAACCAATCTGCAACTTCTAGCGACGTGGGAGGTGTGTGTCTAGAGCCACAGTCCTCTAGCTCTGTATTCGAAGTCCGCCCACTTTGTACCGCTCCAATCAGAGGCGATGGATTTGATTTTAAATCCCTCTTGGAACTGTACAGCTCAAATATTACTTGATGTACAGAAACTAGACTTTAAATGAGTACGGTAGTTAATCATCCAAATAGCAGCTTTAATTCATTCCAATGGGGGGGAAAGCTATAAAATACATTTAAACACATTGAATGAAGACCAACTACTACACATTAAAATACTTTAATTCCTTAAAATGTGCTGGACTTTGCGTCTAAATGTATTTACGGTGTTCACGGTCCTCTCTACAGATGGGTGCTCAGAGCCCTGAGAGTGGAGTAGTTTTGACATCGGAGGTGTAAAATGGAGAAAGATATAAAGAACAGCCGAAGGATAACCTGATAAAGACAGAGGGACTTGAAGTGTTTTTTAGAGCGACCACAACACTTTCCGATAAAGGACAGAGCGATGTAAGCACTGAGGTAAGCAGAATGCGGTATGCAGCAAATACATTTATTTAATCTGACAATAAGCTACTTCTCAAGACCCAAGCCTCCAGGCTATAATGTTGCATTTCTGGGCGGTTATTACTTACACAACCACATGAGGAAACTGTTGTAAAATGCAACAATGCGTTAAGTGTTCAAAACAAATAACTGATTATAATACGCCCCCGCTGCCATCGGCGGAACGAACCGGTTGACGTTGGCAAAAAAGGGAAAATCGGATTTTAAAACTGAGACAGACCTGTTCAAAGTTGAGCCGCTGACAAAACTTTAATGAGCAGTTTAATTACATCGAGCAAAAACTCCATCCCGGTGCCGACACGCACACAAACCTCCAGTGGTGCCCGCGGTAACGCGGCGACGGTGCCAGCTGAGCGGAGCAGATGGTAGCCGAGCGGAGGCTGGGGAGGCTGACTGACTGACTGACTGGTGGAGAAGGGCTGGCAGGGACGGAAAGAGTGCTTGATGGGTGCAAACGGGACGAAATAATTACAGTGGTAGCCGCTGCGTTAGGCGATTGCCATGCATTTATTATTTGCGGCAAACTATTAGCGGATTTCCGGGATGCTTTAACGTCTGCGTTTTCACGCTTGTTGTTGTTGTGTGAGGCTAAAAATCTACTACTTTCTAATTGCCTCACACCAAGCGAGCTGTTTCTGCTCACTATATGATATCTTCAAAGTCGTGTAATCCCGTCAGCAGACTAAAGTCTCCAAGTGAAACCCCCGGTAAAGGTCAACCAATGCAATTTGAATATCTTTGATTAAACGGTGTGCCTGTGCCAGACCCAGACTGTAGGTCACTGCCTCAGAGAAATGATATCCACCCCTCTCACCCCACTTGTCCCTCCCAAAGTATCGACGCCAGCAGCGCCCTCATTGTCAAAGCTGCACTCTTTTTTTAGTCATTTACGTAATCTCCCGACCCGTTCTTTCTCCACCAATATTCCCTCCGTCCTTCAACCCGTCCCTCTGTTTGTGTCTCATCTCCGCACAATGCATAGTTTTAATCCTGAAATCCCGCCTGAATGTCTCTTCCTCTGTCTTCTCTGCCCTCCTCCACTGATTCTTTATTCACTATCTCACTGATTCTCCCATTTTTTCAGAGGCGGTGCTGTACAGCGGTCATTGAACCATGCATCTACGCTCTGGTGTTTTACTTAAAAACCTCAGTTGGTGCGGTCAAAGAATCAGAGTTTTCCCGGCTAAATAACACTGAGGAAAAGAGCTTTACCACTGAAAGAGTGATGTCATTTAACTGGTTAGCTGGCAGGTTAGCTGGCTATTGATTGTTGACTAGAACACATGACTAGAGCTCATTTTTAGGAGTTAAGTAGCATGCAGTTGTAGTAGCCTGCTGTATGTGATGGCATTTCAATTTGAATTACTATTGTGGTCATGAATGCCTGAAAGACACCAACGTATACTTGTATTCAAAGCACTGGATTTGTAATTCCATATTCCGGACACCCTGCTATTTATTGGTTTGGCCCCATAGAAGTTTAACTTTTTTTGATGCGTCATCATATTTCGCCGTGCCCTCCCGCTCGCATGCCACAAATTGCCTTCTGAAGTGACACTAACGTTCCGGTCTCTGTCTCCAGTTTGTCCCGGCACGGAGAACAAGCTGAGCACTCTGTCCGACCTGGACCAGCAGTACCGCACCCTGAAGAAGCTCTACGAGAACTGTGAGGTCGTCATGGGAAACCTGGAGATCACCAGCATCGATCGGAACCGCAACCTTTCCTTCCTCAAGGTACGAACACCCAGCTTTGTTTGCTCTCGCTGATATTCACAGCGCCATACTGTATCTGCATGGGGAAATAGAGACGGACAGCATTGAGAAACACGGTGGTTTCAGCACCACGGACAGAGACAACGGCTCCATAACCCATTCACTATTTTCTCCACAGGACACATATATTTCAGCACCATGGACAGAGGCTGCATCACTCATTCACTATTTGCACACAGAAATCATGCTTTTCAGCACCATGGGCAAAGGCTCCATCTCTCATTCACTATTTTCTCCATAGAACACATGCATTTCAGCACCATGGACAGAGACATAAACTGTTATGATGTTTCAGGGTCTTTGCTAAAGCTGCAAAGAAACAGAATCATGTTCGGGCGTTTCAGCTGAGATTGCTTGCTCTGGATGAGTTCAACATGTCAATTCAGAGAACTGAAGCTCTTAACCAGCACACCCACCCACCCACCGCTATACAATGTACAGTGGAGCTAATTATAAGAAGTACAGGTACGGGAACTACGGCGGAAGGAATGTCCTTGAGTCAATGCAAGCAAATGAGCAGCGCTGTGAATGTAAAGTGCCGTTCCTCTCGAACACAGTGCTCTCTTGGGGTGCATAGCTATTCTCTGAATGTGTATCCGTGTGCGTGTGAGTGTGTGTGAGTGTGTGTGTGTGTGTGTGTCATCAGTGCAGTGCTTTAAAATTCACTCGAACTATATGTTCACATACTGTACCTGCCACCAGGCGCTGTGCCCCCCCCCCCTACCCCCCCACACACACACACACACACCCTCCCCTCCTGCTGTTTAATGAAGTGAGGTGTAGTCTAATTACTGGACCAGCGCTATCAAATGAATATCATAAACAGTCCCATTAGGCCTGGCATCATTAGGGAAACAATTAGGCATCTGGGGGATTGTTAAGTGAATATGAGGAGGGGGAGGGGGGTTCAGGATTTGGGAGTCATGTGGTTGTCATGGAAACACTGTGGCTATCACGCTATTAGTCACGAGAAAACAGAGAGGCCTCACCCAATTGCTTGCTTAACCTGGGAGTGCTACTATGTGATAGTTTCATTTTAACGGAAAAACCTTTTAATTTTGTGTGATTCTAAAATAATTACATTATGAAAACCTAAAATCCCAATTAAAATTAGCTCTGGAAGAAAAGACGTGAAATTGAATTTGCAAGCATCTAGCTGTTACTTACATTAATTTACCACTTTGAAGCCATAATTGTGTAAAAGCTTTTTTATCCCTTCTGCAGCTATATTGCATTTCGTCTGCTCTGTAAAGCGACACACGGGGGTCATGCAAAGTTCAATGTCACACACATATGATGCACACGTTTCAACAGACACACCAGGTAGACTCATACATCCTGAGCTGCAGGCTGGCTGGGAATGGCGAAGGAGACGTGAAGCATTCTCTATACAAAACAGCAGCCTGGGAGGTGCGTACAGTACATTTGTGGATGGGAAGGAGTGTGGATAGAGAGACGGGGAGGGGAGAGGGGGAGGGGGGGAGCAGAAGAAGAGCTAGAGGGTTGTCGTTTTTATGGCAGGCGAAAACAGCTGCTGTGCTAAAATTACAATGTTTAGCTACCGTGCCGCAGGGCTGTGTGTTTGTGCCTGCATATATTTGTGTGTATAAGGAGGGAGCAGGGATAGGACGTGACACAGGGCAGGGATGGAGGAGGAGGGGTGGCGGGGGGTGAGGGGATGAGGGCAGGGACACATAGGAGGACTTTTGCCTGGTGAGATGCTGACAGTTAGATGGATGAGATGGCTCCGCAGCCTCCTCAGGTCCAGCTTTCTTCCAAAGCACACGTCTCTGACTTTCGCTTTTTCTCTGCCTCCCTTCAGCTGTGTGCAAGAGGACCGGAGGTGTGATAAAGTTTTATAGCCCACTCTGAATCTAGTCCGGTTCAATTTATATTCTCAAATACATCAGAGCGTTCGCTTTATCCAGCTATGAGGCCCACACGGGGGGAGCTTGCTCCGTTGGGTCACTATAAACAAATCTTACTGTCTGGTTGCATTATTCTACCTCGACTGACCTGAGTTGACCAGCGCTGTTCACAGCTTTCCTTTGACACGTATGAACATTATTTATTATTTATATTAAATCAACATGCAGGCAGAGGTCAGAGGTCACAGAGAAGGAGCCCTCAATCTCCATTTGATAGGGAATGAAAAGAATCCATGTCAAGATTTAGTTTTCAACTCCGCAGGGCTCCTCAGAAGTACTTGAAGTTGAGAGATTACATGTTTTGTGAATGCAGACACAGGTGTGTGAAGGGCATCATCGCGCTGCCTCCTGGCATCCCCCACCCGCTTCCTCTTGTCTGCTTTGCTGGCCGGCTCCCCTGGCCAGTATCTGTCTGTCACTCAGAATGACCCATTTTCCCAGAAGTGAAGCGGGGAGCCGTGCCAAGTGGCCTGCAGTGGCCCACAACCAGCTAATGATGTCACCTAGGCTGAAGGACTCTTCATTAAAGCCGGATCAATCTGCCGGCTAGCGCCGCAAAACACGTGGCACGGTGCCAGGGCTGCAGCTGAGAGGTGGAGGGACGGAGGGTAAGGGGGCGGGGGGGTCCGTCCATCCAGGAACGCACAGAGACGCATGCTTTGTAAAGTCTCAAACCTCTCTTCCAGAGGAATCTATCACAAGTTTGGGACAGAAACACACACACAAGCGGCACCACTAAAGAGAGATGAATGACACGGCCACTGTGCTGTATACTCTGTGTCGACATGCAGACAGAGACACTCTTTACGGAGCTTATCTCCGGCAAACACCAGCCCAGAGAGACGGGAGAGAAAAGAGAGACGCTGCTTCTTTTTTTTTTATTTTTTTCTTTTTTTTTTTACAAGCACTCATTTCCAACACCTTCTCTAAAGACGAGCACTGTGGCTCCGCGAGTTCAGCTCGGCACAGCCAGGCAGCAGAGATCGGGGAAAAAGAGACTCCTCGCAACCGAAGGCTTCCCCCGTTCTCCTTGGGCTGTATTTCAGCTGCAAGTGAAAACCGATTCTTGCAGCTCAGCTATCCTCAAAGCGTACATCCTCAGAGATCTGCTCCGCTGCGCTTTATAGCAGGCGACCGGCGTGCGCGCGTCGATCGACTCGTAGCGCGCCGCGTGGATGTTGTATTAGCAGCGGTGCTGAGTCAAAATGAGGTTACAGGATGCACCTACAGAGGGTGACGGTTGCTTATCTGAACGTGGAGATGTTCATATATTACGGAGAAACTTTTCATCCGTGGCTTCATCAGCTTCGGCGTGCAACTCTTGTTTTCTTCTCCTACGTCCTTGCTCTAACCTGCTGGGATCAGTGTGTTAGTCAGAGATTACTGCCTCTCCGGGTGCCATCATTCAGCACTCATCCGATCGCTCCTCTCTCTGTCTCAGAGTGTGACGCCGTGCTATTAATTTACCCCGAGGCAGTAATTCAGACTCCTCTCTGTCACGCGTGTTTCACCGTGTCTGCCCTTCAGGGGCGTTTTCCACTGCGTATATAAATATGTATGGTTTTCCAATGTTGGTGTGGAGGCTCTTGATATCATCCCCTTGATTTCGAACACCTTCGGGAGAATTCGGCCCTGCGAGCCGACATTAGTGTTGGACCTCTCCGATGCTCTTGTGGCTGATCTGCAGCCGGCATCCAACATCTTGTGGGTAGTAGAGCGGAGGCTGTTGTGGCAGCAAATTAAGCCCCAAGGTTTTGGTTTTCGGACTCGTTGAACTAGCGGAACCAGAAACCATATTAACTTGCACACTAAACAGTCCCCCTGGACTGGCTCCAAACAGCCCAGTGATCACATACTTTTAGCCATGTAGTGTATTGGAAAGTGATGTTTCTTGCGTGTTTCGATCTGAGCCCATCTCTCTGCTGCAGGAGACACAGAGCGGTTTAGAGGTCAAGTTCTCCTCCTCCCCCCTCCCTCTGCTCCCGCACTCCAAAAATGTGTCGCACAATAGCCGTCACCGGGCCTCCTCAAACTAATGACACCATGATCCTGGGCGGCGGTTGGAGAGAGGCGTGCGAATCATACAGTTTCATTAGCCTCTGAACCAGCTGAGGAGCTCGTAAAAGGTTGGGACTGTCGCCTGGAACGGGAGGCTGTTAGCGCCTCGCGGGCGCCCGGCAGCGTCTGCATAATTACAGCTTACACGCCAGGGAAAATTAGCACCCTGCTCGCTCCAGCCAGCACCCTGCCAGATCACAGTGGCACAGCGCTGATGTATCTCATATACTGTTAATTGTGGGGTAATGGAGGTGTCCAAGTGCGAGAGAGGAAATACTTCACGTTTTACTTTGTTCTGTTTGTTTTTCAAGCATTTTTTAACCAGCTGTTGAGTTGTTTGTTCAACAGACGGGAAGGGAGGACAAGTAAAAACGATTCCACAGAAGTAGGACTCAACTAGTATTGTTGCTTTATAGCATATGCATGTATAAGGCAAGTTAAACATATGTGATTATTTTGCAACAAACTTCCGGAGATTATTCTCGTAAACAAACTTTTTCGGGGAAGAAAAAAGACACTCGATCTCCCACCTCTTGCCTCAAGCCATACAGAGCGGCAAGAACAACAAAAAAACTAGAACATCCGGATGGCTGACAGATGAACCCAGACGGATCCGTCATCCAACCCCCTCCGCCCTGTCGTTGTGATTGTCCGTCAGGCCGGGGCCACTGTGTGCTGAGACGGATAAACACGAGCTAGCATCGGCATCCAAGCGGCAAAGGGGCCGCTTCCATCTCCCGTTTGGTTTTGAACGTTGAAGAGTTGACAGCTTTCCAGCAAACGGCCCTGCCGGACTGGACTCTTGTGGGAGTTGCATGTTTGGATGTTGGGGTGTCTTCTGGCCTCGGGGCGGCTGCTTCCTGCTCATTACTTGGCTCCTGGGTGTCTCGGCGGCTCCGCCAGACAACGGCTGTTTCGATGCACACTCACACACTCTCACAGCACATATTATGTAAAAAAATGCATGGACACGCACTTTGAAAGACGTACTCACCGCCTGCCGTCTCGTATCCAGGATTCCGGATGTCCTACCCCGCATGTGTGCGTCGTGTGTACACATGCCATGTTTTTTTACTTTAGTCGGCCTGATCAAAGCAGACGCGGTGCAGAGCAGAGGCCTCGGAAGTGAAATTAAAGTCTCGCTGCCTCAGCGACGCGTAGGGGGGAAAGTGATTACCGTTAAATTAAAAGGTACGACCATAAAAGCGCGCCACGGCCGAACCCTCGCAATTCATCAAAATGATCCCACGGCACGTCTTTTGCTTATCAAATTGTAAAATGTTGTCCATGACACCGGCGTAACAGGGGCGTAATTAATGCACTAAATCAATTCAGAATCACTCTGCGCAGAGTGGCCCTGCTGGGATGCCGTCATTATCACAAATTATGGTGGCAGATGCACGGGGCCGAGAGGAACGGATAAAGCGCTCGCCGTGTCTTTCTTTCCCTCCTCTACAACCAATCCAGTTAGTTTCCCACTCTCTCTGAGTCACCGAGTGTAAAACAGCCCAGTAATGCCAGTACGATATGGTCAGATTTCACTGTGACCTCCGAGAACATTTTTTAAGCATATCTCAAGAATCGATTTGCTAATTATGGCAATTTCTCTCATAATACCAGGATAAAATGACGAGGTGATGGTATTTTGCAAAGACACGGATGTAAAGTGCAGGGGAGGCATAACAATGCGATACGTAATTGTAGTTGTAATTTCCTCCTTTCATTTCTGAGGTTTGACACTGAGAGACAGAATCATTTTTATTGCTTGAAAGGTTATTTACTCCCACGCAACGGAGAGCCCTTCAGAGCTGTGGAGGTTCAAATCTCACCGTACACCAGCTCTGGGCTTGTTGTGATTTTTGCATGAGATTTTGATGCCGTTGTCTCATGTTGTATTAAAAACACAAATGTATTATAAAATTATAATGCCCTGTGTTATAGCTTTGTTTTATGTACAAAGGAAACATTAATATGATGTATTGTTATAATGATGAAGTCAGAATTTCAACAAATTTCACCTCTCAGTGGTTTAACATGTGCCTGTATTAAAATATGTTTTTACCTTATCTGAAATCAACAAAACTGTGACATCAAATTTCCTATATATGTCAAAATAAAAATTTCCTTCATTGTTGTTATGGCTACAAATTTGGCTGTAAGGCGACCAGCAACTTGTGTCCTCTAAATACCAATAAGATCCAGAAAAGCTGGGAAACTCTGCGAGTGCGAACAACAGCCTCATACTTCCACAGAGAATAGTGGAATAAATTATATCTGCATATTACATCAAATCATTTCCGAAAGATTTTGTGACTCGCATTGATTTATATTCGATTTTTGCAATTGAATGTTTCACACAGTTCATCCGACAAAAAGTTGAACGTCCTCAATTCTGTCCGAGTTGCGTTGTTGATTAAAGCGGCGCGCTTGCACGCGAACTCCGAGTTGTACGAGTCGTGCGTGCAAAACATCTCCGATAGTCTCGCTTTGGCAAACATTTTTATTAATCCCGACAGAGCGAGAGAACACAAAAAGCTGAAGAAAAATCACATTTTCAGAGAAAGTCGGAGAGTTGTTTTCCTCTCTTATGGCAGACAACAACATCTGCATCTCTATTATGTCGTCTGGTGGATGATTTTAAATCAGCCTCAGCGACGACATCATCAGTGCAGCGCCAAGCAACAGTGTAAGTGCTCCAAATCAGTGGAGTGTTGGTGTTCGGCTCCATCCTTTCAGGTCAATCACTTGTACTTCACTTGAGTGTTTCTATTGGACGCAAATTCTCCTCTGTGTTGCACTTTTACTCTAGCCCTAGCAGAGATGAACTTTTCACATAATGCGCACGCTGCAAAAATCTACATCTCGCTTTTCCTAAAGTCTGAAATGTCCTGGAAAAAAGAAAAATGCTGTGAGATCATTTCTGCTTTCAACATAAATCAACTGGTTTAATGTGCCTTTGTGAATTAGGTGTCGGCTTTCTCGGCGATGCATTCTCACGTCGTCTCCCTCATGCGTCTCTAAACAATGGCGAGAACCAGTTGACTCATCAATAACTAATAAAGATGAGAGATCTTTCGGTGCAAAACATTAAAATCCCCATAGAAAGTTGTCAGAAAGTGCTTCACCTCTAACCAACACTCGAATGCTGCTTACGCCTCGTAATAACAATCCAATAATACACATCACACTTCGTAATATGACAAACTGGATCCTAAATGTCATGCAGCTAATGTTTGCGGCTCCGTCGTGCTTATATAAACCGCTTCCAGCCGCCAACAGCTGGACCGCGTGCAGACTTTGATGGATGGCGGAATACATTCAGCTCTAAATGCCACCCCCCGAAATGGCTTCAGCAGAAGTGAGCATCAAGTGCGGGGCGTGTGCGCAGGGCGGCGTTGGCCTTTTCCGACCAGGTGGCACTTGAGCTGCTAAAGACCCCGAATGTGAGGGCCGGGACCCCCCCCCCCGCCCGGCGCTCCATCAAGCGGCATTATACCTCAACACCAGTCTGGTATCGTTGTCCTCCCGGCTCCATTAGTGCTTCCCATTCAGCTCACTGCGATTCAAAGTTTCTCCCAGTGCGGTCTGAAGAGACACTTGTGGCGTGCGTCACATTTGGAGCGCCCATGCCTTCCCCCTCTTGGCACCCCTTTCACATAGTAAAAAAAAATGCATCTTAGCGGCGGATTAATTCATGTTGTAAATTGTTTCTCCCGACGCCTTTTTTTAAAAATATCTGCCTCTCGCAGCTGGCTTTTGGAAAAGACGGCAGCTCCTGCTCCGGGTTTTGCAGAGTGGAGGGAGCAGATTGCGTTCCTCGGTGACATTTTGCACCGCGTGTGTCTGTGTGTGTGTGTGCGATACTTATGCATTATGCCACACATGATGTCTTTGTGAGCCTGTCTCCGTGTTTTTTCTTTTTCTTTTTCAGCGTGTGTTAGCGCAGGCTGATTGACTGACCCTTTGTTCAAGTTTGTGTAGAGCAGTGAACATTTTTCCACTTTTCCTACTTTTAGAAAAAGAACAAGGAGAGTGCAAAAAAAAAAAAGGTGAAATAGATGTCGCAAGAGCGGACTTTAAATTGAAAGCGTACTGTGATAAATGCCTGAAAGGCAGCGTTTGAGGAGGGTTCTGACAATCTTTGGCGCTTTGGCGCCGGTCGATCGGCCCACGCTTTAGTCCACCATGAAATGTCTCAACAGCTGTCACATGTATTGAGGTTTAGGTTTGTATAGACGTTCCTTGTCCCCGGATAGCGGATGCTAATGACTTTAATGACCCAATGATTAGTCATCTGCATGTTAGCTTTGTCACTGGGAGGAAAAACAGCTGTGTCAGCTGGGTCCGTGTGGCTGCAGGGCCTGGAGCTAACCGGCTGGGAAGGGAGGCACGGGAGAACCAGAACCAGAACCGGGACCGAGCGGGGTCCACCGTCACACCCGGCTGCAGTAAAATAATGTTCTCGAAAGGGAACCTGTCGGCTGCAGATCTCACAAGTGGATGCAGCTCAGGGGAATGCTACCGGAAAACATATCCCATGCTTTCCCCTGTTTACTCAAACCACTCTGCTGCTGGATGCCCACAGTGTGAAAGGTACTCACTGCAAAGTTAAAGAAAACTTTATTTTACAGATAATATTACATTTTAGTGCTGTTTTCTTTTTGCAGGGCGGCTTTTTGCTCCTGATCCAGCTGAGATTGCAACCAAAAGCCCGAGAGCTAAACAGAACAGAAAACTGCAGACGTATATCACTCAGGTCTTCAATATATTATTGAGGGAGAAGCCGGAACGAGAGGGGAAGCTTATGATTTCATATATAGATATATATAGGCAAGGCAAGGCAAGTTTGTTTGTAGAGCACATTTCAACAAGGCGATTCAAAGTGCTTCACATAAAACATAAAACCATCAAAACATGCAGAAGAAAACAAGACAATTAATAACATTCAAAAACAGTCAAAAAGCAAAAAATAGAATACAAGTGTGCAGTTTAATAAATAAAAAGCAGCAGTGAGATGCAGAAAGGGATTAATATAGTTAAAACAAGGGGACAAGGCTGAGTTACTGACTGAAGCAATGTGAGGTACATTAGATATGTATTTCACGATTATATATGTTTATATTGTTTATACCCAAGCATGCATGTCCTCCTTAACCTATACACACTGTATACATACTTTTTGAGGAGGGGGAGGGGCTCTTTCAAGATTGCAACAAAACAGAAAGCACATCCTTGAATGTGTCCGCCATGTTGCTTTTAATAGGAGACACTGTGAATGTTCACAGGACTGAAGTGTGTGGGAAATCCTATATATATATATATATACATATATATATATATATATATATGTATGAATGAAGCTCTAACGGGACGAACGCCTCAGGCTGTCATGTCGATGAGCTTCACCCCCCTGCGGAGAGAGGAAATTATTTTTTGTAATTGCTGATGGACTGAGATACCATCGCATATGCACAGGCTGGGAAGCAGAAACCACTTGGCTGAGGACAATACCCCCCCCCCCCCCCCCCTCGCCAAACAAAGATGGCCCCGCCTCTTCACTTATCCAGGTGCATCCGGCCTGCACCTCGCCGCGTGTCGCGCGTGATGCGACCAAATTGAGCGATCTTGTGTTGTCGCCATTTGTCACGTGTGATTTCATTATGCCGTCAAATTGATTTATATTGCCAACCCGCCCGCGTGTAACGTACACACAACCACAAACAGGTGCACGCGCGCGCACACACACACACACACACACACACACACAACTCTGGCTGCCACAAATCAGGACATCCATCTCTGATTAGGGGAATTTGATTCCAGGGTAATGAAGTAGTTTAGCGCCCGAAAAGTGGTGCGCTTCATAACCGCTGATGGTGCCACTGCCATCAATTTCTACTGAGGCAAAAATGGCTAACAAATACCCTCCCTAACCAATACACACACACATGCACGCACACACACACATGCGCACACACACACTGTATAAAGAGACAAGACAGATCAAATCTGACGTTATTGTAATCGGTCCCACAGCTGCGTGGTTACCTGGCTGGAATATATTTGCGGTCTTAAAGTGTGCGAGAGTAGTTGTGTGTGTGTGGAGGAATTTAATGGTCGGGGCTGTGCACGTAGGGCCGTGCACGTAGGAGTGTGTAGTCGCATTTTAGAGAGATTATGGTGCCTCTTGTGAGAGAAAGTATGATTTATGTCCTCGATGACCTTTTTTTTTAACACAATCATTACCTGTCTCTTCTGTTTTCCATACATCCACAGTTTTCCACTTCGGGAATTCATACGTATTTGTCGTCTTTCCCATCGCCATAAATTGATTATCCAAGCAGAGTCTCGCATTGTCTCCCGAGGGCTGCACCCCGGCTCTGCGCCGGGCCCCCCGATCATCAATCACTTGGAAGGGCCGTTAAGCACCTTTTCTTCCCCAGAGGAGTGAACTGACATTGGTCCTCGGAGGCCACTCGGCTCCCTCTTCCTCCTCCTCCTCTCCCATGAGGCGTTCAGGGGGCTCCACCCCGATGCAGCAGATCGGCCCCCTCGCATCAGAGACCCCGCCGGCTCTCAAAATCTGTCCTAAACTGGGATGACCATGAAAAATGAGGGACTTAACTGTGAGATATGGGACCTAGGTGCTATAGGAGATAACGTGGCGCTCACTTTTTTCTTTTTTCCCCCACTATAGCTACTGTCAAGCGAGCAGAAGCCAGCCTGTGGCTGACATGCACTGGCTTTGTCACATAACTGCATTATGTAGGGTCCCCAAAGGCTACAGCATAATGCGATACGCCACACGACTGTTGCTGGGATGCTACAACAGCCCTGCCTCATGAGTTATGTATTAGTGTTGTTTTTTTCCTCTCACTGCGGCTTAAGGATTAGATACTGTACCACACTGTCACTGTTGTGTTTTGCCTGCTAATGTGCAGCAAACTTTCCACCCTTTGGTAATTTTGATTTCAGAGTCAGGGTCTTAACTGTAAATGCGTCTTGACAACACAGACGCCTCACGGACGCCGCTGATGAAACGGGCTCATGTGAGATTGTCGGGCTGTCCAAGACAATAAATATCAGCGCCGAAAGCCAGAAGCACAGCTGCTGCTGGAGGCACACCCCTGGATAAGCACACACACACACACACACACACACCACTGTGTCATCCCAAAGTCATTGTCAACGCTAGCTGGCAGTATATTGTTTGTATCTGACTCTGAAAACTTGCCTTTCAACATGTCCAGTGGCAACCTGGGTAATTGTGATTCAACATAAGAAAAAGAAATAAAGAAGAATATATATATATATATATAACCTGTGTTTTTAATAGACTTAATTTCATATATGAATCAATGTTTCTAAATTGAGTTTAACATTTTAATTACTATAGGAAATTGCACTTCTAAATTAAGAAAATTAAGAATAAAAATACTCAAAGATGAGGTAGCTGCAGACTTTTATAATTTAATAAATTACGCAAAATCACTAATGTTAACTCAGACAAGGCTTCCTGGTATTTTTTCCACAATATGACTGTGAGAGTCGATGCTCCTCGTCCATCTGAAGTCTTTTGATTGAGCCGAGCCAGACATTAACTTTCCTTTTCCCCCTAATGTGCTGCTGGAGACGCTAAAATACCTTCAAGGGAGTTGATTTCAAACCGCTCATGAAACGTGCTGTGTGGGTTCAAAACGCTCGCTCGCATTTGATGTGGTTTCCGTTTTTTTGATGTGAGCAAAAAAAGAAACAGAAAAAAGGAGAAAAAGGAAATAAGCCCCGCCCCTCCCCCACCTGCACACTTTTCACCCTGTTGATTCGTCTCAGCGGAGCACCTCAGGGTGCCTTCAACAAAACCCGAGATGTTTCACACAAAAGGAAACCTCCCAAGCAATGTGCAAATACCTGCTGAAGGACTCAGTCATTTTCACGGGGACATTTCATGCAGCTGGATTTTCATTTATTTCAAAGTCAATGGCCCTTCTCTCAAAGGCCTTGATTTTTTTTTTCTTCATTTTTTTCTTTCTTCTTTTAAAACAGGTTTTCTCAAAATCTTGAATGTCACGCTCGAGTGCTCTCAGCATACTTGGCAGCCAAACAGTCGCACGAGGTGAAGGAGTGCACGCCGCTCGTATGGCGCCCGTTGAAGCGAATTGGTAAACAGGTCCCTGCCCGGCCATTAACTTTGCCGCCGCGTGGAGGAGTCACATTGTGCCGCCGCTCCGGTCGGATCAAACTGCCGAGAGCCGGCGGTGTCGCCGCTGACATGCGCCGCTGCACTCTCCTTGACTCACTGGCAGAGTGCTCTATATGTATGGAAATGAGCCATAATCACCATAATATGTGTCCCATCTCTTGTATTTTATAATGGTGTCATTATACTTTTTACCTTGCATTATGCCTTTTTTCTCCCCCCTTTTCCTTCTCTCCATTCCCTCTATGCCCCCCCCCCCCCCTCGTCCCCCCTCTTTTCTTTCCTCCTTCACCGAATCCTTCCTCCCCCTATCGCTCCTTCTCATGCCATCTACCTCATTTACGCTCTCACTCATCCAGATGACAGGAACAGGTGCACTATTAATTATGCTTTGAAATAAATCTCCTCCGTGCTCCACTTCCCTCCCCCGTATCATTGTGCGCTTCCTGCGAATGCTCCACCACGCTGCACCTCCTAACCCTAAACTTCTCTCTTGTTCCTCTCCATCCTTTTACTTTCCATTTTTCTTTTTTTACTCTTGCTGTCCAATATTTGCCTCCGACTATTTTTTTGTGGTCTGCTTTGCTGAGATTACAAGTTATCTGTGTCATTATCTGGAGATATCAGACTGTTTTCACATGGTCATGTCCTAACTATCTCATTATCTCAACGCAGCAACTCACCCGTTTGTAGTGCTTATGTTTTCTATCCCGAGATAACAATTGAATTACATCGTTATCTCGAGGTATCAAACGTTGTTTTCTCATGAGCATGACTTAAATACCTCATTATTTTGAGATAACAAAGACAAGTTCTTTTTTTTGGGGTGTTTTTTTGGGGGGGCAATCCAGCGGCTTCACCCCACTGAAGTTGTTTAAGAGTCTATCCAAATCGGCTTAGCCTGATGAAAGCGCCGCTGTCGCAGGGAGAGAACAGAGTAGATTACATTTTAGAAAATAAATAAGAGAGAATTAACTCCGTGGTGGATATAAACCCACTTGGATAGAGCCCTCAGTGGCAGCATGTTGGATCACAGCAAAGAACAAATCTAGACATAATGATTTGTTTAGGTTGTGATACTGAGACTTACAGATGGGTGCCAAATTATATCAACATGAGAGTTTGAGCTGCAGTGCTTCTTGTCATAGATTCTCCATTTCAGTCTGTTTTCATTCTTCATTATTTCTTCCGGTCTACCTTTATTTGTGTCTTGAAGCTTTAAACCTTGAGGTAAAGGTTCAAAGTATATTTACTGAAGTAATCTCTTAAAGGTACAGTGTATGGTTTCTAGGGATTTATTAGCAGACATGGAATATGATATTCATATGTTTTCATTAGTCTATAATCACCTGAAACTAAGAATTGTTGTGTTTTCGGGTTAGAATGAGCCCTTCATAACTACATAGGGAGTGTGCCATGTTTTCTTGCAGTAACAAACTAAACACTGGCACTAGAGCGAGCAGACACAAGGCCAAAAAAGGTAACGTAATGAAAATTAATGATGCTTCAAAAAAAAGAAGAAGCAAAGATTCAGTCCAAAGTCCAAACAATTATCTCACAACTCTTGAAGTGTTTCTTGTGGACCAAAGAAGGGGCCCGACTCCTATATGTGAATCGCTGGATGTGCAACCACGTCTATATATTTGCACTATTACTATTTTATTGTATTTTATCTTGCTTTCACTTTGAATGTGTTCTCCTTGATCCTCTTGAATGTTGACTAATCGGTGGCATGAAGAGGGAAAAAAGGATCAAATTGGCTCTTTTTTTTGTAGGCGACATAAAAGGTGATTAATAATACATAATACAGTAATATCCAGGTTTCCAGATTCAGAGCGTGCAGCAAATCTCTCTTAATTCTTCCACTTAAATTCTCTAATGGAGCGTTTTTCCTCTGAATCTGGGATGAAGCCCAAAGGCAAATCTTGGGGAAAAAAATCACAAAATTTGTATGCTAATCTATTGGCAAGGTTTCCTGAGTATCTGCAAAGTAAGTTAAACGAAGAAATGATGGTAGACATACAAGCTATTAGCCTAAAAACATCACACAGTTTGGTGAGTTAGCTTACACAAGTGTCCGTTGAGGCTATTTTGCATTATAATTGCTGAGCCTCTTCCTTTGTTTTATCATCTTTATGGTTCACCTCTCGTGCTTCTCCTCTCACCAACTGGTGCATGCATGACTGTTTACTTTGCAAGCGAATTTATGGGTTCATTTCAAACCCAATATTCCTCTTTGCAAGTCAGAATCACTGCACAGCGCCAAGTCAGTATGTCTCCATACTGCGAGGCTCTGAAAACATTTCCACATATCTGGGAGGGTTACAGGTGCCAGAGCGGCTCGGTTTCAGCCAGCTTCTGTTTCCAAGACGGCGCAGCCGCCTTCTATCATGATTATGTTGTGCGGAGTAGATAAAGCACTCCTGGCTCCCCGGCCTTGGCCTCCATGCGATGTATCCCGGAGACGCACACAGCAATTTTCCCAACATGGGGAATTCACACATCGCCCAGGGGTGAAGCGAAAGAAGAAAAGGAAACAAGCCTGTCGGGGGCCGCGGAGGATCCTGTTTGACTGAGTGCTCCGCGCTACGCCACTAATTGCCTGCGATTGATGGAGGAAAGCGCGAGAGGAAACGTTAAACTCGCAGTGCATCATGGGTAGTTGACCTATGCCGACTAACTCTCGTCGGTGCCTGGTGGCGGCGTTCTCCGCTCGGCGTAGGCGGGGGTTATCGGCACATCTGAGGCGTGCGTGTGCGTGGAGGTTGTGTTACGTGTGCGAGTGAGTGGATTTCTGCACAACAGAGAACGCGGTCAAGCTGCAATCAAAAGATTCAGTTCAAATAATATCTTAAAATGATAACCGGGCTGCGAAGAGACGTCGATGCTCATCTTCCCCCCTTTTTGAGACACTTTTTGGACCAGAATGTCACAACTAAGAGTTATTTCAGAGGTGTGTGTGTGTGTGTGTGAGGGATCGATGGTCGCTGCAGCTTGTTACAGACGAGTCCTCCCGATCACCTTGTTAGCCGTGTATTTTGGGATAAAGTTCAAGGGGACCTTCCACCTTGTTAGGTGCAACCACAACACCCACAGGCCAGCGGTGGGCAGCGTCTCCGATCGGCATCCTTCAGCTTCTGTTTGTGATTCTGAAACTGAGCGGAGGGGAAATGCAGGTGTTTGTGTACAGCCCCTCCGGTCCTCCCTCCCTTCTTGTCTCCCTGCTTCCTCCCTCCCTCCTCCAGTACAGAGAAATGCACATAAATATTGATTTAGAAAGCTTTCCGGAAAGAAAAAAACTAAAACAATGTATGGCAATGGAGGGAAATTGAATAGTGCAAAAGCGCAAAGAAAATGGCTGAGAAAGGGCAGAGTAATCCTTTAATTTAATTAGGTAAATTACAACAAAAAAAACCTTTTCTGAGACTTGTTTTTTCTTCTTCTCTTTCTTCTGCCTGCTCTCTCCCTCGTCGCTCCCCCTTGCTCCCGCTGGAAGGCTTTCCTCCGGTTGCTAAGCAACAAGGAAACAGTTTCTTTGGTTTTCGCCAGTGGGTCCCGGAGGTTGGCAGCGAGAAGGGGGCACAGTGGAGGCACTGTGGCGTCTGCCAGCAGCCGAGTGCATGCCTACAGCTGGGTCGGGCGGAGGAGGAGCCCCCCTCCCCCCCAAGCCCAGTCACAGCGCCCCTAGCAGGCTCCCCGGGGTCACGGCGGTGCTAATGACAGCGAGCCCCCCCCCCCCCCCCCCCCCAAACCGTGGGGTCGCGGCGGGGTCACAGTGGCGAAGCGGCACGACTCCCGATCAACAAAGTCCCTGCAGGCGGGGGCCTGTTCCAATTCACTTTATTTTTAGAGGCTGAGTTGCGCGGAGTTGCGTAAAGTTGCGCGACCTGCTAACTCTCGAAATAACATGGAGGAAAAGAAGAAAAAAAAACACAAAACATATGACAGAGAGTGATTTCACCGAGGTTTTTTTTTTTTTGGACAGGCAGTGGAGATCCTCACAATAGAAACTCTTTTCGCAATAAGTATGCTAATCAAAGCCTCGGCTGAAATGAATCCTACTGCTCTTTTATTATGTTGTTCGTTCCCTCGTCAGGTGATTGACACATTGTAATCTTGCTAATAAGCACCTCCAATGTCTCTTTCCTTCCTATTGTGTTCGTGCGACAATGCGCCGACTCGCCAGGTGCGCGCGTTTGCCGAGCGTTCGATATAGAAGCAGATCTCAGTCACCTGCTATTATCCTGAAAAGCAGGCCTTTCCACATGCTGGGGCCTGACTGTCAGTCTCCACTAGCGTCCCCCCCCCCGGAGGTCAGCAGCCAATCAAACCCCACACCACTCCCTCCCTCCCTCCCAAACAATCATCTGGCCTGTCTCTGGTCATTAGGATGGCTCTGCTGGACTTGAAAATATGCTCATGAGTGTTTTTCGGCTTTTTGCACAAAGCCTGCTCGATAGTTCTCATTTGTGGGAAGCCGGTGAGGGATCGTGTCCTTGTTTCTGCACTCATGACCCCTACATGTTGGTCTTGCCACCTGTACAGCAGCCCTGTCTCCTGATAAGTGCATTACCATAACCATGCTGCATTGTGAATTATCTTTCATGGGCGACATTGAAACAGTCTCAAACTGTAATCTGGGAAAAATGAGTTCCCCTTGAAACATAATGAGAGTAAGTTCAGTTGTATGAATGTAATTTTGAAGGAGGCAGGGAAACAGGAAGCTATAGGGGTGATAATATAATATATTTTCCACCCTCTTGGCGATGCCTCTTGCCCAACAACATGAGGGAAAATAAAGAAAAAGAAAGTACTTCAACCTAAGCCTCCATTGTACCATGTAATCAGATCTGTTCCCTCCCCCCACATACACTTTTGAATGTAGAGTTCTAATTAGGCTTGTCAGTGGTGGTCGGTAAAATGTGTAATTGTGACATTTAACAGCTGTGTGTTTGTGAGTTTCTGTGTGTGTGAGTAAGCCCAGGCTGCTGTTTGAGTGACTTAGATTAATATTGCATGGCCACAGACAAGGCGCTGTTGCAACAAGAGAATAAGTTATGTTATGGAAGACACACACACACACACACGCACATGCACACTCACATGCACATACACACATCAAGCTGTGTGTGACAACGGAGCTGCATGTGAGGAAGATGCCAGAATGATGGATATGGCCGTCAGCTAAAAGAGGTTCTTTCTCAGCTTTCTTCTGTTGGACTTTTATCTGTTGATGTAATAACACGATGCTGTGTATCGTTGACCTTTAACCCCGGTGTTTTTTTCTTTGTTATTTATTTTTTAAGGACATATACTTTTCTCGAGAATTTTGACAAAATGCATTCGGCTCCTCTCTCCTTGGCCCCATCCTTCAGCCCGACTTTGCAGTTGAATTAATTCGCCTCATCAAGGGAATAACATCGAGGTAATCAGCCGGATTTTTTTTCTGACTTTTGAGAAGGTCAATTGATGCACGATGAGGCAGATAGTTGAGGTCTGCCATGTTCTTCAGCAAGGCACTCAGCACACTCAACCTCTCTATTTCTGCATTGTGTGTGTGTGTGTGTGTGTGTGTCAAGCCCTTTAAGCTTGAACCGACGGCAAATTATTTTTTTTATTCTAGATCTCTGAGGAATCCATTAACACCTGACTGAGAGTTGCCATAATGATGCCTTCAACCTACAGGACATAAAATCAAACACAAATATACTCAGTTTGGATTTAAAAACATTGTCCTGAAAGGTAGGATTGCTTATTGGCTTTACAAATGTCATATTTGCTCGTTCCACGGCCTCTCAAGCCTTAAAGAACGGCTGAGAGATCGTAATCAGAGGAGGAGTGTAATCAGTCTGCGATTGAGCTGACATTTTAACCACTTTGGACTCCATGTCCAAATATTTCATGAGCCTGACATTTCCAAATGCAAATAACATGCTCTCTGCACAGAAAATGAGAAGAAGGAATTACCGCCTGTTCCATGAGGCGGACATGGCCAACGTAGACCACAGACTGAAATGATATCAACAAGTTTTTGTTTCGTTTTCCAACTCTATCACCAAACAATAAGCTCCATATTGGACGGTTCTGCAAAACCACGGATTACGTTGGGCTTGCTCTCATATTCATATTCAATATGCATTCTTCTGTCTTTTCCTGCAGTCCATCAGAGAAGTGACCGGCTACGTGTTGGTGGTTCTCAACCAGTTCGACTACCTGCCGCTGGAGAACCTGCGGATCGTCCGGGGCACCAAGCTGTACGAGGGCCGCTACTCTCTGGCCATCTTCCTCAACTACAGGAGGGACGGGTACTACGGCCTGAGGCAGCTGGGCCTGCGCAACCTCACAGGTCAGAATGATGTAGCGGCATGCACAACCGATATCTCAGCCTAAAACGTTCAATATTAGCAGGTGAATGAAATCCTGATCAAATCACATATATGTTGTAGTCATTTTGAGAACTCATTGGAGGAAAATGAATGTTTTTGCAATATAAAACATATAAACCATGATAATAAACGATTTTGCTTGTGGCATCCAGGCGAAGAAGGCAGAGTTAAGGTTAAAACACTAAACTGTAAAAAGTAAAAACACAGCAAAAAATGTCACATAAAAGAGACATTTTAAAAATGTTAACAAACTAGCAAATATACATCAAGCATTCGGCGTCAAGACAAGTGCATTCACGGCTCGAATGATCCTGAAATCTGTTTTTAAAAGGGACTTAAGCTCGGCCCAAAATGAGGGTCCGAAAACGTTAAAAGTGCTTTCACCAAAAGAAATGGTGCAGGTTCAGAAGACAACATAGATAAGAAGGCGGTTTGTGTAATTATAAAGAAAAATGCACCAATGTTTCATTTTATTTGTGTCTTTTTGTAAAAACATTGACATTTCCTTCACTGAAAGTGCTCGTGTTTGCCCACATCTACAGCTTTAATAGGGATATTTTAATTAAGTCACAAAATTGGAACTCAACTTCTGATGCCGCGTATCTGCTACCCTGGCAAATTAATCTTCTCTGTTGCTATATAGAGAGATGAAATGTCTGCGAAAAGGCCTGTTTTCCCCATTAATTACATTTTTGTTTACACACTCAAAAAATAAGCTTCTTTCATGGAGCAAGATTTTGAAAGTGGTTGTGCTATGTTTTATGTAACAGCTGTTTTTTTTTAATATATTGTTGTCATGGGAGAGGGAATACGCTGAAGTGGATTATATTTGTAAAGGGTAGCTTTTGTCTGCGGTAACTTTATCCGGGTATCAGACCTTTGAGTCATGACCTCTGCATCATGACCCTTTGCCATTTTGGTGGAGTGACCTTCCAACTCCTGTCAGAATAATCGCAGCAAACACTATCTTCAGTAGCCGGCTTTAAAATCTTCTTTTGGAGTGCCTGCTGAATCCTATCTCCTCTATCTGCTATCTCCAGATCGTACGTGTAATTCTCACAGATTGAGCCGCTAAAAGGCTCTCTCCTCCACCCCGGCAGGAGTCAGGTGTTGCCTTTTTGGTCCCTCCCGTCTGGGCGGCAGCATTACCATCGCTCCGGGGAAAGAAAAAAACGCGAGCCCCGTCGTCGGAGAAGCTCTGGCTGATCGACAACTGTCACATGCGATCTGGAGGAGAGGCAGTGGAGCTCAGTCAGGGTCACTCCTTCTCTTGTTGCTTTATTTGATGCCGCTCTGTCTAGAGTGACAGGGAGGATGGTAAACAGAGAGACGCTGCGATATGAAATAAAGGTCCAAGAAAAGTCCAAGGCTGTATGAGACGGTGTCGACACTGGAGGGAACGTACTGAATGTTTGAACATCGCTGAGCGAGTCGAGGGAGGAGCTGCTGGACTCGCTTCATGCCATATCCCTCCACTCCTCTCATTACTTACCACATTGGACGTGTTTTGTTAATTACTCGTCCGACAAGCCGATTGAAGCCGAGAGCGGGCCGCTTTCGTGAGTCTCCCATTCTGTCGTCGTGTCGGCTTTTGGAGGAGAGGTTTCGCCGGATTTATTCGTGGCAGGAAAAACAGGAAAAGAGAGCTTTTAGAGCATCTCACAAAATGGCCAACGGGAAAGAATCATGTCCAACGCGTATGTCCTCCATCGTGCAGCCAAAGAACAAAGACGAATGCTGCCAATCCTCCCGACAACCAAAGAGTCGGAAAGGAATTTGTTAGCCTGCGATTGTTTAATAAGGTGGAAACGGCTACACCTTTACGGAGGAGAGTGCCAGAGGATGGGACAGGGAAAGGGTAACAAACCGGGACCGCATGGGACTGCATGTGCCCGAAACTGCCAAGCCACCAGAACGCCTCGGCTGCGTCGCCCTTTGTTGTGTTTTGCCGGAGGCTTCTTCTCTGGCATCGATCTTCCCGCTTTACACCGCTCTCCTGTGGGCATTGCAATCCATCCTCCATCCATCCTGCCCTCCTCCTCCTCCTCCTCCTCCTCCTCCTGCGGGCAATTCTGTGTCAAATGTTTCACAGAGGAGCCAAATTAATTTCGTTGTAAAACAGGAGTCGTGTGTCTTGCAGTCCTTGACCACCCTTTGCAACTTTTTGGGGGACGGAAATCAAGCGCCTTTAAAATCCCGGGCGTCCACGCGCACGATGAGTTAAAAACCATCAGTGTTGAGAAAGTTGGACAGCGGAGATTCATCCCGGGCTCTGATGCCATTGACTTTGCCGTAGTGTGTTTGTGATGGATGGTGGGGGATCAAACTGTGATCCATATTAAAGCGCATGACAGATTTAGTGTAATAAGCAGCGTTTTATGGAGTCTGAACACGGCGATAAAGGACTCCTGGGAGGTTTAAGGGCATGCTGACACCCTAAGCCGGTAAAGCAGGAGGGCGCCTTCCACTTGGACTACTCCTGCAAAGTAGGGGAGGCCCGAGAGGATCTTTATTCCTGTCGCACAGTTTGTGGACAAATGTCAACTGTGAGGCATCTTCGTATTCGTTGCATTATTTCTGTCCAAAGCGTATAATCTACATCTCGGAATGTCCCTTATTTTCCTGAAACCTTTTGGAGGCCGTTTTGATCGCCATTAGTGCTGAATTTGCTTCACCCCCCTGCCTGCCTGCTGGACCACACATCTCCGCTTTCAGCACATCCTCGGGATGGGTGCCTCACATCGCTAAGCCTTTCGTCCATAGCATCTGATCCCAGTGCACCCCAACGCTGTAATTAAGCCAGATCCAGCCGTGCATATGGATCAGCGCTGTTCCTCCTTCCTGCACTATCCTGGCTGGGACAAAAAAATAGTGAATCCTCACTTTTAACAAAGCCAGCAGATTATTTTTCCCGTTCCCGATGATGCTACGCAAGCTTCCGCGCCCATTTGCTTGGATACATTATATGACGAAATGCATTTGTAATTCATTCTGCAGGATGTGTACGTGCCCGACTGAGGACGTACTCAGCATTCCTCACAGCACACAATACATTAAACAACAGCTTCACCGCTGCTTCATCCCTCTGTGGATTCACGGCACAGCGGGAGTCCACTGAATGCATGGAATTCAATTTGGCTGCGGAGGCAGAAGGCCCTCCGCTGTGCAGCCTAGTACAGTATGGGATATATAATAATCTGTGTGAAAGAAACTCCCCTGATATCAACTTGTTTGGCCTCCCCCCCGATGCCCCTGCAGCTTCTTGTACTCCTTAATAACCTCACACACACACACACACACAACACATGGACTCTGCAGTGCTAATTACGGCATGCTGCGCTGCAGTGGCGAGAACACCAACCAGAAGACTCGCAGAGCTGATGAGGTGGCGTGTATGAAATGCTTTTCACATCCAGTTCCACCCTCTTTCTTAGCTTAACTTTTGCTTTGTTTGTGAGGCTTTTTTTTCCCTTTTCCCCTACCCTGTGAAATTGCCCATTTGGACGGGAGCCAAATGGCTCAGCGTGCCCCAAAGAGAGCTCCGACTCCAGCTTCCCATCTGGCAGGAGTGCCACCTCTTATGCTCGTGTGCAGAAAGCAAAGCATCCCCATTTCCCCCCCCCCCCCCCGATCACCTCTCTGCCTCGCTCACCTGTTTTGCTTTCCCTTAATGCTCACTGGGGCTGTAGTGACACTGCCACGGCTTCACAACCTGGCAGCGACCCAGGCAACCCCCCCAGTTTAAAGCTAATCATTAACCGCGGCTGTCTCGCTAATTGCTGCATTTCTGCGAGTATTTTGAATGCGTTTAGGCCAAATTACCAACAGCAGTTGCCGCTGAGATGAATTGATTAATGGACTTCATTATAATTAACCCCATGCGCATTTTCATTTTCGGAGCATGACTATTGATTTACCAGCTCACGGTTATGCGCAGCGGAATCAGCAAAATGAATGGAGTTTATTTTTTTCTTGGTGTTTAAGTGAGTATATCACACTGATATCTCGTCATGAAGTGATTAAGACACACACACACACACACACACGCGTGACATTGTTTTATATAACCCCACCAATTGTCGAAAGTAAAAATGTCATTTTTAAATTTCAAAAAGAGAAGAAATTGTAATACTTTTTTGCCCACTTTTTTCTAAAGTGTTAGTTTCAAAAGTGCCGTAAAGGTTGAATTTGATCCAGTAAATCCCCTCAGTGGAGAGTATAAAGATCCTGCACATCAAAGATATTATACCGTCTGCCTATTTGAAACAAGGACACACCTGAAAGGAGGATCCTACAGCTGACTGGTGTTGCCTTCATATCGTCCATGCTCGCCTCCGTACTTCTTAATCAACTCTGGCCATATGAATACATCTCATACAGTCAGGTTGGAGAAACAATTCAGATTCCCTCTTTGTAAAAAAAAAAGAGAAAGGGAGGGGGAAAGTAACCATAGTAATTGTGTGTTGAATTTGTATAGAAAAAAAAAAAGCTGTCCAGCGCCTCTTTATTTAACATAAAGCTTGTGGTCTGATCTCCAAAAAGTGGTGTAATTACAGAAAGATCAAATAGAGCAAAAGCGGCTAATGCTAATACCCACTCTGACTCTGGACTGTTATGTGGAAGAGGGAGAGTAGAGGGATGGGGCCCATTAATAATGAATCCAGTGTCATCATTAAGGCGCCAAATGATTAAAACATATCTCCCAGCTTCAAACGCTGCTCTTCTACTCCAGAAAGTGCTGCAGTCGTGGATGTGCGAGGCGAGCGAGCCCCTCAGTCTGCTTGTGAAATAAAGTTTTGCTTCTTTTTTTTCTCTCTCTCTCTCTCTTCCCCTCTTTCATCTCTACCCCCCTTTTTTTTCTGTAGTGTGGAAACACCAAAGCACCAACATTCCTTTTTTGGAGAAAAAAAAACAAAATAAGTCAAAAGTAATGTACTGCAACCCTGAGACGCTTCTCCGATGAACTTTCATGCTCAGCCACGTCTTTGTTGCACATTTCCAGGTGCTCCCAGTTGCGAAGCCCCGAAACCAAAAGAACCCGCTGCCTGTTGTCGCTCGCCTTCTTCTGAAGAAACGGGCGAGAAAACACAGCGAGGCACGTCTCGTTAAAGAAAGGCGACGTTCATTGACATGCAGACGCACGCGATGGGACGCCACGTCTGACTCCGCGCTTTATTTCCTCATCTCTTTATTTCCTGTTCTCTTTTTCCTTCCCCCCCCCCCCCCCCCCCCCCCACACACTCTAACACCCAGAAGTCATTGCCATGCCATGCCCGTGCTACGTTACATCAGTGTCGCGCTGTCAGCGCCGCGCTGCCGTTGGGGCTTTTTCTTTTAAATCCTTTGACGAGAAGACCCCGGGGGCCCTCGGGTTTGTCTCCATTAGTGGCTCCGAGGATCTCTAATGGAATGGTAATAGTCCCCCGGGGCGGTGTGTCTGCTGCCCCGCGCACACCGATCCTTGATACTGGGGTTCACACACTCCAACGGTCTCCCTGAAAACAGCTCAAACCCTGTGGTTTCGTCATGTCATGCCTCGAACCAAACGGAAGGTTTACGATGGAGGCGCGGAGGTCGGGATGTGGAAGACACGGCACCGGAAGCAGCCTGGAAAGCTATTTTCAGGACAAAAAGGCTCATCCTGAATGGCCTTAAGAGGACAAATGCAACGAATTATCAAATATACGATGGCATATTAGGATGCTTTCTACCAACAATGGCTCTCAAATGTCAGTGTGTACAGGAAATGTGGATATAAAAAAGTGATGACTAAAAAGTTGAAGTCATTAACATTGTGCCCAACAATGTGTTTTGCAGAGACAACCTTCCTAATCGGGCTCAAACTGCTCCGTGGAAGTAATGGCTGGTGAGGCTGAATGAGTCAGCATTTCCACTTAACAGTCCTTGGAAATTCCCCTTAATCAAATCAAATAGCCATGACTTCATCAAACTAGCTCATTAGAGCTGAATTTATTTTTTCGGGACATTAGAATTACTTGTGAACAGATTCTTGTCTAACCCCTTCTTCTCCTTTTTTTTTTTTTTTTTTTAAATGTTGTGAACCAGCGCCATTTTGGTGCTGAAGAGAGCAAAACCCACCCGGCCCCTGATGCGTTACAGGACATCACCCTCATCTGGATTGATGTGATACGTTTGTCTGCAGATTGAGGTCACGTGGGGTTACGCAATCCTCAAAACCCTCAAAACTGCAGCATCATCCAGCTAAAAAACTCTGTTTTTGTTTGGCTTTCTGATGATGCGAGGGTTTCGCTTCACAATAATTAAAAATCAAAGCGCCTGCTCGCTTGCCTCGCCACCAGGCCTCTGCTCCCTTCTGACATTGCAACATATTTGCATGCTTTGGGTCCTCGGGAGAAACGGGTGGTGCGCGCTTTGCTCCGCCGCGTTGGTGTGTGCAATCTGAGTCCTCACTCCCTGGCAGGCGTCTGCAAGCTGCTTAACTTTGCCGGCTTTTTAATGACATTTTTGGGGTTCATTATTGTTTTAAATGCCGCATCTCTTAGTTTAAGCCTCTCTTGAGATCTGCCGCGTAACCCCTGGGTGTCGGGCATCGCCAATCACCGCCCCTGATTTGAAAGTCTGTCCACGAAAGCCCAGAGACGTGAGCCGGGAGGGGTGGAGCTGGACTGCCTCACCAAACAGCACGCTAAATATACTGTAGAACCAGATGGAGGCAATTTACTGGTCATAGTTGATTTGCTGGTGTGTGTGTGTGTGTGTGTGTGTGTCCGTGTCTGTGTGTCCCAAATTATCCAAGTGGAGGGATGAGTGCTGCCGCTCTGTGCCAGAAAGTGACAAATTGCCCATTTAGCCCATTGTAGGTGTCAATTTTAATGTAGAGGGCTAGCTCTGTTTTCGACACTTCATAAGCATTTTGCTTCATGAAATACGTAATGAGTCAGATTTGAATTACAAAATGCATGTGTGTGCGTGTGTGTGCGCTTGTGCACATTAAGGCTCAGAAGTAACCTTTCCTGGACATTTAATCACAGCCGACACTTGGAGTTACGTGCTCAGCTCCTCGGCAGTTTCACTGTCTTGATGGCTCTCCTATGATCCATTCATAGCGCCCTCAGTATTTTAGTTTGACGGTCTTAGCTCGGGCAATTGTACCAAAACACTATTTAATAACAGAGCCGACTGTCAGGGTGACTCCGCTGTAAAGCAACCCGTCACGGCCGCGGTAGCAGAACAACATGGGACAGCAATTCTGCAGTTGTTTGTACTCGGAGACTGTACCTGGCAATTTATTTGACAGGTGAGTTGCTTGACCTCTGGGTCGCTGAGACCTATTAAAAAAGCTCAGCACGAAACTTCAAAAACTGACTGGTAAAAGTATTTTAGCAGGACTGTGGCTCTTTTTTGGAGCTTTTTTTTTTTTTTTTAACAATTTCCAACGTTCAACACTTAACAAAAGTAGAAATTATAGTGCTCGTGAACACAAACGTGATGATACTTCTTGACCGATAATGGACCCTCCACTGATCTCCCCTCGCGCGTATGTCGACCACCGCCGCTCGTTACCCTGCTTTGTATTCAGCGGCGCTCTCGTCTCTTTGGCTGGCTCTTTTGTTTGCCTGCGCTGATTGGAGGGCCTCTGGTTAATTTAGATGCAGGGAAGCGGTGACAGAAGAGGGCTTATTAGGGCTGTGAGCCCATCCCGCCTTAAGTGCAGAGTCTCCAGTTCCATTTTCATTTGCCTCCATTATTGAATTTGCTGGCTTCTCATTCGCCCTGATTGCATTTTGTGTCACCTCTAAAAAAATAGAGAGAGAGAGAGAAAAAAAATCGGCCTCCCCCAGAGGTACTGATGGGAGACTTCCATTATGATAGTAAAGTCGGGGACATGCGGAAGTTTTATTTTGATATTTATGGCTTTCTTGTGGAGCCAAAGTTCTGCTCCTCGTGATGTGTAACCTGTGGGTGTGTGTTGTCGGGAAGAGAAGGAAATGGAGCCTTAAAGTAGAAAAGGGAGTGTTTATGTCTGCTGTTTGTCAGACGGGGAGGGAACGGTGACAGACGGGTGGAGCAGCGGTGGGTGGAGGAAGAGACTGATGGCAGGGATTCATTTAGCATCCATTGAATCTTTAGAAGTGGAAAAAAACCAACAAATTTCTGTCATCGCTGCCTCCACCTTTTTGGCTGCGTCCTCCAGCACCTACGCAGCCTCCGTAATCTCCCACCGCGAAGCATTTTTCATAAGGATTCATCGCGAAACAATATCATTCGAGACTGCGAAATTTAATCAGGGGCTTTAAAACACAATTATGGTTATCGGGGAGGACACGGCGGCAGCGCTCCGCGATAGAGGAGGGGGAGGGGGGGGGGGAAGATGGAGAAGCAGCGGGGAAGATGGAGGGGACCTCCCCCGCACTGTCTGTGCCCTCGCGCTCTTCTCCCATTTGTCACCGAGCACAATATCTCTTTGGCTGGCAGAGCTAATAATGGAGAAGTGGGGAAACGGGACTCTGGAGACCCACCTCCGCTTTGCCATGAAGATCAGATAAGTCCTCCTCAAGTCAGTCATTTATAAAACCCCGCACACCCGTTCCACGGCTTTCGAGATGTGGGAATAATACCGGGCTTTATAGGAGCATCCCCCCCTCCCCCCGCCCCGCTGGAAAGGAAACGCCACTCTCTACCCACTTTGCACTCTGAAAAAGTTCATTTCATTTTGGTCACTCGCCCCGTGTACCGAAACCCAAGCCCTTCTGCTGATGCTTTGCTTTTTCGTGCCCGGAGGCAAACTAGTCGCCGGTTTCTGTCTCTATTATCTTGGTGATCTGCAGCCATTTATCTACCAGCGGCTTGTTTGCAGTCTGGAGACTTAACAGTTATTCATGGGATTTGAGAAGTCGTTTTCACTTAAGCAGCTACTTTCTCAACAGCCTCTGTTTTCCTTTTTTTTCTCCTCCCCTTTTAGAGTAAACATGCTTGGAGGCACTGTACAGTGGAGTGCTTCACAATTACACACAGTGGGATTCCCGGAAGACCGACTTGTTTTCCAGTCAAGTCGTACCTCAGATCGCGGGGTTTCTTAGGCCGATTGTAAATTGGCCGAGGAGAGAACTTCCACGACGTGATTTTAATCACAGGTTTCGATTTCCACGCAGGCCCCGACGCACCCAGAGCACCAATTAACCGTCCCATTTGTTCGCACCAACTTCCTCCCGCCAGGAAGTGCTCTCGCTCGTCTTTGTTTTCGGGTTCCCTCTTTGTTCTGCTCCTGCTGAAGGGTCGTTCATTTGCGACAGTGCATTGTGGGTATTCCAGCCATACGATGAAAGAGACTTTCTACAGGAGCACGGGGAACCGAGCGCTTCACTGTCGCCACGCTCTCTCTCTCCCTCTCTCTCTCTCCCTCTCTCTCTCTCTCTCTCTCTCTCTCTCTCTTCGCTTCGTGGGAAACTGTTTTTGTGATCTTTTTTTTAACCTCTTCTTGTTTTCAGTCCATCCTTCTAAGGACAGTGTTTTCTTTTCGCTGTTATCCTCGACACCTTATTATCTGGGGTGAGGAGGGGAGGGGGGGGGGGGGGGTTGAAAGCTTTGCTCAGGACAGCAGAAACAACTTCCACCCGATCTCTCTTTCTCTCTCCGACTTTACTCCATTGGCTCTGATGCGAGTCATTATTTTCCCGGAGTTGCAGATTTGTTGCGGTTGTGTAACGCTCATCGGCGTTCCCTGAAGAGGTTGCACTCTAAGAAAATGAAGGCAATTTGTATCATCCCCCAGTTCGGCACCTTCTGTCACGCCAGCTGTCTGCGCCGTGTCACAGGCTAACTGATGCATGCATATGACTGCAAAAGAGCTTACACACATCCCGTAAATTCCCAAATAAAAGCTCTTCAAACAATGCCTTGGCGTGCTGGGTTTCCCAATAAATGCTGCGTGAAGAAAAAACATGTGTTGTGGGGAGGAGGGGGTTTAGGGGGTGACTCAGCTGATATGGTAAATTCAATTCAATCTACATTTCAACATTTTTTCCTTGAGTGCAACAATATTTGCCTTTTTGAAACCAAATAAATTAGCATTTTTACTAGCAATGTATTCTTTCTGCTATTCTTTTGTGTCAGCAACACTCCCTGCAGATGTTAAGAGCTGAGATTTACACCCCTCAATGTGGACTAAAATACATGTAAGTGTAACATGTGACACAAATACAACGATTACCAAGTCTGAATGCCCAAAAGAGGTCTTCTAAGGCCAAAAGCTGGCACATCATTAAAAGGAGCACAGATATTGTTGTGTGTGTGTGTGTGTGTGTGTGTGTGGATGCTCTTTTTATGTATTTACATTAAAAAGCGACACCAGGAAGAGGTTGATGCCTCTGAGCCAGTAAAAGGCGTTTTAATGTGTGACGTATGAGCAGCAGGGTTAGGGTTTTATTGACAGCAGCTTAACGCCGACAGAAACAGGACAGACGAGAAAAGAGTTGCTTTATTTCAAATACATGTGCAGTCTCCCGCATTTATCTATAACAAAGAGGAGCTGCGGGGTTAGTGTTCAGAGCAGAAATAGCTATTCATATTGTAGCAGATCAGAAAGCAGATATGATGCAATATAGAGGAGGGAAAAAAGAGGTAAAGGTCTGTCTCTAATGCTAGCTTGTCTCAAATAAAGCCCAAATAATTTAAATCTATTTATAGCAGGACATGATAGGTATAAAGAAGAACATGACCCTTTTAAATGACTTCTCAATAATGGCACTAATGGATCTTGATGGAATTGCTATAAAGAAGATGAATCTTACTTTCTTTTTATTTTGGGGGGAATCATTTTAATGACAAAAAAAAGGGGGTGGGGCCTCCGTTAGTGCTCTCCACATTTCTCTCCCAAGCACTGAGAGATTAATTGGCATTTAAAAGGTAAAGCCTCGGCTTAGCTCCCATGCTTAGCCTACAAATGCGAGGCTTTGTCGACCTGATGCAGCCGAGCTCCAGGAGGCTTTTTTGGCTGTTGGACTCGAGATGTTCATCGGGGAGATTATTTACGTCTTTTAATTTCGGATGAATAAATGTGCAACGCTTTTCCTGAGCTCGTACGGTTTTGTAAGCGTGTGGCTCGAGAAAAAGGGGGGTGGGGTGGGGGGGGGGGGGGCACCCGACCGTGGAGAGGGGGAAAGAGTGATCATCTCGATTTCTCTGTTCCCCCTTGCTCAGCAAGTCACAAGGAGTGAGGAAGTACATTGGGTGCGGTGGGGGAGGGGGTGGGGGGGGCGACGACGAGGATGGAGAGATGATCCTAATGAAAGAGAGCAGAGTGGATGGCCCGATCGGCCGGGCTCCGCTTGAGCTGTGTGATACGTGACAATAACGGGGAGCGCATGGACTCATCAGGCGAGGACGGATCACCATTACGGCCTTATTCATCAGCATAATTAGGGAAAGAAAGAGATGTGGGACAAGTGGCTAGCAGCACTGATGAAAGCTCATCAGCAGGCTCCCTATAGAGCTATGGCCACTGATTGGTGCCGGGGCCATCATTGCCTAGAAACTACTCCAAACTAGGGGCTCTTCGCTCTGCTGAACGACAGTAAAATGAACTTAATTGGCTGGCAAAGACAACCTGGCACAGGGATCATTTTTACTTCCTTAACAATCTGAGCACTGATTGGCCTGTTCGCTAGTCCGAGGGCGTGCGACGCACAATACAAATACATATTCCCAAGGAATCTCACACCACATTGCCTCTCTGAAACGTGATCTCTTCTTTTTTTTTCACACTCCTGCCCAAATTGGGGCCCTTTGCTTCTTTCTGTACCTCGACAGGATAGTTCAAGTTGCACTCGTTACTATGTGGTGCTTCTTATTTCATGTAGAAGAAAGCTAGGCTGTAAGTCACAGCTTAGAGCAAATTGTGAAAGAAAAATGAAAACACAAGGAGTGTGAAAAGGTTACTTCCTTACTCTATTCCCCGTCATAATCAGGTTTTCTCAAGCGTTAAGTTGTTCATTCCAGACCAATATTCTGCCCTTTAATTGGTTAATTTATCAACTTTAATGGCAACATAAACACACGCTTGTTTCACTTGTGTAATTTATTTGTGTCCCGCAAAGTTATAATTGGCAAACCATCAGAATTAGATGCATATTTGGTGATATTTATTGATTTGAATGGTAAAAATATAAAGAAGGCTCTTACGGCTCTTGCTGACTGTGCCATACATCTGCTCTTTTAACGATATTGGAAGCAGGTGTGTGACTAGCTGATTATAAGCTAGTGGCCACTGTAAAGCAGCTGCAGGAAGGGGGGAATGGTTATAATATATAAGTTAAATTGCTCATGTGTTTATTATACCTTTTTAGATGTCAAGTGTACCTGTATGTTAACTCTTGTATGGCCTATCTACTTTGTATTATACATTTGTTTAGTACTGTGCAGGCTTTGCATGCTTGCCATCTTTTAACTCACCCCCCCTTCTTATTGAAGTAAATGGTACGTTCCAGTGTAGAATTGGCTAAAATGTGATTTTCTGTTTGTTATGAGGAGACGAGGCCGCTTGATGTGAGTTTCTTGGTTTCGTTTGTTAATTCCAGTTTGTTTCTAAAGGGCTGACATTGATTTTTAGTACCAAATAGCATGCAGCGCCCTTTAGCCGGGGCATTGCATGCGAGTCATAATTGGGGCGATGATGGGACTGGATGACGTGCAGGAAAGTCATTCATGAATATATTCAGTTTGATAAACATCTCCTAATCATCTTCTCCTCCACTGATCACCTCGTATCTCACTGCTCAGCGTCAAACCTAATCTCTGATCCAACACGACACTTTAACTCTTCACTTGGTGAGATTTTGTCTTCTTTTTTCTCCTCTCTCCGTCATAGCGAGACACTTTGTGTCACTGCCAAGAGACATGAAGCAAATCGCTCCACCAGAAACGGTCTTGAACCCGACATGAGCATATGGTGGCGCCCTCAGCATGAAAAACATGAAAGGGCGTCTGGACTGCCCAGACAGATCCGGGCCCTGATAAGCAGAAGACAATGGAGGGATATTAAAGTTAAAAAGAAGTGAATTGAGCACCTTTTAATCTTTCTGTTGAAAAATTCTTGTCAATGTCATCTACTGCTCTCGAAATCCACATAAAGTCTGCACGAGGGCCCTTCTGAACTTGAGGCGTCCGTCAAGCGACTGAGTCTGTTTCAACCAATCACAGGTGACACATACAGTGAATAGACTACTTCCTGTGAAGAAAAGCAAGGCTGATCCGAAGCTTGCATTCATGAACGAATGACTGGCACACGTCCTTCGCATCATCAGTAAAAGTCTATTTATGTAAAATATTTGGAAGTCATTACGTTAAATATTTTAAATTGTATTTAACTGTGTTAACCTTAGCAATAACTTCTCAGTCTCCCTCGTGATGTCCTCATATCTTGGTTTCCCTCCCCTGCTGCCTCCTCTGCTCCTCACCCCTCCACCTCCTCCTCCCCCCGTCGCCCTGATGCAGGACAATAGCTTTTATGACTACCTCGTAACTCACGGCCGCGTGGAGGGCGGGGCGAGGGGGATTGGGCGGCGGGGGAGGGATGTAGGGGCAGACGTTCGGCCGTAGATCTCCCGAACCTGATGGGAAGATCGAAGCGTGCAGGTGGGGGCGCAGAGAGGAGGGAGGGAGGGGTGGGCGGAGGCGCGGGACTGTCCCGCGTTAATGAACGACCGCCCGATGCCGCCTTGTCATCCCGCTGGAAGACTTAGTGCCCTCGCCCGGATGGACAGCCGAGGTGGCAATTTGTCTCTCAGCGAGCAGACGGGATCTGGACACAAGCACTTAAAAGAGCATTTGGGACCATCTGAGAAAGATGGCCCCCCATAAAATAGCAAGAAAAAAATGGATTGTATCTGTCATGCCTTCAGATGTAGAAATTATTACTTAAAAAAAAAAGAAAGTTATGAAAAATGTGCACTGTTATTTTTGTCGCCCCTCAAAGTTTTTGTCTCAAATTTTTTAAAGCAAAACAAAGCGGTCCAGCTCGTGTTCGTCATCAAGTTCATTTTCTTATTCTCATCTTGTTGACTTAAAAAGTCGAAGGTTTTTACAGAGGGAATTATCGATATCTCTTTTTTTTTATCACCCCATGAATCAGAAAATACTGTCAACAGCCGTAAAGAATCTATTTTACCATGTTTTGGAGATAAAATGTTGTGTAAATCAGGCTGTGAATGATATATGAACAAATCCCTTCTGTAAAAACCTTCAGAATATAGAAAGGAATGAAAGTGGAAAGTTTGGATGTAAGAGCTTTCTGGATCAGAGAAATTGGCATTTAAAGATATGTTTTGTAAAATTCCACACATGTTAAAGACACTACAGGTGAACGAGGAAAATGTTAACTAATATATATCACCATACAACCTCCAGTTCTTTTGCAAAAATCCGATTTGAGAGTTATCTTTCCACCAGTCTGCCAGAAGACTTGTTCCATGGGACGAAAGCAAATGACCCAAACTGCCAATGCAGTTAAAAAATGTTTAGTCGGCAGCGTCTCGCAAGAAAACACACACACGGCCACATCTCCTTAGATCATTATATGCTTATTCAGTATACCCCTCTTTATACTGAAGATATAAATGTGTCCAGTCCGGGATGACGCCGGCGTTAACGCTGATTTCTTTAGTGTTTTAAAGCGACATCGGAGCGTGCTGACAGTGCGGCCCACGGTATTTGACTAAAGCGCGGGCCGTCTGTCTCTTTTTTTTTTCCCCGCCCGCCACCCGTGAATGTAAAACACCCGCTGATAAATCGTCCATTGTGACGGGAACATGATTACATGAAGCCGCGGCTGTAGGCCATTCAGCAGGCAGACGGAGCGCCGTGTCACCTCTAAGAGGGCTTTGAATAAATGTCCCCGTCTCCACCAAGGCCCACTTCTTTAATCAGGGTGTCGGATGGTAATGATTAGCTTCCTGCGCGCGCTTCTCTGCTGCTGAATCGTCCGCATAACTCATACGCTGTTAATAATCTGCCCGGGGAGATAATATCCTTCTTTACCTTCGGCTAATCCAGACCCGATTTGAACCACATTGTTGCTTTCTTTTTTTCGATATGAAATTTAATTTATTACGACAAGCACTTTCATGGAATCCGACGCTTCTCCACGTTCAAGGAGAAGGGGATGCAAGGTGATTGTATCTAAATCCCTCAACTAGGTTAAATAATGCAGCCGCTGTCCCAGAGAGACGCTGATGGGGGCTGTTGTTTCTCTTCTGCCACGGGTCAGGGCTCGGGACGGGATGGGCGGGGATTACTCCAGCATCATTTCATCCTGCGTCCATATCCAAATCCTGGATTAGTAACAGGGGGAGGGATTAGAATTAGCTATCGTACTCCAGGCGCAGGCATCTGTTAAGGGCACCGGCCCCTGAATAGAAACATATTTTTGCCATTAAGCAGATGCAGGAGGAGGAATCTGCCTTTGTCTTCGGAGCGTCGGCTCTCCGTTTGATAGAGCGCTGTGATATGATAGGTCAAGAGAGCTGTGATCCCTTATTTTGATGATTTGGGCCTGTTGAGAGCCAAGAGAGAGAGAGAGGGAGCCCTTGAAGATAATAGTGCAACAATAAGAAATTGAACATGATCCAAAAATGCTTCTTTCTCTTTTTTTGTTCTTCTTCTTTACTCAGCAGCCAGAAAACAACGAGATGCACTATGTTAATACATCTGCTCTCATGTAATACAGCCAAGTATCCGCTTCAGTGTTTTAATCATCACAAGTATTTGCCGTCTTCCAGTAGCATTCAAACTCAATGAAATATAATACTCAATTCATAATTAGGCGTTCCTCTTTTGGAAAGCGAGGCTGTGTTGTTACACAGTGAGATCCATGTCCTCTTTTATGTTGTGCTCTTTATGAAACATCATTGTCTGTGGACACGGCATTGAATTACTGTGTGCATTTGTCAATACCATTTATCTTCATGCTCAGATGGACTTCAGGGAACACTTAATGCAGCACAGTACTTTGAGACAAAGGAACGAGGGGAGTTAACCTTGAAGTATGGATTTCCTGCCATCTTGTACATGTGCTATATATCCACGCCTATGTGCTCATTTCTCCCCATCTGTCTTTTCTTCTCTTTCTCCCTGTGCAGAGATACTGAACGGGGGTGTTTACGTCGACCACAACAAATTCCTGTGCCACGCGGACACCATCCATTGGCGTGACATTATCAAGAACCCCCAGGCCGAGCTGCTGGTGGTACCATCCAACAACAGCAACCTCGGATGTGAGTACCGCACGTGGGCGGGCAGACCAGTGCAACCAGTAACTTTGGATGAGAATCAAGTTGTCATTTGTTTCGTTTTTTTCACGGCTTCTCCTGACGGCAGACCGCATGCCAACATGCTTGTGGAAGCGCACACCCCACCAGCAGCAGTCGTGCCCTCTCTCTCTCTTTTTATTCATTCCGTTCGCCCGCCGGCTATTTGGAAGCGAAATCACAAAGTGTTAGATCAACGCGTGAACCTTTCCATTGTAGTGGTGCGGCAGCGGCTCTGCAGCGAGGCCCATGGAGCCGCTGTCCGCTGCGCTCTTTTTAAATCTCAGTGAATCTGACAGCTGGTTTGAAGCTGCCCACTTCCCCTGGTGCCCCCCCCCCCCCCCCCCTCCGTGATCCCCCGCAGAGCCCCTCCCCCCTCGGACTTAACAGGCGGCGCTATCCGGCGGACATTCGGTGTCAGAAGACGCCGAATGAAACTTTTCTGCACATTTTGTGGAGGAGCCTCTTTTGCTCATTTCAAGATGGAGACGGGGTGAAGCGTACATATTTAAGCTTCTTCGTGCCCTCTGCATCAAAACATGATGGGGCGGGACAGGAGGGGGTGTGGGGGGGAGTTTCTTTGACGAGAAGAACAACCTTTCTTTGCTTTCAGTCAGAATCTGCATAGTGTCGAGCGGGGGAGACATCGTGCAAAGCCGGTTACGAAAATGATGGGTTTTAAAAGACAGTTTAAAGAAGAATACGTGTAAAAGAAGTGCCATTCTGTTGATGAAATGGCTCTGATGGAGGGGGACGAGGAGGAGGATGAAAAGCAGCAAAGAACAGAGGAGGTGGGCCAAAAAAATGACAAGAGAGCGAGTGGGAGTTAAGGTTGCCAAATTGGGGCCCTTTGCCAGCGCCGCGGTTAGTATTTAACATTAACAACCCCACAGTGGGAGTGGCTGACGGGGCCGGGTGACAATCCGCTGTACCGTTCCACTCGCTCTGTAATTAACCCGTAGTCAATTAAGTCTTGATGATGGGCCACTGGCAGACGAGGGCTGTTAGTGCTCTGTCAGGTCCCACTTTGCCTGTGCCAGCGCCTGATGGAAGGGAGTCGAAGCCTGTCTCTCACGCTCATGTTTCCCACAGGCCACAAGTCGCCACAATGGCTCCGGGTCTATTGTCGGATGAGCGTAGGAGATCCAACAGATCTGTCAGTAGTCGGGGGAGTTTTAAGGGTGTGCGTGACTATACTTTTCGGCGTTTATGTGAGGGGGCTGTGTCTCCATGTTTGTGTCAAAACTACATCCTAAGTTTGATAAGATGTCTGAAGCGCAGTCCGTGTGTGTGTGTGTGTGTCCTGCAGGCAGACGCTGTCATCGCTCATGTAACGGACGCTGCTGGGGCCATCAGGAAGACCAGTGTCAAACCTGTGAGTATGCACACACACAGGCCGTCACCCTGCACAGCCACTGGCCTGCTCACTAACATCACAGATACTGACTAGGAATAGTTCAACGTTTTGGGAAATGCGCTTTTTCTTCCAGACTAGAGCTCCGAACAGACGGGGGCTGATATCTCAGTCTCAGAATAACATGTTTATTACATTATTAGATGTTTCTTTTAACTTTAGACAGAGCCAGGATGACTGCTCCCTCCACAAATCGTTTTATTATTTCTTTAAACTGAAGTCTCTGCTTATTAAATTCCGCTAAAAGGCGGCTTTCGATGAACGTAACAAAAAAGCAAAAAGTGATGAAGGGATGAAAACGATAGACAAAAGAGGACGAAGCCGAGAGCGAATAAAATGTTGCTTCTCTGTTTAATTGCACTTCCACTCGAGTCGTCAGAACCTGGAAGGGAACTGGCCTGTTTTTGTCAGACTAACACAGACTAATAGACTACAGGGCCTTGTTGTTGGTTTTTTTCCCCGACTGCATCATTATGTTCCCGACTCGGTAGAGAGTGAGCGCAGCAGTTTTTAATACCTCGGCTTCAAGCTCCTGCTGACTCGCTGGCTGGTGCCTCTCCTCCTCTGCCGATAACGTGTGGGAGGCCATTCTTTAGCATCGGAGCTACTTTGATGCAATAGGTGCGAGTCGCTGCCAAGTGTTTGTACTCCACTAATAATACCGGCTAATACGGCTTCCTTTTCAATAGTTTTGCAATAGAAATGCAGGACAGCAGAGTTCATATTTCCCTGGATACCACAAGAGTTGGCATAGCAACAAACGCCGGGCTTTCTGGGAATTATCAGCACAGTTGGAAGGTGTCTTTGGCCGATCGGTCCGCCTGGCAGAAAAACACTCATTGTACAAACGCAGATATGATGAATCTGTCTGGTCCGTGAACTTTTTTTTTTTTTTTTTTTTACTTTCTTTATTCAGAGGAAACAAATTGAGTTCAGTCCAGCTAAGTCCCGCCCCCACGGCGCACCTGAGCTGCCAGGTTGCAGCTGCCGGCCACGAGCCTGGGTTGGAGGATAAAAGGCTCGTTCAAGGGCACCGCCAGAGCAGCTGCTGAAAGGAGAGACAGGGCCCCGTTTTTATAAATCCGTCTGGGCGACCATGCCGGTGACACCGCGGTCACAACCCCGCTTGTCTGACCTTTACCTCGCTGAAGGCCCTCGTTTGTTCTCGGGCCCCGCATTCCACACCGCACGATGTTTGTGTAGCAGCCATAACGCGAGGGGAAGGTCGAGGGGCGTCGGCGGCGGCGTCCTCTCTTTGTGCGAGCGAGGATGTGCGTGTCAGACCTTTACATTTCTGTCTCCTCACTTCCTGGGCAGTGACGAAGACGGTGTGTGCAGAGCAGTGTGACGGCCGATGCTTCGGGCCTTACGTCAGCGACTGCTGCCATCGCGAGTGTGCCGGCGGCTGCTCGGGCCCCAAGGACACGGACTGCTTCGTATGTCACACACACACACACACACACACACACTGCTGCCCTGTTTATAACTTGCTTTTTTTCTTTCCTAACTTTCATTCATTCTGTATTTTTTTCCTCTCTCATTTCTGCCCCAAAGAAGAAGAAGAAAAAAAAGCACTGATTCGTCCCCTTCGTCCTCCCTCCACGTCTTTTTTGGCATCTGTTTATCAGCCTCACCCGCCTGAAAATGATCCACTTTGTTTACCGGCTGATAAATTGTTTGTCATTTTACAGGGGCCGTAAAAGGCTTCCACGGCGGGCGCTCCTCAAAAGAACAAATTGGTGATTCAGTGTTTCAATTAGTGGCCCTTTTATCACCTCAACTTCTTCCTGTTCCGCAAACCCGTGCACGGGCGCACGCTGACGGAGACGATATTGTAGTTGTAATTCACGGGAAAGGCTCATCCAATTGAATTACCGCCGTTTCAGCCCCGTGGCCACAGACGGCAAAACACTTAGGAGGTTTATGGGAAAACATTTCACCATTTACATCACGGCCGTGGATCGATGGCTCCAATTTTTCTCCCATTTGGCGTCCGAAGAGGGACGGCTCGTCGCAATCCGGCGTAAAAATGAAATGCGGCCGTAATACTCTCTCGCTCCCGGTGACTAATGTGAGAAAATTGCACGCCATCCCCTCCCCTTAGTGGGACGCCTGGCCAGCATCCTCCGACCTTTCCCGCTAACCGCTAACCGTGTGCTTCCTGCAGGCCTGCACCAACTTCAACGACAGCGGGGCGTGCGTGACCCAGTGCCCTCAGCCGTTCGTGTACAACCCCACGTCCTTCCAGTTGGAGCACAACCCCAGAGCCAAGTACACCTACGGAGCCTTTTGTGTCAAGAAATGCCCACGTGAGTCTGCTGCAAGTCACCAGTAGAAACACCACGACACTGCAAGAACACAGATGCTCATTATGATGCCCATAATTAAGTTTTATAGGCTGTGAGCCGGTGTCCGTTGAAGAGGCATTTAGCCTCTTATCTATGCTGAAATAAGATCCCAGACAATTATTGCGAGTCGAGATAAATTACTCAAACATAAATAAATTGCGCATCTCAATCAACTGGTTGCTCCGCCATCTGTTTCGGCTTCTGGCAGCCGAGAAGAAGTTCTTCCTCTCACAGATATGGAGTCAGAGTGCCGCAGTAACTCAGCGAGCACACATTCAAAGTCAAGCGACATCAACAGATTGTATATTCAAGTCCCACTGATCATCAAATGAGCATACACCAGTCGCATTTTTCCACCGCAAGTACTAATTTGATTCATTACTTTTCCTGAGCAATGTAGCCCTAGACCATTAGTTTTGATCATTATTCAAACGTGATTAAAATACAATCAATGTCTTGCCATTAGAGGGGTTTAGAGGAGTCCAGAGGCTATACTTTGATGTCTACGATCTGATGCCACTTATCATCACAGCATCTCTGCCATGCAGTCGGCTAACACCCGTCCTGTCCCGCTGACAGATAATTTCGTGGTGGACCACAGCTCCTGCGTCCGAGCGTGTCCCAGCAACAAGATGGAGGTGGAGGAGAACCGCATCAAAATGTGCATCCCCTGCACCGACGTCTGTCCGAAAGGTACCGTGGCTCCGCCCACCCGACTTCCCCGCAGTCTGCGGTCATGATATATGCTATGATTAGAACTCACATATCATCCAACTTTGCTGTTGTCATTTTGTTCAAACTTGAGAAAGTGAAGCGTCAGTGCTTTGATGTTTGCACGATAAGGAAGTGTCAAAGTTTGACTCTTAACTGCCGTCATCGGGGCCTCCATCACTCATAACTGGTGTCTGTTGCCTTGTGAGATTGCCATTCGTCTCAGTGCAGACTCACACTGACAACAGACAGATGTTTCAGTGCATAATGTGGAAGTTGTACTCTCTGGGATGAAAATCAGGTTGATATTAATTCCTCCCGCTTCCCCCACTTCCTGGCCTTCTGCAGTGCATTTACTGTACGCACTAGAGCTTATGCGGTTAAACCATTTTAATCTAATAGATGTTTGCTAACAGTGATGATACTGGATCAACAGAGGCCCGCTGGAACGACTTAAAATGCTTTATAGGAAATGTAATTTATTTTTTGCAGGAGCCAGATTATTTTCTTTTCATTATTACACTAAATATATACATATGCATTATTTATTTTAATGTACCCGCGTAAATAACAACATTTTGTGTCATTTTAGGGGAAGGCCATGTATTACCGGCATCTGCACAGCAACAATGTACTCGTTTCTACAGCTTCATAAAGTGCATACAGTAAAATATGTGACAGATTATTAATAGATGAAGAATTCTTCTATGTTGTTAATTTCAAGCATACACAGTTCTGACTTAATATTCTTTGTTCGTTAGGCGTGTATTGATGTATTATTTAACAGCATGCACTGTAGCTCCATGCAACTCATTTAGCCCCCTTTTCATATTCCCGACGTGAATATTAACTCTAATACTCATTTCACGTTGGAGGATGACAAATACGGCATAAATGAAGGTCATACGCTCAACATGTTAATTAACACGGAATGGTCCCGTAAGGAGAAGCTGCTGCTACCTGCTCAGTAATTACAACTCATTTTGCCCGAGTGTGAGCTAAATGCCTAAAACGCCTAATGTGAAATTAAACAGCATTACTTCAGTTCAATACGGAGGATTAGCCCCTCCGTCATATCGTTCCCACAAACGTAACTGATGTTGCCCTTTCTCTTTGGGGGGGGGGAGGACGACGGCGGTTTCCTCCAAGGCTCCACGTACGGAGCCTCCATTGATTGGCTAATCTCTTGATTGCATCGTCACGCAGCATCGAGGGGTTAATGAGGGATAGCCCAAGGAACTGGGGGAAATGATAACAAATTAACATTTCAGATATGGAATTGGCTGGTATAAATCACTATCAAAAAGTGGTTACACCACTTAATGCAAGCCTTATTCATCATCGCCTCTGTCAGAAATACTTGCCTCACACCAGACCGCGAGTGTAATTAATGCAGATGTAATGAATTCATTATGGGGAGGGATTGGCTGTGGGTTGGGCCGCGCTTTCATCAAAAGAATTCCAATGCACGGAGAGGGGCCGTGGCCTTGCCAGTGCACCAAAGCCGGGGTATATTTTCATAAAAGGGAATCAACGTGACAAATAGCTAATAGGAGTTTCTCAAAATGAGGTCTCCGCCGCACAAGGGCACTGTGGATACACACTACAGTAGGTAATGCATACCTAAAGCTGCTCAGTCACGTGAATAATGTGCGGGGGTTTGTGTGTTCGTTTGTTCCGTCAGTGTGCGACGGCATCGGGACGGGCAGCCTGCAGACGGCTCAGACTGTGGATGCCAGCAATATCGATAAGTTCGTCAACTGCACCAAAATCAACGGCAACCTCATCTTCCTCATCACGGGCATCAAAGGGTACGGCACGCACACACTTATTTTAATACTGTTTTAGTCTAGTTTTAGTCATCCGAGTATTCAGAGCATTTCATATTTGGATATCATTTTTGATAAAGTGTGTCTCTTTTATTCAGGGACATGTATCACGGTATTGGACCTCTGGACCCTGAACGCCTCAACGCCTTCCGCACTGTGAAAGAGATCACAGGTGAGACTGCCTCACCGGAGTCACCTTGGGAAGAAATGGAAAACAACACAATATTATTGTGTGTGTGTGTGTGAGAGAGAGAGAGAGTGTGTGTGAGTGATGTCACCTCCAAGGCAGTAAGGAGAAATTGTAAAGCTGATTTTTGTCTGTGAACTCTTAAAGGTGCTCTGGTGGATATTGTGTTGAGTGTGTGTGTGTGTGTGAGTGTCTAATGGTTCTACATGCTTACAGTAATGTGCTGCTGTGTGTGTGTGCGTGCATGCTGGAGTGTGTATTTATTCATTAACTATTAGAGGCCTTAAGGGATGAGCAGTACCTCGTATACAAAGCCTTTTGTCATATTAAACTGCGACTTGCAGTTGAGCCAAACAGCTAATGGAGTGAAACTGCATTTTCATAATGAAAACCCAAGCAATAAGAAAGAGCAATGGCCTCTCTATCTCAGCCATTTCCTGCTCTATCCCTTTAATGTCATTTCCACAGATCCTGATTTGATGTAATCTGTCATTAAAGGCAAGTGCAAGTGGACAGATTGTGCAGAGTATTAAATCTATTCTTTTAATTAGCGTATATAGTTTTCTCTGAGCACTTTTCTTTCTTTTTTGTGACAAAGTATGGGCTCCTGCTTGAACTTCACAGAGGCGGTGCCCTTCCATGAGGCGTGAATTAAGGCAACAAAAGGATTCTTTGAATTTCTCAGCGACCCTCATTTTAGACCCTTTTTCCCTTTTCCTCTGAAAAGACAGACTTGAGGATGACAATAAGTTTACTAATTGGCGCATGCTCTTCTCTGTAGGTTTCCTCAACATCCAGTCATGGCCAGAGAACATGACCGATCTGAGTGTTTTTTCCAGCCTGGCAACAATTGGAGGTAGATCTCTATACAGGTATGTCTTAAAGGCACCTTATCGCACATCTGACACAGATCTGACGCTCCTGGTTATAGCATCCGAAAGCTGGACCTCACCAACAAGAATTTATATATTATTGATGGACGGATGCATAAGTGCAATGAAGGCAATACCATTCCTTCCAGTTTTGTCTTTGTGAACAAACATCCCTCCCCTCCTCCACCCGTTTCCTCCCTACCTCCCGCCTTCGAGGTCCACAAGGTACAAGTTCAACTCAAAAGGATATTGATTCCATATGAGAGACAGAAACAGAGTAAAAGATGGAGAAGGGCTTGTCAATAATTTACATTCAGTCTTCACAACCTTCTGTTGGTTGTTTTCACAAATGGATGTAAACATAATAAAAGTGTAAATGAAAAAAATAAATAGGAAATAAGGACAGAGGAGATTGCAAAGAAACTAAAGAAAACAAAGATTGGAGAAAAATAGAAAATACATTTGAAAATAACAATGATGAAAAATAAATGAATGGAAAAGGAAGAATTCCTCTTCAGCAATTTCCTTTCTGCACCAAATTCAGCGACGGCTTCTATCCCTTAACTTTTCTTCAAGAAAACTGAATATTTTGCTCTATTCATCTCTGAAAAGAAGTCATTTTAAAAGTCAAACCTCCTTAGTTTGAAGTTTTGGTGCAACAGGCTTAATTGAAGTTTAGACTAAACTTAAAAGAGAGGTTGAAAGGGAAACCATGTTAATTTACAGCCAACATGATTAAAAGATAAACCATGATTTAATTCATTTAAAAATGAATCCTTGTTGGTGCAACTCAGCCTAAGCGTTACATCATTACATTTACATCCACGCATTAATAGGATTCAAGATGAAAATTGTAGGCTGACCTCCTGGGCCCTCCTCTCTCGACGTCACCTTCCACATCTTTGAACTCACTTTACATTTGACTCAATATGCAGATGGCCTGCTGGTGCTATGAGCCGCGAGGAGCCCCGTGTCTCCGTTTCCCTGCATCTAGGTGGCTACTGTTGGAGGTTGTTATCTTTCTGTTTCCACGCTCCCTTTTCGTCCGGCTCACTTCCTTTGACGCTCTCTCCGCAGTGGAAGTGGTATTTCGCTGCTGATCCTGAAGCAGCGCTGGATCTCCTCGCTCCAGTTCCAGTCGCTGGGCGAGATCAGCGCGGGGAACGTCTACATCTTCAACAACAGCCGCCTGTGCTTCTACAACACCGTCAACTGGACCGGGCTCTTCAGGACCCCGAGCCAGAAAGTCCTCATCCGCAACAACCGGGATCCAAAGGAATGCGGTGAGTCGTCTTGGCAATAGTGCAGCATCTACCAGCCATGTTGTCAGAAAATGACAGAAAACAGGTTCTCATGTTCTCCTAATATCTCCCGGATGATTATTTCTGAACTCAGATTCCCCACGTCTCTGCAAATCCATCCCCCGACCTTGCACGCAGACATGCCTGTTTCCAAGGCGACTGACTGTGTCAAGAGCGAGACACCACCGCGTCTCGCTCTTCGGCCATGAAAAGCTCGTATTCAGCTCCCTGCGAGGAAAGTGCTTAATGCGTCATGCACAGGGCCGGATTAGGCTCACTGCCTCCACGGAGATTAGGACACCTGAAGGAATGATGAATAGTCCACATGTGGCTCGAGCTGAACACGGTGGAAACTGAGCACAGTGAGAAGGAGGGAGGTTATAACACACATCACCATGTAATTACTTGCGTCTGGTTTCACCATTTGTTTCCCTTCAACGTGTGTTGTGCCAAGCGTCCTGTTAGAAAGACAAAGATAACTGTGAAACACAAACATGGAAGCTGCCAGGCTGCGGTTGATATCATTAGCCAGCTAATGAGTGTGGTTTGTGTGTGTGTGTGTGTGTGTTAGCGATCGATCGATGGGGCATTACACAGGCCTCTTCATTAGCCGCAACCCCCTGTCTACCATTGACTGCTCGGCTGTTGACAAAAGGGCCGACACTCCCGGGGACGTGGAGGACACGCCGAGTCCGAGGAAACGGCATCGATTGTTGTGGTTCGACTGGGGGAAAAAAAGGGGGCTCGGGGTCCTGGTGGGGTCGTTCTTTAATGGCCGAGGTGTGGGGAATACCAATGCTCCCTCACACAGCTGTGCAGCCCTCAGCTACACACATCCATCTGCAGACGCACACAGCGCTCACTTGAATACAGAACAGACACTCGCATATTGTAACAAATGAGCGCTAACACACACACGCGTCCAGTCGCTACATTAAATTACTCATAATAAACTAATATTAGACACATTTCACTTTGCTCCTGTGTGTTATTGGTCGATCGAGAGCAATATATACACTGTATCATGTTTCCAGGCTGCTTGAATTGCATTACGTGTGTGTATGTGTGTGTGTGTGTGTGTGTGTGTGTCTGCAGGCTACAGCAGTGTGTATCCGTGGGCGTATGTCTGCATATAGTTTTCTAATGTGTTTATTTGCGTCCCTCCTCTCCACAGCTCAGCAGCAAATGGTGTGTGATCTGATGTGCTCAGACGACGGCTGCTGGGGCCCCGGGTCCGACCAGTGTCTCTCCTGCCGATACTTCCGACGAGGTCGCGCCTGTGTGGAGTCCTGCAGCCTTTTTGACGGGTGAGTGGTGGGCTAATGTTTGTCAAGTAATACGTTTGAGCTGATGTGACACAAATCGTTAAACCTGACCCCCCCCTCCTAAAAAAAAAAAGGAGCTTTTTTCCGCATGTCAGATCGTGGCGGTTTCAGGAGGCTGCATTCGGTCTCGTTGCACACAGCCGTACGTGACGAGCGGAGGAAATAAAATCAGTGTACAACAGCTTTGATGCATGAGAATGACGTCAACGCATTCTCAAGACCTCTGGCGGAGCTGAGTCTAATTACAGATTGGCATGAATAAGGGATTTCCCTCTGTGAACAGTTAAAGGAACATTTGGCTGCGTGTAACACCCGTAGTCCAAAACCAATTTGGATATATTGTTGAGGTCTCATAATTGATCACAAATTGCCCATCTGGGCTCACACACACGAGTGTTTGTAGACTCCGAGCAGTGAAATAACTGACATTTGCGACAAAGGCCCTTTGAGCGTCCTCCCAATCCACCGATGTTCTGTATTCAGCGGGAATAATTGCATTCAGGTTGTTGCTTTATGCCAAAAAGATCACTGCCAACTCACCTGGGGAGAAACACGCCTGCGTAGACGTGGCTCCCGTTGTTTTGTGCTGCTCTTGAATGAACGAAGGAGACGGTGTGAATCACAACGCTTGAAAGCATCCATCCGAAGTAAGACTGTACCGGCAGCGTCTGCCACGAGATAAATATGACTCTCTTTGCGAGCGGTGATGTCAAAGCTTGTGTTGTCATCCCCCCGGGGGGGGAAGAGGAGAGAGTGCACGTCAGAGCGAGAGGGGGAGGGTGCATGAGAGCGAGCGACCCTCGGTCATGTTGACTGGTTGCCCGTTTGTGGGAGGGTGGCTTTGAAGTTGCCGGGAAAAACAGCTCACAGCGAAGGCTTTGAAGAAGACTGCTGAGGATGAGGCGCGTGGCAGGGAGCTGCTGAAGCACACTTGTTTGCTATACTGTAAATACAGTCGGCCGCTGTGATGCATCGCGCTTTCAACAGGCCCGGGCGGCGTGCTGTGCGCCGCCGGCCTGAACTGTGGAATCGAAAAAAGTCCCCAAACCTAAAGGTATCGCCTGTGGTGAGAAGTCAAAAGCAAAACACCTGATGTATCTTTGGCAGGAAAAGGGCAACTCTATGGAGGGGAAAACTTTGTATAGCCTCTATTTTTACATATATGCGCTCTCTGTCTTAAGCAGATACAAAACTTAAATTTCATATTGCAAAAATGTGTGGCCTAGCTAAATGTTAGCTAGTGACAAATACTAATACTGTAGTTGGTGTCCGTGTGCTTGTAACCTTCACTTAGGTCTTAAAGAGTTATTACAGTACAGGACATACGAATAAGAATGAAAGTGAGCCTTTAAATAAGATCCTTAAAATGTCCTTCGAGAGCAAAGCTTCACACTTAACAAAAGTATTTAATAGTTTCAAGGATGAGCATGACGTCTGGTGTTCTGTCCCATTTGGGGTTAAACCATCTCTTTATTTTACCAACATAAACATACAAACAATAATCATTGAAGGACTTAAGCACAGTGCAAAGACTAAATTCAAGCTCATTATGTCGATCAGAGAGATTACTGTCACCAGTCATAACTGCTGCATGTCTAAATGTAGCATCACTCTCCTACAGACAGTCTGTTTCAGCACCAGACAGTGACAATAAAAAGTTACTGATTTAGGAACTGATTGAATAACAATGCCTTTTAAAGTGTGGCCAATTTCCATCACTTTTGAGTGTGATGAATATTTGTTCCCTTCAGTATCGGCATCTGTCAAGTTTTACAATCACTGAACTGTGAGACGAGTTCATCTATTTATTTTTTTATGGAACACTAATTGCATTACAAGTTGTGTTGATGAAAAATGTCTGCAGAGGAGAATAGCATTATTACAGTCAGTATTATTTCATTATTATATGACGTTGAGATCATACCTCAGTTATTTATTTATTTATTTCCACGGGTGCAGGAGTTTGCTTCCAGTGTGGCTGCTCGTGATTTGGAAGTTGTAGTAAGGTGTCATCTGCATAGAGTGTAAAGTGCAATCACCACTCAATTTAATGATTGGCTCCCAAATAACGCACTTAGATCCTGTACATGGGGGTCTTCTGTGTGACTGTATATCTCTACATATTTGAGTGTTTGTTAGCTCATTAAATATGTTGCCAAGTTGGTGATTTTAAACCTTAATATTCCACAGCTCACCCCTCATTATATGTCTCCATTCTTAATGAGGAAAGGCACGAATTCCCTTTAGTTTATACGTCTGTTGAATAAAACAAAGGAGCGCGAGAGGGGAAAAGAAAACGGCTGAGAGGGCGTCCACTGGGGTAGGAGAGGGCCGAGGTAGCGGATTAGGAAGGCGTTGAAAGTGTTTAATTAAAAAAAGTTGCTCTGGTAGGTTGGCCATGCTCTGGTTTGCTGGAGGTTTGGAGGTCTGAATAGTAGACACAGTCCTGCTTAAATTCCTGCTAAAACAGGGCTAATCCCTCATCAGGCCATCCCCTGGCAGGGCTTTGGCGCACACTCCCAGCCGTGAAGGGGGCCAATCAGGAGGAACGGCTTCGGCGGAATGGAAATGACCCTGGAGAGCACCACTGCCGAGGTCTTTGTCTCTCGCCCATTCTCCTCCATGTATTTTTTTTTTCTCTCCCTCAACCAACAAAAGAGATATCTCTCCACTGCTTGGTCCTTTTCTAAAGGATTCCCCTGGACAGAGCCTCCAGTAGAGAAATCTAATTTATTTTGGAACCAGGGAAAGAAAGACGAGGGAGAACTGTAAAGAGAGCAATGGGAGTTTCCTTTGAGTCCACCAGAGTATTATTAATAAAAAAGACTCCGTGATACTGGATGTTTGGATGTTTGAAACATGACCAACCAGTCGAGCCATTAGAACAAGGCCAAGGCATTAAAGGGAAGGGTGTCGGATTTGACTCTTTTCTTTTTTGTAGCTCTTTAGGATGACCAAGTCTAAAAGGTTTTCATCTAATATTCACCGCATGAAGATGCATAAAACACTCGTACTCTCAGCGCAGTGCAAGATCACATAAAAACAGCTCCCAGGGAGGAATCTGCTGATTCTTTATTCCACCCTAGTAGCATCAAATGCAAAGACAAACCGAATGCACACAGAGTCACTCTCATTATCTCACCACTGTGGGAAAGAGGCTTGTTTGTTACCGGGTGAATCCTCCTCTGAGGGTGTCCGTCCTCCGCTTCGGTGGATCGATGCCTCTGATGTGAAAAGTGGTTTTGATCGGCAGCGGTTGTTATTGACAGCAGCCATCCTCTGCTCGCCGCAGACGCCAGCACTTCACACAAAAAAAAACGAAGACAATGCGCTGATTCTGAAACGCAAACAAAAGGGAGACATTTATGGATCGGGCGCACACACACACACACACACACACACACACACACACACACACACACATAGGGATGCATCGGTATGGCCTGGGGCACTGTGCAGCTCATGTTGGTGTAATTGCAGCGTAAAACCCAATATTGAGCTCTTTTGTTTGCCTCCATTCCTCCAGATGTCTAAGTGGGAAAACAAAACCATCATGAGCTACATGCTCTAACTGGCTAAATAAACAGGCGCGCAGCTCCTACCGGTTGCTGCAATGAGTCTTAGATTTGATTAGAGGATAAAAAAAAAGATCTTTTTCTTTCATCCTCTTCTGCATACTCCCTCCGTACCTCTCCTTCACCTTATCCACAACCAGCTTCTGCCCATGCCATCTCCCCTGGCTTCTTCTGCCATCCTTCCATCCTTCCTCTCAAATCTATAATACATGCTCCTCTTTCTTCATTTCCCTATGTCTATTAGGGAAATGCGTGAATTTTCCAATGGATCTGTGTGCCTGGAGTGTGATGGCCAGTGTGAGAAGATGGATGGGAACACGATGACATGCCTTGGCCAGGTAAGACTCCTGAATCCTCTTCAGACACCCTCAAACTCAACTCCCTTTTCACTTAATGATACTTTTCACTTTTAGATTAAAACCACTTATTTTTCTGTTCAAGATAGTCCCATATCTGGTGCATGCTAAAGTGGATTTCCAACTTGTTTTTTTTGTGGGAGTCTATATCTGTTTTGCACACAGGATCTCAGAAGATACAAGTGCCGTGTTTGCAAAGGTCAATGCTCGGTTAATGGGAGGAGCGATAAACTACTGTGGCCACTTTCGGAGGCATGCTTTTGGCCAGCAAAATTAGATTCGTTTCTGACCTTCCCTTTAAGTCACTTTTAGAGTCTCGGATGTGATCACACCAAGCCTCCAAAATGTTAGAAGAGATGCACTGCATGCACACAAAAACATGCACTAATTGTTCTTATATTAGGATAAACTCATGTAGTTCATTTTACCGACGTGAGCGTCACATTTGTATTAATCCACTGCAGCAAATAGTCCCTCACGAATATAGATTCACTCCAGTTTGAGTATCATTTGCTGAAAAAGAAACAACTCACCTTTCACCCTTTCGGGGCCGTGATCCAAAACTTTATTCTCCATACACAACATTACATTTGTGGAGCCACATTCAGAGAGTTGTGTCGAAAACGCTGCCGCACGACTTATTATGTAGGATTTAGCATTGTGTGCGTAACCTTTTATGACTGTCCCCGGAGCGAGAGACAGAGAGAATAAGAGATGAAGAGCGAGGGAGACTCCTTAAGGATGCGCGGGGAGGCGGCTGACTTTGAGAGGCTGGTCACAGCTGAGTAGTAAATAACAATCATCCACAGGCTCTCACAAACACATACACATGCACACGGCAGGCACAGACACCCTCCAATGCATCCAGACATCTGTATGCGCCCGCACACGCGTGCACACACACACACACACACACGCAAAGTGAGAATCATGTTTATTGATGCCGTGTGTCTCCATGTGTCAAACTGCGGGAGGCTGTCCATCAGGTCACCGTGGTCGTCATTAGCAACAGAGCGCGGCGCCAAAAAACTCCCAGCGCCCTGAATTTAACAGTGTGTGTTGACAACAACTCACACACACACACACACACACAATTGTATCGCACTTCAGTCAACACAGGCGACGCTTCAAACCCGCGCGTAAACACACCGAGCACAGTGAGTTTTTCTCTTCTTTCTCTCTCACACACACACACACACACACACACTCTCTATCCATCTTACTTATTCATGATCCCGCTGCAGCTGAGCTCGTGCTCAGTCACCACTTGTCACCTCCATCGCATTCGACGCGCCGGGCTTCGACATGACCTGATTCCTTCCGCGCTGTGTCGGCTCTAACGGGGGGTGCCGGGGAATACACTCTCGCAATTGTGCTCAACACTTTTCAAATCACTGAACGGGATTCATGTGGGTCCTGCCGGCCACATTAGCCGTGGTAGGAAGTGAGAAATTTGGCATGATTCGCCAGGTGTGAGTTGGATTCTGCTCATTGTTCTATATCTCCATGCTTTTCCCCTTAACGTTATGTCCTTCACCTCCTTGCCCATTATGTTTAAACTTTTCTTTCTCTCTGTTGATTCCCCCTCTTTCCATCTTACTAATCCCTTTACTGCGCCCTCTTTTTTCTTTATTCCTCCCTTGTCCACCACCTCGTCCTAACCCATCCTCTCATCTCCCTCCTCCTTGGTCTGCTCTCCTCTCCAGGGCCCGGACCAATGTGTAAAATGCCTCCACTTCAAAGACGGACCCAACTGTGTGGAGAAATGCCCCGATGGGCTGCAGGGGGCCAACAGTTTCATCTTCAAGTACGCCAAGGCCAACAACGAGTGTCATCCGTGCCACGCCAACTGCACCCAGGGGTAAGCCGGGGTCTTTGCTGCATGAAGACGTGTCTATTCAAATTATTGCATTTCTCTCAAGTGTTTGCTCGCCTTCAGACTTCCTGCAGCGTCATTTTAATGCCGTTAAAAGCATCGTGAAGACATAATGCTTTGGACACTGGGCGCCTTCCTCTCAAGGAGAGAGAGAGAGAAAAGAGAGAGAGAGAGGTAGAGAAGATGACTTAATCTTGCAGCAGCTAGGTTCCCCGACCTGTAGCCGGCTTCTGGAGGCTCTGCGGTCAGCGGCAGAATGCATTGACCCTGAAGGCCATGTGGAGTATATTGCAGATGAACTATAAATGAAGGGATGGGGGTTGAGAGACAGTAGCTAGAGGGGATATGTGAAGCCGGAGGGGGTGGGGTTGAGCGTAGAAATGTAAGATAGGGAAGACGGAGACGGAAGGTTGCCAGCGAAGGAGTAGGTGGATGAGGTGCCTGCGGTTCTACAGAAAAGGGCATGTTTTGTTGGCTGGAACAAAGAGCATCCCAAACACAGTGAGTCACAAATCAAAACATCTGCTGGAGACGACGTTCACCCCTGAGAGCTCCAAACGGGCATGCATGAGTAGACGATCGTTCTCAAGTCTGCAGCATGACACCGTATCCACTGGAGATCCAAAAGATCCAGACGGACCTAATTATAGAACGTTATTGTAGCTACAGGACATTCCTCTCTGTGTGGCACAGCAAAGAGAGAACATAAATGGACTTATTCTGCTAACACCAGACCGATGAAAAGAAAGCTCGCTCACCTTGCTGTTGAAAACATCGAGGTTTCGTAGCTCGTTTGGAAACTTCATCCCAAAAGATGGTGGTAGAGAGGTAAACTGGTGCTGTGGAAGTGCTGAAACAAACCAATTGGTCTGTCATCAGAGAGCCGGATGCACAGAACGACAGCGCTCACATGTATGTGTGCTAAATGAGGCTGCAGTCAGCGGCCATGTAGCGTAGCTTAGCATAAAGAGTGGAAACAGCTACAGTCTACAGATTCAGATTTCAGAGTGCGTGGCTTTAGCGTAAAATGTTTTGATGTTGTGTGTAAATAAGTTAAAACCAGCAGCAAAAAGCTCAATGTTTAAAATATTGCAATGCAAATGTCAAATTTAAATCTGTAAGTCTAATATTAAGAAATAACAAACCTGCAGAAATGGTACAATACTGGTTTTCGACTGAGATAATTTAACTTATTTCTGTCTACTCGTAGTGTTTTAACGAGGATGTGCAATGTACACACCATGCAATTTATTTAAAATATGCTCAAGCAGTTAAAAAACGGACCAGCCAGCTGTTACCCCCTGCGTCTCGTCTCAGCTAACCGGCTGCAGCTTTACATTTAACGCACAGACAAGCAAAAGCAGAGGAGAGGATGGATGTGATGTGTTATTCGTCACATGACGGCTTTCACTCGCAAAGATGCACACACACACTTCTGGCTCTGTTAACACTAATCTGCTGACGGCATGACAACACCTCCATCATGCCTTGTCATCTTATCCCACCCTCCAGCCGCAGGGTGCTCTGGATTATCATCAGGACAGAAGCTCAGTCTGGGCATTTCAGGCCATGAGCCAAAGTGAGACATTACGGAGGTCAAAGGTCAGTGTCGGGAACAGAGCGGCTCCCCTTCGGCTTGTAAAGAGTCGCTATCCGGCTGAAAGACACTTCAATAGGACAGGAGATTAAACCTGAAGTCTCATTACGCTGCCTCAAAGGTTCTCAAACCCCAGGGGGGCGCGGGGGAGTTGAAGGGGAGAGATGTGAGGCAGAGTTACTGCAGGAGGCGAGCGTGAGCGCTGCATGAAAACAACAGGAAGTTAGTTATTGTAGTGTGGCCGGAGGACTCGTCCTGCTCGTCATCACGGTCAGAGGCGGCTCAGCTCCTTTTACCTGGCTGCTGCAATTTGCACAGCACTCTGACATTTAAGAGTCACAGCTTTATACGCTTTATGTTGATGTTCATCACAAATATACATCCGGTAATGTGCTTAGAAATCAAAGAAAAAGACCCGTCTCCAGAACTTGCATTGGAATTGTCTCCAGTAATCCAGTGTGTCTGTACATGAATGGGTGAATTGCAAACAGGCGCTGCTAATATCTAATTCGGCATATTTTAATGGCGTCCTGTTACATCCCCCTAAGCATATTGGTAACTGTAGTTCAGACTTCTTCCACTGACAATAAAGCAACAAGTCAATCAGACAAGAATATGTACGGTGTAGTGATTTTTATTGTCTGAACACTCCTTTGTTCTACGGGAAGGAAACAGTGTGGCTCGTGTGCACACACACACACACACATACACACGCATCCACAACATTGGATCAACACTGATTAATCACTAATTAGCTATTTGGTGCACCATTTAATTGACAACGAAGCGACTTTGGAGGAGCCGCAGTTGTCGCCAGTTTAATTCCAAAGTTGGCGTGCTCTCCTAATTTGCTGAGTAATTTGTTGTGTCTTGTGTGCTCGTGCAGCTTACACACACACACACACACACACACAAACCGGAGCGTTCAAAAAGCGTTCTCCTGTGTCTTTCCTGCTGTCCTCCACTCAAGGAGGTAGAATTAATGAGCAGCCAACCGTCTGCTCTAATGACTTCCTGCTTACCTAATGCCACTTGTCACTGAGCGGCGTGTTATTAGCACTACTTTCTCGTGTCTTTGATTGTTGAGATAGTAAGAGGAAAACGATGTTAGTATTCGTTGTGTTTGGAAAGACGGTAAAGATGTTACAGATGCTGAATCAGAGGGGGAAGTCAGGATCACAGAGGAAAACAATAGAGCTATCATATGTTACATTTGTTTGCTGTATTTATGGAAAAGTCCTGATTAGAAACCTGAATGTAATCATCCAGGAACCTGGCACCACGTCTACACCCAGTCCTCAACATCGAGCCAAATCTTCCTTTGTCTTGGACATCCTTCCTGTACCGTGTTTCTCTCCTCACCACTTCTCTCTGGAGGATTTACATTTTTAATAGATCGCGAGACATAGAATTGACTGTTTTCCGTTAATTTCCCCGAAGGTTTTAGCACATCACTTTGTTTTTTTTTTGGAAATGCTCCCAGAGGATGCAGAAGTGTCTTCTCAATGTCACGAGAAAACACACACGAGAACACTGCTTCCCCCCGCGTCACATTGACGGGTGGTCAGCCGCGCACGTGTATCCAATCTTCCTCAGGCGCCGACCCTCCGACAGCTGACGGGCGTGGAAGAAAGACAACACCGAGCTCACTCATAACATGTCCCTGATTTAATGGATGATCTCTCCTGGTTTGTCTGCCCTGCAGGTGCGTCGGGCCAGGACTGCAAGATTGTGTCGGGATGATGGACAGGTAAGAGATCTCAGGGTACACTTGCAATGTGTGGGACTGGGAGACCAGCATCTGATCCTGCCACTACTCATTACACTGTCTCATGATACGCATTAACAAGAGTGCCGACACTTTTGTATCCTGTAATTGATGGATGACTTAGGAATGTTTTGCTCTAGTCTGAATCTCGTGGGCTAATTTGTGCCACTGGAAACATTTATTAAAATGTGTCAGCGGACTGTCATTTTAATTATAAAAGAGAGTAAAAATAGTCCGCTTTTCATGTCATTTTAATGTTCAGCATTTAGAGATGTAAAAGAGTTGCAACTGACTTATGAGTTCACTTTCTCCAACAAAACATGACATCCATCATTGTTTTTCCATAAATTAATAATAATAATAATATTTGTTCAGGGAGTGTGGGCTCCTTCGTAACGTAGCTCTGACGGCTATATGAAGTAGCAGCAGGGGGGGCGGGGCTTAGCAGAGGGTCAATTTAGAGAAAGTAGTTTGTGCCACATGACCGAAATAGTCTGAAGACAAAACAACAACAACTCTATTAAAAATACCCATAAAAACAAGTGATCTTTCCAGTTGGAGCAACCTCTAAAGAGCGTTGAACTCATTATAATTTAACCAAACCAGCACAGCCATTAAAAAGGGGGTCTTGAGCTCCTTTTTAAGAGAGAAAACAGAAATGAGACCTTTTTTTTAAATTATTTTCCCCTGGCTTCTGCTGAGTCTCTATTCCCAGAGTTGTCCTTTTGCTCCCACAGTGGTGTTATTCCCCCCCGTCTCATCTGGTGCCCTCACCTTGCTTGTTCTGCTGTAAACCCTAATTGGAGAAGTCCGTACTTGTCTCTCACCTGGTGCCGTCCCACTCTCTGCTCCATCCTCTTCCCTTTGCTCCTATTTCTTTTCTTCTTCTTTCACATCCCCCCTATGTTTCCCTCCACTGTTGTTGTTTCTCCTTGTCTCTCTCCCACCTTTCTATTTAATCCATTCCAAACTGCTGGATTACTATTCACCACATGGCCGTATATCTCATTATGTCGAGACTCGCAGCCTCTTTGGAAATTTCATGCTCCCCCTCTTTCCGGTTCGCCGCGATCAATACGGCAGAAGCTGCGGCACCTTGCTCGCCCATAGCTCCGTGGTACACGAGTCTTCCATTAGCTGCTAATGGCCTTTACAAAGAAAAGACTTCAGGTATCAGGAAGAAGCGCGTGTTATTTCATTTCTATGGCGTCGTGTTTTCAAACGATAAAGAGGGCAGTGAAGATTCTGGTAGGAAAACAGATTGGATGAACGATAAAGGAAAAGAGAGGGACCACATTGAGTGGTGGCATAACATCAAACACAAGTGCAAGAGCCGTGTAAATGGCAAAAGCATTAGTACCATCATTAGAGCTTTTAACTTCCAACCTTTTGGCTTGACTTGACTCCAGATGATTCAGGAGCAAAGGGTCGACACCTTTACGTTCTCATTTTTTAGTCATAGTCATATCTAACTCGCAGTGTGAAAGTATGGTTACTTGCTTCGTTTTTTTTTTGGCATTACAGCAGGTTGGAGAACTCATCCGCCTCTTTCAAAGTGCCTTTTGGTTTTCTTAATGTTTGGGCAATGTTAATGTTTCTTCTCGTCCCTCGTCTCTACAGGACACCGCTAATAGCAGCCGGCATTATCGGCGGACTATTTATCATCGTCTTCCTGGCGCTCAGCGTGGCCGTTTCTGTCCGCCGCAAAAGCATCAAGAAGAAGAGGGCCTTGCGGCGCTTCCTGGAGACGGAGGTGAGAGGGTCGAGGGTCATAATAAAACAAATCAGTTTCTACTGGAAATGCTTTTCCCAGCAGTTGAGAATACTTCTTTTTCCACTGTTACCGTGAGTTTCTTTTTCCAATTGCAACGACAGGATGAAGTAGTAATAGCTTTGGACAATTACCGCAGTATAATGAATTTTATTGATCCCAGAGAGGAAATCGGGAATAGCTTCCTCAATGATGCTTCCTTTACTTTTAATGTGGCGACCACAGAACGAGGCAGAGTTTTGTTTTCTTTTGCTTCATAAGCTAATACTCTTATTTATATTTATTTATTTATTCCAACTTTCTTTGAGTTTGTTACAAATCTTTTATCTCAAAGTTTTTTCCAGATGGATGCCAACCAAACTAAACTCATACGCAAACCTTGAAACTTCTATGGTACTTAGCCAAACCCCGCATTGCGCAGAGGGTTTTAAAGTAATGCACGGCCGCCGTCGGCCATCGATCTGGCCTTGAAGGGGTTCATTTCTGGGAAGCATCAGACAGCGGAGCAGACTTTGTATTCAAAGGAGAAAGTCAGAAATTGAGGCGCAGGTGAGTGTAGGATTTGTGCCTTCATGCTCCGGTTGATCACCTTTGTGGCTGCTGCGACGCGCCGTGTTTCCTGTTCGCGGCCCAGAACTTGTGGCATCACTGAGTGGCCTTGCCTGGAGGAGCGGGGCAGGCTGCTTGTCAGTCTGCATTAGTATAATTTACAGGTAGAGGCAGCAGTGTTATAGACAGCTGTCAGGCTCGAGACGGGAATTGTAGGACGGCCACGGGCAGTCTCTGCCTCATCTCAGCCACACACATCCATCTTAATCAGCCGGGCCCTGTTCCGACAGTCTCTTGACCGGGAGGGAAGTCTTCAGTCCGCTAAGGAGGTGGTGCAGGATCAGGCCTGGAGAGGCATTATCTCGCCCCCCTTTATGCATCTCCCTGTACTTATTCAAAGCTTCACTCAATACTCCACCGGGAACACATGAAACACAGCCATTCCAGTCAATTCCCCCATCCGTCCAGGAGACATAGTAGGGTGTAAAAGTAATTAGACACAATCAAATCTTTAATGCCCCTAAGAGGTGGGCCGACAGGCTAGACGGACCACTCGTTAAGAGCAGGTCATGGGTTCAGCCGTGTTTTAGTGTCCTGAGCGAGACCCTAAACCTCGGCCATTCTGCGAAAGAATTAGATGAATGGTGAGGAGCCCTCGAAAGCGTCATTACCTGACCGCTACGACTTGTGCCACCATGGACATGGAATATGTAACCGTTTACTGTCCATCTGAATGCTGCTCTTCACTCTCCCCTACCCAGCATTCGGAAAGAAAAGTGTGCTCCTTGCAGCCTGTATCACATTTACCACAACCGCACGATAGGCTGTGGACGGCTGCCGATTGTGCATTCTCTAGTCGAAGGAAGAATGGAGTCTGTGAACGGAGATCAAGCTTGTCTGGATGAGGGGTTTGGGGACAACGATGACTCAGGGACTTCCCCCCTCCCATCTCTCCCTATCTGCCACAGCTTTTTTAAACAGAGAGCTCACCTCTTGTGTCAGACGGGAAAGCGATGCCTCCAGTGCACGCTGTCAAAACGTGATCTGAGCACTCAGCCGGCATTTCCATATCAAGGACACGTGTGAAGGCAGTGTTGACTTGCAAAACGCACCACTATTTCATTTCTTTAATGTTGTCTTTGTTTTAATATTCTCTGTCTCATGTCGGTTCTCGCATTCCTCACCTTCTATTTTTCTTTTTGTGTTCTCTATTTTGATCTCTGCGAGTCCATTTATCCGTCTGTCTCCCTTGTGAATAAGCACTTTATTCTTCTATCTTTTTAACTCTGTCTTTCTGTTTTTCTTGTGTGTTCCCCTCTCCCTCTCTCTCACCTTGAAAAAAACACAGACTTTAAAAAAAAAAAGTCAATCTCACACTGTGGTGCCTCTTAAAGAATCCCCTGAACACAAATTGCTTTGCTCGCAGGGAGAGGCAGCACAAACAGCAGTCGCCCCACTGTTGCGGCTCCCGGGCCTTCAACTTTGACCCCTGTCCAATGAAGCGGGACTAATGCACTTGGAAGGTCCTCTTCCAGCTGCTTTGTACAGACACGGCCGTGTGAGTGTTTCAGCACCACAGGCTGTGGACAGCTCTCACGCTGCTTACTGGCTCTGCTCTGTTTTCCTCCAAGAAGGATTTCAGCACTCAGGGGAGCTGGACAGCTCCCGTTGTTCACTCCAGGGCAGGCCGGCTGAACGGAGGTGCAGGCTGTCCTTACAAATGCCTGCAGCGCTGCCGGTCATTGTTTAAATACCTCGTATCTCATGTTAAATTTAATTCAAGGTCACAGCGATTCAAAGGACACCAAATATGTCACGTTGGATATCGCAGAGGTGTGACGAGGACATTTCTGTCTGGTATACGAGCTCAGCAGACACAAAACATATGCAATTTGTGCACCTGTCAACTTTGACCTGCTTCTATAGTTTTGCATGATCCACAGTTTCCTCGTGCAATGATGGGTTATTTTAACAGGCGTGTTTACAGACAGTCTAAACCAGCGATGTCCGCCTGGTCCTGTGGAGCTCCATTAATGCTCTACATGATTAGCTGGATCAGGGCGGCCCCAGCCGATCGGGAGCTAATCAGGTGCAGGCAGAGGAGAGAGTGCTCGGGCTTGGTGCCAGTGGTCTAAACACTTTCTTTTTAGCTGTGGGCCCCGTGACTATACTTCAGGAAAACAGCCTCAGAGAGACAAAAACATCCACAGGCATTTGCATTATCGCCAACTCCAAGTCCTGAATTCCAGGTCGCACTGAGAACAATTTGCAGAAGAATTCATGTTTTGTAACTAAGAAGTGCAATAAAAGACTGCTCTTCAAATGCAGAGAGCGGAGGGAAAGTGCCGCTGGGATGGGCTCGCTAATACCAAGAATGAATGCCTTTGCATATTGATAAGCACGCCTCCCCGCTATCATGTGCAAATGGTCTTAATGAGCTCACTCTGTGTCATTGTGGCTCCCAAAGTAACCCGCGAGAATATTTTACTGGGCCATCAAGATATCCCAAACTCGAGAATAAGGAAGTGAGGGAGCAAATGTTCGGTTTTGTGTCCTTCAGACACTTAATTCAGCCACATCTGTCCTGCATTGTACCTTTTGTTTATTACACAGTAGAACCAAATCTCATGAGGGCATTTAACCACAATTAGGCTTTTCCGACTAAAGAGAGCGAAACTTAATTATTTCCAGAGACAAATCCATTTTGTTCCACTGGAACGGTAGTCAAAAATATGAATAAAATAAAAAAAAAACACAGACATGGATATCAGCCTTGTTTCACCTGACTTCAATTACACACTGCAGCAAGTGTAGTCTTCTATGCGGGGAATGTTAACATTAAAGCCTGCGCCCGAGGGCTCGCAGTGCAACCTTATGTTTGAGGACATTGTTTACTTACTCAATACAGAATAATTCTGAGAATGTATTCCTGCTCGAGGCTCGAACATACTGCTCATTTGTCCAATGAAGCATCCGAGTCCGGCGCACCGCGCCATCGCTGACGCTCATTTGGCAAAGGCGAGGTGCATTATTAGCCGGTAAATAAAGTGGTGTGTGTGTGTGTGTGTGTGTGTGAGCGCGATCGAGGGCGAACTCCAGAGTTTTGCAGGCCACGGGTGTGCATCTTATTTAATAGACCTCTCCTCTCCTCCCCTCATCAGTCCGGTCCTGCGTCATCCTAATGAAACAATAACAGCTTCAGCCTGTCGCCATCTGCTCCGTCCCCTCCTCTCCTCCCCTCTCTTTCTGGATCTCTCCATTTCCACTTGTTTTCAGCGTATGCACCGACGAATCAAACAACGCTCTCTGGCCACATACAGGGCTGATGAGATGGTTGTGACAAAAGCTTGTCCTTCTTGTACCTGTGTGCAGCCAGAGCCTCTGTGTAATTTATTACTTCATGTCAGACCTTAACAATCACTTAGTAGGTCACTCGGCAGTGTGAGGACTTTCACAACCAGGCAACCCAGAAGTGATCGTCCTTTAGTGGCTCATGCTTCATTGTTGGCATTTTAATCATCAATGTTAATGTTGTTTGTTTCCTTTGTGTCTTTATTTAAATATATCTTCTTTTTTTTTAAGATTCAATATGTAATTTGCAAAGGAATCTGAGGGGAAATTGCTGAAAACCCCTCCAAGGGCTTAATGGGTATCTATTTATATTTCTGGACAATGTATCCCATAAACACCCATCTGTCACAAAAGTAAAAGACATGCACACACACACACACACACACACGTCATGAACACTCATTCATAAATCCCTGTCATTAACAAATAAAATGCATGTTGGTATACAAACATACTCATATGGCCTGTTCATAATAGATACATAGAGAGAAGATAAACAGGGAGGTAGTCATAGTGGAGGTTAGTTTAACAGGTTATCTTTTTGCAATATATAAAGCATTAATACAGTGTTACTTAACCATTATTGATAGACATTTTTCCACAGTTTGAAGTGGGCGGGGCTTAACAGGAAACTGTTCTGCACACCAATCAGAATTCAGCAGCATTTAAAAAGTACATGTGAGCCCAGTTGGTCGGTTTTGTCTCCGTCAATCAAATCTGACTCAAATCTGAATCGTGATAAAACAGATGAGCCGAGTTCTCGAGTGTTGAGCTCTTCTTGATTGTTTCTTATTTAGTTGTCAATATTGAAGCTACTTGAGATCTGAAGATAAGCTCTCAGGAGCTTTAAGTAAGCTTCTTTTAGAAAGCGGTACCAAGACAGAATCCTTTCTAATATCAGTATTGGCCAAAATGTGAATTTATTTTTTGTAAACAAATAATTCTTGTAATTGTTTCAAGATCATTTTGGTTTTAAGACACAGTAGACTAAATGACTAAGATGGAGGTTCTTCACTATGTTACACAATCACTGAGTCACACTGCCACGGTGCCTCCTGTCATCTCATCCACTTCCCCTCAGTATTTATCCCTCCCTCTCCCCCCGCCGCCCCGTCTGCTAACTCACATCCCGCGGTGGCATCTCCGCGGCCTTACGCCGCGCCTCCAGGCCCGGCCATAACAACACACATTAAACGACGTGTCATTGCCGAGCTGCGGGCAATGTCATCCATCCTGCCGGCCGGCCCGGCGGTGCGGTCTCCGGGCCTATTGTGCTGATGGTTTTATACCGCATTAAGTAAGTGTATGGCTGAGCGACTGATATATGGTCTCATTATATTGTTTGATGGCCGTGGCTGAGCTGGGTGATTATGCCGCTGATAAACCGCAGAGAAGGAGGGACCCGATAGGCTGATAGGCTCATTAAGACATGTATTGATCAGAAGGCATTGACTTGCTGTGTGTGTGTGTGTGTGTGTGTGTGTGTGTGTGTGTGTGTGTGTTTTGAGGTCTTGTATGTGCTTCCATCCATGTTTGTTTGATGTTTGTGAGCGTGAATTTGCATGTGTTGTCAATATTTGTGTTCACTGTACATGCATGTAATCTGCATGTATTCAGATATGCGCACCACATGCTGCCATATTTGTGCGTGTGTGTGCGTGTGTGTGCGTGTGTCTCTTCCATCCCTCTGGCTCAGATCGTCTCTCTGCTCGGTTACAGGTGCCAGCTCCTGCTCTTTTATATTTAGTAGCCGGGGCTTTGTGGGGCGGCTAGTGGCGAGGCGGGCGGGTGGCCCGGCCAGCTGCTGGGCTTGCTGCTCAGTGTCAGCTGTTACTGGCAGCCAGGCAGCGCGGAGGAGGCTTGTCATAACCTTGAATTGGAATTGTTCCGCGCGTGTGTGCACAGCTGGTGAGCTGCTACTGGTTGTCGGCTGTGATAGCAGCTGACACCAGACTGTGATTTGTTCAGCGGCGGGCACGCTGCGGTCCACGCTGGTAACTGCCAGCTCCGACAGAACTTCACGTTCACACGACTAAATCATTTGTGTCCCATGAATCCCGCGTGTGTGTGTGTGTGTGTCTGTTTTCCAGAATCACGACTATCAGTACACGGCAGTCGCTGTATTTTGGCCGCACTCAAACCTCGATCACCTCGCACTTCTCTTTCCAAGACCTGCTTTTTGCTTATTATTTTTAAAAGGAGCCAAGACACACTCTCAATAAATGTTTGTGGCACTCAGCAAAACAGAGGCACGCTTCAGGGTTTACAACAAAAGACAAGAGGGAATGTCTTTTATGCTTCATCTTTTTATGGGCACTAGAATAGCTGATGAGTGGGATTAACTGTCTGAATGTGTGTTTTGTCAGCTGGTGGAGCCCCTGACCCCCAGCGGAACGGCCCCTAACCAGGCTCAGCTGCGGATCCTCAAGGAGACCGAGCTGAAGAGGGTCAAGATTCTGGGTTCTGGAGCGTTTGGAACCGTCTACAAGGTCAGTGTGTGTGTGTGTGTGTGTGTGTGTGTGTGTGTCTGTTGTTTGCTGCATGAATCACACACACGTCGTCCTGTGTGTTCGGCATTATAAATCAAACGCCGGCAACTCAGCGAGACGCCGAGGGAAGACACTCAAGGAAAAAAAAAGTTTCTTTCAAGTGGAAGCGCCGTGCGTGACAACCTAAACAATAAGCATAAACATGTCCCTTTGTGGCGGCGTTTCCTGACAGACAAGAGCCGAGGGCGGCTCAAGGACCTGGAACAGAAACGGCTGTTTGCTTGCCAACTTCCTTGCCCTTGGCAGAATTATTCACACCACCCCGAAACTCAGCAAACTCATTGAATAAATACGGCATTTTCTACCAGCAGTTAAAAATTCCTCCCTATTACAGTACAGATGGGCCTATTTGCTTTTATCGCCACACTTTAATACAATTAATCTGCATAGCTACATGAATTTACAGCCGTGTTATGATCCAAAGCTCTTTGCTTGGGTCTGTTTAGGCCCCCGTACAGTGACTGAAGGTGTTTCATTTTTTATCTTAATTTGAGGAATGTAATTAGCGCAGTAGACGCCGTTAAACACAGGAAGTACCCGAGGAAATCCTCAGCGGCTTCGCCGCGTCTGTTTATTGAGACTGCATTTATGGTGATTACTTGTGTATTTCAGGGCATCTGGGTCCCGGAAGGTGAGACAGTGAAGATCCCGGTGGCCATTAAAATCCTCAACGAGACCACGGGTCCCAAAGCCAACGTGGAGTTCATGGACGTGAGTATTTATACCGCCGCGTCACTTTGTGGGATTGTGCATTCGGCGGTAAATTCTTACGAGAGTACCATCTCAGTCAGGAGGCAGTAATAAAGTGAACTCCGCCGTGCTGTACGGCCAGGCATGTATTGAACGAGACTCTATTAAAAAACAGCACTTGTTTATGAGATATGGCTTTATTGGAATCCAGGAGTGATGGAGGAGGAGGGAGGGAACAAGCCGGGGACTTTCCAATTCTTCCCACCTTATCTTCGTCACCTCTCTCCTCCGTCCTTTCTTGCCCGTCTTCCTCCCTCTTTTACCCATCTTTCTTTTCACAACGCAGTTTACTTATCATCAGGTTTTGCAAAGGGATGGTAGTTCATCTTCAATATTGTTTTGGATGTTTGCCCAACTGTTTAAATCTTCTGCACCTCTGCAACATTCTTCCAACTCCATCTTCCACAAACCAAAATGTGTGGAGGCTCCTGAAATTTTTTTCTTTTTTCAATCTCGTTAAAACTTAATTGATTTCTTTATTTCATTTTATTATTCCCTCTACTCTTCTGCTTTGACTGTAAAGCTAAAAATGATGAGCTGATTTATTGAAGATGAACTATTTTGTCAATGGTTCAGATGATTTTTCAAGCAGAAATGCTCCTGGTGCAGCTCCTCAGAAACATAAATCTGGATTTTAGAACATTGATCAGACAAAACAAGCCAATGGAACATGTCACCTTGGACTTTTTTTATAGACAATAAATTAAAGGGAGTTGTCATATAAGCTGGGCTTCCATCTTTTATTTCCCTTTCTTCCCATTTTTTTCTCCTCCCTTCCATCCCTGCATTTCCCCTGCATCCTCCCTCCTCTCCCTCTCTTCCTCTTCCCCTGTTTCTCCCTGCGGGGGTCTCTGTCCATCCAGAGCCAATATGCTCCGTCTGCCGGCTTGTTAAACAGCAATCTAAAGGCAGGCTCACGCCTCGCCACTGGGAAACTAGCCACTGGAGTGCCGGCTCCAAACACACTCCGAAATTCCACACATATAAACACCAATAACCAAACGGCGCACACTTTCCAACAAAAGGCTCCTCAGGTGGTGACGGCCTCGCATGCGGGAGCTGCAAGCTGATTTGCTTGTGTTGGCAAAAATGGGATTTTTGAGTGAACGAGTTGATTATTTCATGTGAAATGCAAAGACCTAAATTAGGGCCGCTTGGATGCACACACATACTCCCACATGTGTGTGTGTGTCTCTGTGTGTGTGTGTGTGTGTGTGTGTGTGTGTGTGTGTGTGTGTGGAAGTGAGCAAGTAAGCTGGATTGGAGAGGGGGTTCAGTCGGCAGTAATGGAGGTCAGCGCTCAGGGAGACGAGCGAGAAAGCAAAACACACGCGTGCTCGTGCACACACACACACACACACACTAGTCAGTTTAGCCGGACCTAGTTTACGAGTCACGGGTCTTTTGGGATCACAGCGAGAATAAAAGGGGTTTCTCCTTCTTCCTGTTACACACACAGGTGTTTCTCCCCCCTCTCCCTTCTTCTTCCTCTCTCGATCCCGAGGTGACGGGGGGAGCAGGTGGTTTTATGAAGTGGAGATGTAGTGGCACTACCTCGGGCCGCAAGGCTCTGTTTAAATCAGGCCACTGATGGTGCCAAAAGCCTCTCTACGGCCTATTGCCCTCCCACCCCCCTCCTCTCCTGTTTTGAATTAATCTACTCACACCCACACCGCCACCACTCTCCCCTCTAAGCTCATTCTTTAGCACCTAAATTTAAAAAGGCACCTCATCTATCTATCAGCTGCCCCGGGGGCCGAGCCCGGATATACACCTCCTCCTCCTCCTCTTCCTCCTCGACCGCTCGCCTTGCGCAGACACAGCAAGAGGGAGTGCAAGTGTGTCCTTGAGTGTGTGTGTGTGTGTGTGTGTGTCTGAGCGTGGAGTGTTTTCGGAGCGCTGCCAAGAGAGTGCGTCCGCATGCGAGAGCGTGCGAACGAGAGAGAGCGTGCGAAAGGCGATGGGAGACTGAAGTCTCTGGGTGCAGCTTCTGCTCTGCCATAATGCATATTCACGCCGGCCACGAGTATCAGCCCTCACCATCATAACACTTCATCACCACCACACATCCTTCTGCTTGCAGCTCCGCAATAACAATTACCCGACGTTGAGTCCCAACTGTTCAAAACCTCTTCGGCCATCTGCCGCAGGAAGGGATGAGAGAGATGAGACGGAAAATGCATTTACACGCCGTATCAAACCAGGGAGCCCGTGAAATCAGACACGCCGCGATGCTGTGTTCGGCGGCGTTGGTGAAGGAGCAAAGAACCTCTGTGGTGTATGCATATTAAAATATAGATAAGAAAAGGCTGCTTTGTGCAGCTTTGAAGGGGATCTCTGCAGGATTTTCTCGCACAGATGCGTTGCATGCAGATATAAGTCTAAATTTATGCATCTAACTCCACCCCTAGTTGGAAGCCTTATCCGTGGGTAATAGATGCACCAAGGTGCATTTTGCCAAGTTCAGTTACTGGTTATATAGACTAATACGCTCCTATATTTGCCACAATTGATCAATTTCATTTCAGGGTTAAAAGAGGACGAACTGCAATGCAACAACCTTCTTAGTCCCTCTTTGTCCCGCCTCCCCCCCCTCTCACCCAGGAGGCCCTGATCATGGCCAGCATGGAGCACCCCCACCTGGTGCGTCTGCTGGGCGTCTGCCTGAGCCCCACCATCCAGCTGGTCACCCAGCTCATGCCCCACGGCTGCCTCCTCGACTACGTGCACGAGCACAAGGACAACATCGGATCGCAGCTGCTGCTCAACTGGTGTGTCCAGATCGCCAAGGTAAGAGGCGGCAGACCGGTCGGAACCGGACCGGCATGCGGTGTTGCATCAGTCACTTATCCAGGTTGTTGTGGCTTCGTATCGAGATCCATCCAAAATGTGAGCCGCGAAAGAAGAAATAATCCAAGAGCGGTTTTACGATGCAGAGTCGCGGTGCATTGTGGTCGACTGTTTTTTGTATTAATCTCCTCCAGTTCGCCCCTGTTGATCCTAATTATCCTCACTGCGTGACACGCTGATCATTTCCACAGCCCTTCACAATGACGTGAAGGACCACTGACATTGTTAGGCGGCAGACATGCCTAGTTTGCTTTGAACTCTGCCTTAGAAGAGCATCAACACGCATTATTCTCCCAGGGAATGAGTGACGGCGCAAGGAATGAGCGAATTAACCGCCCCTCCTCTGCCGCGCAAACAAAATCTGCACCCGGATTCGTCGAAACAGCAGTAAGGCTTGAAATATCGTGTGTGCTTCTGCTTACCCAAAGAACATTTGTGTTTTCTTTGCAAATGAAGCCGACGCAGCCAGACTGCTCGATGGTGTAACTGCTGGGCGAGATTTAACTTCTCAGAGTTATAACTCTGGGATGGCAGTAGGGTGCTATTACATGATGTGCAGGCATCTGCTGTGACACAGAGGCAACCACCACACACACACACACACACACACACACACACAACCCCTGGCTGATTTACCGCTGGCACTGATCAGCCTAATCGGGTTTTAGACAAAACAACAACTGTTAATATTCTACAAGAGTTTATTTTGTGCCGTCCAAATTTGCTAATGTGTATTCTGGAGATGGGCGGGTCTAGTTTCTACAGTTGCAGTCCGTTATTGTATCACTGGTCAAACCTGCAGGCCACTGCAATACAATATGCCATCATATTAAACAATCTCCACCGTTTGCAAAACAAATACAGAGGTGACGCCACATCACTTCTTGTGTCAGTTATTCATAACTGCTTTGTGCATCTTGAGCAAATTGGATCGCTACCCGATATCGCACAATGCTGCCGTGTCCCCTGTGAGCGCCGCCGCTGACGTGACACTGGAACTACACAGAAATGAGCCGCAGGAATACAGACGGGGATTTTTGCAAACATGCAGTCACACAGTCGTGGCGTTCATCTGATCCCTGATCAGATAAATGATCCGTACGGGCGAGGGAGCAGGAACAGAGACGCCGTTTGTATAAGAAAGTGTGGCGCGTCACTTCTGGAGTTTCGGCCACAAACGTATGAATTCTTCACAACGAACACATTTTGAAACATCTTGAACATCTTGAAACAACAAAGCTTTTGATAAAGCTGTCTTTCATATCATATCCTTACAAACTAGCATGCCGAACAATAAATTGTGTGTTCATAAATGACCCGCTGTGCCCAGATAGCGTCCTCTTTCTAAAGGACTCCTTTATGAGTCGGACTATTGGAATCGATTCATATTGGTCATCGTTAAAGGCAATATATCTGTCTAAGTCAGGGATGAGAGCTGTGGCTTCACGGGGCGGGGGGTTATCGTGGGAGGTCTTAACCCTTTATTCCCCATGATGGATGATTCCCACGAGCATGAGCATCAGGTTACTTAAGCAGGTACTTATTGCCGTAATTGGATTCGATTTCACCTGTGGCAGCAAGAGGGGAAGTGTCAGTTTCTTAGTGGTTCTATAAGTGAGGAAGAGCAAGAGGGAGTATTATTCTTAACCGTCCTCGACATGCACGGCTCCGTGACATTCAATTCTGTAGTTTGATTGCCGTTGACTGCAATAACTGCAGCTCCGTCTCGTGGCTGCATGTCGAGTGTGGATGAAGGTGCTTGACCGATTGATTGGAAATCAAAGCCTGATAATTACTTTTCATCGAGTGAATTTTGTTGTTTTCCCACTAGCCTTTCCATTATCGTCAACACGGGTCTTTTAAATGGAGACACGTCACTTAGGATTACATGTCTAATGTCATTATTGTTCATGGCTTCATTTGTTTCTGAATAGAGTATCTATTTGGTCTTTACAACACCTCATGGCAGCCCATCTAATACAACCCACTGGCCATCCCTTGAGCCGTGTCGCTAGCAAGATCTAAAAATAACGCCAAATGCTCGAATTTGATTAAATTTGGATTCCACTCCTTACCGACACAGGTATGTGTTCCCAGTTGCAGCAGGGAATCCATTAAGCAGCGTGCGCTCCGGACCAGACTACCCGAGCACACACACCTGAGCTAAACGCTCACAGCATTAAAGCCGGATAGCTTGTTTCTTCTGTTTTTATTAGCCTCTTGGATCCTCCATCAAATGGGCCCCCAGATATTTTTTCCTAAGCCAGAAAAAGACGGACATTCTCTGCGGCGTGTCCGGGAGCAGTAACGTGTCTTCCCATGCACGTGCCCGTGTGTGGTTGGACATGTGAGCCCGATAAATAACTCTGAGTGATCTTTGCACTCTCAAGGCAATGAAAGGGAACCTGTCCTCCAGCAGAAACAGCATCCTTATGAAGAGACACAAGTGTATAGCAAAGGGGGGGAATAATTTTCCCTTGGTCTTTAGTCTATAGTGGAGACACTTACCATAGCACTTTATATTGTATATTATAATATGAGTACCAGTAGAGCAATTATTGAGGTTGAAAGGAATAGCCAGAGCCAGCAACCGGTTAGGGTTACCCTGGATACAGGGGAACCAGTCTCCCTTATCTCCTTTAGTTCTTGGCAAGATGTCAAATGTGTATTTTCCCCAAATTGTCAAACTATTCTTTTGAGTAAAAGGAACATTGCCTCAATTACTCTATAACAAAAGTCAGAATTTCAAAAAGCTTAAAGTGGGCGATTACCACGATAGAGGTATTCATGAGTAATTCAGCTCGTGTTGCTTGGGCTTCCTCTTACAAGTTTCCAGCGGCAGTAAATATTTTTGATAATGAGAGAAACCTCAATTTTAGACCAGACAATAAACCCTCCATCGCGACGAGAATAAAGGAACGTAAACATCATTACTTTGCTGTTAATAACCGCCCTCCATAGCCTCCTATTCAGCAGCGAGACCAATCCTCATTTCACAGTACATCACAAAGTGAGTGAAAGAATTGACGTTGGGGTATGTATATAATGGAAGACCTGATAATGGTTGACACTAAAGGAGGAATATTTACCTGAAGTAGAAATGTAAGTATCTCAAAGTGTATTTGAGGGGATGTACTTACATGTAGCATGTCTGTCCATAGCCGCAAACCCATACCAGCCAGGTGGAGAGAACCTCTCCCATCGTTTTCCTATTTTACCATAATGTTGTGGCATTTTGCCAATCCCCCCCCCCCCCGCCACCACCGCCACAACAACAGCACAAACGCCGGCCGGGGCTCTGACCCGGGCAGCTGACCGCTGCGCCGCAAATGGATTGGCCAAGGCCTGTCGCCAGGCAGTGACTCTTCATCACTGAGTGTTTTGGGCATTGAGATAATGGCCCCCATTAATCTCCAGCCACACTCAGGGCTGCCCCACTCCCACACACAATGACTGACGCCCGCATTACGGCGCACACACACACATTCACATTATACAGGACACACACAGAGGTCTCTGGATCTGTGCGAATGGCCTCTAATTTATTAGTCTCCATCCTTCCTTTTCTTCGTTTTTTTTTCTCCTTCCCTATCTTTCTGTTCTGTTCCTTTCAGGTGTGTTACATCCTTTCCTTTTCCTTTTAGTTTGTTTATTATCTCCTCTTCTCTTCTCTTCCTCTCTTATCCTTCTCTTTTTTCCCATCCAGCCGTTTATGAACAGCTACATCTCCTTTCCCTTCACAAATCTGCCCATTTCTCTGTTTCCATGGTGCTCGATCATGTTTATCGGAGGTCAAAGTTGCAATACCCACTCCAGGCCACATATCCTCAAGTGACCTTGTGTGTCCGTGTGTGTTTGTGTGTGCAAATGTTTGTGTAGTTGTAGAAAACTCGTTCTCCATCTCTTCCTGCGCCTCCCTCTTGTCACCATCTTCTCTTTATCACTCACTAACTGATTCTCTATCTTCCTCGCTCTCTGTCTCTCTCTCGCCCTCTCACACACACACACACACATATATACAGAGTATTTTTTTTCATTAGGTTTTGGATTATTAATGGAATAATTAGGTTTGGGATGTATTTTAATGAACAAATCAATCACTGAATTAAATATGGGATCGGAACTGAGTGTATGCAGGGCTACGGCAGTCTTTTAATTTGGCTCCCCTCTCCTCTCCGTTTCTCTCTCTCGGTCTTCCTCTCACAGTCGCTCTCCCCCGGCTCAGTATAATGAAAGTAAAATAGATTCGGCAAGTCGCTGTCCTGCGGTGAAATGATTGGCTTTGGCAGTGAAGCCCGGGCTGGACGAGGGTCCTGATTGTTTTTTAAGGGATTCGGTGGGTGAGCGGTGAGGGGGGCGAACTCCCGGACTGACAAGCAAGACATGCCCTGCAGGGAAACCCTGCAGTCGGAGCAGCGCCGCTGTCATGGCGGCCCTTGTGTTCACAGACTGACGGTGCTAACAACGAGCACTGACCTCCAACAAATGTCTCCAAGGTGAGCTCGATGCTGCACTGTGGTAACACACGCTCAAAGGCATGTGTGCATAAGCAATAACGCGATAGTTTAAATGTATAGTATAGGCTGTAAGCACATGCAAGGAAAAGACTCACACACACATGAACACACACACACACACACACACACACTTCTTTCCCCTGCCAAATCAGCAGTACATCTCCCACCACTGCTTAGTCAGGGGGAAGGAAAAGTTAAATCTGGGGACCTTTTTAAACGTGGCTCCCAATCCCCCCGTACGTGTGTGCGTCCACGTGTAGATGTGCGTGCACGGGTCCCCGTGCGTGTGTTTGGATTTGCATCCCGCGGCGGCTCCCCGGAGATGCCACCCGATGGCGGGAGATCCAATCTGGTCAAGCTTAGTGCGGCGCCCTCCGTGTCGTTCGCTTCCCCGCGAACGGCGCTCTGTGCTGAGCAAACACATATCGCCCGTGCTCATTAGCCGAGCCTTAGCGGTCCGTCCTCCTCCCCCACTTGTGTGCATCGTGCCATCGCATCTCATTGGACGCATGCGGACATTTCTATTTAGGAAATTCCACTGCTGCTGAAATTGCTGCAGATTTTAAGTTTCTTTCCTCCCTGTTAACCAGGTCAACTAAATGAACATGTGGCCCTGAAACCTGACTTCAGATCAGTTGGTTCCTCCCTCTAAGCTGCTTGTGGAGCCCCAAAGATGTATCTCTTTGTCCAACCCATTGTTCCTCCTCTTTGTCTTGTATAGATGGTCCTCATACATCTTGGGCGCCTCTTTGTCCCACAGCTGCCTGGCAGGGCCTCCTGCAGACACACCATGGGCATGCTCAGAAAACCCCCGGAGAAACTCATGGAGCGTGCATGCATATTCACATATGAAACTGTGAATACATTTTTCTTTTCAAACTGCGTCCCGTAGTCCTGATAGCAGTGCGTGTTGCCATCCTGACACTGTGAGTGAAACATGTTACCGCAGAAGCAATTAGCTGCAGAGTGATGAAAACATTCTGCTATGCACAGAAAGGCAAATAGGCAATTAGGATTAAGAAGGAGGAGCGACATGAGTCCTGTCAACAGCGGTGGATGAGGTTCACCTCAGCGACAGGTACATGTGTAGTGTGTTAGACAACATGTGTGGCAGTTCAGCAGTTAGATGCTGCGGCAATTCTGGGCTTCTTCACTTCGATTCTGGATCCCTATTCATTAAGCCTCCAGTGTAATTCATCAAATATTAAGTTTAAATTCATTTTGGATGAAACTTGTTTTGTTTCAGCCATAAAAGCAACACTGTAGCATCAAAAGACTCGCATGACCTTGGAAATACTTGTGTAAAAAAGACAATCCCAGCTCAAGGACTGCTTAGCTTACCTTTTAATCGTCTTCTTCAGCAAATGGAGTTGAAAGGTGACAGATTGTTGTTGCGTTAGCTTAAAATTGAACCATCAAATTCGATACTTGACCTTGTAATTTGTAATTTGTTAAAAAGTTGCATCAAGGCCCTTGTTTATTTTTTTCTGCTTAAAGTGCAGTGCTGCAATGGCCAATATGATTTCATTAGAATTTTGGTAGAAATAAGTATTATACCCATTGCATGTCACCAACAACATGAAAGCCAACATGGACAATAACCACTGATAGAGTTTGCATGATAACAGATCCATATGTCAATTGTTTGTATATTAACTTACTGAAAAGGCTTTTAAACAGCGAGCATCTGGGATGTATATACATATATGATTGATGTGTTCAGTGCCACGCTATACATTCACTTTCTTTTATTCCAGTCTGTATTTTCACCTAAAACACATTATACTAAGTTATAGTGAATTTAATGCTGTCAGCACGCTCTATGGTAGTGATCCATGTTCAGCACTTCACTTCCCAGGGGCTTCATTAATAATGCAGTCCCACAATTCTTTGCATTTCAGAGCTTGTCGGGAAGCACATCACGCCGTGATTACCAAACAGTGCAACCCATAATACTATTCTACGTCGTGAAAAAAAAAAAACGAAACCAACTAATGTGCACCCTGAGCAGTTTTCCCCCTTCCTCCAAACACATTCACAAAATCCTCCCCCTACACACACACACACACACCTACACACCTACCTCTCCCCAGGAGTGCGCACATGTCCCTGCTGATGCAACAAAACCGGGAGACAGGGTGGAGGGAGACTGAGGAGGAAGAGCGTGAGGTGATGAGGAGAGCGGTCGGTGGAGGGATAAGCCCCCCGGCCCTTTCTAATTATCTGTAAGGATCAGCAGTGCTCAAGGATGCATAAGGGGAGGGATTTGACTGCCAGATCCACCGGGTGGGAAGGCCTGATTGGATCGGTCACCTCTCTGGCGCCAGAAGCCGCGGCTCATTACACGCCGGCGTATTCAGCGTGCAGGTGAGCGGGCCGGCGGCGGCGCATTCGCCGGGATTCACTGCTCTCATCCGGTCCCGCAGATGTCATTTTCGCGAAACCAGTAATTCCGCCGCGTCCCGATTCGATTTAGTGCAATCAGGCTTCCATTTTCTTGATGAGAGCGCGTTATAAACAAACAAAGGGGATTAACACTCCTTTGTGCGCCCACGTACACGCAATCATGTTTTTAGCGCTCGCGTGCGTGCAGAAACCGGCAATTTGCACCCGTTGATGTCGACGGAACAACGTGTCCCCTTCCGCGGCCGAAGCGGCCGGTGGGCAGGTCGGCTCACGTCTCACGGCTTCTCGCCGCCGCAATAACCCGCCGCGATTAAAAAAAATGATACCTTCTCAGTGTCACAGCAAGCAGCGGGCAAATTACAGGCATCAAGCGCAAAGGTCGCGCGTATCGCCTTTGATTGAAATGAGGATCAGATGTTTCTTTCTTTCCCCCCCACCCCCCCCCCTCCTCTCTGTTTGCTTCACCTGTCGATGAGACTCATCATTACCGTCCTCGCCGCGAACTTCACAGGATCTCACTTGAGCGCCGAGATAATTGACGCCCGGACGGCGAGGACACTGAGCCGCATCGCGGCAAAATGTCATCTTTAGCTGCAGCCAATCATCGACTCGACACCGCGAGAAGTGCTTTGTTTTAGTTGGAGGTCGACCTCGAGGAATTGCAACTTTACATCGGCGTCTTTCCTCAAAGGAGCGTGGATTAATCCCACTGATCAGGTTGCCGCCTCCGCCGATCTAATTCCACCGCAGTCGCCGAAGAAATATTGACATTTGCTCATGCAAATTCGCCAGCAGCGGCCTTTTATTGCCTGCACCGTGACATTTCGGATGGCTCCCTCTGTCCCACAGGGGAGTTGAGATCAGGAGCTCGGATGATTTTACATTCGCTTCCCCTCTCTTGAGGTGGAGGTAATTAAGAACGGAAGCAAGCGGGCGCCGATCATAGTCGGGCGACGTCGTACTTAAACAGCGCTCCCGCAGGGGGGGATTCAAACCTCGCGTTATCTCCCACTGTGTTCACACACACACACACACACACACACATAAGAACGGCTGACTGCGTTGCAAATGGGCCCGCGCCCCGACTGAGTTGACGTTATACATGTCACATTATGTCACGTTCACCTGAGTCCTACATTAACCATCTTAAGCGTCCATTGACGCACTTATTGGTTTCCAAGGAGATCTTTTGTTGAACCGAGATGTGAAGCGCTTTAGCAACAGATTTAAGTCCACCTTCAAAACAATGCTTTGGAATAAAACCCGTGTGAGTATCCACCTGATTAAAGAGAGGCGCATGTGGACCTTGACTGGCTCCTTCTTGCATCTTCTATTTTTCTCTTTCTCTCCTCCCACACACACACACACGCGCAACACAAACACTTTCTTTCCACACACATTGGGGACCGGCCAGCTCGGTGGGAATTGTATCTCCGGCGCCGCACACCGCGCGTGACGGACGACCACCTGCACCACCTGAGCAGGCCCATTGTGCACGCTCCTTATCGCACTGGTCCCAGTTCCCGGCGTGCAGACAATTCCCACATTGCTCACATTGTTGCTGCCCGTTCGCCCGCTCGGCGGGGGGGGGGCGGGGCTTTGCGGCGGGGGTGTTTCGGCGAGCTGGGGGGGGGGGCGGTGCACCCCATGCGGCGCTCTTATCGCTCCCCTTGGAAACAGACACCTCACCCTCTGGTCCCTGTAAGAAACTCAGCGTGCTGCCTTTATTTTCCATCTTCTCTTGACATGAATTTGCGAATAAGCCATAGCTCATGGATACGATGCGAGCGCCCGTACCCACGAGTTGTATCATTAAAACCATTTAGCCACCGATGGTTCCTCGAAGAGCATGTTGCCTGGCAACAAAAACAGCACAGTCTTACCAAATAGCTATTTCATGTTAGTGTACAGCTCATGTTGGCAATATCGCAGACAAACACCAGATCTGCTGAAGACCCGAGTCGAATTTATCACCTGCTGCACTCCATCATGTCCGTCCTCCTCTTTCTCCACTTACCGTCCAACCGCTCGCCTTTTATTCCCAGCATCTTTTATTCCCAGCATCTTTTATTCCCAGCATCTTTTATTCCCAGCATCTTTTATTCCACAGCATCTATCCCCCCTGCTGAGGTGCCTGTTTTCATCCTCTTGTTTTCTTCCGTTACCAAAGAGTCAGATCTTTAGTCCTCCTTTTTTTTTTTTTTTTTTTTTTTTACCGCTATCGGGTCACAGATCTGCCGTGACCCGATCTGTTTAGAGAACTTTGAAAAGTCTTTCAGGGTTGTTTCATCCTGCTTGGTAGCCGGCGTCGGGTCAGATCAGTGTATTCACAGCAAACCGCATCCTCTCACAAGTCATTTCACTTAACTCCTAAATGGAGGAAACGAGTAATTCAAAGCCTCGTTTCCTCCATATTGCTCTGAGTTGAGTGTCGTAATCAACAGAAGCAGGCAGGTGTAAGATGTGAGGAAACGGAAGATATGAGTTGGATGTAAAGATGATTATCACATGAAGTAGCGTGGTGGTGAAATATTTGGCTAATTTGCGACTGTTATGCTGACTAGTCCTAAAGCACACTCTGACTCTTGCAAAGGTCAAAAGTTCAGTGTGTAAAAAAAAAAAAACGAAATAAAAAGTGAAATGTTTTAAAGCACTTCATGCACTTGAGGCCTCAAACATAACCCCGTGTCATTTGGGATGTGCAACAGTGCTGCTGGTCCTTAACCTCAACGCTCCCGTGCAGCATGTGGCTTTGCGAGAGCCGGAAAAACACTACAGGGACCTTTCAGGAAGGAAATGGAGGCCTTCCCTGAACCCAACCAATCTATTCAAATGTGCTGCTGCCGTTCATCTGGTTCTGACCTCATGGCAACGTTAACTAATTCCACATCGAGGCAGCGAACCCACAATCCAAAGGAAAAGACGCAGTTTGTCAACGGTGTGACACAATTTGAACTCAAGGGATTGGAAAAAGGGGCTGCCTTTTTCCACGGTGGATATGTGCCATTTTGGAGCTTTTACTATATCCTGACAGAAGTACCTGAGAATGACAATCTGTGAAAAAAATCTGAGTTCCCTGCCTCCTTTCAGTCCTCCTAAAGGCATTTGAAAGATTCAACCGCTCCCGGAGAAAAAACAGCCAATCAGAGCGGAGGGCTCTCTAATGCTGCTGTCAATCACGGCTCCGATCAAACTGTCAAACTACAGCAGCGCTGATCAAATGTTTCTCACCTCAAATGTTTCCAGAAACAGATTTTAGTGAACTGTTTAGCTGTATAATGAGAAAGTTTTGCTCGGTCGGTGGGCGGGGCTTGATTTTCGCTCGATATGTTTCCAGATGTTTGACCAGGTTGTGTTTCTTTGTAATTTTGCAAATGCTATGAGGAGCACATATTGTTTTTTTTTTTACAATTATCTGTCTCACCTACCACTGTTAGGATACAGTGACAGTTTGAGCAAATGTGTCAAGAAAAGTTATCAAAGTTGCCAACTGTAGCTTTAACGTTGTATTTGAGCTCCTTTTTCACGACCTGTCAAGCTGTCAAACGAAAAGTAAAGTTTGTGCTTCAATAACTCGAGAAATTGGCTCTTTTATAGGTACAAGTTCTGAGCGAATGTAATCAGACGACCCTTGAAATGTTTGCATGCTCACTGCCGCCTTGTTTTTCTTTTCCCGGCGACCTTCCCCGAGGTTGAACGTCGCAATTCCATCACGGTGTCACAGACTTTAAGATGCACTTCTGTGAAGTCCACGAGGGCTCGGGCCCGTCTCGCTGTAAATTCATCGAGTGCTTAAGGGCTCTGATGTGAGCCGTAGGAGCCTTTTCGTGAATTCTTAGTTTCTGAAAAAAACGAGAGCATACAGGTATACATTTTCACATGAATGTGTTGTTTGCGAGCTGCTTTGTACTTGTTAGGAAACTGAAAGAGACTCAGGCAAGATGCATCTTCCCTCCATTTTTGTACATCAACACACACTTCTTCGTGCCATCAAAGGTCAGACTTTGAACTCTGAGTGCAGCGGCTCGGTGGAAACTCTGGAGTGGTGCAATTGCAGCTCTCCCTCCGAGGCAGCCGGCTTTGCTTCCTCCACAGGGAAAAAAAAATGAAATAATGGCTGAGAGAGAGCACAAAGTGGATTTGCCTTCCGGAAGATACTTCACGATTCATTCAAGCTGTTGTTGCAACTTGCAGAGAGCAACTTTCTTTGTTTGGATTTCGCACAATTTTCCTCAAACCTCATCTGTAATTCATGAGATGACCGACACGCATTCGCTTCGGTAACAAACTGAACCCAGCAAGCAGTCAGGGAAGCTGGACCAGACACGACATGGGCCATCTCTACCTGTCAATCACACACAGGTGATATTGTGGTGCTCTGGAGGTTGTGAACAGAACAGTAATGTTGTCTACCAAAGTTGGCGAGTTTAATGACTTCCCTTGCAAGTTCCTGTATGATCTACTATATACAAGTTATGTAACCACAAATTATCCAATTCCACTTTCTCTCCAGGGGTTGTAACACTTAAGCAGTGTTAAATCAGCGGGACCCTCTCGGCCCTGAAGCCGACGCTGGCCCCACATCCTCCACTGGGACGCTGGTGTTTACCACCCGCAGTGGCTGGAAATTAATTGGCTCCTTGAGCCGCTGTACATTCCCCCCTGTCACTGCGATGGCCTGCCCTCATTGTGCTGTCACTTTAAGTCGAAGTGTATTAATGGACTGCGTGGGCCATTGATTCCTAATTCCTCTCGACGTTGACATCGGGGATAAATATTGCGCGGCGCGGTCGTCTTTGGGCTTATTGTAATCAGCATTGTTATCGATCGGCTGCCCGAGCCCACTAGAAGTAATCTATTTTAAATACACTTTCGGTTAAAGGGGGGTGTTCGGGGCCTTGACCCAGGACGGAGGCACATGGGGCTGTAAGGATAAAGGGGGTGGGACCCGAAATGTCCCGAACTGGTAGATAACAGAGAGTGAGAGGCGCAGACAGGCTGACAGATAGAAATATCGCGAGCGTGATCGAGTATGCTCCGTGAAATATGTCTTGCTCCGGCATATAGCTGGTCTCCGGGTGGTCTCTGTCAGCGCGTGTGTGTCTGCGCGTCTGTCTCCGTGAGGCCGGCGGATGATGGATGAGGGCCCGGCCAGCGGCGAGCCAGACGTCGGCGCTATCGATTTATCCTCACATTTGTCTGGGAGGAGGAGGCGGCGGCGGCGACGAGCATTTCGACGCAACGCGCCTCTATGTGCTCACACACACACACACACACGGTGTTTTCACAGCATTTCATGTGGACAAGGATTCTCTCGCGCCAGCTGAGGCGTGATGCTGGGTTGCAATCTTTCATTGTCTGCTGAGTACAATGACTGCCTCCCTCCTCATCAAGGTGTTTTCATTGATCCGCCTGCAAAGTGGCATCCACTTGTTTAACATCCAGTCTAATACACTTCAATTGGCCCGGCCTTGCCTGTCTGCCTGTCTGCCTGCCTGCCTGCCTGCCTGCCTCCTCGTCTGGATGTTTGGTTCAGCTCAGAGCACAGACGAAGGGAGAGGAGGTGTGTGTTTGAGGATAAATCGTATGATATAGAAAATCGAGCAGCACATTAAGGCTCAAAGCAAAGTTGCCGTTCTCTCCGCTCAAGGCTTTGTTTGTTTTTACCCCCGTCACTCGCGTTGCTCGTTTGGTGTTCATAATCGACGTGAACAAATTTGGAGGACGTCCATTGTTCTCTCTGCCCAGCCATCTTGAAAATGGACCCCAATTACGGGAGGGACGAGGAGGCGACGTGGCCTGAGACACAATCTCAGTTATGACTGATCACACTGGAGTTGGACACGTTACAAGAAGTAGATATTGATGTTACACACTTGAAGACACACAGCTTGTTTTATCTAGTTGTACAAGCTGCCTGGTCCAGGAACAGTGGAGAGAAATGCAGCCCTGCAATATGTCTTTTCACTATCAATATTTTACAATCTGACCTAGAAACTGATTCCTTTCCAATGTATTTTTTTCCATGCAGGAATTTAGTATTTGACTAATCTCTACGGTATGTGTACATGTCAAAAGTTCAAATGTCGGACTTTCTGACATCCCCGGGATGCTATAAAAGAGTCTCAGAGAGTCGAATAAAAATGAGTACGATAACGATGAAAGATTGAATCTAAATGTTTTGTGGGCGTGCCGTTAATGATGATGACAGTTATGGCAATACTTTCCTCTAAGAGCTGACATTTACCTCATCGACGCTGTCGGACTGCTCCGATCACGGAATATGAAGTGATTAACGGCTCCGCGGGAAGATTCATGGTCATCTCACCTTCTCTCTCTCTCTCTTTCTCAGGGGATGATGTACCTGGAGGAGAGGAGGCTGGTCCACAGGGACCTGGCGGCCCGGAACGTGCTGGTGAAGTCGCCCAATCACATCAAGATCACCGACTTCGGCCTGGCGCGGCTGCTGGATGCCGACGAGAAGGAGTACAACGCAGACGGGGGCAAGGTTGGTGTAAGTGGAGGCGTGAGCGTGTCTTCCTGTGTGTGTGCACAGCGCCTACCCAGAGGACAGGGCAGCTTTCAGGAAGAAAGGGTTGACATAAGTAGTAAATGCTGCACACGCACAAAGTAATAAAAGAAAAGGTCCGTGCCGCTGAGCGGGGGAAGGTTGTTCGGTCTCCAGGGCCAGAAGCCTTTTGTGTGTCTCTGAACGTGTGTGTGTGCATCTAAGAGAAAGGTGTCAAAAAACAAATCTTTGTTGTTTCTAAAAGATGCAACGGCTCAAATAACAATTTTAGCACAAGCAGCGGAACGAAATTAATTAACTGAAGAAGAAAAGATGACCTCCACCTTCTCTGGCACATTGCCTTGCACATTTGCATGTTTGCATGTGTGCAACATGTAATGGTTCAGTTTGCCTTCCGGCTGTGTGCATTTTGCATTATATACCCGGGAGGATAGCCAACCCCACCTACACATTTGCATTACAATACTTATAGGTCATACTTATGATCACGTACGACATTTTTCATCTTCTATATTTCGTTAATTATTCAGACGTTTCTCCTTCGTTGCACACAAACTCAAGAGCTTTACTCCGGCACTGTGTCGCAGTTAGAGGACGGTCACCTCTAGCTTTCACTGGAATCCCATCTTTTTGTTGGCATAGAAATAGAAACTGTGGCTCTATTCAAACCCAGTAGAAGACGCATATTTGAGAAAACACAAAAACGTGTTGCCTTCACGTTACCAGATGTCATCCAGCTGTGATGCATCATTTTCTTTTTTGCAAACCAAATAGGTGGAAACATTTTGTCTTTTACTTTTTAAAACTATCTGATCACGGAGATGTTAACAAAGAAGAACAGATTGCATTTAACGCGACATGGAGCGACATCTCTACCAGTTTAAGAGCTGTGAAACTCTGTCTGGTCAGGCGAAGCTCGGTGAACTTGGTTTCAATAACATGTCATTTAGAAGCGAATAATGCAGCCACGGTTCCAATCAGTTTGTTTTGTTTGGAGAACCAGACCACATTAATCAGAATCCCATTCTCTTCTCCTCGCTTGAGATGTACAATGCAAATTGTCCTGATCAATTCGCTTTATTTAATTGGCTTGTTCGTCGCTGCGTCAGCTGGAGGCCTGAAGACAGCCACTGGTACCAGTGGGCAAATGAAAAATAAAGTATTCCCGTAACTGAGACGAGCTGTGGGCATTCGCCGAGGCCTTGATGAAGGAGAGCTGTTGTCAGCACATGCACACGTATGCCATAAAAATAGACGCGCCACGAGAGATAAATCAACAGGGATGAAGGTGAAGGCGCCGCGCCACATTTCCAACCTGCATCTTTTCATTTCCTGCCCATTTTCCCCCGAAGAGCAAGCGTGTGTGTCTGGCTCCCACGTGAAGGCAGGGAGCCGTATTTCACATGGCCGATGTATGCACGTGCGTGTGTGTGTGTGCATGTGTGCGTTCACATGCAAAAGGCCAGATAATTGCCTTGTTCAGTGGACTCCACGGCTGAGCATCCCCCGCCCCCTTACAGTCAATATGGAAATCTTATGGCGATGTGTGCCGTTGTCCTTGTCAGGAACGTCAAAGGGCCCATTTTTATTACCATTTCACCCGCCGCCTGCCGTAAACCTGCAGGCCACTGAGATTATGTGAGACAATTGCCCGATGCGCTCTCATTTAAGGCCTTACAAAGCATCCTCGCTATTGATGATCCCCGGGCTCGACTGAAGCTAATCAATCACGGTACTTGGGTAATATTGAGCAAAGTATGCTTGAAAGCACTGTCGATTTCCCAATACCTCACAAACGCTTGATTAAAAGACGTGGCAGCCGTTGAGCAAAATAGCATAATGGGAAAGTGTTGCACTCGGGCGTAATAGCTGTGAAGCTTCTAATTCAGGTTTTCTGTCTCCGCTTTCTCGGCTCATCCGGAAACCCCCGGCCTTGACGTACGTGTCCCTCTCTCCTCAGATGCCCATTAAATGGATGGCGCTGGAATGTATCCACTACAGGAAGTTCACCCATCAGAGTGACGTGTGGAGTTACGGTGGGTGCTCTGTGCATTATCATCCATCAGTGTGTGTGTGTGTGTAGGTATCATAGGTGTGGGAGGAAAGAAGCCAGTGACCTGAAATCCTCTTTCATTTGCATTGTTTGCGCCCCCTTATCTTTCTGCTCATCTTGTTCTCTGGCTCTTTGTCTCTTCCCCTCCTTACCTCCCAGGAGTGACCATCTGGGAGCTGATGACATTCGGAGGCAAACCGTACGACGGCATCCCCACGCGAGAAATCCCGGACATCCTGGAGAAAGGGGAGCGTCTGCCCCAGCCCCCCATCTGCACCATCGATGTCTACATGGTGATGGTCAAATGTGAGGAGACACACTAACCCGTTCTCGAGCGCACACACATACACTCACAAGCAAGATGTGCACACAAAACATTGTTTTCATGATGGTATTCTTATCTCACTCTCTTTATAGATGAAATAACCAGATTAGGCTATTAAATACCCTGAAAAATCCAAATTCTTTGAAAAACATTGATGGAAAAATGCAATATCAATATCAATCGCACGTTCCAACACAACTTGAGGTGTCGCAGACGAGCTGTAGTTTAATAAAAGGGTTATCGTTTTTAATATGCATCTGGTAAGGCGTTATCAGAGCTCGGGGGCTTTCGATTCAATTCTGGAAGAGAGAGTTGATATGTAAAGGGAGATGAAAAAACGATGCTGGTTTGTGGTCCTCGCCCACATCCCTGTTCGCACCATCCTCCATCTGGACTGCCACACCTCCCTCCCAATAAACCCGCCTTCTCTTAATCCTACCCCAAATGTCTCGCCGTCCCCCTGGCCGGACTCAGAGCCCTGGTCGCGGTGTACATGTCTCCGTCCTCCCATATTTCCAGGAAGCGGTCCAGACGCAGAAGCCAATCCGGGCTGTGAGATCTGCCAGCTAGCGGCTGCTCGGCTATCCTCTGTCCTCTCACCAGTCTGGTCATCGCTCCACCCTGAACCCAACAGACACGCCGTGTCTTCTGCTGGTGGCTGAAAATCTCATAAAACTTCAAATCCCCACCCCTCACCCACCCGTCATTGCAATTCTATTTTTGTTGCACAAATATTGTATCTGCACTATGAATACCCGTCTTATTATTGGCCGCTCCTTGCTTTATGAATCTAAACTAACTCTACTGGTGCTCCGCTGGATGAGGAACAGTGAGAGCTGAAAATGCCACATGTGTTGGAAGGGAAGGACGCGATCCAGCTTGGAGCTTGATATCAAAACATATTCCCATGGCAAAAAATGTTCATCCGCTCCGAAATGTCATGATATATAATTGTTCTTTTTCCAAACGAAAAAACTACTGCCATTGGCTTCCAACGGCACAGAAGTAACCGTGAAAGCCCCGCGGCCGTTTAGCCTAACGACGAAGCCAGCTGATCTCTCTCTTCCCCTCCGGAGGAGGAGAGTAATTTGTATGTGCTAAGTAAAAATGTCTGGATAATAATGCTAAAAACGCTTCCCATAACTTCATCTTTGAGGCACATATCTGATAAACACGTTACATTCACCTATAGCTGCCATAATTCAGGAAGGCTTTTTTTTACCTTGAGTTAATTTGTTGTCAGCTATTAATTTTTTGTTTTATTATGGGTTGCTTTAACTGTGTTTGAACTGTTTTATTTGTTTTTACTATATATGTGTGGCACTCTGAGATTCTTTTGAAGGAAGAGTGCGATTAAAAATGAAATGCATTATTATTATTATTATAATGCTGAGCATCTGATCCTCATCCCACTCACACACAACCACCAGCACACGGCCAGCGGCCTGACGTCAGCCGGGCGTCACAGCGGCGATCAGAAACAGTCCAAAGAAGCAGGTCGAGCACCGAGTCGGGGGAGCGGGGGGGTCACGCCGCCCCGCCGGAGGCCACGAGGACGCGCAGCCGCGGGCCGCATTCATTCTAATTACGCGTTGACCGAGAGCCGTTGTTTGTGATCTGGCGTGCTGTCGCACTGCGAGCCCCGCCGCCTCAGCGCCACCCCAATAAAGATGAAATAGAGTTTGATTGCCGGAGTAATTGCGGCTCATTTAGGTAATGGGCCGGCGTGGGGCGCTAGAGCGAAAATTAGACGCCGACACCAGAGAAGGTCTGGATTGAACTCACGATTAGGCCTCAGATTGGAAGTGAAAACAGCCGCGTAAATGTAGTGGAGGGGTAAACTGTGTTGTCACTGTGGTAGCCACTAAAATATGAAATAAAGTCAATCTTATATCCTGCTGCTGATCCACGGAGCCTCCTTCCAGGATTGCCAGAGGCGCCGAGTCCCCGTGTCAGCCCCTCTGTTGTCGAATATGTAATGCTGACACTGAAGTCAGCAACTGTGTTTGCGTTGCTGTCTAATCTGAGCTGAGGCACACCTGGCTGTCAGCTCACCTGTGCAGCCGTGGCCTCGGAGGGAAGAGACTCCTTAATAAACTGCCCTTGAGCGAAGCACTTAGCCCTGAAACTTTGTTAAGGTGAACACCACGCTTGCTCTTTCTGAGTTTTTTTTATTTAATTTTTTTCTACAGAACTTTCTGGCAGTCAACAAACATCTTTTTTCTTATTTATATAAATGTCTGTTCACAACGGTGCCTTTACAAACATAGGTGTCTGCAGCTGAGTTTCTAAGGCATACATACTAAGGTTGAAAGAAAATAATTCCTACAAAAAAGTCTTTAGATCATCTAGATTTTGGGGTAAATATAACACACATGTTTAAGAAATATTGGATCAATCAGCAAACACAGCAAGTGTTTCATTCTCTCCTAACCAGCCCAATTGTTGACCATCATACAACATTAGTTTGTCAAATATAATGTTTCATTTGTATTCAGCACACAGACGAATGGTGAAAACTGTCTTGTTTGGTGCCCACACACCCTCACGGCCCTCCTCTGCTCCATCTTTCCTCTCCAGGCTGGATGATTGACGCGGACAGCAGGCCGAAGTTCAAGGAGCTGGCTGCTGAGTTCTGCCGAATGGCCCGGGACCCCCAGCGATACCTGGTCATCCAGGTGTGTTAGCCCCGGCAGCCTCGCTGATAATAAGGCTTTTAAATATCTGAAGGAAAATACTTCCGTCGCCTCAGCGCAGCATCCGCCAAAACAAACGTATCACAATAAATCGTGTCACTTTCAGGGAGACGACCGCATGAAGCTCCCCAGCCCCAATGACAGCAAGTTCTTCCAGAGCCTTCTGGACGAGGAGGACTTGAACGACTTGATGGATGCCGACGAGTATCTGGTGCCCCGGGGGTTCAACGTGGCCCCTCCGTCCTACACCACCAGGCCTCACGTGGACTCCAACCGAGTAAGCCCTCCGCACGCTAAAAACACATCCGATCACTTTTGTATTCACATATTTTGCTCTCGTCTTGAACTGCTTTAAAAATGACACGTGTTTGAGCATAAATCTTCAGCTTGAAACGTCTCGCCTTTGTTATATAAAAACCAAAACTCAAAATATAATATTTGCACTTCTCTCTGGCCAGAAGCTGCCCGGCTCTCTGTCCTCTATAAGTGCTCAAGGTGGTTCAGGACTTCCAATGCACTGATGGTTTTCCTCTGCTAATGGCTCCCCTCCATCATTTCCATCCCAGCGTGTGAGGCTTAAACCTGGGCTCTTTATGTGCTCGCTCCCCAGGTCCCAGGTTTCATTACTCAGAGCTCCATAAGCAAATAACAGACGCTCTCTTAAAATGCCGGTGCCGTTTACTAATAGACAATAATGCGCGGGCTCGGCTGTTTGCTGTGCAGCGCTGCACCTCCAGCCGCCGGGCCCACGGCGCCGCATCTTATGCACCTTTACACCCGTGACCTACCAATTTGCCAGCGGCTCTTTGTTCCTAACACACACACACACACACAGTAATCCATTCAGGGTCCTGCGTGTTCAAGGTCAACAACCCGGCACTCCTTTGATTATGCAGTCAAAAGCCTCTCCGTGCCCACACAGGGAAGCCAAGTCATTGTTAAAATCCATCGGCTGGCTTACGTTAGTTATTCAGACGCAGTCCGATACAGATGGTTATCTCGTCTGGGCTGATTGGCTCTCAAGTCCCTACTTGAAAAGAGGAGCGGATAATGACTGGCTTTGAAGAAGGGATGAACAGAGAAGTTTGGATGAGGGGGGGAGGGAGTTGATGACAATGGAGGGGAGAAGGTGGGAGTATGTGGACAGATAAAACCTCAGGACGTTCTCTCTTCTTCTTTTTTTTTTTTAAATAGCCCACGGCAAGCCGGCGCAGCACCTCAAGAAGCCCTTTGCTTCACATGTCATGTTTTGTATTTTCTCGTGGGTTTTTTGTGTTCTTTTTTGAGGTTCAGGTGCTTGAATCGCAGCTCTACCTGGCTGCCCTTCGCAGTCCCTTAAGGCGGATGACTACACCGTCAGAACTTTGTTGGAGAATTTCACCCTCAACAGGCAGCTGCACGGGTTAAAAGTCTCACTTCCTTTGCCGCGGGTGCCGTGCAGCTGGCTTAAACTGACTCAAACTTCATGATTTTTTGCAATTCCCCTCTTGGGAATGTGTTGTGGTTCAATTGAACTGTTGACATCTTTAGTTTAGTTTGTTAAACAATCTTCCAGCTTCTTTTATCACCAAATAGTTGCACCGTGTCAAAACATGCATCAAAGTTTCCCTGAATCGAGTATAAAGAAACTACAGTGTTTTCCTGTCTCAACCCACTCGTTGCCTCAGAACCAGTTTGGCTATCGAGACGGTGGTCCGAGCCCTGCAGAGGCCTCTGTGGCGGGAGCCCAAGCCTGCGTGAACCCGGAGGCCACGGGCGGGCCGGGTCCGGCCCTGGAGGACCAGCGCTGCAACGGGAGCCTGCATAAGAAGAGCCTGAGCCAGGCTGGAGGAGAGGACAGCGGGGGCCAGAGGTACAGCGCCGACCCCACCATCTTCCTGGGGGAGAGGGCGCCCAGAGGGGACACTGACGAGGACGGATACATGACACCCATGAAGGACAAGACCTCCTCAGGTACTCGAGGTGAAACACAAAACACTGTGAAGTCAGGTTCGTTTTCCAGCTAAAAATAAAATGTGGAAATTGTGCAGCCCTGCAGGGCATTGTTTTGATCATGCATTTTAGAAGTAATATTGAATCAGTGTACCAGTCAAAATAAACTCACCTCATTATATTCATTTCTCACCAATCTGTAAAACATTTGGAACCCAGTGGAATAGAAATGCAAATAAATACAATTCAGACAAGTGCATCTTCTGCAGTGTGTACTTCAGATTGCTCCTCTTCCTTATCATCTCTTTGTTTAATGTGATCTTTAGTAGTCTATTCTCTCTGTCATTTAGCCTGTTCATTTCATTTCATTTCATTCCATTGATTAAAATTCCTACCCAGTTTCTATCACCGGTGTATGTCAGCTGCTACAGAGTCATGTTTTGCCTTTGATCATAATTCAGTCTATCAGCCCTGCTCTTGCACTACCGCCTTTGATTTTTGAGCAGCTCGAAAAATGTAACAAAGCCTGCAGCAAAATGCATCTGATGCAATGTCAAGGAGCGGAAGAGTGGGCAAAATCAATAGGTTTCACACCCCACTATTATAGCGCTTGGAAGCAGCGAAGAGGGGTCATTTGCTGGCATTTTCACCCCAGGCAGATGGAGTTTGCGGTGCCAAAGAACTGCTGGCATGTTGCCCGTCTGGTCCTGAGTGGCTGCCATTATCGCCATTATCATCTCCATCTTCTCGCCTCATTAGCGAGTGATCACTTTCTCCCACTCTCTATCAATTTCCATTTCTTTTGTTTGCTCATCTCTTGATTGGATTTCTGTGGATCTTTTGTTTGTCTGTCTTATTCTCTCATGAACTCCTTTTCTCTTGTTCTCCGCTTTCTTTCCCCTCCCTCCCCCTTTTTCTGATCTGTGCTGCAGAATATCTGAATCCGATTGAGGAGAACCCGTTTGTCTCACGGCGTAAGAATGGCGAGATCCACGCCTTGGATAACCCGGGCTACCACAGCACACCCAACAGCCAGCCCAAAGGAGAGGATGAGTACATCAACGAGCCGCTGTACCTCAACACCTTCCACAGCCCCGCCGAGCTGGGCCTGGAAGCCCTGAGGAGAAACGGTCTGCCCCTACCCACCCAGCCCCCTTCCTCCATCCCGTCTTTAGGCTCCCATCTCCCGCTCACCATCCAGACCAGCCTGCCCCACTACCCCCTCCCCACTGGCCAGCCTTCTCCATCTGGCATGCCTTGCCACCACGGCCCACCGGCCCACGTCCTCCACGCCCACCACACCATCAAACCGGCGGGACAACCTGGCAATCCAGGTGGCGTCTCCGCCAGCCAGAGCCAAACAGGAACTACTGCCCAAGCCCAGGTGTGCCAGTCGGGTGCCCTCTCCACTTCGGCCACCATCGGGCACGGCAGCCTGCCAGCCTACCAGATCCACGCCACCACGCACTCCGCCGGCATGCTGAAGCACGGGCTGATGGCGGGCAAAATGAGCGGGAAAAAGCTGAAGGTGACCTTTGACAATCCAGAATACTGGCAGCACAGCTTGCCTCCCAAATCGTCGAACCCGGCGGCACCTGAGGGCGCCCAGGGCGGCTCCACCAATGCCAAGCTCTTCTATAAACAGAACGGACACATACGGCCGGCGGTAGCTGAGAACCCCGAATACATGTCAGAGTTTTCCTTGAAATCTGGCACCGTCCTGCCGCCTCCACCCTACCGGCAGCGGAACACTGTGGTCTGAACCGCTCCACTTGACAAACGTTCCTCAATCTGACTCCCGCCTCCCGCCTCCCATCCTCTCCGGTTCCACTGTTCCACTCAGAGGGGAGCGGCCACAACCAGAGCCCCCCGACTCTTTCCAAACAACGCGCCATCTGCTGTAGACTGTAGCGACGCGGAGGTGGACCGGACCGAGCCACGCAGACCCAGCTCAGACTCACGCACCTTCACTACATCCAATCCAGTCCATTTCTGTCCTGTAGATAGAGACTGCGCTCCATGTCAGTGAGAACGTGACGGTCATGGTAGTTTTATAACAAACGGAGGGGACGTACCACAATGGCGTCAAACGAGGTGGATTTGGCTTAAGGGGACCTGAAGTCACTGCCAGCCACTGCGGGGTCAGATTCATGAGCGGGACAAGATGTTTTGTTATTTTTCCAGTATAAAAGGTCTGAGGATGAACAATGCGCCTGTCAGGGTTTCTGCAATAAGCAAACAGACAGAGCGAACACAGTCTATTAGATGTCAAGATATCTTGTTTTGTGAATGACCTTGTAGAGTGAGGCAAAACAGCAAATATGTACGATGGAAGATGAAAGGACTGAAATGGTTAAGTCAAGACTTAAAGTGAAATAAAAGACGGAGCACTGAAAGCCGATCAATCATATTCAATCTCTTTGCCTATAGGATTATACCGTACCTTCTTGAATTTTCCATCAAATGTGTGAAACTCATCTCATTTCTGCTGTAACTGTGATACTGTGATGGCCAAAACTACAGTGCGCTACATCTGTAGTTCGACCATGGACTGAAAACACACAAAGCAACTGCTGTTTGCTTGTGTTTGGCCGGCTGACTGCTGTCTGCTCGGAAAAGCTGATCAAAAAAACAGCCCTTGTCCGAGCCAAAGGGCATAAGGGAATAAAACACTGTAAACATTTTATAAACACTGCTTGCAGTGCTGAGGAGATGAATTTTTATACACTGGTTTTCCCGCTCAGACCATGAAGCTAACTGAGATGCGTTAAGAGTGCCACAAGGGTACAGGTTCCTGTATCTGCTGAATAGTGTGATAAGACCATCCATGAAGCAGCTGAACTAAAAATGGTGATTATAGAGACAGGGTGTGAGGCAAGAGAGCAAAAAGATGCTACAGAGAGGGGAGGGAAGGTTCACACAAGCCTCCTAATGAAGACCTCAAGGAATGAAGAAGACAGCACCAGCAGAGCACAGTAAACCCAGACTAGTGTGTGCGTGCGTGTGTGTGTGTGTGTGTGTGCGTGTGTGTGTGTGCGTCCGGTGGAGAGCTGGTCGACAGCCTCAATACGGCTGCTAACACTGATCCGACCTCAAGGTTTTCCACCGCGGGACTACTGTCAAGTAGAAAACACTTTTAACGTCTGGAATCGAACGCGTGAAGGATCTATTGATTCACAGGAAGTGATTTTTTTTTTTAATGATTTTGACGATTTTGATGGTTAATTTATAAAGGGGCATGACTGTTTTGTTATAACCGGATCTTCTAAAATGATGAATCCTGAGCTCCCGTGTCCACGGCAGCAGATGTGGACGCGATGCTGGTGAACGAGGGGGCAGGATGCATTCTGGGTCATTTATTCCATCATTTGTCCATTCATTAGCGGCACCTTGTAACTCAGGAGCCCGTCGCAGGCCGGACCCACCCTGCAGTCGTGATTTATTTGGTTTTGGTCCACGGCGGCGACGCCACCTGCACAATCTTAAACCATTACGTCGTTTCATTCAGACAAACGATCGCCACCGAAGATCAAGACCACGTCGGCTGCACTCTGGCTGCTTCACTCGCCACCGAATTGTTAGATATTTTGAAGGACCCAGAACTCATGAAGCGCAAACCCGCCGAGCTCGCCTCCTGAGAATGATGTTTACAACTAAGTCTGGAGGCCCTGCTCTTTGCACGCGACTATAATCACGTGATGACTGGGAAAGCCAACCAGTACTCATAAAAGCTTCTTTGTTTCTTTTATTCTAGCGCAGCTGTAACTTGATGAGGTAGTCCGGCCACCGATCCACGAGGCTCGGCGTCTCTACTTGGTCCCGAGCGAAGGCGAAAGTTTCCCAACCGAGTTTTCCCTCTCGAGATCGCCAATCGAGCGCTGGGTTGCCCCTTTTAGTCTCAAGAGAATCGCTTTCGCCCTCACGACCGATGCCTCTGCAGGCAAACTGCCAGTCAACGCTGCTAAAAGCGCCGCCGCCGCAGCCATTATTTCCTCCGCCGAGCCACACAAGGAGACCTGTGGGTGGGAAAACACCACCACGCTGGCCAAACTAAAAAAGATCAAGAATAAAAGGTTGTAATGATGCTTTCGCCTCAGAGGTCCTCTTCCGAGAATCATATCTTAGTTCAATCAATATGAAACAAAATCGTGTAGTTTCTGAACCTTTAGCCTCTAAACGTTTTTTTTTTTTTTTCCAGCCATACTCTGTTATTAGCGTAATGTAGTTATTTAGTCATTCTAGCGAGGCAGAGCCCTGCCCCAGCTGTTTTCTTACCGAGGATATTTATTTAGTGTATTTTAATGTCTGCTTCTGTGTGTGTGTGTGTGTGTGTGTGAAAGTGTTCGTCGGAGTAAGCTGTATATGTTTGTCCTCCCCACGGAGCACTTTGATCAAACTCGCGGGTAGAAGAAAAAGAAACAGATTTCCACCCTTCGTTACTGAGATGTTCAACTTGTTTGTGTGGTCGTTTACCACTTCAGAGAGCAACATCTCCAGCAAAAGTCAGAGGGAGTTCACCGAGGAAACACCTTTTAGCGTTGACCAGCTTCAAGAATATCCTTGTTTTTGCGTTATCATTTGCTCCGAACAGTATTCACAATGCCGCTTTGATGATTTCATGATTATTTGATGGAGGGGTATTTTGCAGTTCTGATTCAATGAACTCGAGAAAGCATTTAATATCAGTATGAAACGTTCATAGCGCCTTTGAGCTTGTTTATACTGAGAATCTGAGTTTCAGACCGGAGAAAAAGGGGGATGGGCCCGACGGCGGCGATGAGAGGACGCCATGGCGTCTCTCGTTGGCCTAAATTATGCCGCGCACTCGAAATGTGTGTTTGAATCAGAACTAGATGAGACGACCGGCCTCGCATGTTCTCGACGGCCCTTCAGAGAGTCGAAGACACTCCGCTTTTAATTGAATCTTCTCAAGGGTTCGTTGCCGGTCTTGTTTTTGTCATCCAACAACTCTGGTTACCTTTTTTTAATTTTTTTTCACCACCACAATTTGTTTTGTTTTTCGTGGAAGCAATCATGTTCCCTCTCTCCCGCTAATATCTCATTTCAAAACGCATTCGGCCTCGGCGTTGGACTTTGTTAACCGCTGCGATCCGTCTCGGCTCTGAAGGCCCTCGTGGCACTTCAAGAACACACTGTTAGAGACTGGTCACTTTTTTTATTTCTACTTTTTACCGTTGCCTCCGAGCCAAGGTGCAGAGGCATGTAGCCATGTTGTGCTGGAGAGAGCCCTTCGATGTTTTCAATATCACCTTGCATGGTACCCGACGTGTTTTACTGCCCTCCGCCTTTGTATCTCGACATTGATGACAGTATTATATTCAATTTTCATTGTGGGAGAAAATAATAACGCTTTTTTCTTTTTCTTTTTTTTTACTGAATTCAGTAGCACAAACCTTATTTCTGGCAACTTTCATGGGATGTTTTTGTGTATTGTACCCGATATAGTCTTTTATTGTTGAGTTATTTTCCCACATCGTCGTTGTATGATTTCTTTTCCCCACTATTTGACTGTTTCCTGCACATTGTTTAACATCTTAATTGCACAAATCATCGGTTTCGTTTGAAATGATCAGATCCGTATAAATGTACAGAATCTTTGGGGTTTCCTCCAGAACGTCTCTAACACACTTCAACAACAAATGTGAATAGTATTTTTATAAAGCACTGAAATGGCCGACATGGTGAATTTGTAAATAAGGAGGGTCGATGCTTTGAATTTATATGGTCTTCTCTCCGACTGCTGTTTTTCTCCCGCTTATGAAAAGCTGTATAAAAAGAGCCGTACATATTTGCTTTATGTAAGTGTACCTTTTGACTAATGGGACTTTGATTTGAAAAGTGCTTGTTGACCCCTTTCTCACGTGAAACTCTTGTGAAGCCTCTTTTTTCTTCTTCTTCTTCTGTTCCTCTCAGAGCTTTGTGGCTGTCCTCATGTAACGTTTCAGTTTAGGTGAGCACTGTAAAAGTGGTGATGGTGGGTTGGTGGGTGTGTGTGTGTGTGGGGTGGGGGGGTTCGCTTCCCCAATACCTTTCATTGGTATCCAGTAACAAGCCGACAAATACCTTCTTTTCCTGTTTCTAACTCATAAAAGTGCGTACTTTCTACTGGAAACATGACTGAGCCACGTCTGACCTCCTCCTCCTCCTCCTCCTCCTCCTCCTCCTCCTCCTCCTCCTCCTCCTCCTCCTCTACACAGCCTTCCCAGTACGCCCAGTTTTCCGTTCATTTCTGATTGGTTTTGCATGCTTTCAGAGGAGGCATAGTCGAGAGAAGGCGGTAACTCCCCCCCCCCCCCCCCCCCCCCCCCACGTCCAAGACGCTCACTGCTGACTATCTCTCTGTTATTTGAAACCATACCCAAAGCTTTATATCATAGAAAAACCGTTCCTCATGTTTGTTACATGAATCTGTCAAAAGTATATTTTTAATTTAATATAAATAAAGATTGATTCAGTATCTGTTGCGGTGTTTTTTTGGGGTGGTTGCTTTGCTTGTGTGTCTGGCAGATGAAAAAAAAAAAAAAAAAACATCTAACGCTCGGGTTTGCAGATGCAAACATGTTTGCAGAAGGGAACGTTGTGGAAGTTCTTAACACACTTGAGTAAACACAAATCTTGCAGAGAGAATTATTCTCAAAGTAAGTTTTGGAGCAGGATTATACCTGATGATTTCTTTTCCTACCAGGCTTCAAAGTGGTGCATCCGTGTAATCCGGCTCCATCGGGGACTGTGACCCCGGTTGGGATTCGGTGTCTTGCTCAAAGGCACCTCAGCAGGGGAGATCTGCAGCCCTAAACCCACACCCCACTGCTCCTAAATAGAGAATTGCTCTAATCCTCACTCGCACCGCTTTAATAATACAATTTAACAGATGCCGTCTTTAATTAAAGCGAGGAGCTCTCAAGTTCCAGCGAGCTTGTTTTGACCCGACTTCCTAAGATCAACATTGCAGAAGTTGCACTCGAGGCCGTGTTCGCGCTTTCATGCTCAAAAGGACTCGCAGATGAAGACCGGCCGCATCAAACGCTCCGCCGTGTCCTCCCAGCCTCCTCCGACGGTCCTCCTCCACGAGGCAAATGTGCGGGTCCGACATTTTGCTCTCGTTTTTCTCTGCGCTTAATCCGCTGTTTACCCGAGTGCTGGTTATGTAAACTGGCGTACATCGTTTGCTATGCAGCGCTCCTCCGTCGCCGCCGCGTAGCCGCGCTTTCATTTCAATCATGAATAATACACAACTGTCCAATGGCAGAATATGAGCTTTCTGAAGTCACTGCTATTAATACTAATAAGGCGTTGGGGTGCTTTAAGTAAACACTGTTTATGAAAAGAAATCCTCCTTTTCCCTCCCCTTCTGTCTATTAGTTTCCTTCGAGCGCCGAGGCTCAATTAGTAAGCACATGGAGTTCCACCTTTGTGATGTCGAAAGGAGGGCTCCTGCTGCAGAGGAGCACTATTCCACCTATTTCCAGCCATGTTCGCATCCTCCACGGCTAGACGTCTGTATCATCTGCCTGCTCGAATCCTGTCCAAAAAAAAAAATGGCGGCTCCTATTTTCTGCGTAAAAGAACATTTAATTGATACCCACTCCCCTCCCAGTGTTGAACTCGCATAATAGACAGATTATCTCGAACATTAAGCACACTTCCCGACAGGACTTTGCACATTATCGACCTCGCCAGACAGCAAAGGGGGGGAGGTCACTGTTAATTTGGGCGGCCGCTGTATAACCATTTGTCATTGTGTTACACGTCTCCTTTATAGCTGATCTTCCCGTGAAGCCGGGAGATGGGCTTCAGCCCCGTCCCGGAGGCCTGTAGCAATTATACTTACAGCTGCCCTGTACACCTGTGACATGGCTCGGTGATGATGTTTAATTGCGGCGTGTCACCTTGACGGTTTTACCCACACACCCTTGCACCAAAGACACAAGCTTCCTGATTCTTTCATATTGCAGAGTTTGACTCCGCCGTGTTTGGAGCTGCAGTTACGGCTTTTTTTATATTTTCCTCCTCAGGATTTAAAAGCTCTGGATGTAATAGAGTTTCTCGAGTACCGAATTCTCCTCATAAATAGACATTTTATGTCCTCAATGGTAGCTAATTTATGGCGAGGAAATACATTCAAATGAAGACTTACCTCACATAATTATCCTAAAACTAATCTGAATGCGACACTTGAGCATCCATACAAGAATACAAACATATTTATGTCAAATAAAACATTTATCAGAATTCACAGCATGTACATGACTTACATCATTACTCTCATCTTTCTGCAGCCTCAACGCTTAAACATTGACATAGCCTGTTTTGCCAATCCCTGAGCTCTGATTGGACAACAGCCGGTCTGAGCAAAGGGGGAATTAGCTATTAATTTATTCAATCATTTTTCGAAACAACTGAAATTTTCTGGATTGAAGCTGCGACAGTGAGGCTGAGAGAACCCGTTTTTTAATCTGCTGCTTTATTACTCTTCTCTTCATCATGTAATCGCTAATTTGACATCATTACTCTCACATCATATCACTTCAGACGGTATATTTGCATTCTAATAACATGGAAAAAGGCCCCCGGTGTCCCGTAATGTGTAATTAAGTTGTGTCCATTATGTTGCTTCCATAATGTGGTTAAAGATATGACGCATAAATCACACTTATCTCCCACTACAAGGCTATATCGCCCCGAAATTAATTACGTGTAGATGTTTACTAAGATCCAAGGTTGAAACAAGAAGCACGGCTTCCATTTTTAAAAGAATCGACAATTTAGCCATTATGACTCATTTCCAGTAGAATATTGACCGCTCGTGGGAGTCTGGGTGTTTAATCCCTTCCTCCTCCATTTAACAGCCAAGCGGTCAGAGCCATGATCATTATAGCGAATACGAGTCCTGTGACTGAGGTTGAGATGAATCCGAACGCGGCCGCATGGTTTGAGCCGCTTATTAATAGAAACGTATAAACGGTGTGTCGCTCCATGCATCTCATTGATAACCATTTCTTTTATGGCTTCAGATAAGACGCCGAGTAAATCAAGGAGTCATTAGTATGCATCAACAATCCTCTCAAAACCATGCAGGAAAAATGACTCACTGCACCTTTCCAGTCTTAATATCTACCTCAAAGTCATGTGAAACTCCTGAAAGGATTTGTTTTGACTCGACCGCAACTAATAATTTAAATAACTCAGCGCATTTGTAATTACACATTTCTTATGTAAACACTGTCGCAGGTGAGGGATCAACGTTTTTTCCCCCACTGGCTCGAGTTGAGACTTGAGACTATCTCCGTGCCTGAGGCTCGGACAAAGTCTGAAGGGAGGACAGACCCCAAGATCTGCTGCCAGCCAATGAACACACAGTCTAGTCTGCAGCCGAGGCTTACCGTGGAGAGGAGATGGAGGAGGAGGAGGAGGGAAATGACACGAGAACTTCCCGTGAGGCAACTTTTCCACACGGCATAGTAATCAGGGCTGAGGAGAGCAGGAGTGTGAGGGGAAGAGAGAGAATAGGCCAAATGGTTGGGCACAACAGCCTGAGGCCGCCTGTCGAGGGCAGAAAGCTGCACAAAATCACCTCGGAGAGGGAGACAAGAGGAGCAGGGGAGGCAGTGGATGCTAGCTGGAGCTATAACAACTCCCAGAACTTAACCATATCGCTGGGTGCTCGAGTTCATAAAGAAATGTTGCTTTTGAAAAGATTCGCAGCGCGGTTAAACTCTGAAAGTAAATACGTCTCTCTTGGCGCTCGGCAGTATTACGCTGAGTCACGCCTCAGACTCAGAACACGACGCGAATGCACGAACACAGCTTGTTACTGTGTGCATTTTGACTGTAGGGAACTTTGCAACCTCGGATACATGTTTTCACACACACACACACACACATTTTACAGGCCAGAGCCCCGTCGGTTGCATCTCAGAATGCAGTCAGTGAATAGCAGCCTAATGATAAGCTATTTGTTGGGCTCTTTATAATCCATATGTTCTCCGCAGTTGATTAAAACACAACAGCAGCGCTGGATTACTCTGACCTATCAGTCCAGGTCTTGTATGTATTTAGTGTTGCTTAGCAACAAATACGTAGTGGTGTATCAGGTCCACGCGTTGTCAGCTCGGTGAAGCCAGACATGACAGTAACAACCCTCCATCACCATGTTGCAGCCTCGACATGGCAGGTCATTTGATTTGATTTAAAATTTACAGTGTGTGCCTTTAAAAATGTTTTCATTGCATTATTATTTATTTATTTATTATTATTTTTGTGTAATTTTGTTTTCATATTTAATTATGTGCTTTTTTTATGGCACAGTATGGAAGTCCACGGCTGCCAAAAATGAAATAAAATGGCGTGAACAAATTTGTGTGAAAATGATGAATAAATCCATTTCTTGTTGGATTTTATAAATGTTTTCCGTCCTGTACTCAGTTCTAATAAGAATAAATAGGGAAAGGTCTTTTTCATGCTCATTTCCAAAGTAACAGCATTCCCCTGGAAATCTGTGAAATCAAGCATCGAAACCATAAATTGGTTGAAATGCACCAATCAGAAGACACCATTCCACAGGCTCCGGTTTCTAAGCATCATGCACACAGATGATAAATACAATTTAAATTAGATTGAATTTCATTTTAACATGGGCAGCCCTGGACCTCGACATTCAGAACATCTTTTGTTACATTTTGTTGACCTTGCCTCTTACACACACAGAGCTGACAACACTTACGGTTAAACACACACACACACACACACAGCAGACAACACTTACAGTTAAACACACACACATTACCCTCACAGTAATGCAGCTGCAAGTGTTCTTATTTTATAGCTCAGTGAGGATTTTCAGTGAGAGGTATCTGACTTTTCACTCTTTATTCCTGCAGTGCACTTTACCCTGAGCAACACACACACACACACACACACACACACACACACACACATTTGCACCCACGCAACTACACACAGACACAAACACACATCTCTGGCCTGAGGACAGAGATGGAGAGCTGTAATTTCCACCGGGCCCGCAAAGTCTTTCCATCACTCGAAACTCAATCTCCACCCTTTTCACTCTCACAAAGCTAAACACGCTGGCAAAATTACAACATACCGTATATATGGAGACTCAAATTTGCAAACGCGCCCTCATGAAAGCATGCATGAAGATGACCTCAGGGAAAGAAATCTCTTTTTTTTTCTCAATTTAAAACTTTATTATAAGTAAATACAAAAATCTGTGTTTTACTGCTGGGCTCTGCTCCAGTCTCGAACACGGGTCTGCAGGTCTTCAATCCGTGTGTGTGTGTGTGTGTCAACATTGAAGGATTAACAAAGCGAGAGACGGTGAGAAGGATAGTCTGATTCTCGACCAGGCAAAACTATCCCGTCACAAATAGTCCCAGGTTTTATTTAATTTTTTGCAAATGCACATCCATCAGTCGCTTCCTGTCCTGCTGGGTTTATTTTAGCGAATGCACCAAAACCAAACCTGCTCACTCCATCACACGTCGCCGTGGATAACGGCATCAGCTAAATCCCTCTCATGTAAAGAGGCCCAGAGACGTCCAGATGGTCCGCAGCAGCTCTGTAATTTGTCAAAGAAAATGATGCTGAACGGTGTAAGAAATTAAGCAAATACAGGCAGAAAGCATTTCTTCTCTGGACTTGATGTGGAACGCTGTAAAAAGAGGAGGCCGGCAATGTTTCATGTTTTTATTGTATATGAGATAACATCAAAAGAAGTGAAGGCGACAGTTAATTTATCTTAATAACAATGATTGCGGTTAGCCCGGCTTTGTCAAAAGCGTCACGGTCTTGGTTTTTATTTTGAATTCCCAGCCCCATTGTCCTTCATCACTTACCGTCCTACGGCAAGAGATTCGAGGCTTTGTAAATGTGTCAGTGTGTTTGTCCTGCCGGCTCCTGCGGTGACTGAGTGTCTCTAATTGAGTGTGCTGCTCACTCAGACAGGAGGTCTCAGACAGTCTTGACATTCAGGCAGTGGAAGGCCACCATCGGGGATGACAGCTGATCATTCTTCAGCCAGCAGCCTAATTACACGGAGATGGGGAGAGAGAGAGAGAGAGAGAGAGGCTTTTTAAACAACAAACAGGTTCCGGTTGCTTCCAATCAAGCCTCCCGTCCTGCTGTGTCCTCCCTTCATAACGCCCCCCGGTGGGTGGAAGAGCAGCCAACACCCCACCGCCTTCCTGCTCTGATTGAGCTCCTGTGACCACGCCGCCTCCCCCAGCTCCCCAGCATCTCTCACGGCACTTTCCCCAATTATACCAAAGTCGTGAGCGCCTGTGTGTGATTTCATTGTCGCCCGAAGCCCTCTCCGTCTTCCTCTCTCACACACACACACACACACATGCGGAGACACACATAGCACATTGATGTATGGAGTCAATCAGACTTCATTGGACAGTGCTGCGATAGCCTCAGGATATTAGCCGGCTTGCTCTCTGCTCACCCAGATGATAAACGCCTTTATGTGTCCGCGGGCTTTGTGTGTGTGTGGAGCAATAACAGCGTCTCCGGCCTTTCTCACCCTCGCTCGTCCATTTCAGTACAGCTCAACAACGTTAGCTCGGAGCGGAGGTCGGGATGGAGGTGGGCGGCCATGTTTTTAAATCAGGAAAAGCCACATCGTTATCTTAACGATATCAACCCTTCGCATTCTTGGGATGACATCCAGTTTCGAGGTTCTCTCAGAGGGGAGAAATGTCATCCGCTAACGACGTCCCTTCTATTCATGTGATGATGCTGATATTTGGCAGGTGATTGGGTGAACCATCTGTCAATCAAACTCTTATCGGAGCCAGTCAGGAGAAGAGAGGAGACATCTTTTCCACCAGTCAGTGATGTTCTTTGCTCTTCTTTCCATGAAGAAAGTATCTCCAGTAACTGATATAACTGATGCTCCTGGAGCTGCCATTTTTTGCCGCGCTCGTGGATTCCAGTACGTTTTTGAGAACACACACACACACACACACACACACACACACACAGGGCCAGAGTGTATGCACTGTGTCATATATTTGAAATGTAAGCAGATGTGTATGTGTCCATAAGTGTGTTTATCTGTGCATGTGGGTGTCCAACATGGTTGTCAAGCGCTTGAGCGGGCCAATCTCTCAACTGCCATCCGCTCAGATCAGCTGACATGCAGCCAAAGCAAACAGACATGAAGACGGAGCGGAGGCCATCACTATGCAGCTCGGCGGTGCAGTTTGTCCTGACCCTGTCTGGGTCCCTCTCCTCTCCGCTGATTCTAATGAGCTCCCCCGGGATTAGACTTAGGCGGCCAGCGTCCCAATGAGGCGGCGACAGTGAGGGGAGGGGGGGGTCTGTACACGGAGGGATGTCGGGGGGGGGGCGGAGGTGACATCAATACACTCGCACAAACATTGCTTTCACCTCAGCGGGCACACACAGGGAGGTGTGGCTACCCACTGTAAAATAGAGAAAAATAGATTTTTTTTTTAGCACGTCCATCTGGACGCGAGGATACCTGCACACATATCCGGGCTCCCGTAGGATTACTAACAGGAATCTTTCGACTTTATCCTGGAAAAAAAAACTGTTTCGCTGTGTATGTGGGCTTCACATTGTGTTTCTAATTCTTTGAGCATGAGTAACTTGCCAATTGAGGGCTCGATACCAACTCCTGGGGAAAAAAAGAAAGGTGTTGCTCACCAGCTGCCAGTTGCAAACTGAATCTGCTATTTGATTTTTCCAAACCTCTCTTAGATTACAGTTTACACAGTGTCCTTGCACCCCATAAACGGGTGATAAGCAACATTAAAAAGAGCAACTTAGCAAGCGGATCAAAGCTCGCTGGGAATATCTGCAGTACAACATACCCTGATATCATATTCATATATTTGTAGTGTCATTGAATACGTTCTGTCCTTTTTCTCTCAAGGGAGCAGCTGTGCTGTAATTTAAGCATCCCCTGCTCCCGTTGAAGGATAAACTAATTAAATCACCTCGCACCTTGTAAACATTTCCTTCTTCGAGAACTGAACCGTGGGGAAACAGGAGTTGGAGTACAAATTCTGACATCTAAAATTACCTTGAAAATCCGTGCTGAATGAGAACCGAAAAGAAGGAGTCGTATTCATGCCCTCAAAAAGACAGAAACAAGGAAAAAGTTTTGTATTTTGCGCTCCAGAAGTACAACTCTCTGGAGTTTAACCGCCATCAAATTAGTTCCCCGTCAACTCGCAGCCACCTCGGCTGCAAACAAGCATCTAGTGCTCTGCTTTTAAAGTCCTGTTCTGTCTCTGCAAGTGACACAAAACCCTTATTCGCCTGCAACTTCCCTCATCGGTACCAAAGGTTAAATGGTAAGAGAGCTGATCAAGTATTGTCCGCGCTAGATGAGCTCATTAATGTGTCACAATTCATTATCAGAGCTGTGTCCTCACCTTGTCAGGTGGCTAATGGGAATATCAATCATAGGCTTCCCCATCACGACCCTCCTCACATCTCCGCCGCTCATCTTGACTCCTCATCCCGAAATACCACCCGGCCCAAACAGATCTGTCTGGAACAAATGTCAAACACAATTCGACTCGGGAGTAAACACCCGCAAACATGGCCGCCATACAGAGTGCGACGCTTCGCTCCATGTTGCCGAGGCGCCCGGTGCTGCTGTTTTACAGATGTTTCCAGCTGTTGTATTCAGATACAGCGTGTTCTTTATGACAAGGTGCTGAGCCTTCGTGGACAAAAGAAAATAATGAGATTTTTATTGTTGCCTGTAGGGAAGATGAAGTGCTCGCAGCAACGAAGGCGATAAGAATTCATAAGGAGGAAACCAGAAATAAGTAGGGAAATAAACTAAGCAATAGAAATGAAAACATATTCACTAAATAGCAGCATTTTTTAAGATGTTACATATCTCCATGCGTTTTAAAATTAATTCAAATATATACTTTTGATTAATACAAAATATATTTAATTTAAAATGTAATTGAATTAGATTTCTTTATATTATTCAATTTATAATCACATTTTTTCATTTTAAATACATTTTGTATTGTATTTAAGTATTATGTTAACATGTTTTTTTTCTCTACAATTTAGTTTAAATAAAATTATACATAATTATGTAATTTTATTCCATTTTGAATTTGAGTCATTTACCTCTAAATACTACTTATATTTAATAATGATCTTCATCAGAAAACCTTCAAATATTCAGTTTACGCCCGATGGCCGTGAACACCCACACAGGTGTTTAACGGCGGCTCATTAAGTCCGAACAGCTGCAACACAAAGCAAATCAACCACGATTGGTTCACGCCTAGGCAGCCCTGAAAACAGCTTTAATCAACGCACTTAAGTGGAAACACCTGTGTAGACGGACTGAGGCTGAAGTAAGACGTCACCGAGGGCAAAAGCACGAAATATAATATCGCATATTGATAATATTGCTTGACACGGTGTCCAGGTTGAACCAACACACCTGCGCCCGAGACTCTGAATAAACACACTCATTTGCAAATTACGAGCGTCACAGTCACATAATGTGAAATCAATGCTAAAAGTTAAAAGGGTATCAATGAGAAAATAAATGCTCCCGAGGCGGCTACTTCATCTGTAATTAACGTGGGCAATTATAACAGCAAACATACAGTCGTGATGCATTAATTCCATTTTGCATCGATGCAATGGCCTAAAGTCTGTCATTAAATCAAAACAGGTGCAGCTTTGCTCTTTCGGCCCGGCCGGCTTATTGTTACATGCTGAGTGCCTCAACCTCCATAAAGATTTGAAGAAGTATTGTTAAGAAAGAGGAAGTCATTGTGAGTGGAGGTACAAGGTGCATTTCTTTTCTTTCCCCCCCTCTTCTCGATCTGTTTTCTCCTCCTCCACCTTTTTTGTTTCAAGTTGCAACAGAGCCGAGGGTTGAGAGGAGTTCATCGACTTGGACAGCTCGATAGCGGGCGTCGCCTCCAAAGCTCCTTGCTCTCAAATTGCCTGTAATTTCATTTTTGTGTGTAAATATGTGTTTCTTGTCAGGTGCGTGGCGGGCGAGGAGAAAAACAGGCGCGCAGACAGCTCTGACAAGCAATTACACCGTTTGGGAGGCAGGTCGGGATGAGCTCTGGGAGCCTGGCGGGGCAGAAGATTGAATTCTCCAGGGGCGGAGAGGCAAATGGCCAGAGGGAGAACGCTGGTGAGGCAACCACAGGCCCAACACTGTGTTTTTTTAAAATGTATTATTCTAATGCTCGTGTTGTTGATTGCGCACATCTGGAGTGATGGAAGCAATTGATTTGCTGCAAATCAGGAAAATAAACCCACAACACAGCACCTTGTTTGTTTGAGACTGTTGTAACGTCAGAGGTCCGCGGTTTGAATCCTGCTGCAGTCGTCTTGTTTAGAGGCAATAGCATATTTTCGTGGTTAGAATTGGCATCTCTTTCTGCATTTTCAACCCTGCAAAACAAGCCATGTACCTTAGATTGTGGCCTAATTGAAGGAGACCTTTTGTTTAATTAAATACAGCCTAAAATGTCATGATTTGAATAATTAAATGTGCTCATGATATGAACGTCTTCTGATCTGCCACCTGCCCCTGTTTATTTGCCCCAAACAGCCAATGTGTAGCCGTTAGCCGTAAGCTAGCGAAGGTCCTCGTGACTTTGTGTCATTGTTGTGTGAACACACTGGTTTCTGCAGCGCTGATTCAGCGTCTGCTGCACACAGCCTTGCAAAGTGCCGTGTGTGTTTGATTTGGGCCCAACAGTGGCATTAAATAAAAGAAATCCTCCACCCCTCCGTTCTCTCAACCGTGAAAAAAAGCGATCTGACAGCAGTTTTTCCTCAGGTCTGCTGCACGCCGTGGCGTTGCGCCAAGGCCGCAACCCTCACAGCCATCCCGCCATCAAAGCTGACATCACTCCAGCGGGGCCGCAGCAGCGCAGCAGACCATGCTGACAGTGGCTTACATGCGATACGTAACCTTCCCGCGGCGAGCACATATGTGGATGTCCGAGGCAGTGGCTGTGACAGATGGGCGGGCCGGCTCGCCGCTTCCCGGCCGTGAACCAGGAAGTGTTGCCCTCCGGGGGAGGTCCCGCGGCGATGTGAGACGTTTCTGCGGGAGCGGGTACAGTCGGCCCATTCAGGGATGTTCCATTAACTTGATTAATGACCTAATTAATGCCAATATAAACTCCTGGGAGATAAGAAGCAGGAAGAGGGGCAGGAGAACCAGGCTCGCTCATGGTCAGTCAAAACAAGGTTGTTTTGTTCCTCAAGAACACAAACCAAATTTAGGCCACCTGGAAACTGCCAAGTAAAAAACCAGTTCAGTCCCACTGACGCCTATGGGTGATAACTGCTTCGCTCCATGGTAAACTGGTAGTGATGAAGGAAAGGCTTTTAATTTCCCCAGCCAGAGTCAAGGTCGAAGCAGTGACCTCCCTGACCTTTAGGACCCCGTCTGACCTGCATTTGCGACTGTAGATTTCAGACCAGAAGCATTTCATTGGAGTCAACATCAGCAGTGTGTGCACAGAGCGCTGGCGTAAAGATCCACGTTGACGGCCATTCGTTGCAAACTGCCTTTGACAGTGCTGATCTTAGAGGGAGCGGAAAACCAGAGGATCATGTTAGCTTTGTCCAATTCTGTAGAACCTTGCAGGATTAAAAGAGCACTGCGCTGATTCAGCAAAGCTCTCCTGTAACGTTGTCGGACTCAAGATGGACAGTTTTTCTATATTTAAAAATCAATGCAGCGGAACCGTAAAATGTCATCTTTTTTATTGCACTTATTCTTCTTCCTTGTCAAATCCTGCTACCCACATTACCCAAAATAAAAACTGTGCATGCACTGGACTGGACATTTCAATTGGTCCCATACTGACGCTTTGTCAGGCTCCTTTCGGGTACTTTGAAGCTCCACCGAGTGCTCAGGTTGAGGAGAAGCGTTCCTTGCTTGCTTTTATAGTTATGTCTGAGCAGAGAGATCAAACTGGATTTTCAAGAACCAGTTTCCAGCTGCTGGAATTGGACTCTTGATGCATTGAAAGGTATAACGTTGAATGCAATAATAGAGATAATCATCACGGGTTTCCATCTCTGTGAAAAACAACATCCATCCATCCATCCATTTTCCACCGCTTATCCGGGGTCGGGTCGCAGAGGCAGCAGGTCCAGCAGGCTGACCCAGACTTCTCTCTCACCCGCAACATCTACCAGCTCATTCTGGGGGATCCCGAGGCGTTCCCAGGCCAGCTGGGAGATATAATCCCTCCAGCGTGTCCTGGGTCTTCCCCGGGGCCTCCTACCAGTTGGACGTGCCTGGAAAACCTCTAAAGGGAGGCGTCCTGGAGGCATCCTAATTAGATGCCCGAACCACCTCAGCTGACTCCTTTCGACACGAAGGAGTAGCGGCTCGACTTCAAGCTCCCTCCTGATGTCCGAGCTCCTCACCCTATCTCTAAGGCTGAGCCCGGCCACTCTACGGAGGAAACTCATTTCGGCCGCTTGTATCCGCGACCTCGTTCTTTCGGACACGATCCAAAGCTCGTGACCATAGGTGAGGGTTGGGACGTAGACCGACCAGTAAATTGAGAGCTTCGCCTTCCGGCTCAGCTCCTTCTTCACCAAGACGGCCCGGTGCAACGCCTGCTTTACTGCTGCAGCCGCACCGATACGCCTGTCGATCTCCCGCTCCATTTTACCCTCACTCGTGAACAAGACCCCGAGATACTTGAACTCCTTCGCTTGTGGTAGGCACTCTGTCCCCACCCGGAGGGAGCAATCCACCGGTTTCCGGCAGAGCACCATGGCCTCAGATTTCGTGGTGTTGACTCTCATCCCCGCCGCTTCACACTCGGCTGCAAAACGCCCCAGTGAATGCTGGAGGTCATGGTCCGAGGAGGCAAACAGGACCACATCATCTGCAAACAGCAGAGAGGCTATCCTGAGATCCCCGAACCTGACATTCTCCGCCCCACGGCTGCGCCTAGATATCCTGTCCATGAAAGTCACGAACAGGACCGGTGATAAAGGGCAGCCCTGGCGGAGGCCAACACCCACCGGGAACGTATCTGACTTACTGCCGAGGATACGAACACAGCTCCTACTGCAGGCGTACAGAGACCGGATGGCCCGTTGCAACGGGTCCGGCACACCATACTCCCGCAGCACCCCCCACAAAAAGCCCCGAGGGACCCGGTCGAAAGCCTTCTCCAAGTCCACAAAGCACATGTAGACTGGTTGGGCAAACTCCCAGGACCCCTCCAGTATCCTTGCAAGGGTAAAGAGCTGGTCCACTGTTCCACGACCAGGACGAAACCCGCACTGTTCTTCTTGAATCCGAGGTTCGACAAACGGTCGGAGCCTCCGTTCCAGCACCCTGGCATAAGCTTTTCCCGGGAGGCTGAGTAGTGTGATACCCCGATAATTCGAGCACACTCTCCGGTCCCCCTTCTTGAAGATGGGAACCACCACCCCGGTCTGCCAGTCTATGGGCACTGTGCCCGACCCCCATGCGACATTGAAGAGGCGTGTCAGCCAAGACAGCCCAACAAAGTCCAGCGCCTTCAGCATCTCATGGCGGATTTCATCCACCCCCGGCGCCTTGCCACCAAGGAGCTTTTTGACTACCTTAGTGGCCTCTGCCAGGGATATGGGTTCATCCAACCCCAAGTCTTCAGGCGCTGCCCCCTGTTCAGGGGACATGTTGACCGGGTTTAGGAGTTCCTCAAAGTGCTCCTTCCACCGCCCGACGATATCCTCTGTCTGGGTCAGCAGCAACCCTCCCCCGCTGATAACAGCCTGGGGAAGGCCCTGCTTTCCCTTCCTGAGTCGTCGGATGGTTTGCCAGAACCTCCTTGAGGCCAACCGAAAGTCCTTCTCCATGGCCTCCCCGAACTCCTCCCATGCCCGAGTTTTAGCATCCGTGACCACCGCAGCTGCAGTCCTTCTGGCCTGCCTGTACCTGTCAGCTGCTTCAGGAGACCCCTGGGCCAACCAAGCCCGAAAGGCCTCCTTCTTTGGTTCATAAGCACAAACAACAGTCAGAGCCTTACTCCCCGCAACTTGTAGGCGCAGGGAGGCGACCCTCTCGTTCTCCGGGGAAAACTCCAACACGGCGGCGCTCAGCCGGGGACTCGTGAGTATCCCCACTCCCGCCCGGCGCCTCTCACCCTGGGCGACTCCAGAAAAGAACAAAGTCCAACCCTTCTCCAGGAGTTTGGTTCCAGAGCCAGCGCTGTGCGTGGAGGTGAGCCCAACTATATCTAGCTGGTACCGCTCCACCTCCCTCACCAGCTCCGGCTCCTTCCCCGCTAGCGAGGTGACGTTCCACGTCCCTAGAGCTAGTCTATGTCGCCGCCGATCGGCTCGCCCAGGCCCCCTGCCCGGCCCGCCGCCCGGTCTACATAGCACCCGACCCCGATGTCTGTCCCTGCGGGTGGTGGGTCCACAGGGTGGCTGCACCATGATGTTTCTTCGGGCTGAGCCCGACCGGGCCCCATGGGCGAAAGCCCGGCCACCAGACGCTCGCCGACGAGCTCGCCTCCCGGGTCTGGCTCCGGGAGGGTGCCCCGGTTTCCCTGGTCCGGGCGAGGTAGCTACATTCCGTGTGCTGCTATTCATCAGGGTTTTTTGAACCGCTCTTAGTCTGGGCTCTCCCCCGAGACCTGTTTGCCTTGGGAGACCCTACCAGGGGCAGATGCCCCGGACAACATAGCTCCCAGGATCATTGAGCCACTCAAACTCCTTCACCGCGTTAAGGTGGCGATTCGCCAAGGATCAACATCTGATTGTGAAACAAATAGCTCCCACGAACGCTTTGGAGAGGCGCGTCTGGCGCCTCATCCGCCATCTCCGATCGCCGCGTGGGCGCCTCGCCTCCCTCCCTCCCCCCTGGTCTCCCTCCACAGATGTGGGCTGAGAGTGTGCCGGGGCCTTTGCTCTCTGGGCGAGGGAGAGCAAAGGAAGCGAGCCTTCATCCTCCTCCGCGCTGGTCTGAAACGCAGCCGAGTCGGCCGACCCCACCCTGTGCAACACTCACGAGCAGTTCAGAGGCCGCTCGCTGCTCCGTGACACGGAACCGGAGCGCGGCTTCCCCCGGTAATTAGCGCTTAAAGGATGGTGAAATGAGTGGAATTGATTTTGCGATTCATGCAAGGACAATTTGCATTGCATTATAATTACAAATTGATTGCAATATTATACTCTCCCACAACTCTTTCTTGCGGGTACTTTATTCTGTAGCTCTGCAAATCATTCAGCTGTTAGCCTCATTTTGATCGGCATTGCTGTTGACTCGCTCTGCAACGCTGACATTTTCCTTTAAGGTAAGGTCTCTCTCTCTTTTCCCAGGGACACATGTCTGAAATGGGACTCTCCTATATTGTTTTCATTGATTCTGTCATGGCAACCTTGTAACAGAGCCCTGCTTCATAATTGGATTGCTGCATTGGACACAATAAGCTTCAGAAGCCGAACAGAGAGACGCAGGAAATGCATGTCTCTTTTTTTTTTTTCCTTTTGGTGCGACGCAAAGCTGCAGAATAAGTATAGAGATTAGACATCACACAAAGAGCTGTATGAAACCTAACAGGATGTGAGATGAAAAGAAACATTACAGGAAAAAGAGAGAGAGAGAGTTAACTCACTTCATAAATGCTCGTACCTTTCATATAAACCCATGGAGTAGAGTTAATAATTGCACGATTAGAGTTTGATGATGAAGGATAAGACCTATTCTCTCGTACGTATCTTCGGGCACATTGTATTCCGCGAGTGTTATTGAGGAATGCTAAATGCTCACGACTCCGATTTGTAGTAATTGGGGAGATTCAGAACCTGCCTGGAGACACGGACTCAGCCGAGACAAGAAAATGGCTGTCAGGCCGTAAAAACCTGCAGAGTAAGGTTTGTCATCCCGTCAGTGCAGAGACTGTGTGAGTTCAGCTCTTAATGATGGGCTCTGACAGTCGGAAGTCACAGTTTCACCGGATCCACGTCTATTTGTCTTAGAGAATTTCCTTTTGAGGCGTGCCGAGCAGCACCGACAAGACAGTTCCGCTTTGTTTTCACTGCTCTCAAACCGAATGTGGCAGCGGTGAAATCCTGCCGGCTGACGTGTCCATTTTAAAAAAAAAGGCAAACAGGATTGTAAAGCTGAAATCTGTGGCGTTCCACTTGTTGGCAGTTTGTCCGCGACTCGGGGCCCAGGCTGAAATACCTGAACAAGTATGTATTCAGTGAAGCTGTTTAGATAAAAAGAATATAAAAAATCCAGCGTGCAATTTTAATCCGGTGCAGGAACGGCACACTTTGTTAAAAATCCGACACATGACAACAAGCTCCTCGATTGTCTTGTCTTTCGGTTTCCGATTCGAAAGAGAAGAAGTTTCGCTTTTCATTCAAAAAGTTAGTGTACGAAATGCTCTATGAGTTGTATTCGTCCTGACGGGGAGAAGATGAAAATTGCTTGTTGAGAAGAGGCAGAAGGAATTACCCGAAACAAAATGAAGCTTGACTCGAGCAGGATTAATATTTTAGGGAGAACTCGGTCATCACAAGAATGCACAAACAGGTAATTTGTTCTGGAGGCTTTACGAACAACAAACATGACAGACTGAGAGTCCAAATTACAATCGGCCTCTGCAATTATTACGAGTCACTCGGTGTCCGCAGCTCATATTGATCCCGCACAGAAAAGAGATGAGTGGAATTGACAGATGCGCTAACTCCTTTTTCTGGTTCTTCAGAAGCTCAACAAAAGCAAAAGGAGGTCTTAACCAGTCTGGCGATGGTGTTAGCGCGTTAGCACGTTAGCGGGGATCTTCCATTGTTGCTTTTCTCTCCTGTTGAGTGGGAGCAAAGGGAAACGGAGAGCCCAGTGGCACAACAACCCCCCCCCCCCCCCCGAGACCACTCAGTGACCGGTGCCATGCTGCCACTCTGGGCGCAGACACTGTGAGGCCGAATTCATTAGCGGGATCAGGCTGGCCGCGAGGAGGTCTGAAAGCACGAGGGCCCGGACCTGGAGTTTCCTGTGTCATTTCCTTTTTTCGGGCGGGGAGGGGAGGGGGGGTCTCGGTTCGTCACCCGGGTTTGCCGCCGCGAGTGCCAGACCCCCACCGGCGATGGATCATACCGCCGAGCGCCGCGGAGAAGACCCCGCCGGGCGCGAGTCACTGATTCGGGAAATGGAACCACCTCGAGCTAAACCAAGTGTGTGTAAACACTCTTTGTCGCCACACACCAAAATAAATCCACACGGAAGACACAGTCCTTCACGAGGGATTTCCAGGCACCTCATTCTGTCACGGCGGGTGGATTGTGGCGGTAAATGGATTGAGGCCAACGGTTCACGCTGGGATAACCTGTGCCGGCACGCTCCGGCCTGGCTGCAGGCCTCTTTATGTTTGGCCTCTTTCTACAAATCACATTAGAGCCCATTGGCCCTTTTGGAGCGTCAAGACTTTTAATTGGATTGGACCAGTAACAGACACTCCTGCCTCATCGACTGTAAAGTCATTGCGGTTCTTGTGTGTTTAAATGAGAGGCGGGGCTACAGCCGTTTGAACCGACTCCAGGTTGCATTTAGAATACACTGGTGAAGATGCCCAGGAATCAGAGGCACTTCTCCCCTCCACATCTGGCATCGTCTGCTGTTTTTCATGTTCATAATCTCAAATTGGCACCGGATGAGCACAGTTGGTCAGCGCTATTTCCGTCCAGTCGGTCTGCCGGCCTGTTTATCTGAGCGGCGAGAACAACTTAGTCCCCAGAAAGCGAGAGGAGCTGCAGCTATGTTCCTTATTACATATTCCCCCTGAAGAACTCCACACTATGTTCACTGAAAACTCAGACTCCGGAGACAGACTGACTGACTCCCGCTCTCTTACAAACAACATGACTCCTGGATTCCCAAACCTGAGCAGAATAGCAAGGAGGGAGGAGACACACATGAGAGAATATGGGAGTTTAGCGACTATTTTATTCCACAGATTTAAGAAGCATCTCGTCTGTATTGTAAATGTTGATAAGGAGGGTTTTTTTTTTTCTTTGCAAACGAATCTAACAAACACATCAGATGTAACAAGTTGTTGCAGCCTCACCTCCGCGAGCAGATTGCCCAAAACTGGGATATTTTCTCGAATTATACAATGTTTCCCACCCAATAAGCCTCAGAGTAAATAATGATTTCCCCGCATGCTTCTGTTTGGCTCACAGTGAAATCTTCCCTGTGTGAATGTAATGCAATATGCATTATCTATTTGCTCGTGAGGAGCAGAGGGGTGGTTTGAAAGTTCAGGTCCAACAGCACCACCCTCTGACCGTCAGGGGGAACAGCAGGTGGTCTCCATCAGTGTATGACTCATAAAACCAAATTATGCATCCAGGATATGTGTAAGTATCAGTAATATTTGTGATAATTGAAAGTGTTGAGTGTGGAGGCTTTGGCCTGTCTGTCAAGCTCAAAAAGCAAAAATATTAAGGCCCGTATTATTCAAATATTCTGGGATGTTGGAGGTGTTTCTGACTCTTTACTGCAGAGCTTTGCCACTGTAAGATAATGATGTACTCACTAGAGAGTATGAGGTGAATATCATGTGTTTCCAGGAGCTAGAAGAGACAAAAACACACACCAAAGAGGCAGTTTGACACTCCCCACTGAGCCCGCCTGACACATGTCCGCTCCCCGATCAGCCGGAGGCCCCAACAAACTCCTCAAACTCGTCTCCTGAGAGCCCGCTTGAGGGCCTTAAAAAGAGAAAAACATTCACCCCAGAAACATCAAGTCAAGAGTTCCTCCTCCCGTGCACATGCTGCACACACACACACACATCTGCACCCTCCTGTCTGTCACAGCTCACCGCGAGGGTTGCTACAGACATGCGCTGACATCACAATTAATCCGAGAACGCCCCGGCACTGCACGGTCATCCATCACATGCACCCCACCTCCAAACACACACACACACACTGAGAGAGAGAGAGACAGAGTGTGTGTCTTCCTGCATGCTAAGAAGGAGGTATGCATCTCCTGCCGGCAGCTGCACAAAGCATCTTGATTGGGGTGTGAAAATAAATTTTCAGCCTCAATCGGGCTGCAGCTCCCCTTGAGTGGATCTTCCACCGAGATAAAAGAACAATATGCCTCCTCCATCTCTTTTTTTTTTTCTCGCCCCTTTCTGTTCTGAAAAAAAAGACCAATATTATCACTATTGTACGCTTTTCCCTGCTAGTACCCCGCTGCCCCCACCCCCACTGAGTACTCAGCCATGCCACAGAGGTGCAGATAATTTCCTGAGTATCAAGGAAGATGCCCTCTCAGGGGCCCTGGCGCGCTGCAGGCATGCGGCCCCGCGCTTCTGATCTCATCAAGCGAGCACGTCCGCCTCCATTAGTCTCTGGCATTGTGCTCGAAATTGCTCTGACTTGTCGGGTGATTACCTCAAATGAACAATTAGGCGGCTGGCTGTCACAATAACTTGCTCCCCGTCTGTGAATTGCCTCGCCGGTTTTAACGGCTGCTGCCGCCATCAAGGTGCTCCAAATAAATGATCCATTCTGGAGGGGAAATGTCAGCTCATAGCCCTCATAATGAATCGGCGCGCAGCTTTGAGTCGCATGCACCGTAATGGGATGATGAAGGAGATAATGCCGCCATTGGACAATGAGTCCGTCGGCAGGGGAAGTTCCCATTGAGCCATGAGGCGATCGGTTCGTGGCGAATGCGCTTCTCGGTTGTAAAAAGCCGATGAGAGTGGAAGTTATGTCAAACGCAGCAGAGTTTGGAGGGAAGGCGTTGAATTTGAATGTGTTACAATGGCATGTATGTATACAACCTGTGTTTTCACATATACAGTAGTACAACCCCTTTATCAATCCAACTTAATTTTGTAAAAGTGTTAGTATTTATTCTTTCTGCTGCAGGTCCACTTGGTATTTGCTCTTCCTCTTTTTCTTTCTGTGATATATCTTATTACTTAACGACTGATTTAAGTGTGCAGGATCACACGTATGTGTTTAGTACTGCAGAGGCAGAGAGGCACAGTTACTAATGATGATAATGTATTTATTTCTAAGTAATAGATGAATTATTTAGATGAAATGTATTTCTCACCCCAGGGTCCCCCCACACCACTAATCCCCCCAGCCATGTAGTGGGAGCAAATCTAGTCTGCTCCGATTGGTCTCGGCCACGGCGAGGACGCAGCAGCCATCGGTTTCGGACGCATCTCTACACTGCGTGGATATCAATCTGAAATGAAGTCTCTGTTTGTGTGCGTTTTTTTTATTTTTTATTGTGCGTGTGTGTCTACCTCTCCTGGTCCCCCCCACCCCCCACCCCTGCAAAGGAAATCCTGCATCAGTGGCGACCAGATTACCGATCAGAGCGTGACCAATGTCAGGAAGCGTGGAGCGGAGTAATGCGGCCTAATGGCGAGACAAGCCAGAGACTCTTTAATGGTAATGAATACACAATGTGAGCCCAAGGCGGGATGGAGTCGTGACCAGACTGGAGAGGAGGGCGAGACAGCCACAGCGTGGGGGAAAGGAGAGACACCTTACGCAGTGAATCCCTCTCTGGCCTCTCAGCTGCATGCGCTGCACAGTGATGCAGCAAGAAGAAGAGGCTGCACGATGATGATGATGTGCAAAGTCTGACCTGGGATCTCACCTCAAGATCCGGTTAGTATCCATTCACTTTGTTTTCTATCGTATCACATGATCCTTATTAGCAACAATTTACATTTTCATATTTTTTTCGCACTTTAAGGAGATTTTAAAGGTCATAAATATTCTAATCAGCTGCTAAAATGGCCCTTGAGGTGACATTGATTTGGCAATTTGTAAATGTCCTCATTGCTAAAAGCTGGAATGAGTATTTGCTTGGCATGAAACCAATAGTTTGCGTATTTATAACACATATTACTCCAAGAAGGCATTCAGATACTTTGAATGCGTGTCTCTGATTTCCCAGCTTTCCCAGTCTTTCCCAGTCACTCACACAATAAGCAAATCAAAAGAAAGCAGTGGCCACCGAGAAGTACTGAAAACAAATTGACAGTTCTGAACGCAGCGGTAAGCGGCATTGTAAATGACTTATACGACTTGAATTAATATATATATATAAGGCAGAACGTGTCATTCTGCTGCTGCTTCTGTGCAGTGCGCTCTCCCCAAAATCCAGCTTGATCCAACCCCAAAAAACATTGGTTTGTCCGCCCAAGTTTGAACGTACAAAGTTTATTTAAGTAGCTTTTTCAGGTAAACAGAGAGAAGAAACCGCGGGAGGTGGAGATGTGGAGAGAGGGGCTGCAGCTGAGCCTCGTTTGCTGTCCCTGTCTGGTGTGTGCACAGCCGTCCTCGGCCCATGTGACGGTTCCCAGCCTGTGTGTAACGACGGCTTCCTTCCCGGGCCAATAAAAAAGGGAATTAAACGCGATCAGAGCGGCTCTTCACCTCCCCTCGCATCCCTCCCGCGGGAAGCTGTCACTGGCTTCCCTCGCTCTTTATCCGCCTCTCCGTTCACTTATCTCCGGGGCCGTTTGGGGGTCCACGCCGATTCGTGTTGGCGTTTCTATTAGCGGGCTTGATTGTGGCCGTCAGTGAGCGAGGCTGCCGGACATGTCGGGAAGCCACAGCAGCCGCGGAGAGGGAAAGACAGTAAAGAAATAGTGTGTCCGAAATAATCTTTTCACTCTCTGAATGAAGACTGACATGACTTATATGTGGCTGTGTGTGTTCTCTCCAGCAAGGAGCCCACTTCCTGCAGGACAAAGAGCAAAACAAAGGAAAAGCCAGGAATGATTTAAAACAAAATCTAAATATTCATGGGAGGTCACAATGAGGAGATGCTATTCAAACTTTTGACTTTTGCTCTACGGATGACGAGGTCGCTCCTTCCACCATTTTGGTTCAGCCTGAAATATCTCAACTTCTAGATGTCATTAAATTATTTCTAGATATTCCAGATGCATACTAATCACGTTGTGGATCCCCTGATGTTTCATCCGGAGCTTCAAACCGTTAACATATGCAGGGGCGACTGTGGCTCAGTGGTTAGCAAGTCGGTCTTTCAATCAGAAGGTCTGTGGTTCGATCCCCGGCTCCGGCAGTCCGCGTCGTTGTGTCCTTGAGCAAGACACTTAACCCTCATTGCTCACCATTGCTGTGTCTACGGTCTACTGTACACTGTATATCATGTAAGTCGCTTTGGATAAAAGCGTCAGCTAAATGAAATGTAATGTAATGTAATGTAATATACTTCTTATGGATCCAAAACGTCCGGATGTTCCTGTTAGCCTCGCCTGCATGTTTAGCGCTGATTAGCAACAGCTAGCGAGCTAACACGCAAAACTAAGATGGCAAAACCCATAAACGCCTGCACGTTCTGACGGTGGCATTAAGACCCTTGTTTTTATGATGTAATATCTCATAAATTATTATTATTATTTTATTCCCCACATTTGTATTCTTTTCTTGTCCCAAACAGGCTTCCATACCACTGATGTTTGGTACATATCCATGCAAAAATATGGCTGCAGTGTCTTATATTGACATTTAGAAAAGTTTCTTTTGTATCAGGAATATTTATTAAAATCACAGTGTGAAGGCTTTGTGACGCTAGACCCTTGTATTTACAACATAATATCTCATCATTTTAAAACGTTATTTTTCATATTCGGCATTTTTATTTCTCAACATTTAATTCCGAACATTTTCATTCTTTTCTTTTGGCACAAACAGGCTTTCATACATTTTCGTATTTTGATACGTCATCCATGCAAAAAGATGATTGCAGTGTCTCATATTGACATTTAGGAATGTTTCTTCTTTATCACGAATAGTTATTAAAATCACTGAACCCAAATTAAAGATCATAACCGTATTTAAACACAAGCAGCTTTGTTTTTCACATTAATATTATATGTACCTGACACAACGGTCTCACCTCTTTTCCTTTTCATCACTCCGCTGTCACTTACACCGTTGTAAAAGGTGGCTTCTGATAACAGAGTGAATACAGGGGGGATATCATGTGGAAACAAGATGGACTCCAGATAGACTTAAAACATACAGATCTCTGGACGTCTCCGGCCGCCTCAGGAAATCCATTATGTGGATGATTACCTTCTGCTCATGAGCCGAGCCACCGACGGCAGTGGAAACGGACTCGCATTAGGATGCAGCTCAGAGCTCACGCAGTCTATTGGATCCTATCAGGAGGTGAATCTCTCAGCCAAATTGATCTGTTTCAACACACGTCCCTAGATTACGCTCTATAATAGATTAGAGGACTGTGGGTGGGGGGTGGAGGAGGGGGGGGGGGGGGGGCGGAGATTCTCCTTTGTCAGCAGAATGGTGAGAGACGGTTGGATGATGCTTTAGTATCACGGTTAAAATCATAAAAACTCATTTGGTTTTCAGGACATGGGGACAGAACGTACGGCACCACACAGACGAGATATATCTATATCTATATTGGATTCACTCATATTTAATATTAAAGATGTGGAAATATGCTGCTCGCTCAGGCCTTGTACTAATTGTCTTTGATCTGTCCGTTTAATCCAAGGATTTCAAATAAAAGGGAAAATGAACAAAATATAGTAAGTTATAAAGCATTTTAATAAGTGCAGTGTATAATTTAGACTATAAAAGGAGCAAAAACATGTTTTTTTAGAGATGATGTCATTTTAAGTCGGGTTGCATTCGTACAGAGAAAGCAGGTCTTGTGGCGAGATCATTTAAATGTATAGACTGTACGCCGTTTCCTTCCATTTGTTCTCTTGCTTGGTATCTTTCTTCTTTTCTTTTCCTTTAATAATTTTTACCTTCCATCTACGTACACGCCCCATTAGCCTGCATCTTGCCGGCTCCTTCTCCTGCACTTTAAAGCCGTGGTTTACTGCCAGCACACTCCGTCGGCCTCGTGATTCACAGGAACACGATGAGGTGTAAGGCTCAGACCTGGCCAAAGAATATGGCTCTGAAAATGGATGTCCTATATTTGAGCCGCTCGAAGGGTGCACTTGATTTAACCAGCCAGAAAACTTAAACTACCTTGAGTTATTCATGCCCCGAACCTTTAGCAGCCCTTATGTCAAGACACTTTTTCCAGGGTAAAAATTCCACTCGGTGTAAAATCGTGACTTCCCTTGGGAAAGACGTTGGGCACCATCGACTTTTTCCTGACCCGCTTCCGTTTTATTTTATTTTTTTTCTCAAGCTGTCTTAATTTGCAGTCATTGCTTGTGAGCATGACTAATAATGTCTTTTACTTAACGGGGGAGGATAGATAAGTAGAAAAGCATCTGAAATCAATGGAGGAGGATTAAGGAGGACCCTGGGGCTTCCAACTTCTCTATTCAGACTCCCGAAACGAACACATGCCCCTCCGCTGCACCCTGAAGACAGAGAGTGGGAAACACCTCCAGGCTGCACCCCCTCTAAAAGAACACAATAGTACAATCACTGTGCATAATAAGGCAATCTCTTTACAATTTGACGGTTCACATTTCATCAACTGCAACTCGAGACTGCTTTCGCCCTGGAGCCGCCCGCTTTGATGTTTATTGGCTGTTTGTGATTTAATTGGAATATTGTTTGGATTCGTATTATTTGGCCATTGCGTTCTCTCGCGGGAACAGATGGCCGCGCTGCACATCGCACGGGAACACAGGTGGGACCTTTTTAAAGCTGGCATTTCGTTTTCAATTAATATATGCCGCGTATCATCCGAGGACTTTGAAACTGTGCCGTCTTGGAGATGCTGGGGGAATTATGGAAATGCAACCTCAGCAAGGAATTGACTGCCCTCAGCTAGGAAATTACACTGCGACGAAATAATTAAAAACCATGTCTGATTTAAATACATGCCTCTGCACTCCAAGATACCCCTCAGACCCCTCGGTGCGAGTCTGGAATATGCCGCCTCTACAGGTTTTGAAGTGACATCACCCCGCAGGCGTGAGCGCCTACAGCAGCGATGATTGGACCCGCCTTTAAAACGTGTAATAGTGAAGAAAATCAAGACGCAGATTCAAAACGGGGCCTTGCTCTCTGTGTGTGTTTTGTGTGTGTGTGTGTGGTAAAAAACAGTGTGGATTCAAGCAGAGAGAGGGCACAATGAGAGGAAATAAAAAGAAAGATAAGAGGATGGAACGAAAGGAAAATGGTGTGTGTGTCCGCGTACAGTACGTATATTCTTCACTCTGCTGCATGCGTGGCCATTCATAAGCATCTTCCACACATGCACGCACACCCATCTGGCTGGTATAGGCACACTGGCCTATTATATGGCAGCGATGCGACTCAGCCACTATCCCAGGCCTCGTTGACAAATGTCTAATGTATAGGGCCTTGTGCTCTCTGTGCTGGGATTCAATTAGGATGCCTAGACAGTAGGGTCTGGAATGGGACGGAGGAGTTAGAGCCCTGTCATATGGGCCCAGTGGAGCGGCAAGCCTCCACTCTGTCTGCCTAATACTGGTGTCACAGCCGCAGGGAGAAGCACATATACCGCCTATAGGGCACTGATTCAACTGGCTCGCTTTATTTGTTTATTTTGTCTCTTTTTCCTCGTAAGGGTTTTATCTAAAAACAGCATTTCGTCAGCCACGGGTCGCAGATGTAATTCAAGTCAACTTTCCAGCCGAAGACAGAATTATAATAATAATAACCTTTGATGGCGTGGTCTGTTTATAATTGAGTTAGAATACAGAAAATGAAAATATCAGGGAGAGCACAATATGACATGGAGGCTTATTCTGAAGAGATGGGAAAGTCTGCAAAAACAAGATGCCAAACAAGTGCCTCAGTCAGGCAGGCTGAGTCATTTCCTCAGACAGCATGTGCACTGTAGCTTTCACCAAACATGAAACAAAATGCATTTGTCGGGGCCTAGTTCCAGCTGCGGAGTAACACGCATTTAGTGTACTTGTGAGCATTTACCGCAGCAGGATGGTGTTTGTGGGATCGACTCAACAGGGTGACTTCATGGTAATCAAGGAGCATCTCAGCCAGAGCAACAGTCTTTGGAGCCAGAGAGGATGCGTTTCCCGTTTGCCCAACTTGAGACGACAGACCATGTTGTTCTGGGCAGATGAAACCCCGTTCAGGCCCTGAAATAAATGCAGGAAATTCAACAGCTCCAAAAGACGAGCACCACGAACCCAAATATTAAACTAGCTACTGCCATTCTGCTATCAATTAGAGCTCTTTGATCTTTTGACTTTTGTTGTGGCATACACTGTGTGGAGAGGCATTCAAGTAATTTTCAGATTTGTACAATATTTGACTGCGTAAAGGGTAGTTTGATGCTTTGAATTGCCATAAACGGGCTCCCGCTGAGGACAATTCACGCTTGAATCTGGATAAACCGGGGAAGTATTTTCAGCCTGCAATTTGCCGTACTTCACGTGGAGCCCACTTTTCAGCTCCTATTTGCCACTTTCTGAATAATCCTCCTTTGTGCCCACACCAAACATCACGCCCGTCTCCTTTAACCTCCCTCCGAATGGTGCAGCTGCCGAACGCCGCATCTTTATTTCAGCCTCCGTCCTTCCCGTGCAAGGCCGTGTCTGCGAGCCAAGGCAAACAACTTTCCCAACATGGAAGCCAGATCAGGGGTGTAATCAGGGCTAGAACCTCCGAGGCACGCGCCCGCTTCAAAACCCTCAACGTGAGCACAGAAACGTAACCAGGTAGAGCTATTCCTCGCGCTGTACTCGCCGCCCGACGCCGAGGCCTCAGCGGGACGGTGGCCTCGCCAGCGGCGACTCAGCGTGAGATAATCAGTCCGGAGACGATGCTGCAGGCGAGCAAGGTGACAGGGAGATGGGGGAGAGGGGGTTCTCCCGCCATCAGCAGACCCAGCGGGAGAAGTGACAATCAGCGACCCAGCACGGGCCCCGAACCGGGCCGCTAATCAGCCATTATTGAGTGCAATCACGGAGAGGGAGGCCCATCAGAACGAGAGAAACAAAAATACACAGCAGTCGGGCAGAAACACTTTTGGGGCGAAAGGTAAAAAAAGAAAAGCACAAAAAAAACTATGGAAAGTTACTGAGTGGGCTGCAAGCTGCTGGTACTTGAAAGCAGCATGGGAGGGAAATGGTGAGGACAGAAAGTGAAAGTTGGAAGTTATTTTACAATCGAACACAGACGGAGTTCACAAAAAAGAACAATTTTCCCAGTGTATGAAAACCCAAAGTGTTCAATATTAGGTAAATTGGCCAAATTTCGACAACGGGCATGTGATGTAAAAGGAAAAAATTATATCATTAGAATAAAAGTGATCCGAACATACAAAATGTTAGTTTTCCTTTTGATTTATATTCTTTGGGATCTTTAACACAGGAGCTTTTTTATTGTATTTCTAATTGCACCTGATTGCATTGCTCTTCACAGATGGATGCACTCAACAACAGCGGTTTTGTTATACGATAACTAGCAAACGTACAATTACAAGTCCCATTACCATCCTCTTGAAGGGAACGTGGACGCACAAAAGAGATGGACTGAATACATGAGGCAAAATTACAGACTGTCGCTCGATGATTGTCACGGAAACACAATGAGGTTTTTAGTAGTCGCACAGGAGAGATGGAGGTATGGTGTTTCTATCTCGGGGGTGACCAGGGGTCATTTTAAATCACACTTTAATTCAACAGAAGATGACAGCCATTGTCGACGCGCTTTGTATGGAGTTTAATCCCTGAAAGAGAAAGTAATTTAGTGCACTGGCACGCTGATTTCCACTCACTGTATGTGTGTCTGTAGTGTGTGTGTTTGTGTTACTGTGGGTATCCATCAGTGGCTGTGTGGATACTTTACATCTCTTTGTTTCTTTAAATGGTTAAATATGAGCACATTTTGGGGAAGATCAAAGCTGTTCAATGGATGGATGACTAAACGTGACCCAAGGCCCCGCGTGTCAGGGGCCCCTCAGGCCTTCATCGACAAAATCACGTACCAACGAGACACGAAGTAAGCATAAGCAACATAAATTACATCAAAGAGACAAAAAGACTACAAATACGGCAAAGAAACTTCAAAAAGATGCAAAATAGCTGCAAAGAGACACAAAATGACCACGAAGACAAATAAAATGACCGCAAAGAGACACAAAACACCACAAAGATACACAAAATGACCACAAAGAGACACAACAAAACCACAAAGAGACACAAAATGACCACAAAGAGACATAACACAACCACAAAGAGACACAACACAACCACAAAGAGACACAACACAACCACAAAGAGACACAACACAACAATAAAGAGACACAAAACGAGGACAAGGAGACACAAAACAACATCAAAGAGACACAAAACAACCACAAGGAGACACAAAATGATCACAAAGCGACACAAAACAACCACAAAGAGACACAACACAACCACAAAGAGACAAAACAACCACAAAGAGATGCAAATTGATTACAAAAAACGCAAAGAGATACATAACGACTACAGAGAGACACAAAACAGCAACATAAAGATGCTAAACAACTATAAAGTGTGTGTCTTGCTCCATTGTAGGTGAGGTGGTGGGCCCCATTGTCTCATCCTCCGCCCACGGGTGGAATATTTGTTTGTCCACACACTCAAGGTTTCTCCTCAAATTCTAGTCTAGTCAGGTATTTTTATTGTCTTTCCCTCGTTCTGCTTCAGTTTTCTGCATAAAGTCAGGACTCAATAATCCTGACATATGTATCTGCAGTACTTAAGAATTACTTTCTGAAAGCTTCTCATTCGCCTTCAGATAAATTGATGGTTGCAGCTTTAATGCACTTATGAAATGACTCAGGATTCTAACCCTCAGCTGTTTCCGTGCTGACGTCTGTGTTTTCCATCTTTAAACTGTGGCTGCAACTGTTCTTAAATAACTTAAAGGGCAAATCCAAACACCTGTAGGATTCACCCGAAATATTGAATTGACCGCCGGACAGAGAGCGGGCGTAGAGGAAGGCGGATCCGTTGTGCTGGACTTCATTGTCGAGCTCGGTGGAGCGTCTGTGGCTGTGAGCTAACATGAACGACGTATTTGAAAGAAGGAATAAAGTCGTTGAACGTTGGGGGGAAACAGCCAGAAATGTGCTCAATTAGATAAACAGGGATGACGATTCAGCCGGTCAGCGTGGCCCGGGTCTGCGGGTCCCGGGTCACCGAACGCAGATAAGACCTTTAGAAAGGAGGCTTCGTGCTCATTGTGAGCTCTTTATCTGTGTGTGTGTTTGTTCCAGACTCCACGTCCACCAGCTGGAATTCCTCGTCTCCTCTTCAGCAGCAATCTCCGATTTAGTTCGGTCCTTCCTGACAAATATGTAGATTTTCGGTGCAGATTCACGGGGCTGATTTGATTCCTTAAACATTACTCACTGGAACCCGGAAATGAAAGTGATTAGGAAGAGGAGAGATGAAGGATAACTGCTGGAAGCGAGTCCTCGCATGAGATCTGGGAGTTATGACAGGTTGGTCCTGCTCTGATGTGCCATTTGGTGGAAAAACAATCGCCATCTGAATTTCTATCAGTCGAACTAAATGATGAATTGAATGACTTCAGCCCATCCCGTCGTTATCCATTTCAGAAACCGCTTAGAAAGCCTCGACCGCAAAATGTCAGCAGCATCCCGTGATAAAATATCCTTTTGTTCAACTTTCTGCTGTATTTTCTTTCCCCCACCTCAATATCATCTTGGAACAAGAACTCTGCCTCTTGTTTCCAGTGCTTTTGTTGTCACCCATGCTGCCTCTCAGGGAAGTACGTCTGTGGACAATGGCTCCGCCCTCACAGCGGAGATAAGGCTCCTCCGGCTGCTTTTGTATCCGGATGCATCCCTTTCACCGGCACTTCACTGGCTGTGTTCTCTCACGGGGGACGAGATATCCAACCGTCTCCGTCTGGACAAAGACGTGAGGATGTTCTTTGACTGAATGCTTTTGAACACTTATCATAATTATCATATTCCAACCGTCCCCTGTATCCCGCTGTGTATCCCCTGTATTCTTTACTTTGTCATAAAGTGCTTTGTGTTGGGATGCCACTTTTTTTTCATGACGTTTGCACTTACGGTGGCTCCATGTGGTCAAACGACTCCGACGTAAGGCAAAATAATGCAGAAAATGTATTCTTTTTTCTGAAATTTGTCAGAGGTTTCAGAGTTGGTTCGTGAACATGAGGTTGTACTTATTTTTAAACGTGCGGCTTTCGAGAGTTAGATGAGAATATTGATGCAAACCCATCCCCAAAGCTCACTAATTAACACATTATATCTCGTTAGCCAAATTTGTACAAAACTCTAACTGTACAAAAAAAAGTTCACATTAAACGTAGCCCATGAAGTGACAAATCTGTCAATTTTTTTTCCCTCTTATTAAACACAATAGTGTGCTTCAGGGGTGCTGGCAGGCTGATCCAGCCGCGAAAGGACAGGACCACACCTCGTCCTAGCTCATTATTCATGAAGAGGTCAGGTTGGACACGAGCACCAAGCAAGAGAGAGCAGAGAGGGAGGAACATGACGAGAATTAAAAGAACGGCGAGGAAAGACGGCGAAGCAGGCGGTGCTGAGCATGCTGACTAATGCGCTGCTGTTAAACAAAAATGCATAACTGGGAGAGTTGATTTTTTTAAACACATACCTTGGTTTTAGTTCAAGCTTTTGCAAATAATAATGATACATTGGGTTCAGCTCAACCTGTCTGTTAAATACTTTGGACTTCTCTACACTCAGCCGCTTAAGGACTCGAGATGCATATAAAAAGCATTTTGCATTTGCATTTTGCAGCTTTGTAGTTCAGCTTTGTGGGGAAAACATTACATTTCACTGTTCTACCAAACGAATGCTTGATGTGTCACTTCCAGCTGAAGAAGGAAACATTATCTTCGTCACCCGGCCTGCATGTCCCTCCACTGGCTTTGAAAACCGACTGTGTCGCAAAGTGTCTGTGGGGGCAGGGGCGTGGTTTAGCGCACCTGCGACGGAAGAGAGAGAAGCTCGCTCATTGGGATCAGCTGCAGGTCATTAGAGCTGCGGCTGGGACCAATGAGCGAGCTATAGCAGGGCTATTTTAAGCCGGCAGAGAGAGCAGTAGGGGGTGGGTGACATGCAAGGAGTAACGTGTGTTGGAAACGTTGAAACTACATGAAATAAAGCCAATGGAACCCGTGAAAGAGGCTATGTGTGCATGTGTGCTTCCCTCGACCGCCACAGTGTCTTTTCCTAAAAACAAACTGGAACTCACATTAAAAAACAAAACTTGGAATGACATGATTCACAATTTTCCAAACAACTGCTCCAATTAACACCAAACCAGCGTGGCCATCTGCAGAGTCTGGTTTAAAAAAAAACATGGTGGCGCATTACAAAAAGCGGGTCCCAGGCCTCCAGGCCGGAGCCTGGACCACTAGCAGGGGTCCCTTCTCTCTGCAGGGGGAGAGCGTTGAGGGGAGCTGAGGCAGAGATGCCGCTGCCAGCCTTATGATTCCCTCCACGTTCCTCTGATTCCCAGCCACTCGGGGATCAATAGTGGCCTTTGAGCAAAGCAGAGGCCCTATTGTGACTGTGTTCGCCAGGGCTAAGCTACGGTGGCCATTGGTGCAGCTAAACCATGACAGATTAAACCTGGCCTGCTTCTCCCATTTGTCAGCCACCACGGGTGAAAACACGGACCTGAGGTCCCCTTATGGGAATTTAATGCACTTCAATGTACCTGCAGCCAAATAAAAAGAAAACGGCTGCTGTTTTTCCCTCCACCGAGGATGACTCACAGTGGATATTAGATCTCCACAGTCGGCGAGGCCGACGGGTATCATAAGCAGAGTCCCTTTGTGAGCCGAAGCGGCTCCAAATTGGAATCGGGGCATTGAGTGCACTTGTGTGCCGCCGTTGGGTATATGGCTTAGCGGAGGGATCGTTTCTTTTACTGGGGAGGAAATGTGCGCTTATCATGGAGTGTGTGTGTGTGTGTGTGTGTGTGTGTGTGTGTGTGTGTGTGTGTGTGCATGCTTACCTCTACCTTATGTGTGCTTGGGTATAAGCATTTCCTCTGTTCCTCTGGAAAATGATTGTGGTTTCATGTTAAAGTTGGAATGTGTTGCAGATGTATTTTCCCCATAAACTGCATTTACGGAAAATCCGATTTTTTAGCAATTCCTGCATACAAACTCTTTCCACTGAAGCATCCAGCACATGAATTATGTAAATGGAGCAATGCATCGTCCAATACAGGCCATAGTGTATCCACTGTGTAGCATTTGCTTTTTTTTCTGCCTGGCTGAAGCCTTAATTGATTGAATTACCCGCTCAATTTGACTTTCCAAACCAAACTTGCCTTGAAGAATCCTCACTGCGAGCTGTGTATGCAAATGCCGTCTGTGTCCCGGTTCCAGCACGGAGGCAAAAGTAAACACTGTTTGTGATGCTAAACTGGATCAGCCGAGAGTTTTTTTTAATCATATTTCGCCCTCCCTGGACGAGGGAGATGCTCATTTGTGTCTCAACAGGTCAGAAAAAGTATCTCATTTTGTCTGGTGTTGCTTTTCTTGCGTTCGCCGGTTCGGTGGCCACTTTTAGTTCCACGTGCCGTATCAGCACTTTAAGTAACGCTGGTCTGCTATCAGGATCCTCTGCCTGTGATTTCAGCTGTGCAGTCAGCCAAAAGCAAATCACTGGGAAGCACACGGGCTCTCTCTGTGCACTGTGCCGTGCTCCTCATGCTCCTCATGCTCCTCATGCCGGCGGCCGCCACACTGACTCTCCAGCTATGCACAGGGCAGAGTGCTCGGCCCCCCGGATGGCTGGCGGCCTTAACCCCGTGAACCCTCCATGTGCATCTGGGTGTTGGGAGGGAGGAGCATAAAACATGACAGTATCGACAGGTCCCGGGATGGCCCGGCCTCGTCTGCCCCTCCCATCTGCTGGGACTCATAACGACCCCGTGTACGCTTCTGTCCGCTGTGTATCGAGCGGCCGCGACACATAAAGCTGTCGCGGCCGCCATGAGGAACAACCGCTGTCAGCCAGCATCTGCGCCTCAAAAGATTTAAGCGCCGGATGGAGGGGAAGGGGATGCAGGGAGAGATGGAGCAGAGAGGAGAGGGGGCACGGGGCAGAGGGGGAGGCAAAGGGCAGTCCGCATGGCAGCGCAGCATGATTCATGCGCCTGCAACCGGACCCAGGGATTTTTATTTTATTTATTTTGAATCCCACTTCTTTGGCTTCGTCGCTGGTCTGCTGACTAATGCCAAAAATAGTGATTCAAGCTCCAGGACAGGATGTCCATTTCATAAAAAAAACAAAAACGCTGGCGTTTCCTGTTCTCAACATCGGTGTCTGGTAGATCCTGGATCCTCCATGTTCGTCTTTTATAGAAGAGAGACTTTACATACTATCAGTAGATCGATACATGCATTCATAGATGGGTGTTGAGATTGATGGATGGAGGTTGTGTGATGGATGGATGTCAGGCGGATGGATGATGCACAGATATATCGGTGGATGGACGTTGATGGATGGATGGATGGATGGATGGATGAAAGGAGTGATGGATGCTGATACGGACGTATAGACAGTAAGATTACACAAACACACAAATGCAACCAAAATGCACTAAAATATATCACTTTTAAACTTAAATTAACTTCTCCCTCTGTGGGAGCTGTGTCCAAACCTATGATCAAGCTGAGGTGAAATTGCAGGCCATTGCCTCGGCGGAAAAAGAGATTTATCTCAAAAGCGAGCTCCCCGAAAGGAGCGAGCACAGCAGATATCAGTACATATTTCCAGGCTAATCATAGAAAAAAAAGACAAATTTCCTGGCATACCACATTTTGCAGCGGGACAAAGACCCAGTTTGCTGATATCCAATGATGATATGTGCAGAAATAACGGCTGTGACCAACCCAGGCTGTAGCCACGGCCTAAAGCAGGTCTGTGCACCAAGATACCCGCTGCTAAAACACAGAACATGCACAGCCGGGAGTATCCACTTGATTCCCCCTCAACCTGCAAACAAAGTGTTGGACAGCAGAGACCAGGAGGATTTTTTTTCTTCTTATTTTTCCTGCAGCGGGAGTAGAAGAGGATGCTGCAGGCTACGACTGGGGGTCAAGTGCTCGGCTTTGTGCATCGCGGTTTGGAGTCCGCAGAGACTCCCTGGCAGCGTTCACAAACTGGAGCAGCAAACCGGCTGTCCACGTGAATTTCAAGGAGGGGTGGGAGAAAGATGGGAGGGGATGCTGACAGAGAGGAGGGAGATGGAGAGCAGGTGGGTAGTACGTTTTCTTTTGTTATATGTCGACAAAAAGTGTTTCTATGGCTCTAGTTCACACACACTGGGTGCACTAAACAGTGGTGCCATTAAGGATTTTGAAGGATGTTGGCATTAGGCCATATTTTCTCATCCATGTATCCATCTCTCGAGTCCACTGGTCCTTTTAAGACTTTTTAAAACAACAATAATACAAATAATAAAGTGGAAATGTAGGATTTGACGGTGTCGTGTAGGCCTGGATGTCGCCATGCGGGACAAATGATGATCAGCGTTTCTTCGAATTGATTTTGTATTTTTCCCCATGAAACCGGTTTCCCCCAGCGACGCATGCGGGATGGAGGTTCAGGTCAATAATGTGTCTTTCAACAAGACGCTCCAATCAAACCTGAAGGTCTCCTTCTGAAATCGCGTTGCATTCTCAGCCTCATTTCCATTCCCCGGCCCTCGAGGCGAGCCAGGGCAGTCCCGAGGTGTTCGGGTTTGAGCAAACGCTCTGTACTTTGCGCTGCGTGACTGGCCTTCACCTGCAGCTCGGCCAATTGATATGGAAATGACGGGCTAAGTTTTTCCGACTGAAGGGAAATAACGGAGCAGAGACACAGATTGGCAGAGAGGTAAACAAAAGAGTGACATTGATGACCGGGGCTTCGGACAACCTCATTGTCAGCTTCATTTGCACTTTCAAAGACAAGGTCACACAAGTCATTAACATGGCGAGCAAGAAATAAATCCTGCATATAAGCAAAGCAACGCAATATATTCTCGCATAATATCAAGATGAGTGTCCAAGGTTTGGAAAAGTGGGTCGACAAAAGTGTTCTCAAAATAAAATGTTTAATAGGTTATGAAATGTAAAAAGAAAATTAAAAAAAACGATTAATATTGTGTCTCACGCTTACATCCAGTGAGTCAGGGAGGATTAATGCCTGCACTCTTGTGGGAACCTATTGAAGTGAGACTAACATCGGCTCGTAGTAAAGTTTAATTAGGACTGTGTTTTCATGATTTATACTCCGGAGCAGAAATCCGTCCAAGAATCAGGATGAAGAAGCGGAGGAAGAGGAAGCGATTGAGTCGTCTCTGGCTCTCAAACACTCAACGTCTTACCGCCCCGGCCGCGTCGTCTTCCCCTCCCCTGAGCCTTCACAGGCCCGAGCGTTCACAGGGGAGATTACCCGTCTGGTGCAGCTTCCATCTCTGCAATAAGCGAGAACGTGAAACACCGGCGGTCAGTCAATAACGGCCCCCGTGTTCTCCATGACTACCGCAATTATCGTCGCCATCCACAGGAATGACATGTTGTTCGGGCTTCGCAGAGGGCCGAGAGGAGATTGGTGACACATGACGTTTCCATGGTGGCAGCGTGCGTATACTGTGTTCCAGCCTTGGATCATGGATTTCGGCTTGTGTACTTGTTTGGAAGTCATTAGCGTGGCATTAGTTGCCACACATCGGGGACTAGAACACAGATGTATCAAGATGTGCATTCATCAATTAGAGGAGATGCTCCATTTAGGCCAAAAGGCTCATCTGCGTTAAGAGCATGAATCCAAATGTCAAGCATAAGCCCTCTTTTGTATTCTAATATGAGAATACGCTTGTTCTCCTTAGTTTGTCCGACATAAATCGACCCACACGCATGTGTAAAGTAGTTGCCGTTGGGTTGGAACACAATGGCCACAGCGGAAACAGCCTTATTGATTACGCAACCTTTGGAAACATTCATGTTTAGGGGCTAATGTCTGAGATTAGACACCTGTGTGACAAAGTCGTTCTGAGCACCGAGGGGCACTGAGGTTTGCTATTGTTGCAGGTCGAGCTCTAATTTGTTTGCACACAAAATCTCCATGTAAAGCAGTCCCCAAATAGACATACGTATGGCCTCAGATCCCCTTTTGATTACAGTATGTCTAGGGTTTGTTAAAAGGGGTCACTCCAAGCTCCGAATCCGTTAGTGTTATATTAATTTGCATGATGGCAACACAACTAATTAGTAGCGCTTGAAAAAAAAATGACATGGAGGATGCAGAAAGGCCTTTGTACTTTTCCTTCAAGCTAATCCTCCAAATAATTATGTTCTCTGACAATACTCTGCAAAATACAGTTTTACATAAAAAATATATAAATAAACTGATGAAACATGCTATTGTTAGTTAAAAATATGCAACAGTGAATGGAGTAGTCAGACCATATGTGTAAAGTGTTATGCTTTTACAATGTTTTTATTAAACACTTTCCCTCATTCCACTCTGGAATATTGGGCTCCTTTCTATATTTCCAGAGGTATGGACCATTTTTCCATCCAATTAATTAACATTTTATTAGTGGTGTTCTACCAAGAGAGTAAGATGACTCTTATCGCAAGCAGTAAACACAGATCTAATTCAGCAATATCATTCTTGGGTTTATGCTTAATCGGGATGTGAACCCAAAATAAAAAGCTCTGGGTCACATTTTTAAATGTCTCCTCATTCACTATTAATTAATACTTTGCTTTACCCCTTTCTGTCTGGTGGGGATGCTTTTTATATTTATATATTTATTTTTCTTCTATTTTTTCCCCATTACCAAAGCCATTCAGCCATTTTTTTTTTCTCCTCCATGTGGCGTTGTAGTAATACCGCCGCGGCAGCAGGGGGCAGCAGCGCGCAGCCTAACGCCACTTATCGCCCTCAGGAAAATATAACGACGAGGAAGATTTAGCATCAACAGTGCGAGACTAGCAGAGGTAACGTTTCCCCCCATCATTGTTTGCCTTGTACAGCTCCATCTTAAATCTTTGACTTTCAATAGCGTTGCCTTATTTCACGTGTGTACCGTGTCGCGCGCCGCTTTCGAGACCCGAGGTGCCCAGGCGGTCGCTCACCGTTAGCGTTAGCGGTTTAGCTCGGCGAACCAGCAGCGAGCTAAGCTGTCATTATTTTATGCGTATGTGGGTGTTTGTGCGCTGCAGAAGAGGCTTACTGCGTTATGTGGCCCCGTAATCTGTTCATAAACATCCGCTAGCTCACTGTTCTTTAGCGCCTCGCGCTCATTGCGCGCCTTCTGCCCCGCTGCGCCTTCACGTTGCCTCATTTCTTCCTTTTTTTTTTTTTTTTTTGCAGATTTTTTTTTTTCTGGCCCAGTTATTTAGCGGTGCGGCCAGTGACAAAGCTTTGAAAATGGACACAAGAGCCTGGAGGAATCCGTATCACGACTATGACGGCAACCCCGCGTCCACACAGGCGCTGTTTGACTGCCAGGGGAAGGTAACACCAATAAATATATACAAATAAATATATATAAAATGTATGGGTTTGCACGTGCTCCGTGCACAGTGACCCTCATCATTAAACATGCCGCTGCCTCCCCCCAACCCCCCTCAGCTCACGGCAGAGTTCGCCCAGCGGCTGAGCAGCAAGATCAGCGAGCTGCTGGCTGTCATGGAGAACGGGCTGAAGTCTGCTGACCCGAGAGATTGCACCACCTACACCGGCTGGGCAGGTGATGGCACCGTTACACGCGAACATGCAATACGTGACATCATACGCGGCTGTGTTCACGTGACTGACAAAAGGAGGTCACGCGGGATTTGTGATGCTCGTTGCTGACATTTTTTTTGTTTGGGCTTTTTTTTTTTATTTACTAGCACTATCATTTATTGTTTTGATGCTTACATTTTTCTTCACATTTGATTATTTATTTAATTTAGGGTTGTATTGGAGTAAATTAGATATTCCTTTATTAGTCCCGCAGTGGGGAAATTTGCAGGATTACAGCAGCAAACAGGGTAAAGTGCACTATATAGATATAGTTAAAACAAGTAATGTAAATAATAAACGGTAAAAAGAAATTACAATACTGAATTAACTACTACGAGCAGTGTATTAATATTGCACAGGTTGAAGTGTTTGAAGCACTATAATACATAATTCAGTGAGGCATCTGTAACACTGTCCCCGTCTGGTTGAATGCTCACTGCGTTTAGCTATTATTCATCTAATTTTGTTATTTATTTCATTCCAATGTTTAGTTTATAATTATAGATCAATAAATCCAGAAAATATTCATATTTTGTGAGGTGGAACCAGAGAGATTGGCGTCAGAAATTCATGTTTTGATTAAGCCACACTCTAAATACTTATATTGTTCAGTTGTATCAATCAACTCATTATTTCAGCTACATTTTTATATTCAAATTACAACATTAGGTCCTGTTAAAAACTGGAAACATTTCTGGTTCGCTTTCCAAATTTTCAGCAACAGCATGTGTAGTATGTTTCCGTCCACAGGCATCGCTCTGCTCTACCTGCACCTCCACAACGTGTTCAGGGACGACTCCTTGCTCCAGAGAGCTCTGGAGTACGTCAACCGCAGCCTGAAGTGTTTGACCCGACGCCATGACGTCACCTTCCTGTGCGGGGACGCCGGGCCCCTCGCTGTAGCTGCAGTGGTCTACCATCGCCTGCAGAGGGTGCAAGAGACTGATGAGTGCATCAACAGGTCAGTGTAGGATACGTTCACAAGCCTCTTTGGTTGAGATTGTCACATATATCATTTCATACTTTGTTAAATTCTCGCCTCTTATGTTCCATATTACAGGCTAAGGATTAATTGATCCGGGTCAAAACTTCAAGAGCGGTTTTATGTAGATTCCTGTGTTCTCTTTGCGGTGGGAAAAAAGTATGCTGCAAACAGTTTTGTAGCTTGAAATTCATCAAATTTGCTGGTAAAGTACTTAGAATATTCAGTTTATGTAGTTTGCAAAGCTATTATTATTTTATAGGTTGTTGCTGTTGGTTTGGATAAATATAAACGTAGCGATACAATTTTACCTCAAATTTAATATTTATAAAATATTGTAATCCATATATAATACAACATAATGCTGGTTGCACCCGTGTCTTGAATGTTCTGCCGTTTGGAGAACAATAGTTCTTGTTTTCCACTTTCGAGAAATGCACCCGCGTGAAGCTGCGACCGTGTTTGAGAACATGCTCTTTACACTAAATGCTTGTGATTGGCCAGCCTGTTTATCTGTGACCACTTTGATTGGACGAACCGGAGCATTACTCCAATCACAATGGGTGAATATCGCTCCTGATGCTGTTAAATTATCCGCCAAAAGGTAGGATGGTTTTATTCTCACATGCACACAGTTATGGGTCATCATGGATAGTTCATTGGTGCAATAGTGGGCCGGGACTGAAGGTCACCCAGGTTCACGAACTCTCCGCGTCCTTTGCTACTCTCCCAGACTGCTGCAGTTTCACCAGAACGTGGTGAAAGGTGCAGGCGGGCTGCCTGACGAGCTGCTCTATGGCCGGATGGGTTTCCTCTACTCCCTCGTCTTCGTCAACCAGCAGCTGGGGCAGGACAGGATCCCACTGCAGTACATCCAGCAGGTAAGAAAGTGGGAAATCGCACTTCCATGCTCCCTGTTAGGAGTTTCTGTATCCATGCAGGCTGGCGGATCACCCATGACTTCTGAGACGGTCATTTCCTTCATGGTGCACAAAGATCTTATGCATGAAAGAAGGAAAATGCATTAACTTCACATGTGGAAAAATACATGGCTGCCCCTCCAGCTATTCAGATTTTGCTTCCCTTTGCTCACATTGCAGTCAAATTCTCTAATTTATCTCCATGGATGTCTTTCAGATCAGCGAGTCTGCGCTGGTCTCAGGCGAGCACCTCAGCAGGAAGTTCAGGGTCCAGAACCACAGCCCTCTGATGTACGAGTGGTACCAGGAGCAGTACGTCGGCGCCGCCCACGGCCTGGCTGGCATCTACTACTACCTCATGCAGGTGAAACGGGCCTCCTGTCTCCAGCTCGTGGAGCAATTTTAAACAGTCATTTCTCTATATTTTTATTAGTAGTAGTATTATTCTTCTACACGGCTGGATTCATATTGTAAGGAGCTGCATGTCGCTTAATATATCCTCCTGAGATGTAGGACAGTAAAACAGAAATAAGAAATGCACGCACTTATTCACAAAGTTATTGATTAACCTGACTTTTGTATTTCCAATGATTCCAATTGAATCTATTGAACTTTGTCAATGCCATCCCAGGTTACCAGAGCACGGGATTACAAAAGTTAAAGATATTCAACTAAAAAAAACAAGGAAAATAAGCAAATTATCACTTTGAGATGCCAGAATTTATACATTTTTATTGATCAACGTCTTAAATGACTGCAGAGCGCACCAAAGTGAGCCCGATTTATCTGCCGAAGCTCCTCCCTCAACGGCGTCTGATCTCTCCCCCGCAGCCCGGCTTCGTCTGCGTGGAGGAGTACGTCCACAGGCTGGTGAAGCCCAGCGTCGACCACGTCTGCCGCCTCAAGTTCCCCACGGGGAACTACCCTCCCTGCATCGGGGACGACCGCGACCTGCTGGTGCACTGGTGCCACGGCTCCCCAGGGGTGGTGTACATGCTCCTGCAGGCATACAGGGTAAACGCCTGAGGGAGTTATGCACCATGTTTCGTGTTTTTTATTATGAATAACATAAGAATAGCAAGAGGCACGGGGCCATTTTGGTGTGCAGACGTTATTTACATGATTACTTTCTCCCCGTCCTTGTCCCAGGCCTTCGGAGTACCCCAGTACCTGGAAGACGCCCTGCAGTGCGGAGAGGTGGTGTGGCACTGCGGCCTGCTGAAGAAGGGCTACGGCCTGTGTCACGGTGCGGCGGGTAACGCCTACACCTTCCTGGCCCTCTACCGGCTAACGCAGGACCCCAAGCACCTTTACAGAGCCTGCATGGTGAGCGCGCCATCCCCACGCGATGCGTGTGCATCCCTCACACCTGCAAATATTAACCGCTAACGGGAGTGGGATCCATCTGAATTGGTGTCCAAAATACAATTGAAATATAGAACAATTGAACTCTGTAAAGTAAAATACACAAATCGAATGATGTTACAGTGATTCCAATGCTGGGGGTAATTTTGTATTTCCATGTTTGAAGGCTTTATAGATTTTGTGTCTTTCTCTGACTTTGATGCAATATTGTGAAAGTAAACTTAGCTCGAAGGACGACCCGTCATAGCGCCGTTGGCCCCTCGCCAGCCTTCAAATCAAAAATGATTCCTGGAAGGGGCGGGGCATGTGAGAGGCAGGCCCTTTGATGTTTATTGACAATAGGTTGGTATCTGTCGATGCGAGTCGGCATCAAGGGGGTGGGAGCGAGTGCTCTTTGGTTCTACTCCAGGTGGCCCGAGTCCCACGTGTACTATCATTAATATGAATCTGTGCGTAGAGGATGGAAATAGACTCTTCAGATGTCTCGTCGAGGCTCCGCTTCGCGCTCCCACTGCAGCCGACCGGCATTGTGGCCACAATCTGATCCCTCGACAGACGCTGGGCTCTCCCAGCTTTCAGCAGTTGTTGACATCGCTGGCTTTTCTCCGGGGGGGAACGATTCAGCTGCAGTTCATTATTCTGATTGAATGTTATTGTGACACCGCCTCTCTCTCCCTCTCTCTCCCTCTCCCTCTCTCTGTCTCTCTCTGTCTCTCTCCAGTTTGCAGACTGGTGCATGAACTACGGCAAACATGGCTGCCGAACACCCGACACTCCCTTCTCACTTTTTGAAGGTAATATTACGATGAAATGCCACACACACACACACACACACACATCCTGCTATCGTGATGCTTTGTAGAGCTGATTTAGATCTAATCGGAAACAATCTTTTTTAAATGAAAGTTATGAAAAGGTCTCTCTATAAAGCCGATGCCTCTATATGACTTGCATAAGTTGACATTGTATGTATAATCTATATCTATCTAGACTGTATAATCTTTTTTTATTATGCTATAGCATCGTGTCTCTGTTACGTTGCCGCCATCTCACCGCCTCACTTCCTGTTTGCAGGCATGGCGGGCACCATCTACTTCTTGGCTGACATCCTGCAGCCAATGAAAGCGAGGTTCCCGGCCTTTGAGGTCTAAAGGTTTTCCCACAGGTAGTCCTCCCCCGCCCCTCCCTCCTCCCCTCCCTCCCTCCCCTCACTCCACACTGTGGGAAAATATAACAAGGAGAAGACCCACACTTTTGCTCTCTGTCACACTCATGCATGAAAGCATCACATTCACAACAATCGACATTGTGCCATGTTTTTTCCTGCTCTACTTTACCGGGAACTTTACATGTTATTAACGGGATAAATCCTATACTCGCATCTCAACTACATCATTGTCTCAAAGATATGTCAAAGGTGAGAGCTTGGCTCGGTTTTTCGTTCCTCTTTTGTGTATAAAATAATTAAATTCTGTGGCTGTTGCTCAGATTGTGATTTCTTTTGAGGGTTTCAGCAAAAAGGAAGGAAACTAGTTTTCCGGCTGTCAAAAAAACATTAATAAAACAACAAAACATAACAAAATATTGTGTTTAAAACTAAATGGTGTTCAGCTAACACTCAGCAACTGTATATTTGCTAATCTGTAAGCTTGATATGTTAAAGATGGAAATGGATGCTTTGGTTTCTTTTTTTGGTTTTCTTTTTCAGAGTCAACAGCAAAGCTAGTAACAACGCACTAAATATAATACAGTCCAAGCTGTGCCATGTGTTATGGGATTAACTCCGGAGTGTAAACTGTTGCCTGTCCTTTGCACTGTCTGAGCAATAAACCATGTGTCTTTTTACAGCTGTCGCTCTCGTGCATTTTACTACGTCTTGCTTTTGTTTTGGTGGGCGCTTGTGCAGCGGCGAGGGGACGCCACACGGGGGCAGCGGCGAGTCTGCAACATGTGTGGAAATTAGTGTTTGACCTCCACCTGGCGAATGAAGTCCATTCCCCCTCGGTCGCTTCACGAACAGGTCAAACTGTACGCTCCTGAAACAGCCATGGTGGGATCTGCTCTCACTAATTTGGAAAAGAGTAAAACCCTGAAATGAATAAACCCACACATGTGACTTCTCTGTCGCTCTAAACACAGATTTAAGGCATCTAGCTCGCCAGAGAGCACGTGGCTCAGCCGGTCTGGTCTCTTTTCCAAATAAGGCTCACGTCAGCCCCCTCGCCCGTGCTTTCTGTGTGTCCAGGGGCCAGCGGGGGGTCTTGAGAGGCTGAAGAGGGTCGGCTCTGCGGAGGGTGGGGGGGCGTGGCTACTGTACAGGGGAGTCTTGACAAGCGTTGGTTTTTCGCATGAGAAACCGAGCACCTCCTGCAGGAATTGGGAGTAAAAATAGAGCTCATCTGTCATTTACACTGAGGGGCCTCCGACTCTTCACTCTGTTCTTTAGCTGCACGACTTCATCGACGTGTTCAGGGCAGTCCGTGAATGACCGGATCCTTCGTCTTTAAAACTAACGGACGAAGGAAGCTGGACATTCACGTTAATAATCTACGTTGATAATGGCTTGTCTAATAATTCCTGTATTAGTGCTGCTTGTTTTAAAGGGCTTATTAATAAAACTTCATACTGAATATACAGTAGCCATCAGAGGCCTGTGTGTGCAAACGCTACCTCCAATGCAGTGACAGTTCATGAGTCAGCATATTAATCAAATTAATTCAAATAAATGCCCCGTTTTGTGATTAAAATCTTGTTTCAAATCTGAAAATATGGCGAGAAGAAGCTCTGCATTTATGACAACAAAGCTGAGCAGAAATGTAATGCCATTAATCACAAACATTTGGGAACAAGCTAGTTTTTCTGGGGTTTTATTTTATGATTGAAAAGTCAAAATGCTGTTTCCATAATTAAGAAAGAACTTTTTGTCAGCGTGAATAGATTTAGAAAGAAAGTTCTCCAGTATGTTCAACGACTATATGGCAGGAACCTTTTTATTTGGTCCCATCAGAGTAAGTATGACCATTTTGTAAGTTGTTCCTATTTGTTTGTATGGAGGAGGAGTAGGGCCAAGCATTGGGAGGGAATTATGGGATTTTTTTTAAATTTATTTAGCATTTTCTAGATAAAGGTGAGAAAGTTTCATCATTAGTGCCAAACGTGACTACATAAATCAGGAGGATTATTTTTGTATTTAATTTGTCTAAAAGTCACAATAAATCAAACTACAAAAATGTCTTCCTCCTGTTTTTGTCCTTATGCACGGCACTAATACTATATTCCGTATGCATGGGACTGTTTTCAAGATGGAAATCCATTCTGCATTAATAATTTGTTCCTTTTAATGTCGCCATCAGCACCATGGAGAGCTCTGGTTGAGGTGGAGACGCTACTCTGCGCTCGGGTCATTTAACCTCCATCGATTGTGCAATCAAGTCTTTAATTCTGGGTAACTTCTCCCATTATCATAATTTTATTGCCTCAATTTCACCCCAATGCATTACACTGCTCAATTTAACGACAGTGCATTGCCTTTGGGATGTCTATTAATTATACCCTGTTAGAGGCAATCTGATGCACTGAGCCTCTGATTTTGCAATTTTCTATTAAGAAAACGTAATGTCCATAATAATCTAAAGTAGTGTTATGAAAGTACATGAAGTTTCGCTCAAGGTTGTCTGAGGGGAATCAGCTTTTCAAAGGTTTTTAACGCCCCGCTGTTATTTAACCATAAGAGGAGGACTCGCTGTTTAAAAATACCACCTTGTAAACGAGCCCCTCCGAGGTGGGCCGCTATAGGTAGCTGACTCTCCTGCATTTCCACGGTCCAACGTGTGCATCTCCTCCCCAAAAAAACAAAAGAACATTTCAATTTGAAGTAAATAAAAGTCTTTTTTTTTCTTCTCCTTTATGAAATAAATCAAAAATAAATCCTGAGACACAAGACGTGGCGTCTTGCTGTTATTGGGCCTTCTAAAAATACCCCTGTCCCCTTCTAAAGGCCTACGCCCACCGCACCGGGCACGCAGCTCTCCTTTCCGTGTGCCCTAAGAAAGTTAAAGATGTTCCAGCGTGTCATCTGATCCGCCTCATTAGCATATGTGACGTCACGGGCCCGGGTTAAATAAGAGGGGCTTTGACAATGGCTCAGGACCACTCTGTCTTGGGACTTCGGCTTCACTTCTTCTTTTCTTTCCGCTCCTCCAGCTCCCTCTCTGCAAAATGGTGTGTACATGACTGTGTTTTGGATCCTTGTGGGTGGGGCGGTGCCGATGGAGTTACTTTTTCCTTTTCCTGCTAGGAACCACTTCTTTGTGGCGTGGGTTTGGATACCGACTCTCCAAAATCAGATCAAAAACAATTGGGACTTGATTGGCAGCAAAGAACTCGTGATAGGGCGGAGAAATCAAGACAGTTGTGAAATGTAAATGCTATAATGCTATAATAAGTTCAAGGATGAGATTTGATACTTTTAGCCCGGGACCACCGCCTTGAAATACATCCACATTTCTATAAAGCTTATTCCTAAATGCAGGGACGCATCCATCAAATGTAATTAGTGCCATTTTGGACAATTTACAGCAATAAATTCTTACATTTAGCATTGTTAGGACATTTTACACAAACTAGATATTGTCTGTGCGACTTCTAAACTCATAAATTGTGTTTTTTATTTATTTTTCTGTGTTCTCTGTCTGTATGTATTCGTATATGTGCCTTTTTTTTTTGTTTGTGCACTTGTGCCTTTGTGTGTATTTCCCACGTGACAGACCGAGTTCACAGCGGACCAGATCGAGGGTAAGTGAAGAAACGGGGCGGGGCGGGGGGGGGGGCTTCATCTTAATCCCTTACAAATAACTTGGCATGCTGAAAACAGGTTTATTTTAGTCATTTTAGTAGTTAAAACCTCTAAATTAACGAGGAATTAGAGATGAGGAAAGTCCCATACTTGTAGGACACGCCGCTACTCGGACATGTCCAGTTGTCGAGGAGAATTCGAGATATGTCTATTCTAAGCCGCCCTGGCCTTGTGGTTGGCCTTTACACGGCAGAGGCGTTAATGCCGGAGTCAAGGTTTAAGATCCGGGCCCGGCGGTGTCCCGTTACCCGAGGAATCACAACTGTGATCCCCTTTGATCCCGGTGCTGAGAGATGTACATGTGTCTCCAGATGTTACTCTGTTTATATTATAGAAAACACAAACGAGGAGGGATACAGTCCAAAAAAGAAAAATCCCCATCTAGGTATTTGCACCCCCAAAAACCCCCAGAGTGCTGCTCTGCACATTCTGGTACATTTATACTACAGTGTACATGCAGGACGGGGTGTCGATTACGGCACAGCCAGCGCTCTCATGTTCGACCCGCCATGCCTCTATATGGCCTGCGTTACTCTGTCAGGGCGTATCAGTTTCCTCCCTAAATGCAAGCGGAGGCAGGAATGGAGAGGGGTCGGAGGTGGGGTGGGGCAGGGGGGGAGGGGCAGGTACAGCTGTTCCTGCTGTTCTGAGCATTAATCTGTCAAAAAGGTCCCTTTGACTGTAGCTTCCTGGTAGGATTCATACAAATAGCCAACCTTCCTCCTCTGAGCTCGGCTACAGCTGTCGCCACAATTATCTGGCGGAACAATGACGGAAGTATGCGGCTTCTTAAGTCTTTGATCCCCCAACGCGGTGTGGCTCCACGTAGCTGCCATAGCTGACCAAGAACCCTTTAAAATTAAGAATAGACAATCCAGAGGAGATGGACGCTTTAATGGCGCCATTAAAACGAGTCTTCGTGTCCAAATAGCCGTGATAAAGGTTTTTACCACGTGTTTTGTAACTCAAAGTTTTCTCCTCGCCCCCACAACCAGAGTTCAAGGAGTCCTTCGGCCTCTTCGACAGAGTCGGTGACAGCCAGGTGGCCTTCAACCAGGTGGCCGACATCATGCGCGCCCTGGGCATGAACCCCACCAACAAGGACGTCATTAAGATTCTGGGCAGCCCAAGCGCTGACGGTGAGACCCCTGCAGAGCGTAGCAGGCCAAGAGACGAGAGTCCTTCAAAATGTGACCGGAAGCAGTCTGTGCTCTGTGGTTTACGGTGTGTGTGTGTGTGTGTGTGTGTGCGTGTGTGTTTTCAACAGACATGGCCAACAAGAGGATCAACTTCGAGGCTTTCCTCCCCATGCTGAAGGAGGTCGACGCCCAGCCAAAGGGCAGCTACGACGACTACGTTGAGGGTCTGCGCGTCTTCGACAAGGAGGGCAACGGCACCGTCATGGGCGCTGAGCTGCGCATCGTGCTGTCCACCCTGGGTGAGTCTCCAAATATGGAAGCACACAAATAAAGACTGCTTAGCACGTGCATGTGGGAAATGGAGAACGTGGCCCCTGACATGGATCCCCGTGCGCCTGCAGGAGAGAAGATGTCCGAGCCCGAGATTGAAGCCCTCATGACGGGCCAGGAGGACGAGAACGGCACTGTGCACTATGAGGGTGAGCTTAGATTTCCCAGCATGCCTTGTCATTTTTAATGATAATGATATCATGCTGAAGATTTGGAAACACGGGCGTGTCTCTCTCTCTCTCTCCAGCTTTCGTCAAGCACATCATGTCCGTGTAAGAGGCCGGCAGCAGGAGTGCTGAAGAAACTGTAGCTCGCCTACAGACAGCCCACCGGTGTTCAGGACATCTACACACACCAAAGACCAACCAAGGAAAGACAAGGACTATGTACAAGGGATGTCGAAGCAAACCCATCTTGTTGTTTATTTTTGTTTTTCTTACCATTTCGTCTCAAACCCTCCTCCTCGCTCCGTCGAAGCCCACCACCCCTTGGCCTCTACTCTCTCCCCCCTCGTGGGGGGGCGCGTCTCCACTCGCCGCATGGGGTGAGGAACGGGGGAGAAGGGATGACCGCTCATCAAGTGAGGGTAGATCCCTCCCTTCCCACCGCCACCTCATTCAGTCGCGCCACCACTGGTCCCAGCAATGCCAAAGGTGCTGGAGAATGGTTCGTGGACAGGCCGCCAAAAGTCTCCCACGCCCCTGAAAAGTTTTGTTTATCATCATCACTCTGTTCATTTCAGAATAAACTTTTCCAACGTACATCCCACCTGGGTTGAGTCTCTGATCTTTTATTGCCAAGATGCAGTTTGTAGATATGCTTTATTTTGGCCAAAAACAGATAATGCATGATAGCAATTACAATTTATATCCTGATAAAGCTTAGACTATTATCTATCCATCAGCCACATCTTCTTGACACATAGAGCTGCAATAGGGCTGCCTCAGCAAATGCTCTCATAACTCATAATAATCTGATGTACATATGGATTGCTCTGTCACAGCGACCATAAAAATACTTTTAAAATGATATAATAGATAAATATAATAAACACAGTTTCTTAATAGAATAAACTTTCTTGATATGAAGTTAGTTAAGGGACATTTTGAAGAGCATCTCCATGTGTAGCAGGCACGTGCACAGATAGACCCCTTTTGCCCTGAATGAGAAAAGTGCCCCTTCTACTGGAGCCCAATTGTATCTTCATTCATCAGTATTTAAGAATAGAAATTACTCTCTCTGTCATCAATTCCCCCCAAATGTGTTTTGATATCTGAAGGGGCATTTATTTGAGTTCTTGTGAGAAAAAAAAGAGGCCCGGGTTCGTAGATCTGAGTAAACACAGTGCAATAAATGAGAATGAGTGAATGGATGAATGAGTATTTACAATTGAAAAGTAGAATTTCAAAATATCAAATATAAGATAAAGTGCATGGAATGTAAGTGTTGTGTGAAAGTGTGTATGTATGTAAGTCTGTTTTGAAATATGCAATCCAGATATGTTTGGAATTATATACATGGAGCTAATTAAAACCTGTATATTGCCTCAGGAAACCGCAGTCACGATGACTCTCCAGTGGACTGCTGTGGCTTTCTTCCTCTATGCAGAGATAGCAGTCAACCTGATCTTGTGTATACCCTTCATATCAGCACTGAGGTACTGCAATCTAACACACAAACCAAAAACATGATCAAAAGTTCATTCAGCAACTCGTCCTCAGCTCCCTGCCCAGAGGCCCATTTTCTAAACCAATAATACAAAAAAAAGTCCTATGCAAGAAAAATGAAAGAGCCACTTCACACAAACCACCAGCAGAGTGCATGCATGTCCATCCAGGGTGGCTCTACTGTGCATTATGTTTGACTCACAATGGCCTTTTTGCCTACTTTGTAGATGGCGTTCAGTTTTCAGCTGGAGAATATGGAACTGGTTATCTCCATATTGGAACAAATGCTTTTTCACCATGATCATGGATCAGTTTTTCCCTCACAGAAGACTGGAGCAGAGAGCGTCTGGGATGTAAACCTTAAGAGAGTCTGCCCCCTTGTGGTCGAATGAGGAATTAGGCAGACTTAAGACAAAACACACAGCCAATACATTGTGAAATAGAGCAGCTTTCTTTTTTTATATTATGTTTAAATATAAATTTAGATTGCTGGATATTCCAAAATAATAGGATCCAAGTATTACAATCTGGATCAGATACTACATGATGTTCCCACCATAAATATTTTAATTTCATGATAGTGAGTGCGTGCAATCGGTGTACATTTAAGGATACTTTTGTCATTGCGAAATACAGTTGTAGCCCATTTTTTTAACACAACACACACATGACAAACCAAACAAAAACAGTAGTGCATTCATGTAGTGCATTTTTCTTTTTTTTAATTGCAACAAAAGGAAACACACACCTCAGGACTTTCTGCCTGCTTGGTCAGCCAGTCTCAAAGTCCGCTTCACTTTTTCAGATGTATGAATTAATATCTGGCATATGATATGAAGTGGTAAGCACGAATCAAACATCCAATAAAGACAAACATTTCGCGGCCGCAGCATGTGCAATGTGTGGTATGGATGTGCGATTAATGGTGCTTATTGTGCACGCTTTATTTTCTGTCGACATGTGGCAGCGTTTCAATGATAATACATGTAATACTACAACTGGTTTTGTAATTTATGCAACAATGTAATTCGCCTGAAAGTAGATGTGTTAGTTAGTTTAGAGATTGTAACAGTGACGTGTTACTCTGTTGTTGTTTTCAAGGACAAAACCTTCTGCTAGTGCGGAGACTTGCTTCAAAGTCACATTTTAAAGTCACTCGCTTCGACGTTACACACACGTGATAGTTAGTATCAACACACTGAACAAAAAAAGAAAAACGTGTTTTTATTTCTCTACACACAGCGTTTAACAGTTAAACACGTGCCTTTGTAGCCCGGAGCCAGTGAAGGGCAACAGAGTGAGGCTTCGCTGCAGGTCGGTTCCTACAGAGACGATCTTTGTTTGGCTTCCTTCGAAGTTCAGTGCGACTTTGTTTGCAGGTCGTTCTCCGCTCATATCGATAATGTTCGTGAAGAAAGTCGGCAAAACGTGTCTTTTGGGGCTGAGAAATGTCTCTGGACGAGGACAGGTGTTCTCTGTGGCTGCCAGGTGGAGTATCATTACCAATATATAACTTTCGAGGCGGACACGTGTTTCAATAATGGCTCAACTAGACGGGCAATGCACGTTAACGTGAATTAATCCTGTGTTTGCATTTACTAAATTAACCTCTTAGGACCTGGCGTCCACATGCGTGGACATCACATTTTAGGTTGTCTATACCATACTACTTAATTCTGCTTAAGGGGGGCCTGATGTCCACATACGAGGCTAATGACTCTGCCATCTAGTGGTGGCAGAAGAGTAAAACACATTACAGGTCAAATTCAAGATGTCAGGGAACACCCCGGGAATTTTGGATGGCCACTCCCGACCCAACCGTCGACCAGGTACGAATACCAAACAAATTTCGTCGCTGATTCTTGTGCAGATATGTATACAAGTGTTGTATGTTGGCCATGGCATGTAAATTTGGTAAAAGTTAGTGATAGTAACGATCTACTATGCCGCTAAACATGGTGTCCACATACGGGGACAGCGGAATTTAGTGTTGTTGAAAATGCTAAAATGTTAGCTAATATGCTAACAACAAAATGTGAGTGTAAAAACGTAGTTTGGGAAGATTTTGGTAGAAAATAATAGTTTACAACAGTACAGACAGATATAACATGATTATGAATAAATGTACATGGTTTTGTATTTGATTAGATAGAAAGATAGATAGCTAGCTAGCTATCTATCTAGCTAGATATACTTTTATTGCCATTCAAAAATATATAGCTACCAGTGCATATCTGAGCATAATAGTTATAAGATCAAATCAAAACAGCAGCATCTGAAGAATAAATATCCATTCATAATGATTTTTCTCATGATTGGATTTCCAGAGCATATTCCTCTGTCAAGAGCAGAGCGGATACTGGGGACAATTGTTGGAGACGACTCAGAGATGGAAGATTTGTCTGACATCGATGATCCTGTGGAGGATGCTGATTATCAACCTCCACCAAAGGCGCTGAACAGCAGTGAGGAGGACGATAGTGGGGATGAGGACCCCATTCCACAGCCCAGTGAGCCCAGCAGGGGACGTAAACGTCACTGTGGTGAAAATGAAGAAGCAGAGAGTTCAGCGACTCGCAGACGTCGGCGTCAGACTGAGCAGGTTGAAGCTGATGGCTCAAATGATGGCCCTGAAGAGCCAACACCAGGACCAAGACGTCAAGGACAGTCCAAGAATGGACGTGGAATGCGCTGGACTGCTACTCCGTTGACACCAAACCTAGTTCAGTTTGAGCATGAGGAGGAAACCGAGCATGACAGAGAAGGCTGGACCCCACTGAACTATGTGGAACAGTATATTGATAAAGATTTGATCAAAATGATTGCAGATTGCTCTAATGCAACATCACTGGCTAGAAGTGGGAACCTACTCAAAACAACTGTTGACGAGGTGTATAATTTTTTTGGTGCCTGTATTTTGATGTCGTGTGTCCCATACCCGCAAATAAGAATGTACTGGTCCAAAGCCTTACATTTCCCTGCCATCACTGAAAGATTCACCCGCGACAGATTTTTCAGACTGAGGCGATCCCTCAAGGTGCTCATTGATGATGACGTTCCAGAAGACCTGAAGAAGTGTGACAAATTCTGGAAAGTGAGACCTTTTCTTGATCGCATTCTAAAAGGCTGCAGGTCTCAGGCTCGGCCAGAATGCGTATCTATTGATGAGCAGATGATTCCATTTACAGGAGCCTGTCCGTGTCGCCAGTATCTGCCAATGAAGCCAAACCCAGTTGGCATGAAAAACTTTGTTTGCGCTACAGCAGATGGCATTGTGCTGGACTTTGACATATATCAAGGTGCAGATGCACTGCGTGAGCAGGTTGAAGAACCAGAAGATCTAGGTCTTGGAAGCTTGGTCATCGACCGTCTGTGTCAAACTCTGCATCCTGGTACAAAGTTGTATTGTGATCGGTTCTTCACAACCATTGCCGGTGTGGAACGAATGATGAAGAAGCAGGTCTACGTGACTGGTACAGTTATGAAGAATCGGGTTGCTGCACCAGTGCAGAAGCTACCAACTGACAAAGCAATGAAAAAAGCTGGAAGAGGCACCTCAGCAGAAGTTACCACTGGAGATGGAAACATTGGCGTAGTGAAGTGGTATGACAATAAACCAGTACTGATGATGTCTGTTGTTCATGCTATTCAACCAGAAGACACCTGCAAACGATGGGACAAGAAACTGAAACGATATGTGACCATCTCACGACCAAGTATTATCCGTGAATACAACTCCAAGATGGGTGGGGTTGACTTGGTCGACAGAATGATGAGCTATTATCGCATGAACATCCGCACTAAAAAGTGGACACTGCGGATGCTAATGCACTTCATGGATCTGGCATTGGCCAACAGCTGGCTACTGTACCGCAAAGATCTTGCTGTATGTGGTACACCAAAGAAGACAATCATGCAGTTCCTTGAGTTCCGCATGGAAGTGGCTAAGGCGTTCTTGGACCAGCGTGACAATGGTGTACCAGAAGACGATGCAGACCTTTCAGAACAAGGGAAAAAAGGTCAAGTGAAGGAAGTGCCCCATATCTCAATCCGCAGAAGGGCCAATGCACATCTTCCAGAGGTGGTCAACCTGAAGAATGCAGCCCGCTGCAGAGCGGCAGGCTGCTCCGGGAAATCACGAGTGCAGTGTGGGACATGCAAGGTGTTTCTGTGCTTGCAAAGGGATCGCAACTGTTACTCTGCTTTTCACACATAGGTGTGAACATGTTCATACAGAAAAAAGGGCATTGTTTGAAATAGTAATAGTTTTGAACTGTATTGTTATTGTTGATAAAAATGGTTTTGCAGCACTTCAAACGAGCCGTAGTGTCGATGTGACTGTGCTGAAGGGTGCAACATATTTTTTCTAGTTTTGTCCTTGCATTTTTTGTTCAAAACATGTTCAAAAACATGTTCATATGTGTTTTGAATGATTGCAAAAGCTGTCAAGAAAAAACAGCTGTGTTCAGGTTGGTAAATAAAGAGTAGAACACTTTATTTCACAATGATGACTTTTGTGTTCTGTGGGAATTTAGACCGAGTGTACACGTATGTGGACATCATTTTTCTCAAAAACTACATCATGTCAAATGATAATTCTTAGTTTGTATACTATTCAGGTCCCAATAAGCCCAAATAGCAAAGAGAAATTAAAAATGCACACCAAATAAAAGCTTGGGTCTTAGGAGGTTAAAACTTCATGGGCCACCGTACGATTTGTAATCGATACGTCATCTGTAGAAGTGGCTGTAAACAACCTTTGAGACACTTCTTGTGCCTGGCCTTTTAAACGCATGCAGCTCTAAATGTATCTTATGCATAACGTCAACATGCTAACGTGTTTTATTTGTATAGTTTTTGTTCGCTTCATTCTTGCTCAATTGCATACAATAAACAATGTAGGGCTCTGACGATTCAACAGAAAAACAATGTTTCTGTTTCATCTATTTGAATAATCAATGAATCGGCAACTAGGTGATTTCATGTTCAGGTTCCAGCTGTGAGGAGTTGCTGCTGATGACTACTGGTTGGACCAAACAAGACATTTGATGACATTAGAATGGATTTTGGGATATCATTTGTATTACAAATTGTGTATATAAGATATACTTTTTTTTTTTAATTATTTATTTTTTCATCATGTACACATACAAGGAACTGGCTTTCACGAGGCGTGCGATTGGTTTAATTCTTCCCAGGCCGCACAGTCAGGGCCGGCAGCCCGTCCCCTCGGCCCGTCCTGAGACCTCCAGCGCCGCGACCCTGATGGACATCGGCACCCGCCGGATCTTCAACGAGGACCACGACATCTTCAGGCAAAGCGTGCGGCGTTTCTATCAAGAGGAAGTGATTCCACACCACGCGGAGTAGGTAGAAGCGTGGCGTTTGAAGTCGTGCCAAACGCATTCAAACTACATCCACGCCTCGCTACAGTCCCTTTTTTGTTTATTTTTCTCGATCCAGGTGGGAGAAGGCGGGTCAGGTGAGCAGGGAGGTGTGGCAGAAGGCTGGAGAGCAAGGCATGCTGGGAGTAATGATACCAGCGGAGCACGGTGGCATAGGAGCAGACCTGTTTTCTGTGGCCGTCGTATGGGAGGAGCAGTGAGTTGTGCTAAAAACTCAAATGTATAAATAAATTGTTCATATCTGAAATGTACCATTAACCTTGACTGTGATTTCTCTGCAGAATGTACTCCAACTGCAGCGGCCCGGGCTTCGCTCTGCACTCCGACATCATCATGCCCTACATCTCCAACTACGGCAGCGAGGAGCAGATCAAGCGCTTCATCCCCGAGATGACTGCCGGCCGATGCATCGGCGCCATCGCCATGACGGAGCCGGGAGCCGGCAGGTCAGGACCCGCCGGCGCCGCCCAGAATCACCGATGCTGTTCTAGCTTTGACGAGCCTGCGGTCTTTCCCCTTTCAGTGACCTCCAGGGCGTGAAGACGTACGCCAAGCGGGACGGCAGCGACTGGATCCTCAACGGCAACAAGGTAACGAGTCTCACACACACACACACACACACACATGCGCACACAAAAAATAAATTGTCGTTTGATTGCATGGCGGTGTCACCTGTCTGGCCCCGCCTCCCCTCTCCAGGTGTTCATCTCTAACGGTTGGATGGCCGACGTGGTGGTGGTCGTGGCCGTGACGGACCGCGAGGCGAGGTCGGCCGCGCACGGCATCAGTCTGTTCCTGGTGGAGGACGGCATGAAGGGCTTCCAGAAGGGCCGCAAGCTGGAGAAGATCGGCCTGAAGGCCCAGGTGATGGGGCTCGGGGGACTCGGGGGCGGGGAGGGTCTTTCTTCGTGTCGCCGATTACGGTCGTCTCACTATTTTCCTTCCGTCGCAGGACACGGCTGAACTGTTTTTTGAGGACGTGCGGCTCCCAGCTGACGCCCTCCTGGGCGAAGCCAACAAGGGCTTCTACTACCTGATGAACGAGCTGCCGCAGGTGAGGACCACCGCTCCGTTGGCGTGTTTGTTTGAGCCTTTCTTTATTTATTGTTCTTTCCTTGTGCCGTGAACTTGTTCTCCAACATTGATACATGCAAAAAGTGTACTCTATCCTGTTGAGGTGCCTCTTCATTTCGCCGGTTTGTGTGGTTTCCTCTCTTTTTGTGGCGAAGGAGCGTCTGGCGATCGGTGGCATGGCCATAGCGGCCTGCGAGTTCATGTTTGAGAAAACCAGGAGCTATGTGATGCAGAGGAAGGCTTTCGGCAAGACCATCGCTGATCTTCAGGTCTGTAGGACAAGGTCTTCAACATCTCCTGTCCCGTCTTCATCACACTCTAAGAGAATAAAGCGTCTAACTAGTTCTCTCTGAGAATACACATCATTGCGCCTTGGCTCCTCAGACCGTGCAACACAAGCTGGCAGAGCTGAAGACTGAGATCTGTGTGGGCCGAGCCTTCGTAGACAACTGCCTGACGCTCCACGCTGAGAAACGTCTGGACGCGGCCACGGCTTCCATGGCCAAGTTCTGGTGAGGATGTGTTTTTATATTCACCAGCTTCTAATCTAAAAATAAAACCTATCGCTGCCGTTTGCTAATGTCCTTTTGGCTTCTCTGCAGGGCTTCTGACCTCCAGACCAAGGTGGCCACTCAGTGCCTGCAGCTCCACGGAGGCTGGGGCTACATGTGGGAGTACCCCATCGCCAAGTAAGTGTCACGTGACCTGGGCAACGGGGGAGGCTGGGATGCCAGCACAGTGTTTGTACTCCAGTCCACCCACAAGTCACTGAACTGGTGTCTGTCTTCTTCAGGGCGTTTGTGGATTCCCGGGTCCAGCCCATCTACGGGGGCGCCAACGAGATCATGAAAGAGCTCATCGCCCGCACCATCGTGAGCCGGAAGTAAGCAACTGGTTTTCACTGGTGAACGAGCCTGGGGACAGTGGGCTGGTTGCATGGATGGTTGATAATCTGTAATCAAGCACTTTTTATAAGAAGAAAGAGCACTTTATTCCTGCTACAAATTAAAAGCTCAATGTGATGTTCGAGGTTGACAAAAAAACAGGACTAATGGCTCCATCGCTTCTCAACAAAGGAAAATAATCGATTTTACGTAAAAGGTGTTTTTGTAAATGTTATTAGTTGCTTTTGTGTCCAATATGTCGTGACAGAATTGATTAAAATTGTAGATGTAAATGCTTTTATGGCAGCTTTTATGGGAAATATCCATAAATTCAGTAGCTATGAACTATTTTTACCTGACAAGTTTAATTCAGAATCTACAGAATATTCACTTTAATGTTCTGCACCTGTTCTGAATCAGTACGGTAAGTCATTTTGTCAGCAACACATTGTTGTTTAGAGAGAGAGTTGTTTGTCTGAGACAAAATGCTACAAATGAGTTATTATTATTTTATCATCTTAAGAAGTGAGCTGAGGCGTGTGGTGAATTAAAACCGTGTAAATCAGCATCAGCTTCCCTTGTGCATTGTCTTATTTCCACCAGTAGGTGGCAGCAGATGCACGGACAAAGCTGGCACAGACGTGGCAGCGATGCCGACTGTTGAATGCGAGTGAGAGCATCGTCGTTCTTCTTTTTGTAGATGAAATTGTTCCCGCATACAACACCAGTGTTATTAAAGAGATGCAACGTTTTCATACATCACACCACCGCGTGTTTGCACCCTCGTGGGTTTGCTGCATGCCGGTCTGACTCCATGATGTCCCCCCTCCCCCCAGTAGAGGAGGCAGATGGCATTCCCACCACGCCTCACCTGTGGGGGACAGAAGTGCAGCTACTGCCCACTGAAGCATCTTCCTCCCATCCTCTTCCCCCGCTGCCTCCTTCCCCACTCTCCCCTCTCCATCACGTCCACGTTATCCCCTCCACTCTCTCTCCTCCTCCCCCTCCCATCTTTTGCCATGTTTCCTCAGCAACAGCCACACCCCGGTGCCTCAGCTCATTTCCACTGCGGCCAGCACTTCCTCAGCGACGCGGCCCAGAAAGCCTTTTAACAATGACTCGACATTTCACAATTGGCACCTGCTGAGTGCATCAGTCCGGCTTCGTGCAGGTGTGCACCTGTGACCAACTGCATGCATTTGTTGCACATCCTCCCCTCCATCCCTTTTAAAACATTGCACACATATAAATACAGCATCAATGAGGGATTGCCTGTCATGCATGCTGCAGCTACACAATCCCGTTGCGCCTCCTCTGCTGCACTTACGGTAGCGTCCCGCGCGGTGGGAGGGGCCAGAGGGCCCCGCACCGCTCTCATTGTCGCTCCAGCTCTCCTCACTCACACGGGGTGTTAGTGCCGCTCAGCAGCCCGAACCTCCAGGTAAGAGCCGGCGCTTTGTTCATCGCGTACCGGCACACCGAGGCTTTGCGTCTGCGCCGCGTGCATGTCCACCTTCCGGCTGTTTTTCAGTGCAACACCTTCGGCTGTTAAAGTTTATGAAGGGGGAAAAAGCCCCGAGTGGCTCTTATTGTCTATATTGCCGTGCACTAATCCTCAACTGTCGTGTCCGTGAACGCGTCATGGTCCCATGTACAGTAATGAGTGAATTAAGGATGCGGATGTAATCTCGACGGGGAGTTTTGTAACTTGGCATCGCTTTACATTTTAGATTCGGGAGGAACATGTAGATGTAGTGCACGTGCAAAATGTGTCAAATTGTGTTTAATTTGCGGGTTTTTAATTTATTTTTGTGCTGCCTCCTGGTGCGCCTCTCGCCGCTGCAGCAGCCTGCGCCTTTTGTTCTGGTCCACGCCTGTATGGTGCTGAAACCTGCCCCCCCCCTCCTCATCACTCACACACACACACACACACACACACACACACACACACACACACACACTGCAGCACAGGAGAGCAGACTAACCTGCGAAGAAAGGCAGGGGCTTTAACGTGTGGATTATTCATCCCGCCCTGCCCACGGCCGTGGGTATGGGTGTAGCCCTGCTTGTAGTTGGCATCTTGTCTGCCACAGTCAGTTGTCATCACCGGCTTGCATCAGCAAAAGGCTGCATGACTTGCATTGGATGTATACAACACATGCGTTGTGATGTCATTTGCGTGCTTAAGTTGCATTAGTTGCACTAATTCTGTGATGGCAGCAGAGAGCCACCTGATGACCAGACCCAGATTCCTCTCTCGTGCGGCTCGTAATGGCCCCTGATGGGTTGTGATGTCTCTTTTATATCACAATCAGCCAAAGATAATGATCTAGAAATGTCCAGACCTCCATTAAGCAGGGATCCGGTCCAAGCCTGCCTCCTCTCACTGTCCTACATCCTACGAGGATGTAGACTGAAAAACCCCTCGCATGCTGATGATGTTGGCTTTGGTTCACGATGGGGTCGGTTTGGACTGGAAGTAGATGAGATTCCTCCTGAGAACAGGTAGGTGTGCAGCTCAGAGGGCTCTCTTCTTGCTTTGAGGTCTAGTAACTTGACACGCTGTTAAATAGAAGCGTAAGACACCCGGTTTGCTGGATTTATTTGATTAAAAAAACGTGCAATAAATGTGCAGGAGTTTGTTTTCCTAAAGTGTTTCCTGTGAGCGTTGGGAGGTGTATTAAGTGTGATGGTTACTTATATTGAATATTGATTTAAGGCCAACCATGGAGGTTTGCGGGTGTCGATTAACATCTCATACTACGCAAAGAATGGGCAGAAAGATACACATTGTGCATTTAGGTTCATTTATAATTCAGTCAAGCCTTGAACTGGAACCATTAACTCCTCGCTCATATAAATGTAGGTTATGTGTTTCTTGGCTGAGGCTGACAAAGTTAGTTAGTGTGTGTATCAGGCCAGATTGGGCTGAGTCTAATCACCGATGGGGTAATTGAAATGACCTTAATCACGACACGGCAGGTTGTGTCTCCGTGTGTTTGCATAAGCCACGAAAACACAACTTCTAAGCATCTCAGATTTCTGTGTTCGCGGGACATTCTCAGCCCACGTCCTGCTTTCTCCCACCACCAGGAAACCCTATCCGCCTCCCGAGCACCACGCGGGAACGCCAAGTAAACTTCCCATGGTCAATTCTGGTTAGGTGCTCCGTCAAAACGCTGAAACCACAGAACCGCTCTGCGCTCCACTGACATCAAGACACGCCGAGTTGGCCGCTGGGACTAACTGTACTGGAACAACGTTGGGAGGAAAGCTCAGTTTCTGGATTTGTTTGGAGATCGTGGGTCTGATTCCGGTTTCGTGTGTTGGTGAGTGCGGTGTGGTGTCACAGGTGTTTGAGGCCTCTTTGTCCCCGGCTGCTCCGCCCGTTTGAGGCCTTCTCCCTACAGGTGTCTAATGGGAGCTGGCAGAACTGTGCCTTAAGTCTTGACTGTGAGAGGAACCTAATCTAATTTGCATACGTAAGAGGGACCAAGCGGCCCACTGACCTGCATGTGGAGCGTACACACACACACTTCTTCATGGGTGCTTTTCCCATTGAGGAATGGGAACTGAAAAACTGACGGTTTGAGGTAAAGTAAGTCTCTTAAAGGGACATTGGGCTAAACCATTGTGCTGTAACAATAGGGGACAGACGGGCATGTACTCGCCAGCAGCTAAAGCTGTTGGGTGGCGGCTAAGACGGCAAAGATCTTAGGAAAAAGCACAGCTCGTACAAGCTGGGGTCCAGATGTTATTGAAACAGCTGTTAAGAAAATGCAGATGTGTTCTTCTTTATTGGGATTCTTGAAGTTAATGTGGAGGACGCAGGTGTTTAGGTTTATTGAGTTGGAGGAACGGCGTTAATCCGGCGCTGGCGTCCATCCCGTGACCTCCTCTGGGTCCGGGGCGGCCTCTCCAACCCCGTGGCTGTCTCCATGTACGGCCGACTGGCACCCGGCCTCTCAAACCGACCCTGACAGCCGGCGTCACATTTCATTCCTCACGGGCGATGCCCCGCGACAGAGAGGACTCTCACTCGGGGCATTCCCAGCAAACTCTCCCCACATATTGGCATCCGTGATAGTCTCCCTGTGTCGTAACCGTTAGCTAATCGGCGAGGGTTGATCCATGTGCCTCAATCTCATCTCCCTCCTCGAGAACCCTCTTCTTTATTTAGATCAGTTTGTGTGTTCTCAAAAGCACATTCCAAGAAGAAGGAAAAAAGGATGCTGCAGGAAGTCTGCTCGGCGGGGTCATGGCATCGTACGAGTGCAGCTTTTAACTTATTGTTTGAGGTTTCACGCCCATAATTGGGACACGAGAATGCAGGAAACTGGGCTGTTGACATGTTCTGGATAATATTATGTCTGTCGCTACATGTAGCCAGCTGGACCCCTGCATCTGTTTTAATGTCAACAACACAAAGGAATTGTTTTTTTGGGGGCCTTGCAGTTGAATGTGTAAAGGAATGGGACAATTTTCATTGATGGATGACAAATTATGTATTTTTTGGCATGGGTTTTAGGCTGTTAATGATATTTTTTTGTCAAAGACAGACATATTTAATTTAATAGTAACCTAAATGATGAACTAGCAGTTACAGTGGAGGCCGCTGCTGGTTTCCGGAGCCATCAGTGAGCCCGAGTGTCTCCCTGAATGGGTCAGGGTCCTCCACTTAGCCCGGCGTAGCGGCTAAGCTACGTAGCGCCGAGCCTTTATGATTTCCAGATGTTCGGGCGAAACAGCGAGGTTGTGTTCTCCCCATCTTTTTGCAAACAGCGGACTGGCAGCGGCTGCAGACTGAAAACATGGGGCGCAGTGTGCTGGAGGAATCAAAGGGCCTCATTGTTGGAGGCCCCTGTATTGTTAGAACGTACACGCTCCGGTTTTTATGGCCATTTTTCTTCTCCATTGCATCTCAACTTGACTGTGTGTTTTTTTTTTTTTCTTCTTCACTTGGTCCATTAAGGAATCTAATGTCATGGATATAAGTCTCCGAGGATTCAAGGCTTCCTAAATGAAACCAGAACACGTCTTTCACTGTGTCGGCGTGTGCATCTGCCGTGTTTCGGATGCGTGGAAAACCCCCACGATTCACGGGAAGTTCACAGTGGAGCCAGTGTGAGACGTAGAAGCAGATGCAGGCCGACATCACGGTCCTGTGAGTCTGGTTTTTAACTGGACTGCAGCAACACGGCAGCTGACTGTGTGTAGTGGACCTCCTGGCCCGCTTCCAGGAAGGGGTTTTCACTGTGACCGCCACTGCAAATGCCTGAAGAGGGACTTACCGGCAGATCTGAAGTCTGCTGTTAGATATGTAACAGGCGGAGGAAGATGAAGAGCGATGAAGGATGTCATTCCCTGGGAATACATTTTTAAAAATGCACCCTCACACTGCACTGTAGTGGGTTCCTCTTTCCCAAATGTCCCCCTATCTGGACTGTCTGTTGTTTTCAAGTGTTGACTGTGCCGACTGCCCCCATCGGGGCCATCGAGGGCCCCCCTCACCACGGCAACCCCTGCCATGGAAACCAGCCCCTGAAAGGAATGAGCCTTTTGAGGGCCAGTGTGTAGAGGAGACCCCGTTTGTTCCCTCCGTAGTAAGAGGCTGCAGGCGGGGCCTGGAAAACGGTGTTCACACGTTTTCTGTTCCTTTCCACCTGTGAATCCCCGCGATTGGAACGCTGAGGGTCCGGGAGCGAACTCTTGTTGTCGTTCCTCCTCTTGCAGCATCATGTTGTGTCAATGGCGGCCGCTGTTCGGTGGAGGCAGGGTGGGAGGCTGCCTCAGGTCACCTCATTAAATCAAAGAGCATAAATCCCGGTGGAAGAGGGGAGCCGTCGGCTTTACTCCCGAGCATCAACAGATGCTCGTGAAGGGCCTCTGGGGGAAGGCAAGTCTCTCTTGTTAATGCTGACAATAGCCGGTGATAAACCGGGGACACACTGAAGAACGTGGGCTCCCAGGCCAACGGTTTCATCCCAAGCAGATCTGGTTTCACGGAGAAAGTGTAAATCTTCGGGGATAAACTACAATAAAATGGAATAAACTCAAGTGGCTGACTGTAAAGGGAAACTTTCCCATAGAGATAGTATTAAAGCTTTTACATTCCCTAATATATATCCTTTGCGTGTATCGTTCTGCCCGTTCTTTGTGTTACTTGTGTAGCTTTTATGGATCGTAAGATCAAATCTGTTCTCCGTCTCTTAGGAACTGCAAACCTGTCTGCCGTGTTTTACCTCCGCCTCACATTTCCGGCCTGCAGAAGTCCGGGCTGCAGCTGGTTGTTGATACCGGCATCTTTTCTTCAGACTGTGTCGCCTGTTGAGTCCCAACATTACAGGCGCATGCGTCCTGACGTTATCTCTGCTCGGGCCCGCTGTCTCCTACTAACTGTGTTGTGTTAGGTCTCCATTGTTCATGCAACTCTCTTTTAAAGCGCCGCGTGAAATCTGCACAGAAATCTGCATCGCAAGAAACGGCATGCTTGTGGTCTGTGATTAGCCGCGTCACCTGCAGAATCCTCGCTGTGTGAAGCCACCAGCTCTTTTGTCTGCGCGCCGCCGGCCGCCAATTATTGACGTTGTCCCTCCTTTTGCCTCCGCTCACCTGTCCCCAACCCCCCACCCCCCCCCGTGGCTCTGCATGGCCACATTCAAATGCTAATCCGCTGCCATCTGCTTTCTACCTCTGTGGGTGGAGGGGGGGTGAAGGAGATGCCTCCCTGTCCACGGTCGCTACGGGGTAGGGAGGAAAATCCCTGAGCTCCTTGCTCCCCGGGGGGGCTTGCCAGGCTGGTCGCCGCCTTTACACCCTAATCAAGGCACCCTGCACCCCCACCTCCTTTAGCTCTGTTCTCACCCCATCAGGGGTCACCCGTACAGAAGGCAGAGCAAGGCTCTAAAGGAGTTACCCCTTTATTCGGGTGCAATGGACCTGAGAATAATAGACCTGTTTGGCTGCCTGATGAGAGGCTTCCGGCCTGAGAAGTCAATCCCTGTCGGTGGAAAGTCGTAGCGACGGTTCAAGACCGCCTCTCTTCTCGCTAATCGAGTGACGCGGACGTGATTTACACGCAGCGGCAGAATTATTGAACCTTCGCTCCCACTCTTGAGTGGGAACACTTTCTTCGGCTTGTTCTTCTGAGTGGTTTGCACGTCAACTGGTATTTTTGTGTGTGTGTGTGTGTGTGTGTGTGGGATCGGGATGACATAATAGAGTATATTTTAGCAGTCACTGCAGGAAGTTCCTCTTCTTGCTCGTAGCCTGTTTTTTAGATTGCAATAATATCATATGATGTGTAAATGACCCCTCTCGTGGAGTCGATGTATTCGTGGGATGTAGTTGAGATGCATTTTGTGGCTCCAACACAAGCACACAGACCCCTTAAGGCAGATGCGGTAAACCCATTGGATTAAATACAAAAATGCATTGTCGGGAAGCTTAAGTCGAGGCTGTTTTTCTTACTTCATCATGGGGGTGCAGTAAATGTAATTTTCAATTAACTACGACACAAATCTGGGAGAGATTTCCATGAGTACTTTAAAATACATTCTCTCGCAGCGAAATGTAATAAGATGGATCACCAACTTCAGCCCAAGGATGATGATGATAATGAAAAAAAGTGTAATAACTCTGGAATGAAAACACTACTGGCCCCGAAGACGGCTGTGACAAATGTCCCCAAAACCTCACGCACCGCTTTCCCACCGCGGATCAGACGAAAGGTCATCGCAGAGCTGATGCAAACAGGAAGTGAAGCCCCTCCCCCTCCCTTCCAGCCTTTATCTCCCCGCTGATTCAGCACAGCTTCACGCCTCTCAAACCAGGAGACACTGAATGCATTTTTTATCTGCAGTAGCTCGTACGATCTGGAGGCCCGGCTATTTCCTGCGCCGGGCGGCGTTCCCGTCTCCTGCGAGCGACGAGGCGGCGCTTTAATCTGCATCCACATCTGAGTAATGAAAACCCAAAGCGCCGTCTGGTTGGGCCTGCACGCCATCGCTCCGTCCACCGCGTCTGCACGGGGCTCTGTGCGTGGCGGCGGCGGCGTCCCGAATGCTGACCGTTCCCTTTCCGCCGGTGATGAACGGTTCAGTTTGTCTCTGCATAACGGATGAGTCACGACAGGAAGTCAGACTCTCAGGTTTTGATTTCACCGCTCCGCTTCCCGTTTTTTTCCCACGTAGTTTAGTTCAGTCTATTTGCAGGAACTTCCATTTATGAAGGCGTGAGTGGAATCTGTAGAGAAATATCTTCCCTCGTGTAATTTACTGTCAGTCGATCCTTTCCAAGGATTCAGAGGTACCAGGTTCATGCTCAAGCTCGTTTATTTCCCACTACGTCGCCCCTCCGCCATCGCAGTCGTTGGGTTTCCCCGATGGAGCCGTTGTGACTCATCCCAGTGTCATGGAAACAAAGTACCACACGGCTGCTGTGCAGAACAACTGATGACTGGATTCAACTTTTTGGGCACATTTTTGAGTATTTCTATTGGACACTGAAGAAGAAATGAGCAGTTTCAGTCGGGATTGAGCGCCTGAATTAGGCTTTCGACAGCCATCCTGACAAATGCCCCCTCGCTGGGCTTTCTTTTCTTCATATCATCGGACATAATGAAATAGCCGGAGAGACGTATCCGGCGCCGTAGTTGGCTCCAAGCATGTCCAGCGAGTTGATGATGGATGACCCCGCCCTCGAGGCCCCGAAGTGCACATTATCATTATCGCTTCGCCACGTCAGCGCCTTGCACCTGGGACGCTGCACTGCTCTTTAATAACGCCGGCTTCATTCTCCACTCCTTCCTCTGTTGTTAATGGAAACTAACCAGAGATTCCCAGGCAACGAGCCCCCCCCCCCCCCCCTCCCTCCTCCAGCCTCTCATCTGCCTTAAGAGCCTGCTCTCCACTAACAGGCCGCACTTAGAGCACCTAGAGGTGAAACATGTCGAGATGCTTCCTGCCGATGAAGGGAAGACGCAGAGGCGCTGGTATTAAAACGGTTTTAAAAGGCTGTTTGAGTTGATTGAAGACTTTTGTGTTCTGTCAATTCTTTTGTTCCTCGCCAGCTCTGTTGAGATTTACTTTTTAATGAAGTGTCGAGGTGTTTTTGCACGTTTTTATCTCTCAAAATTGCACAAAAGTGCCCGCTGCGTAATTTTATCTTTTTATTCCCAGGATTCAAAGCAGCCGTCGTTTACAGTTCATTTCTGTGCACGGTGAAAATGAGTGGTTAGACTTGGTGTGGTAGGGCGTGTACATATTTGTTGAATTACAATTGACTGACTGTCATAAAATGTGGAGACATACGGCAGCAGCGGGGAAGAAAATGACAGCTAGTCACAGTCAATTCTTCATACATTTGTATGTTTAGGATATTCCCAATAAATCAATGATTTAACAATCAGTAGATGCCTCAAAAGTGAAATGAATGGAAATCCACAGCTGCTTGCGATGGTTAGCAAAGATTTTTTTATGGGGCTTAAACATGCAGAACTATACGCCTGGTCCTTTAGGAGCAGCGGAAAATTTGTTTTCCAATTTAAAAATAAGATGTCAAAACATAACACATTGTTATTCATTTCTCACGAGGGCAGCGGCTGCAGTTTTCCCCATTCGCAGCGGCCAAAAATCAACATCGTCTCTATTCCCGAGCCTCCTGCCATGACTCATTCTTTTTTTGGATGATGGGAGGAGGAGGAGGGGAAAAAGTGCGGGCTTGCTTGTTTTGGATGCTTCACTGACGGGGCGGTTTCTCATGCCTTGCCCGAATGACAGAGTTGCCCCATAAGACGTGACAGCTGTTGACTCCAGCCCGGGGATGTGTTGTGTCTGCTGCTGTCATTTATTGGTGTTTACACGCGCCAAGGATGTGGGTCCTTTGAATGCACCCTGTAGCTGTTGGGTATCGCATAGTGTGTGTGTGGCCGTGGTGTGTGTGTGTGCATGAGAGTTGTGACATCCTCCCACTGCTGCAGTAAAAGTCCTGTGCAGCTGCCTCCCCCTCCCCCTCCTCCTCCTCCCTGCCCGTCCCTGATGACTTCCAGAAACTTCCGCTCTTCAACTCCGTCCCAGTGACACGTGTGTCCTCTCTCCTCCCAGCCGTGGGGGAAGCAATCCAGCATCTGTATCTGAACAGTCGCTGATAGTCCAGTAGTGACGTCTGTGTTGGCGGTTCCAAGAGTTGTAAATTGCAAATTTGTGGAAATTGGATTGATTTTTGGGTGCATTAATGCCTCTATGACGGTGCTGAGCTCTAACTGGCCTCCTGCTGGAGCGCCTGACCACTGGGGGCCTGGATCTCGGTGCTCCCTGTGTAGGTGCTAATTTAGAGCAGATGGCATGTGCTCAGAAGTCCCATCAACAGGAAATGGCTTAGGAACGGGGACATCCCTGCTACAAATTACAGCCGTTTACCTTCCCCCGCTGGTAACCTGCCCTCTCGGTGATCCGCTGAAGAGAGACGCACTCGAGAGATCCGACATCTACTACTTTTTTTTTTTTTTTATTTGCCTCGCTGTTTCTGTGCCCTCTGTGGGCGTGAGCGCATCATCGCCAACCTTTTGGAGTCTCACTTCTGCTTGAATGAATTATGTGTTTGCTTTGCTGCGCTCACCCTGCAGGTACAGACGAGCATCACGGCCCAAACAGAGGAGGAAAATCGAGCTTCTGAATTAGAGAAGGGGCACCTGAGGCCAAAGTTCTTCAACAGTGGTTTTGGGGTTAGGGGGGAGGAGCCAATTTGTGCGCTAAATGACTCATCTATGCTGTAAATTAGCTTCATCCCTTCTGTGCTGTTCTTCTGCCTTTTTCTACCCGCTGGTGTTTTACTGGGGCAGTAGAGCGGGCCGTGTTCCCTGTGGGTAAAAAGCATGTTGTGATTTCTTTCCATGGCGTAATATGGGCTTCTTGTACAGTAGCCTGTCTCAGTTCAGCCCCGGGTGCACGGACGACTTCAAAGCCCACGGCTACACCCTGTGGTTAGTGTAAAGCCGGACACACACACACACACACACACAACCTGGCAGGGAGTTGATATAAACGCCACGCTACACACGCCCTCAGACGGGCACAAATTTATTTAAGTCCATAAAAACGGCTGCGTTCTCACCCCCGAGTTCCCCCACAAACACTCATGCATGCACGACCCCTCCTCTTCCTGTCCTCAAATCATGCCTGTGTTTTATAAGGGCCTCTTTGGGGCATATTTCACATTTGAGGAATTTCCTGTGTTCTGCTTTTATCAGAGGGGAACGACAGTCCACGCACACACAGGCCATCTTTAGCCTGTCAGCATGGGAGGCTGTGAGTGTGTGTGTGTGTGTCTGAGTGTGTGTGACCTCATTCAACACATGCATACGAATGTGAGAGACAATCTGAACCCAGAGAGGCCATCCTGCTGGGTGGTAGAGAGGAAGGAGCAGTTTCCGTCCATCAAAGTTAATTTTTCTCCAGTGGCGGTCCGGCTGCCACTGGAGAAAAGGGTAGCGCGTGTGTGTGTGTGTGTGTGTGTGTGTGTGTGTGCATATGTTATTGGTTGTGTTTGTGATTTGCAACACGATAATTGAGACGGTCTGACGCTCTCTTTTGCAGCCATTATCGGGCTGCAAATGAGCAGCCCGATAATGCGTGAAAAGTGCTTTTCACAAGCCTTGGTACATTCTGATTAATGACGAGTGGCTGTGTTGTTGGGCAATAGTGTCAATATAGTTTATTTTTCCAAAAACATGAATGAAGTTTAGTACACCTTAAATAAAGAATCTACTGTAGTTTTATCACTCTTATATTGAGTCATTTTTTAATTTTTTTTGCATTTGGGCTCAAGTTTGACAATCAATGGACAACTGGTAGAACCACTAGCCTTTAGCATTGAAGCTGTGTCGTCAATGCCATGTTGCACAGTACGTGACATCCAGAAAGTGCCATCACTTTACTGTAACTCACAAAAATATAATATCAATAAGTTGCCCTGGAAGACTCTGTGTGAAAGAACAAGGTGTTTTTGTAAGCCGTGCTTCCAGGAGGCGGGGCTTTGGTGTGGTGTCTATATGCAGAGCGCTCTCCGGGGATGCAGAGGATCAGCTTCTGTGTCTTGTCTAGCTGCTCTGAACAGACTGACCTTTGACCTCTGACACCAAAGTCCTCAAACAAGCTTTTGACCATGAGTGAGAGAGTTCGCCAGCTTCATATCTCTGAAAATGTGTTGTTATTGAGCGAATAGAGAGCTCTGGGAAAAACCATGAAATGCAGAACTCCAGAGTTTTTGATGATCTAATTGGAAGTGATCATAAATTTGATGACATTAGATGAAAGGTATATGCTTGACCTGGCCGACTGGGCCTGCGCCACACGCGAATCTGCTAACCTTTAAACAGAAAGCCAGATCAGCACGGATTTGGGTAATTAGATTTCCCATGGTCTTAAATCTAATTACTATTTGTTTAGAGCAAACAACAAAACAAGCAGATGTCGCTGTGTTTTCTACCGTTTCAAGCCCAACGGAGAGGTTGTTGTGGGAAACAGACGTCGTGCTGGAAAGAGATTGCTCTCGTGATCCCACCGCGGCTGGAGCGGCGATCCGATCCTCGGGCTTTAACATGCGTCTGCCAGTGGCGGCGATTACACGGTCCATGTCTGGGTGAAAGCATTAACATGGCACTGACTGGGAGGCTTACAGTTAAGTGTATACTGCAGGAGAAAATGAATGTTTAAGGTATTTCTGGTATTTTTCCAAGAAGCAAAACCGTTAAACTTCTTTTTTTTTTTAAGTGAGAAGTATTGATTTTTATCATAGACTTCTATACAATCTGATACATTTTTGCAACCTCAGGAGTCGCCCCCTGCTGGCCATTAGAAAGAATGCAAGTTTGAGACACTTCTGCATGGTTACTGCTGGTTTGTTGAAAGTGATGTTTTTTTAGTTGAATTATGGGAAGTGTAGGATCCAGTGGATATCTTGGCCACAAGCTACATAACCAGATAATACATAACCTGATAAAATACATAACCTAAATGTGTTCAACTCGCTTGTTTTTTTTTCCTGCAAACAGTCAAAAACCCAAAGATATTAAGGTCACAATGATGCAAAATGGAGAAAATCTTAATCAAAATTGTTACATTTGATTGATGCCATGTTTTACTTTTAGCTGCATGTGTTTTGATTATCTTTCACCATCCCCCTCTTAGTCTCAACTTTCCTCCACCCTCCGTGTCCCAAAGCACTTCTCCTAATCTTTAATCCATATCTGCATGTATTCATAACTGCCCTCTGCTCTCTCGTGAAACCACAGCAGTTCACCCAAAAAACAAGAGCTGGAATTACATCTTTGATGATCCTTGTGTTCGATGACGCAGCACCGCTGAGGCCACCGCGTCGTCTTCTCAAGCACCTGCAATAAATTTGCCCGCTCGGTGAAATCCGGCTTGTGCTAATGCTGCTGCGTCTTTTAAAAGCTTGAGTCATGATTTCAGAGGGCGGGAAGCGAGTCTGAATGAATGTTTGTTTTTCAGAAGAAGCAGATTATGCTTAATTTGTTAACCTTCACAATGCAGAAGAAACAGGATAAATAGCATTAAAGAAAATCACATTATTATCCGTATCCGATGTGGTTTTCGGGGCTACTTACTTGGAGTAAAAATGAACGCGAGACCTCCTCGCCGAGACGGTCTTCATGCTGGATTTGGTTTCCAAGCTCTTCGATGAAATCTCCCATCCAAATCTGGATGAAGGGGTCCGGGCAGATTACGGCAAAACCTGCGAGGATCCATTCAGCTAATCCTGATCATAGTGAGTTGGCTGCTCCCCAATCTCACTGCTGGGGAATCAGCTATCAACCCGCATCCCCCATTCCCAATAAAGGCAATGCGATTGACCTACCTTTTTTTTAATTTGGGATTAGGCGTCAGGTTTAGTGTGTGTGTGTTTGTGTGTGTGTGTCGGTCAAACGCAGGGTAAACAAAACGTGTAATCCGGTGACGGCGAGTTCATCCCGCCGCTGCGTCTGTTGACAATTTAGGTGGCGGGAGATTGGCGTTAGCGCGGCAGCAGAGGCTGATGGGAGATTAGATGCCGGTGGCTATGCTAGCTGGCTCCGGGCGAGGCCTCGCTCTGTAATCAGAGCTGGCAAAAGGCCTCCCCGAAAGGCGGCTGGCGTTGACGGGGCCGTCTGCGGCTCTCCAAGCTTTTATCCCCACCCCACCCCATGGCACCCAACCGTCCCTTCATTCTCCTTATCGCTAATCTCCCCTCCTTTTCCTTCCACCCAACGCCGTGGCGCTCGGTTCGTCATGAGCTCAACAAACGCCCTAAACGATCTCTTAATTCAATTTGACAGCGGGATTATTTTATCATTTGAAATATCTCATTTGTTGTCGTGTTTTTTTTTTTTTACTTCATCTGGTCCCAGACGGTGACAAGTTGATTACAGTGCTTCTCTGATGGCTCTTTCTCTCTCTCCTCCCTGGAACAAGACAAGCTAATGAAGGGACTGAGGGCGGATGCGATGTGGGATGGAAGCAGCACGGCTGGCTCGCTCCGGTCCCCCTCTTCCTCTAATTTCTTTTTTTATAAGTGGTTTCGGGACTCGTATGTAGACGTGTGCTTTGATTGGGCCTCACGTCAGCCTCCGTGGTCGGTGGGTGGTTTGGCCATCGTGTTGGGGAGTGTCCCTCGACGTCGTACTGGTTTTCTTTAGTGGGTTCATGTATTTCCTCCAAGTATAGTGTCAGAAGTCTGTTTTAATACTCGTCTTGTTTTGAGTATCAACACAGTGACCCGTGTTGCACCACAACAATGAGCGGAAGGACGAGAAAAGGACCTTTATTGATGCAACAAAGGTGGTTTCAGGCATTTTAAAGTATGAAAAATGTTCTGCTGGTATTGGGGGAAAAAGCCTCTTAATGATGCCTTTCTTATAAATCATAACACATGAGCGTGTGCATGTATTCATTCCCTTGTTTGGTTTCTTTCGTTTTCTATTTATTTATTCAGCTCCCCACATTTGTACTCATTCGTGCATTCTGATTCATCCTTTTCGCTCATATTCTCTCTTATTTATTCCTAACTTTGACATCGCTCGAGATCCAAAGACTGGGACCATTGTGAGCCCGGGACTGGAAATGCAGCTCATCTCATGTGGTTTTTGGGGTTGGTGGAACGAGCAGGGAATTAGCCCCCCCCCCCCCCCCCCCCCCCCCCCGATCCCCCCTCTCCGCCTTTGTCTCAGTGCTGCTGCTGCAGTCGGCCATGCCTGCAAATGAGCACCGGGACAGAGCGATTATTCAGCACGGGGCAAGCCCCGCACCCCTCTTTCTGCGCTCGCTGCCATGTTTAGATGTTGCACGCATTCATAACGTGCACGCCTTTTTTTGTGAGCAAAATCTTCTCCACGGGCGCGCTGAGTGGAGAATGAAATATGCTGCTGGAAAGGCCTCGGAGAGAGGTTCATCTCGGAGCGCAATTCCCTCGGGGCCGGATGAGCTTCATATCTCTTTCAAACATGAAGTAATGTGGCTGATGCGTGCACACAAACCCGTGTGTGTGTGTGTGTGTGTGTGTGTGTGTGTGTGTGTGTGTGTGTGTGTGTGTGTGTGTGTGTGTGTGTGTGTGTGTGTGTGTGTGTGTGTGTGTGTGTGTGTGTGTGTGTGTGTGTGTGTGTGTGTGTGTGTGTGTGTGTGTGTGTGTGTGGCATCAGCCATCTCTGTCAGCGTGGCGCTGCTCCTGTGACTCCTGTTCACTTTTTCTTTTTCCCCGTCTCTGCAGAAGCCGCTGCCTCGCCCCTCCACCCCACCTTGAGCCCTCTCTGCAGACGTAACCAAAAAAAAGCTGCCCTACACCCCACCAGGTGAGACGTTTGTTTCCTTCATTTCGCCGAAAAATCTTTTCATGCACTTGCTTTATTGCTGGAGATGAAGACGTCGATCTTTCCTTTCAGTGCCTCTTTCGCCTCCCCGAGCCCGCCTATCCTCTCTAATCAATGGCTCCCTTTGCATCTCCCCTTTTGTTTGCAGAGGTTCTAATTATTCATGATATCTGCCGCTGACGTATTCGAACAACGGAGTGAGAGAGCCGATGTTGTGATAAGCCACGGGCTGCTTGTGTGTTTTGGTGACCCGTAGTCTACAGTCTAGACATCGCTGATTATTCAGCCGGCAGGACAGTTCACCCAGAGTGTGCCGCTGCAGCTCCGGTGTGCACAAGCACATGTTTACGTATATAAAAGCCACCATTTGTCTTCAAAAAACGCTTCGACATAACGGTGATTGTGAGGCTGCTCTGGCGTCCGACTCGTAGCCGACAGATTGTTTGGCGGTTTCCTCCGTGGGAGTGACAGCGAGACACATTGCTCCGGCTGTCACCGTCGGCAGAGCGGGCTGGGATGGGATGGGATTTGGGACCGCCGGGCTACAGGTGGATGATGGAGCGATGAGACGCCATATCTGACTCCCTTCGCCCCCTTTTTTCTGCCTGTTTGGGCAGCTCTGAGGCGAGCGGCCCTTTCCTGGGAACCACGAGGGGGGCCGTCCCCCTCTCTGTCCTCCTTTTTCGGGGTCACAAATGGAGCCCTGTCCCCCCCCAATCATCCTCCTCCTCCTCCTCCTCTTCTCATTTCCCCTCCATCCCTCCTCTGCCCTCGGAGCGAGGTCATCGTTTGGCAGGGAGGCGGCAGTCGGTTAACCAACTGTTGCCGCGGTCGCAGGGCCAAACCAGTGGGAGACGGAGACATTGTTTTCGGAGTCGACATCGCCTCCGACTCCAACGGCTGTCCGCCAGCGAGGCATTCGAGCTGTAACGGAGCTAAATGTAGGTGTTGCATGGACGTGTGAATGAGAAGGGCATATTGTTCCGATGGCTCTCCCTTTGTCACTTCTCCAGCTGTCGGTTGGAGAAGCACTTTTCAGCCTTCAGGGCGTTTGATGCCCATCAGAGATACATATGTTGCGCAGGTTATTTTCAGAAGCAAACTGTAGGGGACGTTGGGGGCGTGTCAACGACACCCTTGACTTTGACAGAACGCCCTTAAGTGTCTGTTGACGATGATGGGGATGCAAGTGAATAAAATAGACGGCATTTTACTCTCACGGGATGTCAAACACAATTCAATGGTGAAAAACTAAAAACCCTTTCCAAAGAAATTTAGATTTTTATGCATTTTCAGCGTATTCACATTCTTGAGGGTGAAAGTGCTCCAGCCGGCGGGCTCCGTCATGTTGACTGATGCTCTCACGCCGCTAAGAAACCTACTTGTCGGTGAATATGGACTCTTTGAGTGCAGCTGTCGCCTCAGGAGTTGGGGGGGTTGCATGGAAGACCTGCACCTGGTCCTGCCTGCGTTCGCATAGCGCAGCGAGGAGAGGTGCCGCTCGCATGTGTTTCAGCCTGTCCGTCATGTGGCGGGCTGAGTGCTTCTGCATCTGCAGCACAGTGTGTTAATACCTGGATCCAAGGTCTTCAGCACTGTTTCCAGAGCGACGTCGCATTCTTTCGTCCGGGAAGATACTTCAAGGGCAAGCAGAGAAATCAGTCGTTTCTAATGCATGTATTAAACCTACGAGTGTGTTACTCGAGGTAAGATGGATGTGATTTACTCCAGCTAATGGCTCGAAATTGTGATAACGTTTCCATATTGCACCATTATACGAGCCTGATACTTCCTAATGATTTGCACTAGAGACCCAGTTCTGCTGCTCGCCTCCCTCTTCAAACTGCTGACTGCAATCATGCTCTTCTCTGCTCCATCCTTTTCTTTTTGGATTAATTAATGAGCCTCTTTCCCGGCAGAGTTTGGCTCATTAGCCACACAGGCGCCTCTGTGCCGAGTGCAAAGTGTGGAGGAGTAGAAAACACCTCTCTCTCTCTCTCCGTCTATTCACACCTGTGAGGTTGTACCGAGGCCCCTGCTGGATGGAGGAGTTCAGCACTGCATGGAGTCCTGATTAGAGAAGACGCAGTGAATCAGAGACGCAATTACTCGTCCCAAAAAACGGTTCTCAGGTGTTGACGTTTCTGAATGGCGAGCAGATTAATGATGTTTTATTTAGAATCTTTTATTGTGAATTCTGGTCACCTCGTGGCTGTGATGTATTAAACACAAGTGTGTTTTCGTGGGGGGTGTTGCGTGCGCGTTTGTCTACGGGGAGAAGGCGGCCGTCTCTGTGAATTATAGATGAGGAGGTGGGAGCGAGGTTAGTTAAAAGGGGAGGAAGCAGAGACCTCGGAGGGAGAGGCGGGACAACACAGACAGGAATAACCAGCGTCGTCAGGCCGCTTTATGAGCATAAATCATGTCATTTCCTTGCATAAACTTACAATCTATGAAGGATTATCTTTTCTTTTCTAGCTAAATGTGATGATTGATGCAGGGTTTTCTCTCTTTTACCTAAAAGCTGTGCACGGGTGGCTTGGTTTGGATAATCACGGTCCTGCAGGATGAGCAGTGAGAGCAACATCAGAGCCTGATAATTGTGGAAATATCTTCCTGTGATGTTCCCCCCCGTTATCAGGCCAAGATTAGGATTCATTTCCTGTTTGCCTCGTCTCCGATGATGAAGTCAAATATGTGGATTAGGTCGGCCTCTGACCTTCCTCTATCCTCGCCTCTTCCCTCTTCGCCTTCTGTTTGACACACTCGGCCTCCCTCCCTTCCAGAGGCTGGAGACAAATCTCTCGTTTGTGCAACCTCGTGGTCACAGGGCGAGCTGATAAGAGAGTGAAAGAGTAGCAGCAAGTCTTCCTGGAGAAGCTGTAATTAATGAGTTTAGAGATCAGAGGGGGATTGCAGTTGGAAAATAAAGTAATTTCTTCCCAGTGGATTAAATAGAAGACGCTTTTTTTTTCAGGCATTCGCTCAATAATTGTCATTTTTTTTTTCTCCCCAAATTAATGTTAACAATTTGCTACATGGCTTTCTGTTCAAGATCACAAGCCCTGTTTGTGATGTTAAATCATAGTGCAGATTAAGGTTTCGTGAGAGAGGGATCATTCACTGGGAGGCTTCTCTTGATTTTTTTCGGGCCGGGCGGTAACGGTGCATCTCTCCATATCTTCCTCTTCATCCCGCTCTTCTTCAGGCTAAGCTGCTTCGCCGGCTGGCCAGAAGCGACGTCACTTCCTGTGTGACCTCACTGTCTCTTCTTTTCTCTCACTTCTCTTTTCTTCCCTCACCCCCCCCTTTCCCTTCCCCCCCTCCTCGCTTCCATTCCTCTATGTTAGAGAGTGATTTATGTGCAGACCAATAGCAAATTGAAGAGAAACGTCTCACTGGATGTGTGAACAGATGCAGATGTTTCCATTCAATCTGTTCCGGAGGCTGAACACAATCAATCAATCCGATTCCTTCAAATTAAAAGACCATAACTGCCAAACTTTATGGAATGTACGTTGGTCCTGAAGTGTCATGAGCAAAAAAAAAAGAAATCCACATTTCTGCTGCATGACATTAAAAGTTCAACGGTGACGATCTCGCGCATACCAGCAACTCTCGGCTGCACGTGGAAAATGTTCTAGTGTCTGTGAAGTGTACTCTGTGAATTCCTTAAGGAGAAATACTTGTTTCCTCTGTGAATTCCTGTTTCCTTCTCCTTCTTCCCTCCAGGCCTCTTTCTCTCTCTCTCCTCTCTAATAAATCACTCTCCTTCCTGTTTGGAGGATCTCTGCTCGGCTCTCTTTAGCGTCCCTTTACTTCATCCCCCGTCTCTTCATCTCTCTGTCCAACGGCCTGTTTTGGCTTCCCCCCCTCAACCCCCCTCCCCCCTCCAACGGGCCTTTCACACTGTCTCAATGTTAACAGGATGCTCTGTTTTCTACCTCCCGACAACCCGAAAGCCGAGCGAATGTGCAGAATCTGTTTTTCTCCGTGGCTTAAGCCTGAACTCATCCCCTGGCTCGGCCCCAACGGCCCAATCCAAGAATTTGACAAATCTCTGCGGAGTCAGTTGGCACCCAGATGACGCGTTCACTCGTAATCACCTAAAAATAATCAATTTCTGTTTGGATGATTATCATCATCCTTGCAGTTGCCTTGGAAACTATCCTACTGACCTTATCTTATCCTTTCTAAAGTCACTTTTTTCAACCTGTTTTTTTGCCTTGTGTTTCCCAGCATTCTCTTTCGTTTAAAAAAACAACAACAATTTGACAGCTTTTCTCTACTTCCCTCTTTTTTTTTTTCACACAGGTCTGAGCCGACGCTTCAGCTCCGCACTCGTCTGCTTCATCCATCAGTGAAGAACCGCTCAAGTTAGGTAAGCTCATCTCGCACTGAAATACCCAAAAGGAAAGGCCGAAACAGAGAAGTCTGGACCGCTGCCAGATGGTATGCGAGGCACTACCATGACAGTTCACACTCTCCTTTCCCATGACTCATGGGGCCCCCGGAGTCAGATCTAAGTGGCTGCACTCAGCCAGATGATTAGCTTGGCTGTCCGTGGATGTATAATAAAGAGGGAATTATGTTCGGCGAACATGTCGGAAGGGAGACGGGGCAATTGTTTGGGTTGATGTCATGCAAGATATGTTTCACTGCAAAAAAAAGAAGAAAAAAGCAGTCGCTAACTTGAAACTCGTGTTTTGAGCTTCTTTTTTTGTTTTTTTGGGAGCAGCGTAAATGTGAGTTATAGTGAAATGACAGAGCGAGTGGCTAAATGTAGATTTGGTGGTAAATTGTGTGTGTGCGTGTGTGTGTGTGTGAGAGTGTGTGTCTATACTTAGCTCATGTTAACAATGTGTTTGCTCTCAGCCAGAGACTTGTGGGTTGTTAAGCTCCGTGGATGCATTCGGTGCCGTCGATGAGAGCGGTTGCGCGTGTTTTTTTAGGTGTTTGTGCATGCATTGGGGTTTGGGCAGAGTGTGTGTGTGTGAGGGCGTGCAGGGCGTAGGCGTGGGCTGTCGCCATTCATCATAATCCCCTCATCCTTGAAGGAGGCGGCGACTGACTGCTAAAGAGACGAGACAGACGGACGTTTTGTTGGGGAGCTTCTGCGTTGTGTGTAAATGTCACAGCTGTTTTTTTTTTATATATTTTTGGTTTGGAACAATTAGCAGGAATTATCATGCAGAATTAGCTGGTGAATCCTACTTTTTAAACTAGTTGCCTGTGCTTTAACCCAAATACAATTACAGTAATAATCCGTAAATAAGGACAATGTGCATTCCTGCAGGTTTCTTTTGTTCTTTTGTTTATACAACATTGTCTGTTGTGTAACAGTGATGCACTGAGGCAGCACCCACGTCGGCACCCGCCTAAAAGCCCAAAATGGCCGAACCACCAACCAGCTATCAGCGTATTGATGACTTTAAAAGCCTCGCCTGCCATTTGAGTTAGGGAGGACCCCCGGGGGCCTCGCCTGGAGGATCTGCTGACCTATTTCAGGATCCGTAACGTGGTCCACGTCCGCTCTCCTCCTGACCACCGCCGGCCCCTCCCACTTCAGAGCTCACATCACCATGGGAACAATGACATCAGCGTAGGGTGGGGCGGCCGTGTGCCGGGCAGCATCTCCTCCTCTGGTGCGATTGGAGGCTGAAGCTGAAGAGAAAGGACAGCGAGCGTGCAGGCAGGGAGCGGAGATAATACATGTGAGCCGTCAGTTTGATTTTCCAATTCAGTTTCCAGGCTGAAAACTCACAAAAAACATCTCAAAATCCAATAATCACGTTTGATTCATCTCTAATATGCCATTTATACGACAAGCAAAAGTTGATTAGAGGGATGCCGATAGCTCAAAAAAGCACTCTTGACTGTTACTGCTGGGTTTATAGGCGATCAATCCACTAATGCGCATTTAACTGCAACAGTAGATGATGTGAATACATCACAATGATGATGATGTTGGATTGTTATTGTCGCTACTATTTCATTCTGAGTTATGCAGGAGTTTAAGACGCTACCGTAATAATGGCTCACAGGTGATTACTTGTGAGGCAGAGCAGCGCCATGGTGGCGTGATGTCATAGACGTCGTCTCCTGAATAAAGATGTGTGTGAACCGTCAGTAGATTGATGCTCCGATCCAAAGACGGTGATCAAAGATGAAGATGAATGTAGATACTGCATTAATACAATGAGCCTTATTTAATATATTTTCCGGCTACAGGTCATGTTCTAACACTTAAACTCTGGACTCGACTGGACTTCTAACTTAACTTATTTCAGATGTTGAGATGTTTCCGAGGAGTCGGTTCCCAGTGCGCCTCTACTGGCCTCGTTACGGTAGCTAATCTGCAAAGGAGTGTGGAACCAGCCCCACACCTCGGATTATTGTGCTTGGGCGCGTGTCTCTCGCCATGCTGCTGTTCGCCGTGCACGCAGCTCCTTCACACTTCAATGGCGGCGCTCATTACGCGGCAATCCCCCCGCACGCCTGCTGAGTCAGCGAAACATAATCCTCCCGTCTGCTGCCGCTCAGGAGGAAGTCGCTGGATTCTGGGTTGATCACAGGTCACGGCAACCTTGAGTGTCCTCCTTTCCGCATAGGGGCAACTGTTGAGTGTGTGACAGTTACCCACAATGCACTGCAACGCACCACTCAGTGGTTGTGTCTATATGGCGTTTGGCCCCTATATTGTAAATGTAGTGCTTTGATGGAGCTTTGAACGCCCTTTAATGGTGCAGTGGATATATTTGAATGACAGGAAACCACTTTCATGCCAACTTTGACCTTATCCTATTGTATTATCACAGCATTGTCTTCTTTGAGATCTGGAGACTACTGTAGAACTTAAGTCCACCTAAATAAATATATAAATGAGTGAGCATGACTAACTAGTGACCTACTTGTTGTCTCTAAAACTGCTATTTCCTGAAATATAGTACATTATTATAAGATAAATGATAGGCTACAGGACAGAAAGAGGAATTAAGGATTAAATAAGGATTATTCTAACAACTATGAACTCAAAACACAGCATATTGTAGGACATTTTTGGAAATGTAGCTTCCACAATTGTGAGCATAAATAATACCCAGAGCTGAAGTTATATTATAAACCATCCCATCAATGTGAAGGATGTAGAAAATCAAAGAACACACACACGCACACACACAGTGACAGACACACTCGGGGCGCTCACACAGAGGATTAAGGCCAGGTTGGCGTACTGAGGCTGGCTGCCAGAGATTCCATCCTCCCTCCTAAATGGATGGTGACATTCCGATGAGAGCGGCGCTCCGCGGAGGCGTGATGAGTGACCCAGATTGGGGGTGCGGTTAGTGGAGAGAGAGGGGGGGAGGGAGGGAAGTGAGGTCGGATTAGGGACAGGGTGGAGTCGGTTGAGGAAGAGGGACGCCGGGGCTGGAAGGTAGAGTGAAGTGCAGGAAGGAGAGAGAGAAGTCAGACGAGCCTCGGGCCGCCGCCACACCTTCCCTCTTGTCTCTCGTCTCACGCTCAAAGCAGGACTTCCATCCCAGTGCTGTTGCTTCAACTTGGAGGAATCTCTAGACAAAGATAATGTGATAACTTAAGTTTCCGTCAGCTGTAGCGGAGGGGTCGTGGGTTATTTTAGGACGGAGGAGGTCGGTATTATCTGGTGTCACTCTAAATGGCACCAGAGATCAGTTCTAGTCTGCAGGCGATTGCCACATCAGTTTTTTAATTGGGTTTTCCTGCCCGTAAAAGCAGAGTTTCTACTCTGTCAGCTGGCCTCAAAGCAGATTGCAGACTGACCCTAATAGTAAATTGTGTTGTGTCTTCAGATGAGACGAGAGAGTGCAGTGTGTTTTATAAAAAACTGCTTCTTTGGTGGTGTTATATTTGGAAAGATACCCATTACACACTTTATCCTTTTCTGTCTAACACAATACGACTGGACAACAGCTCAAAGGGAGCGACGGGAGAGGCCGACGTCGGATCACGTTAACCACACGAGGATGACGAGGTGTGCCCGGAGAGCCCGGTGCTGAGGGTGGGCAAACCCAGACATCAGGAGACCAATGAATAGTTTGACATGCGTTCAGTATCTAATGTTACGAGAAGTGTTCAGATAAAAGGTAGAGGATGGGTTAAATAATAGATTCGTAACAGATCTCAGGGTCAAAGTCAGGATTCCAAAGGTTTTTTGTCTAAATGCAGTCTTCCCGAACAACAAGGTCTTGGACGTGCTTTCTATCATTGACCTTGGTCAGGAATTGGGAATGCATTTTAGCATTGTGATGTTAACAGGGTGTCACATGGGCACAACTAATGTCCCTCGACACTAATCCCACCAGTGTTCCTGCAGCCACTTTGTGTTAAACGGCCAGTGGTTCTTAATATTCTACAGTCTGCTGAAGGGGGAGGCCTTAAAACACAAAACCATCATAACTCATAATTAAAAGAGGTATTTGCAGTAGATCTGGAGTGTATTTATGAGACGAGGTGTGCCTTTTGATCAAAATACACAAGCGGCCAAGGTTTATGCATCTCTGTGTGGTTAATGTGCCGGTGGTAACATTGCCAAACGGCAGCTGAAAGCTGCTGAAAGCTCCAGCTTCTTCCTTAGCAACAGCTGGGACCAGACTGAGCCCTGGGCTGAGATCCTCAGACATTTTGGCCCAATATCTGTAAGTGTTGGCCTCTGCTCTCCTCTCCTCTTCACCTCCTCTCCTCTTCACCTCCTCTCCTCTTCCCTCTCCCCTCCTCTCCTCTTCCCTCTCCCCTCCTCTCCTCTTCCCTCTCCCCTCCTCTCCTCTTCCCTCTCCTCTCCTCTCCCCTCCTCTCCTCTTCCCCTCCTCTCCTCTTCCCTCCTCTCCTCCTCCCTCTCCCCTCCTCTCCTCTTCCCTCTCCCCTCCTCTCCTCTTCACCTCCTCTCCTCTTCCCTCTCCCCTCCTCTCCTCTTCCCTCTCCTCTCCTCTTCCCCTCCTCTCCTCTTCCCATCCTCTCCTCTTCCCTGCTCTCCTCTTCCCTCCTCTCCTCTCATCTCCTCTTGCCTCCTCTCCTCTCCCCCTCTCCTCTCCTCTTCTTCCCTCTCCTCTCTCCTCCTCTCCTCTCCTTCTGATCCTCACGTCTGCAGCAGACATTAGCCCCGGTCACTGTGAGCCTGTCGTCATGCAGCGCTGCAGGGAATGAGAGGGAGGAGTCAAGGAGGGAGGAGTCAAGGAGGGAGGAGTCAAGGAGGGAGGAGTCAAGGAGACAAATGAAAGGAGACACGATTTCCCAAGTTGTACACATTGCAGACTGGAGCTGCCAATGTCTCGTCCAAAGAATCAAATGTATTTGATTAATTTTCTCGGCAGGGTGGAAAACCTCAATTCAATTTCTCTCAATTTTCAAAGAATATATTTTTTTTTAAAAGGCTTTCTTGCCGTGAGACGTTTGACAGATGGAAGAAGAATGGGAAAGAGAAGAGAAAACAGAATAAAGCTGAAGGCTGACAAAAATCCGCTCACGTCCTCGGTCAGAAAAAAAGGACACGAGAAGAAAAGGAGTCTCAGTGATGAGGAAATTATCTGCAGATGATGATGATGCAATTTAGCAAAGCTGCCAGTCAATGGAGGGCCCCCATGCTAATCGTGTTTATAAAGCAACATTATGCGTTTCCTCTTTAGGGTGAAAAACGTCTTTCATTATTATTATTATTATAGGGTGCATGCTTGATTAGAGTGTGGTACTTTGCTAGGACGAAGCCTTTTGTCATCTGAATGGTGGGAGAGCGCTCGTTGCGCTGTGGTGGAGGCGGTGGGGTCCAACGGGTGCTGCTCTCTGAAAGGGGCGAGCCTGGCAAACCCATCTGCCAGACGCCCATAAGACCTCTTCCGGTTGCCACGGTAACAGCCTCCTTATCGAGGACGAGAGGATATAAAGGGTGTGTTCGCCGGCTTTTTAACCCCCCCCCCCCCCTCCCCCTCACGACCATTTCATGAGCTTCCTGCTGCAGTGCACCTTAACATCTGTGTCTTTGTTGCATCCATATTCTGGATTCATACGCACGTTTTGTGTTTTGGGAACGAAGCCCACCTCTTGAGTCTAATCGAAAAGCACATGCCGGTGATGGTCACGCTCCACCTGCGGACCGCCAGAAACCAACATTTGGAAGCCACTTTTAGAAAGGGTTTGGGAGGCACATCCACTGTTTTTAAAGTAAGAAAAATAAATAAAACAGAGTAGGCACAGCTATTTTTCTGTCCATTCTTTCTGTCTCAGCACGTGGATGCTGAGACAAAGAGCAGCCGGCATGCCAGCAGTGTAGCTCCTGACTCCCTCTGGTGGCTGATCTGTTATCTTCACCGTGCAGTGTGAATCCTCCACAGTCAGCTGAGACGTATATATTTGACTCCTCTCCTCTCTCTCCTGTCCCTCACCCCTGCAGGTGTCCCCTCCCCGGCGTCCCAGCAGGCAGGCATGGCAGACGGTCAGCAGCCGGACGAGCACTGGGCCTCAAACGGCCAGGAGAACGGCGAGAACGGCTACTCCGCCTACAGCTCGGCCTACAGGGAGAACGGGTACCACGGTGGGGCCGCCGCACCTCCCGGAGCGACAGGTAGGAACTCAGCCACAGTGTGTTTGTGAGAGCGTGTGTGTGTGTGTGTGTGTGTGTGTGTGTGAGCATGTGACTTCAGCACCGGGTCAATAGCATTGATTATTCCGCCAACACATACTGCCAGATGGGTCCGGGTAAATGGGATTGGTTCCATGGTGCCAGGCAAGAGCAGTCAATCCTCCAGGAAGGCACGTGTTTCACATTTAAATGAGTTCTGAACATGAACAAGCTGCTGCAGCAGCGATACCAAAGGTTGACAATGCTGTGGTTCCTACACACTTGTGTAGAGGGCATCTGGACCGTTTTTCTGGAGGTTTACCAGAACGCTCCATGACGTCTAGTTGGAAATACTCCAAGCTTTGATTAAAACGTTAAGGAGAGGTGAGGTGCCTTACAATATCGCAGTTTTATTTTTATAGTGCTGCACGTTGAGGATGTTTGCCTTTCAGAAACATGCTTGTTTTAGGTTTTTACTCTTTGCACTTTGGAAAAGAAAAGTATTGGATAAAACTCTAAGCTCAGAAATATGATAATGCGCTTGGCTAAAGGTTACTAAATCTTACTAACATAATATAGCAAGTAAAGGAAGCTTAAGAAGAGCAAAATGAAAAGGGGAATTAGGTGGGTCACTTTGTATGTCAATGTGCATGACTATATCTGATGTACATGTGTCCATCATTTAACTTTTTAATAGTAAGTTAGTCAATGTCTTTTGATATTTGACGGTTGAATCTGATAATTGAGCCAGTATAATCTGACACGGTGTATGTTTTGTTTTCTTGACAATATACACCACCTGAGGTAAGTCGGGGCTCAATATGCATCCATCTGCACTTGACATTGAGTAAAAAGCCCGACTGGCCACTAATCGAATCCTAGAGCAGCATGAGATTCATCAAACAAACGCACACAGCGAAACTCAAAGGGAGGCCACCCACAGAGATAAGGTCAGCAGAGTTATTAGTTTTCCATTTCCTTCCTCCCATCCATGTCTCGTCTTCCCTATGTTGTCTCTCTCTCTCTCTCTCTCTCTCTCTCTCTCTCTCTCTCTCCCTCTCCCTTCACAGTGGATGACTCAGCCAATTTGCCTCCCTCCCCTCCCCCCTCTCCATCCGCTGAGCAGATTGGGCCCGTGGCACAAGGTACACCCACTCACACTTGTAACCACTCGGACCACTCAGGGTGAGAGTGTGAATGGTTGTGAGATTGGGAGAAAAAAAATAATAATCTCAAAGAGAAGACGGCGAACATCTCCAGGATTTCAAGTTGTCATTGCAGCCCCTGGCATGATTAGAAAAGCTCCTCCTCTTTCTTCTGGTCCCTCTCATCTCAGGGTCCTCTGTCTCCTTGCATGTCAGCTGATCGTTAAATCACCTTGTAAGAAGTCTGCAGCATGTGGCACACTTCCCTGTCCTCTTCACACTTTGGTCCATTTAACCAATATCAGTTCAATATTAGTTTTCTAACATATGCCAGTATGTCATTGGCCCCCGGACACACCCTTCCTCCCTTGATGCTGTAGTGCATAGCTTGCCACTGGAGCCCTTCATCTTCGTCTGCTTTCTCCTCAAAACATCTCCTCTGTCGCTCATTGTGTCTGTTGATTTGCTCGAGGAGTAAATCACAGATTGGCTTTCAGCTCTTTGCTCTCAGAGAACAGCGCCGTCTGCTTTCTGATCACTGCCTTCTTGCATGCGGCATGCGATCAACAAAATTAACAATTGCGGTTATTCATTAATAAACAGAACTAACTGTGCGGGCGCTTTCACGAGCCAACATTTAGTCCGTTTCAATCAAACTCTGGGCTGCCTGATCCGGCATTTGCTGAGATAGACACAGGTAAACGATAACATGGCGTGAGAGGACTGGCTTGGACTCGTACAAGCCCCGTGTTTTATTTGGTCCACTTAAATGTGTGCGCTGTAAAACCAAACCAGACTAAATAGAAAACCCATAAGTATCAATATCACCCTGATTCAGACAAGCCAAACAGACTGTGGCTCGTGAAAGCACCCAAAGAATATTGTTCTTAAACTTGTAAAAAAACTTTCTTTATAGAAAATGTGATATATTCTGAAAAGAAAGACTAATTGCATCTATATCAGGGTTAAAATAAGTGATTTACAACTGTAGTACAAGGATCAAACTATTATTTATAAGCCAAATGTGCAAATTCTGATGTTAAATATGAATAGATCAAGACTAAGACAGAAGGTGTATCCATTGCATCCCATGCATCTCCATCAGAGCTGAAAGTAACCCATGTAACCCCAAGCGTTGTTGTCCTCCATGTCTCATCTATGTGTCCCCCTCTGTGCCCTCCTCAACGAAGATAAAGTAGAAGTTGTCAGTCAACAGCAGGATGAGGAGGAGGATGAGGAGGAGGAGGAAGCTCCAGAAGAGCCCCACAGTTACCAGGAGGAAGAGGCATGTAAGCAGCCTGGAGATTTGCCCTTAGAGCAGGCAGATAATTTAACAGAGCCCCAGGCTTTGGGCTTCCAGCAAGCCCAGACACCTGAGGTCCTCAATGGAGGAAGTCATCAAGGTGAATTCAGCCCGTCACAAAAAGGTGTGTGTGTGGTTTCTATTGGGTTTTGTTTGCGTGCCTACAGGTTGTGTGAGTGTACTGCGAGTGTGAGCAACTGTCCATCCTTCCTCTTTGAAAGCGTGTTGGAGCGAATGTCTTTTACCTATTACCTTTTTTTTTTTTTTTTTTTTTTTTTTTGCATGATCCTCTTGTGCTCTTTTAATGGGTACTCAATATTTCCCACTCTTGATTTATAACGTGTGATGCGATTCAGGCTCTGCCGCCAACCTTCCTGCAGCTTTGTTGCTCCTAAATCCTTAAGCTTCTGCTTCAGTACCTGAAGTTGCCATTTGCAAAATGATGTGACATAGCATTTAGATTCTGTGCTTTTTCATGCAAAACATAACCATTGGCTTTTCATTGGAGTGACATTAGAACACCTGATCAACCATGTTGTATTGATCAGTTTTGCACTTTTGTATTGCCAGCTACATTGCAAATGCAAATATCACTGTCTATACTGTGTCGCTAGTATTAGTTGTTTGTATATTTTTATGTGGGTTTTGCTGGAATATTGTGTGCAAGAAGGTGTTTCTGAGCACACCCACCTGTATGGGAGCTTCATGAATCAGTCTTGAATGTATTTGAAGTCTGTTGTATATCACTTTCTTTGAGTTTCAATGTTGTTTTCATTTCATCCCAAGGCAAAGGATAATTCTGTCTTTCTATTGTTACAAAGGACACACTTTGGGCATTACATAACACCCTCATTGGACATGTATCACCATCCTTATCTCTAAGGTTAATTAACTAAGAACATACCATTCATAAATGTACCCCCAAGCAGTGTAAAGATTAATCCATCTCAACAGTGTTCTGGTAATTACTGTAGAAACTGTAATGACACCATTAGCACTCAATTGCATTGCAATAGGAATTCAATATATTGTTGTAGATTTATTTCTTGCCCTCTAACATCATGCAACTCATTCCTTCATTCCAGTTCTGCACGCTATCTCAGGTGCTGTGACCCCCTCTGTGCTGTTGTGGCCTGCTGCAAAATACACTGTGCTGTGTGTTTTGCTTGATGGAGAGCTACTCTATGTGCAGAGGGCCTTGGCTTGACTGTATTGGCTATAGCTTTTGTGGATGCTTTTAGCTTATAGGACTTTGCACAAAGTTGTACAGTATCCTTCAAACTCACAGCCCAGCCAGAAGAAGGTATGAGTAAGGAATCTTGTGAGTCGGCTCTGAAAGAAGATGAACCTCAAGTGGCGTTGCAACAAGAGACGCGGTCGGCTGACGAAAGAGCAACACCTGAAGGTGCAGAGCTCGTCTCGATTGAACCTCCTCCTCCCTCTATGAAAGAGAAAGAGCTCTCTGACACCTCAATTGAGCAGGGTGACCAAGAGAGAAAGGATGTAGTAGAAGATGCTGCTGAGAGCCACCTGCTTGTAGAGTCCAAAGTAAACGAAGCCAAACAATCTCTACCGACAGAGTTATCAAACCTTAAGGATGACGACAAAGAGGGAGTTATCTTACCAAGCAAATCAGAAGCCCCAATGATTGAAAGCAAGGAAACCCCAGAGACTGTTGAGGCGATCAATAAGCAGGGCCAAGATGGTGGCGGTGACATTGAGTTGCTTGAGACGCCAGGGGACCACAAGCAAGAAGCGGTCGGGTCAAGTCCAGAACCTGTCACAGAGTTGAAAGAGACATCAGATGTTTCACACGGGTTTGGAGCAAAAACCTACTTTGAGACATCCTCAAAAGGTCACAAAGAGGAGTCATCACAAGCCCAGAGCTATTACGAACTCAGCACAGCAGCAGAGAAAAAGTTAAGTGAGGACACTAAAAGCATTGTGCAGAAGCTCGGGGAACAGCCGGAGAGGTCAGCCAAAATATCTCCTGGTAAGATGTCTCTTGAACAAAGAAGCCTCTCCCTAAACATTACTGTTGGGTCTTCAACAGTACAACTAGGCAAGGGCGAGAAGTCAAGGACCTTGTGTTCAATCAGTGGAAGCTTTGATGAATCTGAAGTTTACCCTTCAACTCCATCTGTGGAGAGCCAACAGCAATTTCCTCCAGCTGTCTCCATTACACCAACTACCCCTGAATCACCTCCAGAGACCCCCACAAAGGAAGACAGGCCTTTCCCTTCTGATAAGCACAAATGTCTTGAACATTCAGGTAGTCTTTCTGAAATGTTGGACCTGGCTGTGGACCTGCCTCGGCCTTCATTAGAGAGGAGAGAGCTTGACCACATGAGGCGAAAGTCCGTGCCCGCCAATGTATCAGCTCTGGTGGGGAGTTCATTGGCCAAGCTTGCCTTGGTAGATCCAACCTTAAGAGTGGTAGGAGGGGAAACCCAACTGGAGGAACTGGGCTACTGTGTCTTCAATGAGTACTCCGGGCCCATGCCTTCTCCTGCCGATGTACCTAGTCCTGGAGACTCTCCGCACCAGCATTTCCCTTCAATGGAAAGTGAAGTCGAGGAGGAGCTTGGAGCCACGGAAATTGAAGGACTCCAAAAAGGAACTCAACAAAAAGATGAAAAAGGAATTATCCCTGAGATTTCTGAAAAAACTGTGTCCGAAAAGAAAGATTCACCAGTAAAAAGTACCCTGATTCTTGAGAGGGCCGTGACAAGTGGAGTGAAACCTGATCGCCTAAGAATCCCATTGAATTCCTCAAAAGACAGACTGACCGAGTTTCGTTTGGAGAGTGGCCTGCCTGGTGACATAAAGATTCAAGCAATTCCCGAGGTAGACATTGAAAAAGACCCCTCCAGAGAGGCTTCTCCCACCCCACCAGACAGCTCCTTTACTTTCACTCCGTTGGAAACTGGAAGCAAGGTTCCCCCAACTCCCACCACCCACAAGTCCCCAGATGATACACCCTCAGAAACCCAAGTCACTGGAGAGAAGGCAGAGAAAGATGTCCGACCAGAGGTCCAAGTAGAGAACGATCCAGAGTCTGAGAGGATTGATAATAAATGGACAGAGTTAGACACAGAAATGCAGAAATCTGAGCAGGAGGATTCAGATGAACCAGAAATGATAAACATACCTTCTGGGTCATCTCAGTCTTCAGGAGAGAGCTCAGAAAAAGATGACAAGGACATGCAAAGGGAGTGTGGGATACCTCCAAGATTAGAAACGGTAGAAAAGCAAGAGACCTCAAAAGCTGATCAGGATTTAAGCACTGGAAAGCCGATCGATGATAAAGATGAACAAATCCAGTTACAGGAGGTGGCTAAAGGCCCACCAAAACCAAATATAATCTCCCCAGTCATCATTATACCTCAAGCACAAGTAGAGGAAGAAGCAGATGAAGAGGATGATATTGAGATTGCTGAGGAGCCTCAAGAGGTAATGGAGGAAGCTGAAGTGCCTGAGAGTCTAATCAAGGTGAGGCTGACTGTAGGTGATCAGAGGGTGGAAGACGATCCCAAGTCTGGTGCAGAAGACTGGAGCCACAGTGTGCAAAACAGTGATGGTGGGGACCCTGCGACAGACAGTTCACACTTGTCTCCATGCTCTGACCATGATCTACCACTGCAACCGGATGAAGGTAGCAGAGGTGATTGGATAAGGGAGGACAAAGAAGATGGAGGGACAAATGAAGAGGGCGAGGCGGTAAAGACAGCCCAAACAGAGGAGCAATTGAAGGAAGTTGGTTCTGATGGAGGAGAGAAAGAGGTGAAAACAACAGACAATGAGGGGGAGGAGAGGATGGGTGAAGAGAAAGACATCCAGATTGGTCAGGAGGTGGAAGAGACCTCCGCTGTGTCCAGTCAAGCAGCTAACGATGAAACCACCATGGACGTCTCCCTCATAGATACAGACAGTGGCTGGATGGACACACAAGGTACCCCAAGCTTGTAAAATTAATCACATGTAAAATAAATGTTTCAGTATTTTTTTTTAATACCAAAAACTAGCTTACACCACAAAGCTGATTGCGAGTAAAATCTTAATGTGTCTTCTGTACTAAGCTAGCTCCCAGCTGGCCAGGTATGTGGAGAATTAGTCCTCTTTTAATCCCTCCCCACTGCAGATGATGACAAAAGTATCATGACTGAGCAAATGGAAGCCCTTCCTCAGGTCCAGAGTCCTACCAGTACACCTGTGGTGGACAGACCCGCTAAACGGGCCCCTGGCAGAGGAAGGGGCCACCCTGGCACCACTGAGAGTAGAGTGTCCCGCAAAGTACCCAGCCACCATCCACCAAGAGAGGAGATGAAGAAGAAAAAAGGTTTCAATTCTGTATTCAAGATGTGTTGTTCAGCTTAGAACAAATGATGTACTTTTGTATTTACACTTTCTGTACTTTAGGAAATGTCACTCTTATATTGATGTTAGCTTTAACCGAGGTTTGCATGTTGGTATAACCCTGTCTCTCCTCTTTGCTAGTAGCCGTGAGGAGGGCTGACCAGATAAAGGTGTCAGCCCTCCAAAGTCGTTCTCCATCTCGAAAGAGTGTAGCCAAAGCGGCAGCCAGACATCCTAGGCCCGCTCTGCTTCACGGCTCTGCTAGACGCAAGGTCACAGGTGAACAGTCTTCACCGGGAATCAGTGCTGTGGATAGAGAGAGTGCAAAAATATTCAAATGTAGACCCGTCAACTTCCTGTCTATTGTTTTTCATACTGGCTTCATATGAACATATATCTGAAAATAACAGAAACAAGTATTACTATGTTTCATTAGACCTTCCAAATTGTGATTTCTCTATTATACAAGATTCAATGGTCAATGCTGGAACAATTTAGGGTTTTAATTGTTGCTACAAACATGTGTTTTACTGACTTTACTCTCTCTATCAATGGCTCTTTGAGGAATCACACAGGTGCAATGTAGCTGGCAAACATCATGTGCTGCGGTCTTTTTTTAAATCAGCTCAACGGCTTTGTCTTTTTTTTTGTTCTCATTTTGTCAAAAAAAGGGAGCATTTACTCCTGCTTGGCCTCATATTCATGTTTATTTCTGCTCACTGATGCCTCTGTAATTTGCAATTGGTATTTAATGAAAGATCATAGCAACTCTGGTTTCATTCTTTTTCTTCAATGACACTTGTATGTGTTTGCTGGGAAATGGCTGCATGTCAGAGGTTGTGTGTTTGGTCAGCTGCTGTGAAAAGGTCTTTGAATGCAGACTGACGGTGCGTTTGTACTGTATTCAGAGTGCATTTATGGAGTTGTGTGTGTGTGTGTGTGAAAATTCACAAATATGTCTCCCTTGTTGGATTACATTGATCATTACAGATGATCTCTTTCTTCACAGGTATGGAAAGCCATCAGCCCCTCAGTGTGGCCCACCAGTCCAGGGAGAGGACCACTGTAAGTACTATCAACACTGTGCGCACTCCCTTTATCTTAAATGCATCATATTAATTATCAATGGTTATTACTATTTTCCACTTTTGTGATGTTATTATGAATGCATGAGTGAATATATCATCTTACAGCACATAGGAGGAAATACAAGACTCTGCAGTGCACACACTTTGCTCACATTTAATGGGAAGAGGTTATTCCCAGAGGTTCTTGGGTCATTATCTCTCACACACAGTTCAATATTGTTGCATATTTATGTGTCTGTCTCTCAGTACCTTTCCCAATGTAACTCTGCTTTTCTAAATGTCTGCATGTCATTTCTCTGTGTGCACGTTCATTTTGTCTTGCATGCCCGCCTCTGTCCTTGTGCAGTCTCGACAGAGAACATCTGTGAGTAGAGTAAGCCGACAGTCGTGGGCTGGTTACTATTTTACCAACGCATACAATGTGCCCAGGGGCCCCTAAATATCTTAAACTCCATCTTTCCTCTTCCACCGCTAACCACTCTGTCCTAAAATCATCCCTTGTGTATGTCGATCATTCAGTGTCATGATTTAAACATTTTTGTTTCCTTTCGTGCTGTGCATTATGTTTTGTACCGTCGTGTTGGGTCCATCTCATCTCACGTCTTCGTCTCTCCATCTGCTTGTCACCTCGGGCCCCACATCATGCATGCTCTCCTGCCTCTTGTCGCGGCTTTCGGTCCAGAGCCCCACGAGGGCCGTTCTGTTAAAGATGGCAGCTCAGCGCCGGGGAACCGATTCCCCGCCCCCCCGGCCCGACTCTGCCTGTAGCCTCAAACGGAGCCCCCTGGTGCAGGCGGAGCTCAATGAGGCCTGCCCCTCCTCTGCATGCTCTCACCCGTCCCCTCTGCCACATAAATGGGCAGAGAAGGTAACATGTAAAGAAAGCAGGGCGGCTGTAACCAGTGTGTGAGCTCGGCCGTTGACGCCTCGGTGTGTGTTTGTTCAGGAGCGAGCGTACCGCAGCCCGGAGAAGAGGTCGTCTCTGCCCAGGCCGGCCAAATCTCTGACGCGCCACATCCCTGCTGCTGAACAAGACGACAGCACCCCCTCCAGGCCAACCTGTAAGAACGCACACACAAACGCACACAAGTACAAAACAGACTCTTCCAGTTTAACTCCTCTTGCACAGCAGATTGTCTCTTTAATCTCTCTTTTGAATGACTTTATTAAATTCAACTCCCACCATGTTGCACTCCCTTCCCTGTCTTATCTGCCGCCCTGTTTCCCCTCACGTCCTTGTTTACTTTTTTTACCCTTTTTTGCCTCCTTGTCCGTTTGCCGCTCCCCTCTCAAAAGCGATCCAGTCCAGAGCAGACAACAGGTCTGGAAGAGCCCCTGGTATGACAGGTAGACCACCTAGTAGCTCCTGTTCGAGCCATCACACCCTGCTCATCGACATGTGACACCTAGTTATAGTGTTCATTCATTCATGTCGGTCACACATTATTCTGAAAGGTGTCGGCAGTGTTCATAAAGTCTTAAATTCATTATGTATTGCTCCTTACAATAACAGAGTTGCAATATTCAAAGCCTGCCCGATTTGCAGCATCTTCCACATCTGTTTCCTGCACATTTACAGTTAAAAGACTTTAATTTTCTAATCTGAAATGGGTAGAATTTGCTGGCTTGTTTGTGCAGTTTTGTTCCCAAATTTGTCTAGATTCAAAAGTCTTCAAATGTGTTCAATCTGGCTTTGTGAAACCTGCCGTATCTCTCAGTGGAACCGGTGGGATCCATAACAGGTGGATGCTTCCTGTTCTTATGGCAACAAGGCACCAGCGTCTAATCAATTCAGAGGCTTTTGTGTGCTTTCACATCTTTCTTGTCAAACATTCTTGTTTGTTTTGTGGGGGGAAAAGCGCTGACAGCAGAGCAGTGCTGATAAGGATCATACACTCCAATCCACCTGGTGCTCCATTGTCTTCCTCTTTCCCCCCCATCTGTGTTTCTTCCTCCCTTTTCTCTTCCAAGTCCAAAGTGTTTCTGCCCCGACGGGTCTTGACTCCTCCCTCTTCCCCCTCGTCATCATCGTAATCCCTCCGTATCCTCTTCTTCTCTCAAGGTACAGAGTCTGCACGTTCCCGATCCGTCCGCAGCGGCGCCTCCACCCCCGGCTCCACCGCCGTCACGCCCGGCACCCCGCCCACCTACTCCTGCCGCACGCCCGGCTCTCGCACGCCCGGCAGCCACACGCCAAAGTCCTTCAGCGTCCTCCAGGAGAAGAAGGTGGCGGTGATCCGAACCCCGCCCAAGTCGCCGTCCTCCGCCCAGCGGCAGCTGAAGGTTCTCAATCAGCCTCTGCCCGACCTGAAGAATGTAAAGTCCAAGATCGGGTCCACCTCCAACCTCAATTACATGCCGAAAGGCGGACAGGTAACCGGCCGTGTCGAGGTCCGACTGAGGCAAATCTTTGAGAATCCTTTGGTCTCAGGAAATCTCCACAGCAAACACAAACAGACACATGTATTTATTCATATTTATTCATACACAATAGTCTGCAGCGCAGAGAGAGACAGATTTACATAGAGATGTATTTATCTGACTTTCAAATGTCATGCATTTATCTGTTTCTGCCACATGGGGGCAGTAAAGGACAGTTATTACATTATAGGATTTTATTTGTATTACTTATAACTTCTAATAGTATGAGGTAATCATTTTGAGTTATTAATATTATTTTGAAAATAATTTGGCTGTGCAACATGAATATCCTAGACTTCTATACATAAATAAGATTAAGATTAATCTTATAAGATTAATACGTAAAAAGAACTGCAAGAAACATGGACATTGAAAACAAACCAAAATGTATTTTTGGACTCAAACTTTTACTTATTATAAGAATCTGTGAGGCAGAATCATCTGACTTGATCTGGGTTGATGAAGGTGTCTGTTATCGGAGTAGAGGGACATCTGTAACATCCCTCTTCTTCTGTCTCCCTTTTGAGTTGCAGACATGTCCTAAAATGTCTCTTCACTGTCACTCCCTGCCTCTAAACCCCCGCCGTCACTTCCTCCTGTCCTCTCCCTGTCTGCCGTCCTCTTCGTCACCAGCTGCCTGCGGCCTCCCTTTGTCTTCCTCCTCTTCCTCGCGTCTCTCGAATTTCTCCTCACTCAAGAAGGACGCCACACCGGCTGCAGCCGTTAGTCTAAGCAGCCGATTTAAAGCGGCTATTCTCTTAAGAGCGTTCCTCTCCGAGGAGCCGTCAACCTGCAGAATCACTCAGCCTCCGTCATCGCTGTGGAGCATTTTCCCTCCGGCTCTCGGTATTAATAATTGCGAGCGGGAGGAATTACTTATTGAGAAGTTGCATCAAGGACAGAATGGAAATATATCACCTCTTCACAACAGTGTCTTGCTGGGACCTGAGAATGAGTTTGATATCTGATCCTATCGGTCGAAACAAAATTGCGTGATAATAAAAAAAAAAGCTAAATATTTAATACTCTGGATACAAATTAAACAAAGTGCATGCACGCACAATGCTCCTAATCTGTGGTCGATTTATAGGCCGAGATTTCTTAATCACAGCAGACAGTCTTAATGTACTGCAGAGGTGAGACTGCGTTAACACCAGGGGGAGGGGGGGGGAGGAGGAGGAGGAGGAGGAGGGAGGAGGACTTCTTCCTTCCTCTTTGGGGAGAAATGTGACATCGGGGCAGAAATGTTTAATGAGGCTGAGTGACGCACGGCTGGGATGAGCCACTCTGCAGGCTTCATGCACTGAGGTCTGACGTTTTATTGAACGGGCACAAAAAGAAAGAAAAATAGCATTTTGTTACATATTTATAGTCTTATAATGTTTTCTTTTTTTAAGATAAGACATTGCATTTGCACAGAAAGGCTGTGAAGTAGGAAATTGAGACTGCAGCCTCCGTGTTTTGATTTTGTTGTTCTAACATTTTAATTTTGGGTGATTTTTGTCCGCTACCTCAACACAGAGAAATTAATAATTAAATAATATAAAATAATAAAAAAATACAGCTGTTGCATAATGCATAATGTAGAGCTGCCACAAATGATTTTAATGATGTTTAAATTAAATATACTCTGTTGAAAGTGTATCAAGTTTCCCATAAAATGCTCATCACAGTCAAGTTAACACACTCATATTGTTTTTCTAAACAAAACGGGCAAGTATCCTCATCTCAGAGCCTTTTTGTTCAAATGATATCCATATTCTTGGTTTGAGGTGCGTTGTCATTGGTTGACCTTGATGCTGTCGAAGGGACCAGGCAGTGCAGGAAACGAGCCGAATTAGATCAGAAGGTGTGCGTGTGTGTGTGTGTGTGTGTGTGTGTGTGTGTGTGTGCGTTAGAGGAAGAGCTGTCAAGAGAATCCAGGTCAGGTCGATGCCAAACAGAGACGGAGGCTTGTTGTCGGGTCGTTCAGGGTTCTTTTCCTCCTGAGCCTCTTTGCCTTTTCTTCCACTTCCTCCTTTCCTTTCTTCCTCTCCCTCCTTTCTTTTCTCTTTCTCCCTCCTTTCTTTTCTTCCTCTCCCTGTGTTCACCTTTGGCTCTTTTAATAATGAAGTAGGCCTTTTATTGTATTTCATTTTTTTACAAAATAACACAGAATGGCGCACAAAGCAGAAATACTGTCATTAATTGTATTTAACCACAAGTGAGCTTTGGCTAAGTTTAATATATATATATATATATATATATATAGACCCTGTTTGTGTATTTGATTGCTTGTCCGTTTGTTTTCAGTTCGTAGGTTTAGTCTGCATGATGTTGACGACCACCTCTGTTCCCTTCCACATTTTAGATTTAGCATCAGTCTAAACAGTATTTCTAAGGTTTAACTGGCCAATGAGATCATTTGCACCTCCAGGACAGCAGTAACATCACCTGTATTCTCAGAGCACGTGTAATGTAAATGCATGTGAAGACGCACGGATCCCTCGTCCCCACACTGATTGAAATGAGGCACATGTAGTGTTTTCCTTTTCTTTTTCTCAATTCGATTTTGTTTTAGGTTAAAATTGTACACGAGACGCTGGACTTCAGTCATGTTCAGTCAAAATGCCGCTCCAAGGATAATCTGAGGCACTCGCCCAAAGGAGGCAATGTACGTACGCTTTTCTTCTTTCGTTCTCTTTTTGCTCGTCTTTCTTCCTCTTTTTTTTTTTTCTCTTTTCATCTGGGCCTGTTGTAGCGCTCTCAAGCTACTTTTATGTGTGCATCCGTCTCCACATCTGTCCGTTTCAGTCCAGACTAAGACGGGTTTGTATCCAAAGTGCCACACATCCATGTGACTTCCTTCTCAAACAGGAAGTAGAGTCCACAACTTCCCAAAGGACATTTTTTGTAGTTCTTTTGTGCGATGTATTTCTTCCGGCTGTAAGAACTATATTAAAAGCAGGGACGGGTTCAAGACCCGATGGATTACAGCGCTAAAAGTGCAGCGTCAACTCTTTATCCCTCCACAAAACGGCTTCACTTTGTTTTCTGCGCTCCAAATCAGCTGAAATTCGAATTAAAAGTGAGATCCGGCAGATTGATAGGTCGTGGATTTAAAATTGGGACGCTTTTACAGGATTATTTTGAGCAGGAAAAGGAGGGAGGGTGCATTTTCTTTCTTAAGCTGCACCCACCCAGTCATGCCCTCAATGTTGGGTGTTTGTATAAAAGGTCTCCCTGTCGTTCGCAGGTCATGATTCCGAGTGTTAAACTGGACTTTAGCCACGTTCAGGCTAAATGTGGCTCCCTGGACAAAATCCAGCACGCGGCAGGCGGCGGAAATGTGAGTGACACATTCAACATATACATTTAGGCAGTCATTTAAGGGTCATTTTCTACCAGCATTAGCGGCAAAAATATAATGTAATATTTCCGGTAGGCAGGCATCATGTAAACACCCCTTTACTGCCTGCAGGCTTGTCTCTGTGTCTTTTTAACATTACATAACAGCGCTGACTGGACAATAAAGTTTAATTGAAGCACCTGCTCCCTGTAGCGCCACGCAGAGCCTGTGTTCATGTTAACCTCTCTCTGGGGAATCGACATCGGCATCACCATGAATCGCACGTTTATTTTTCGGTGTTCTCCTCACTGCATTTTACTTTCTGCAGCTCCCTTTATTTTATTTGAACCCTTTTTCAGGTGTTAATGTGTGCTTTGTGCTGCTGCCCCACAGATCCAAATCCAGACCAAGAAGATCGACTTGAGCCACATCACCTCCAAATGTAACTCCATGGCCAACATCCGCCACAGACCAGGTGTGGCACCTGTTTAGCTTTAAATAAGGAAACCAATAAAATATGCAATATTATCACTTTGTCAAGGGAAAAAACGAATTGGTGCTTCAACGATTACAATGCAATCCCGAAGGCATCTGAAAGGCTGTTGAGAACCAAAGACCAATTCTTTTAGAAAGCACAGTGTCCTTCCCGTGCACTGCAACGTGCACACTTCGATGCTTTGCTCAGGAGAAGCCCAGAGGGCGAGCGATGCCCTGCGGGTCTGACTCTCTTCTTCTCCTCCTGTCCTGTTCCCAGGGGGAGGTCAGGTGCGCATTGAGAATGTGAAGCTGGACTTTAAAGACAAGGCCGCCGCCAAGGTCGGCTCCCTGGGAAACACCAGCCACACTCCTGGAGGGGGGAATATTATGGTAACAGACGAAGCACACGAATACAGCCGTCTGTTTCTGTAGAAATAAAGAGGAGAAAAAACACCCATGAGCTTTTTTTTCTCTCTCTCTTTCTCCGTCCTCCAGATTGAGAGCCACAAGCTGTCCTTCCGGGAAACGGCCAAAGCTCGGGTGGATCACGGCGCAGAAATCGTCATCACGCACTCCCCCGGGGTCGAGACGGGGGGCACTTCCCCTCGCATGTCCTCCTCCGGCAGCATCAGCGTCCTGGATTCGCCCCAGCTCTCCACGCTGGCCCAGGATGTCACCGCCGCCCTGGCCAAGCAGGGCTTATGAGCGGGCTTAGCGTACCCTCCAGAATCCGCGCCATCACTCCTCTTCCCATCAACCTCGTTCACCCATAAGCATCCAGTGTTCTCCCATGGTCCTCCACTGCAACATGACCCCCACTCACTTGACCCCACAGGTTCTACAGCTGTAGCCGATTGACTGTCTCGTCCATCATCGACCCTTCCGCCGGGATTTTCCAAACTCAAGGATTATTTCCCGTTCACACCTTTTAAATGGGACGTGCCCACAGTCGCTCATTATTTGTTGTTCATTTTATTTTCGTTCACTCAAAGATGGACTTTTCTTCTTTTTTTTGTCCTAGATAGGCTGAATGCTAAGGTTTGAGTGGATGCCTTTGTCTCAGAGGGCATTGAAGGTTTTACGATTGTACAGTGATTTCCTGCGTGCAAAGCATCACATTCCACTCGTATGGGGTTAAGCGGTAAGGTGAGCTGTTGCATAATGTTCATTCAGAATTAATATGGTACTGAGTGCAAGAAATAACTACTAGATGCTTCTCTTAAAGATACAACTGTGTGAAAGACTTAACTTCCAGAAACATGGCTTGTAACTGTACCTGCAGAAGAATGGCTGAAGAGCATGTCTGCTAAGATGTGACATGATTTTCTTTTTCCGGTTTTATTCTCATGATTTCCTGATATGTGCTGAATTGTTGGAGCGATCTCTTGTTATGTTATCTTTTTATATATGTCACTGTAGTGAAAGTTGTTCCAGTTTTGTATGTTCCCTGCGGCTGCACTGGCTTATTAGCACTTAAATGTGAATAACCACTGCGGTTATGTCGAGTCAAGCGCTAAAAGGCTAAGCTTTCCAATAGATTTTCAATACTTTTTTCCTTGCAAAACCAATGGGCTGCTCTTTGTTTGATTTTACATTTGCTCTGTGATTTCATTAGGCTACAGCAATGCTGTTATGTTGGCATGGCGAATATATTATGAACAAATTAGATCTATTTGGAGCAAGTTAAACCTTTCAGTGGGAGTGGAAAACAGCCAGGGTGCATTGTAGTGTCCATACTTCAAAGGTCAGATCCCGAAGCCAACCCCTCATGCTCCTGTGATCTTTTTCCTTTTGCAGAGACTGGGTTGTGCACTGTATTTTAATGGGCAACGTTTGTTCCGAAAGTATAAAATAAAAAAATGAAGCTTTATATGAAAACATTCCATTAAAAGATCAGCTACCTAGCCCTTTAGTGCGATTGAATCAGTAACTTCACAGGAAATGAAAGCCGAAACGAAGGAGAAATGAAGAATGGGAGTAACCTTGTAAAAAAAAAAAAAAAGATACACAACAAAACTGTTCTAGCATATTCTCTGCTCACCTTTTCCTCCTCCCCCAGTGTCCGTTACCCCTCCAGTGTTTTTCTGTGCTTCCTATATTCTCGCTTCCCCTCTTTGCCTGTGTAAGTGTATTTAAAAGACCATGTAGATGTGTGCACTCTTTCTGATGTTTGAGACGTGCTGATGACAAATGTTCCTACAGGATGATGACAACAGAAATAAAGAAAATAAAAACAGATTTGCGCTAGTTTTCGTATAAATTCTCCCTCAAAAAAATTACTATGATCAATTTATCTCCAGCGTTTATTTATTAATCCAGTATAGAAAAAAGCAAATATATTGGTGTGCATGTTGGGGGTGTTACATGTTACATCTGTGTGATTTCTCGTTAGATTCATCGCTTTTGTGGAAAACATGTTTTTGTGTATATGAATACATGTAATGGGGGGGGGGGATGCTAACACATTTTGATTTATTTTTACTATCATAAATGTTTGCACTTCTGCATTAACATCGTGATAACTGGGGAACTTGTAATACTGCTATGTTTTTATTTAATGTAGTTGTGTGCAACAGCGCCTCCTAGGGTCACACTTTACAATTTTCAGGTGGCCAAAATGTAGGATATTTACCATACAAGGTGCAGCTTTAAACTAGGTTTTGACTTAGATTTGTTCTGCACGATGTTTGTGCTTTGAATTGATTAAAGATGCCACATATTAGTATTTAACTGCAATTTTGAGGGTACTTTACATACCCTAATTTCCTTTTCTGGAACTAATTCTCCACCAGATACACTTAAAGGAAAAATATATCCAACTTCGGTTATTGTTACTTTGCAAGGGAAGATTTTACATATGATCAACTTAGATGAGAACAGTGATATATAAAGTAGCTCAAATAGCTTGCCAATGTGAACATGATGTACATAAGGATATATATATAATATAAGTGTCCCATTCCTCGTCGATGCTGCCTCTTCCCACCTCGTCCACCTGTGTTAATCAACAACCTGTTGATATTCACATGAAGGATTATCCCCACGTGAACGCACCATCCGGATGCGATTCAAGGCTCGTTTACGGACGTGTGTGTGTGTTGCAGTCAAACGCTGTGTCATTTCTTTTAATGGTGCACAAAGCTTGAGGGTTGAGACGGAAAACATCTGGCGCAGCCGCACACTGCGTCTTTAAACTCCGCCGCCGATATATTAGCACGTCGATCAACTGTCGCTGTCCGGCGAGGGAGGTGCTGAAATCGGAGCTCTCTCTCTCTCTCTCTCTCTCTCTCTCTCTCTCTCTCTCTCTCTCTCTCTCTCTCTCTCTCTCTCTCTCTCTCTCTCTCTCTCTCTCTCTCTCTCTCTCTCTCTCTCTCTCTCTCTCTCTCTCTCTCTCTCTCTCTCTCTCTCTCTCTCTCTCTCTCTCTCTCTCTCTCTCTCTCTCTCTCTCTCTCTTCCCCCCCCCCCCCCCCCCCGACACTTGCAGCCATTTTACGCAGGACGAACCCAATCATGTCGTGAGCGACGCTCGCTGGTCACCTGGGCTGAGCCAGCAGCCGCCCCGAGCGCGCGTGTCCCGGTGGTCGCACACAGGCGAGCAGGCAGGTCCGGCCAAAATGGTGAAGCGGAAAAGCCTGGACGACAGCGAGCCGGAGTGCGGGAAAGGAATACCGTTCCCCATCCAGACCTTCCTGTGGAGGCAGACCAGGTTAGTGTGTGCATCAGTGGAAATTGATAACAGGTGTTTGCATTGCCGAGGATTTGACAGCAGCCGTGTCATTTTTTTTTATCCTGTTAAGCATCAAAATAGATGCATTGCCTCATTATAATTCACCCTGTGAATGAGTACCCCGTGGCACTGAGTGTCAGTTCACTGGTTTCATTGAACGTTGTAAACGGAGGGATGTGGAGTGTTAACTGTGAATGGATGCAGATGCGGAAAGCATGATGTCACACCTGTAAAGCAAATATAGAAAGTGGGCCAAAGAAAACAAGTGGTCTGTGGATCAGCTGCTGTGAAATGACGGCTCCCGTTTGTGCAAAATGGAGATTTAATGGTGTAACCTACATTTGTCATTTTATAAAAAAATCTTATATAAGCATGTTTTTGTGTTCCTCAGTGCGTTTCTGCGTCCAAAGTTGGGAAAACAGTATGAAGCATCCTGTGTGGTAAGTTATTTCATAATGCCATGTGCATGGTGTGGGGGAATTAATCACTCCATTCCCAGTAATCTGTTTTTACCTTAATGCACCTGCAAATCATGGGCTCCTGATTTTGCATTTAGCAAATTAGTTTTTCCTCTTGCCTCCTCCTATTACCCAGAAGCCAGACCGCTGCAAACTCATATCCATAATGACGCTTTCTCCAGATCCCTTTGGATCCAAACAGAGCGGCCACTGTCTCTCCCACGGGCATCGCCTTGCTTGGGGCCAGACGGGGCATTTAGGGGCAAAGAAAGAGGCTTTAGTTCCTGGCTGATGTCTCTTTCTCTCCTTGTCTCTGGCTGCCTCCCCAGTCCTTTGAGCGGGTGCTGGTGGAGAATAAGCTCCACGGGCTGTCGCCGGCCCTGTCGGAGGCCATCCAGAGCATCTCCCGCTGGGAGCTGGTCCAGGCAGCCCTGCCTCATGTACTCCACTGCACCTCCATCCTGCTGTCTAACAGGAACAGGCTGGGTGAGGACGCGCAACACACGCATTCCCGCTTTAGGTACTGAGGAGACAGTTTTATCCAGGTTGTCTTCATTCAATAAAAGACCAAACAAATGTTGTTCACCCACAGGGCAGTTACAGAACAGCCTGACTCACAGTACAGCACGGGTCAGGATTATCAGAATCAAATACGGGAATAATAAAAGTGTTTATTCAGATGAGAGCGCAGAATACACCAAAAACGATCTAAAAATGCATTCATAAAACATACAATACAAAGGTTGATGTCTTCATATTGCTTGTGTTGTCAGACCAAACCAAATTATATTCAGTTTACAAGCGCAGAAGACAAAGAAAAGCATTAAAACCTCCCATTTTGAAAGCTTGAACTAGAAAATGTTCTCCGTTTTTGCTTGTAAAGGACTTTCCCTATCCGTCGCTCTGTATTCACAACGTCAGCAAAAAATATGACAATACATTGTGACAATATTCAATTGGATTCTATATTTTATTTCTGTACAAAACCACCAGAAGTTACAAAGTACCATAGGCACTAAAGCTCACCCCTCACAAACACTAGACCTTCTCACCTTGACCTCTGACCTCCGAACAGGCCACCAGGACAAGCTGGGCGTGGCCGAGACCAAGCTGCTCCACACGCTGCACTGGATGCTGCTGGACGCTGCCCAGGAGTGCAACCACGAGCCCAGCCTGAGCCACGGCTGGTCGGGGGGCAGCAGCAGCAGCGCCTTCCTCCAGCCGGTGGGCAACCAGGGCTCGTCCCCAGGGGCTCCCGGCTCGTGCTCCGGCTCCGCCCTGGGGGGGTCGGGTCCCCAGCACAGCGGCTCCCTGTTGGAAGAGGATGAGCACACTCGTACCAAGCTGTTCCACAAGAGTATGGCCACGGTGGAGCTGTTTGTGTTCCTGTTCGCTCCGCTTATTCATCGGATAAAGGTCTGTACCTGCAGATACCAATGGAATACAACAATATAAGTTAGTTTCCCAACTAATCAATCAATGACTGTATCTTATATAAGTGATCATATCATAATAGTAATGATGCTTAAATCTAAGCGTTTCAGCTTCAATCTTCTAAGGTGCTTCTTACATTGATTGGATGATGATTGGATGGGGAGAACAACGGCTAAATCAGATTTTCAATATATCTTATTGCTTTCAAGGAGTCGGACCTGACCTTCCGATTGGCCAGCGGTCTGGTGATCTGGCAGCCCATGTGGGAGCATCGCCAGCCCGACATCTCGGCCTTTACTGCACTCATCAAACCAGTCAGAAACATTGTGACAGGTAAACATCCTTACTTATGGCCGTGAAGATCCCCCGTAAGCGTTAATCTATTTAGTTTGGTCCTAATTAAGACGTGTAATCCGCTACGCCTGTCTCAACAGCAAAGAGGAACTCCCCAGTCAACAACCAGTGCAGCCCCTGTGGATCTGGCAACCCGGGTCCCATGGTGAGTGAGCGTTTCAAGCTCAGATCATGTCTGATTCTGCGTCTCATGTTGATTAAATGTGTCCGGGGAGGAGTCTGAGGCTTCTTCCCTTCCCCCCCCCCCCTTTCAACATCCCCCAGGGGCTGCCTGCTAATATCCATTAGCACCAGCCATCCGGCAGCATTAGCGTGGTTAGCCGGGGTCATGACAGAACCCGACCTCCGACCTCGGAGCCTTTAATCACCAGGAACTGTTTGTCTGCCTTTCCTGTTTATCCACTCATCTGCAGTCCATCCCTCCCTCTCACCCACAGGGCTTCCAGGTGGTTTGCGAAGCCACCCAATCAGATTCCTCCTCCCCCGCCGCTGGAGAGCGGAGCTGTCGCCGTGGTAACTCGGTGGAGAAAGGTGGCCCTTCCCAACCTCCCCCGCCGGTGAAAGGCCCTTCCAAGAAAAAGTGAGTGCGGTGAATCAATTTAACAAGCAGCGAGATAGGTAGCACTTGGTCATGTGTGCACTATTGATTTTTGGATTCAGGACTTATGTTCAATGCCCATTCAGGCTTGCTGTTAAGCAGCAGGAGGAGAGATGAGGGAACACTTTATTATTTATTCACCGTTCACTTAAAAGTAAATAACAGTCTGCAGAAAAGTGCTGCAACGGCTTATGACATAGCTTACCTTTTCAAAAATCACAGGTTCACTAATAGTGCAGACTTGATCTCACTACTGGAAACCATCACGACCATCAGTGTCGATTCATAATTATCACTGATTTAATGGCCAAAGCTGCTTTCCTGAATGAATAACATACGTGACGAAACCCGAGAAGGCAGTTGTGTGACGAAGCGGTGCGGTGACCCACGCTGACACAGAGCTGGTGCCATCATCTCGTTGATGGCAAAACATTTAGCCCTGCGGCGGCGTCTGTCGACACGGCACAGCACAGCTCGCTCCACTAGCCTGTGAGAGCTAGTGTGTGTGTGTAGCTCCTCCTTCCCCTGTGTAATGTTAGCCCCGTCTCACACACACACACACACACATGTAGAGCCTTGTCTTGCTTGAGCATTAGCACACCCTGACGTTTGTCCCCACAACCGGGGTAATTATGCTGAATTAATGTGTCACATGCCTGATGCTGGCAGTGTTTCTGGCCTGGCACGGCACGGCCTGGCTTCATTTGGTCGGTGCACGGCCAGTCTGGCATTGTTCGGCCTCCGCCGCCCGATTCAATCTGTACTCGCTTTGGATCACCAGGCAAACGGGACCTCGCCATAGTGAGACCTTGGTTAGTGTTTATAAATGTTTTGGTTATGCAAAATCATAGGCGAATAGCCAGAAAAATGTTGACAAATACCTGATTTATTCGACAGATTTTTAATTCTGAGTTTCTCCGCAAAGAATCCCTAGAAATGTGCTCATACATTTATTGTAAATAAGTCATTCAGTGTGAAAAAGCATATCGACTCCAATCACTCCATTATTTAGCTCGATAATAATCACGCCAAAAAGAAAAATCCACAAATGAAAATGATGAATTATTCAGACATCTAACAGCTACATCCAATGTTTGAGATGCATGATAACTGATTTGAATTTTGGCGTAATAGCAAGAATATGATGCACCGTGTGACCAGAAAAAAACAATTATTCTGGGCAGAGTCTTCGGTTTTCTGTTTTTAAGTCGCGTCTGCTCTGTCCTCACCCGAATCACCCGACCAGGCCGAGAGAGTGATGTGGGAGGAGAAGAAGAAGAAGAGAGGCTGATAAGCCATCCATTGCTCATCTCAACTCATTCTGACAACTAAATAAGTCGCTCCAATGCTTCTCACGATCACTCTGACAGCCAGCAACTGACTGGAAATCAAGATAAGCCCCCTCCCCTCCCCCGAGCTCGTTATATCCCCAAGTGTTGTGTGGTGGGAATGTTAAGCTGCTGCATGTGAAACGCCGCATAGGACGAAAGCAAAGTGAGTTGAATGTAAATTAGATTCCCATTAAGAGAGAATATAGACATTTGAGGGGATTTGACTATAAGTAGGAATTTATTTCAGGCTTCCAAGTTGTGGGTTGCCTCTGTATGGATGCATGAAGGGGTGGGGGGCTGTGCAGGATCATCCTCTGGGTCCAGATCCTTCCTCTTCCTCTCTCCGCTCAGAGTTTATATTTTCATCCCGTCCTCTTGCTCGCACACCTCTGCTCCTGTGATTAATGCAGCTTCCTCATCCGCTGCCGCCGCCGCATCAGAGAGCACTGCTGATGCTGAGGCAGTTTCCATGGCAACCGCCGGCTGCTGCATCTCCTCCCGCCGCACGGGGGGGGGGGGGGCGTGACTGTCGTCACTCGGTCTCCTTGGCGACCTGACACAACAGCGGCGGGCAGAGCGCGCGTGTCGGCTAGACAGGGAAACATGATACGGCCTCCCTCTGCTGTCCGCTCTCAAAGTGATTCATGTAGATATCGACCGTCTCTTCCTGATCCATTCATCACCACGCCGAAGATTAAATGGCCTCCTCTGTCTCCCTCTCCTCCTCTCATGGTGTATCAATACGTTTCTCCATACGCTCTGCAGCTCAGCCGCTGACCTTCATTCCTGCTTATTTATAGTGGACTCACGTAGGCTTAGGCTCCCTCGCTCCCCGACGCTCTCCAGATGATGCTGGAGGGGGGCTCTGCCCTTGTTTACCATCCTCCTCTGATGCATTATTAATGAAGCAGTGTGGCGGGAGTGGATGACAGGCTAAGATAAAAGGAAAGGCCGCGACATAGTGTAATTGTTGTGGATGTAGTCAGCTGTGTGGAGGTACTGGTCCGGCTAAAGCGCTGTCAGATGTCCATAATGTCACTTCCTTTCTGTACCTTTTGCATTTTTAAAGGTAGTTCTCGCATAATTTGGTATTTTGTCCGAGATACAAAAAAAATGTCAAATACAATTTCATACAATACAAAAGTAATAATCTGTGTTCTGCAGTGTTTTTATTTTTTCCAATTCACATTTTGATGAATACGTTTGGCACTCTCAGTGGACATCATGCATTTGTTAGCTGCGGGCTACACTTCTACTCTCAGTGGACATCACACCATTTTTGCTAATTCAAACTGCCTCACAGAAGAAGGGGTGTTGTTTATGATACGAAAGGGTTGAACCAGTAAAAATAACCGCGTCCCTCCTCTCCTCTTTAAGGACATCAGCGCCCGCCGGCCTGCCGACCTCCCTGGCCCAGCGGGCGCGTTACGCCACCTACTTCGACGTGGCGGTGCTGCGCTGCCTGCTGCAGCCACACTGGACGGAGGAGGGCGTGCACTGGGCCCTGATGTTCTACCTGCAGCGCCTGAGGCAGATCCTGGAGGAGAGACCTGAACGCACCCCTGAACCTTTGGTCACGCCTCTGCCACGCCCACGCAGCAGCTCCATGGTGGCTGCTACGCCATCACTGGTCAACACCCACAAGACTCAGGTAATGGCAGGAAGACAAGGGAGGATTTCATGGAAGAGGTCTTTTGCACTCACCATTGTGTCACGCCTGCTGTGTTTTGCAGGACATGAGTCTGAAATGCAACGAAGAGGGGAAGTCTCTGAGCACAGAGACCTTTACGAAGGTTTCTCTGACCAGCCTCCGTCGGCAGGCCGTCCCTGACCTCTCCTCCGACCTGGGCATGAACCTTTTCAAAAAGGTCAGCGAAATGTCCAGATGTGGGCAAAAGATGCACACATGCATCAGATTGCAGGACTGAGAGGATTGTGGATCTCACCGCAATCCCTTGCCCTCCTTTTCAGTTTAAGAACCGGCGTGATGACCGCGAGAGGAAGGGCTCCATCCCCTTCCATCACACGGGGAAGAAGCGGCAGCGGCGTATGGGCGTACCTTTCCTGCTCCACGAGGACCACCTGGACGTCTCGCCCACCCGCAGCACCTTCTCCTTCGGGAGCTTCTCTGGCCTCGGTGACGATCGGCGGGCTCTGGACCGCGGGGGCTGGCAGGCCACCATCATGGGTAGGCAGGGCGCTGTTCCTAATCAGGGTAGATTGCATGTCACCAGTTCGCAGTCGTGCTTCCTCTTCATTAAGCTCCCAGTTGGTGAGTCAGAGGATTCTGTCTGGATCCGGCTGTCAGCTGGTGAATTAAGTCAGTTCATTACCATTATTTATGTCTTATTAGCGCTCTTCTTTGAGAAGTATGATTAACATTTGCTCAAGGCACAAAGACACTATTCAGAGTTAGTGACTTTTTAAAGCCTGCCTTCCTTGAACCCCATACTGTCATACTTGGCTTAGCTGCTGCTTCAGATTAGCTCCATTCCCGGGATGACATTTTCTAAAAATACTCCGTAGATGCAGGAAAAACGCATGAAAAGGGACTTCTGCAACAGTCAGCATGTGTGTTCTTGCTATATGTGTGTTTGATTCAACCCGATGTAGCTATCAGTATCTGTGTCACTTTCCAGGCAAGTTCACACGGCGGGGCAGCACAGACACAGCTGCAGACGCCGACAGCCTGAGCGCCAAACACTCTCATTCCCACCACTCTCTGCTCAGAGACATGCCCGACCACTCCAACAGCCACAGCGATAACACCGTCAAAGAGGGTAAGGAGAAGAGCGCTGGCTAGAGGAAGACCGAGCTACATCTACAAATGATACAGCACTCTATTCTACGAATATCCAACAAGTTTAAAGACATTATTATCCACACAGTTTTTGAAGTAAACCATACAAAACAGATTTTTGGGCTCTGTAATATCAAACATTGCTTTTTATGAGAATCTATGATGAAAAGTATATTCATATCACTGTCCATCAGCTACAAAGACAATGCTGGCTCCTCTGAGACCTGCAGAGCAGAACTAGGACAGGATTATATAACAGTAGTATTCCTGTGATAATACTAATTTGCATACAAATAGCTCCACACTGCATCACAGGCATGCTATTAGGTTTACTGAGAACAAAAGATATTAATTATAGAACAGTTGATTCTGAAATGATTGATGCTAGAGGGTAGATTTCGCAGCATATTTATGTGTGCAAATAAAGAAGGAAATGCTGCAGTGTTGGAAATAAAGTAGAGAAGTCACGGCTGCCTCCTGCATGATGACATGTATCCTCTCACTGCCTCCTTTTGGCCGCCCGCAGTGCGATCTCAGATCTCCACCATTACCATGGCGGCGTTCAACACCACGGTGGCGTCCTTCAACGTCGGCTACGCCGACTTCTTCACGGAGCACATGAAGAAACTCTGCAACCCCGTCACCGTCCCCGAGCTCCCCGTGGAGCCGCTGGCCTGCGCCAACCTGCCGCGCAGCTTCACCGACTCCTGCATCAACTACTCCTGTCTGGAGGAGGGGGAGAACATCGAGGGGACCAATAACTTTGTGCTGAAGAACGGCATGCTGGACCTCACGGTGAGTGTCCGGCCATTCAATGAAACCGACAGTAAATGATCCCTGGGGGCAAATACATTTAAAGGAAGCTATTGGCCTTCTGTTGCTCTCCTTTCCCACAATGACACCAGTGGGAATCCAAACTGAATCGGATGCTTTCTTTTATTTGTATTGCTCCTGCAAATTGTAGAAAATGTCAAGTTTGCCGCTTTCTTTTGCACATTAATACAATATACATTTTTTAAAATTGACTTTGTATTTCAGGCGGTCTTGCGCGCTCTCTATGCCGTCCTCAGCCACGACATTAGTTCCAGGATCTGCGACGTGGCTCTCAATATCATCGACTGCCTGCTGCAGCTGGGTGTGGTGCCCGGCATGGGCAAGAAGCTGTCCAAGCCCGACAACAAGGAGAACCAGGAGGCCCGGGCCAAAGACACGGCCGGTCAGGGCCTCGGAGGAGGCGCCCAGGGGGGCGGGGCAGTCCCGGGGTCAGGAGCAGGTGGAGGGGGCGATGGAGGCGGTGGTGGTGGAGGAGGAGGAGGCGGAGGAGGAAGTGGTGGAGGGAGTGGGCAAGGGAGCAAAGATGATGTGAAGAATAACAAGGAGAATGATAAAAAGGTGTGTTCTTTCTGTATTTCTGGAAGTGGGTCGTGGTGGTTATGAGCTACTATATCTAAATATATCTACATAAACGTGCTGTGGGTTGATGTGTGTGTTCTTCCCTCACAGGAAGAGGGCTCCGGCTTCAGCACCCACCGGCTGGCTCTGACCATGCTGATAAAGATAGTGAAGTCGCTGGGCTGTGCCTACGGCTGTGGCGAGGGACACCGCGGACTGTCTGGGGATCGCCTCAGGATGCAGGTCAGACCTTTTTCTCTGGCTGAGCCGAACCTGCTTTGTGCCAGTGTGCGCTTTCTACAACTCAGCCCAGTCTGTGGCGCCTGACATTCATTTTCTACTGATGATTAACAGCATTGCTCCTCTGGTGCGGTAAAAGATAAAAAAATCCAAAAAGACTGCTGCGAGGGCGCTGGGCTGAGCACCTAACTTCAGGGAGAAGCAGCTGCAGTTCTATTTCAAAGCTGATCAATATGTTTTGATATTGTATTAAGTTGTGTTGGAGAAATACAATTATATCCAGACAGCTGATATCTTTCATGTGAATCAATGAAAAGTGATGAAAATAGCACATCCTGCACACAAGGCCTTTCTATTCCTCCCTGACTTCTTCTTCTTCTTCTTCTTCTTCTTCTTCTTCTTCTTCTTCTTCTTCTTCTTCTCCTCCTCCTCTGTCTAATACTTCCTGTTCCAACTCTTTCCTTTCAGGCCCAGAACTGCCTGACCAGCCTTTATAAGCTGGACAAGGTGCAGTTTCGACAGACAATGCGCGAGTACGTCAACAAAGACTCTCTCAATAACATTGTGGACTTCCTGCATGCACTGCTGGGCTTCTGCATGGAGCCCATTACTGACAGTAAGTATGGTGGTGTGTGTGTGAGCGGGACCAGATGCAGATCGGGACACACACACAAAGAAAAGTGCTAATGCACTGATAGCAAATGCACAAATGATGATGATGGAGCATCAGGGTTTGATTACTGATATGATTCAGGACTGGTGCTGGAGAAAGCAGTCAGTAGGGCCTGCAGCGGGCATTTGTTTTTCCGTTGATGATTAATCTGGCAGGTATATTATTATTAATATTATTATGGTTTGAGAGTCCACGGCCATGTTAGCAGCTCTGTGCACATGCACAGTGACTATGCTTCCATGTTCAAAAGGTATCATTTGAGCATGTTCATCATCTCAGTGGGCTGTGTTAGCGTGCAACATTTGCTAATTAGCACATTGTTGTTGTTGTTTTTTACACAGTTTAGTGTTAATTAGCAAATGTCGGCTAATAGGCTGAACAGAACCATCTGAACTGGTGAACATCCTGACATAAAGATGTGTACCTGCACAACATCAGGATGTTAGCAAGCGTTTCAGCTTCTTTGCTGATGTTTACACTCAAGCAAACTCCATGTTGTTCATTATACAAATATATTGCAACCATTCAAATCTATATGGCACTCATATGTTTAGTGCGGGTGCTATAAAATAAAAAGTCAGTAATCACGTGTGACCACTAACGTCCACTAATGTGGTTGACAAAGCTGAATTGTACTGCAACTGTCTCAACCTGCACTTCGACTTTGCATTCCAGCGCTATCACTTTATATATCTGTTTTTTCCCTCCTTCCTCCTTCCACTTGTCTCTGCTCGTCCCTTATGTCGTCCTCCTCCTGCTTCCATCTTCCCTCTTTTACCTCACCCACTTGAGCTGAATCCTACCTTCCTTACTCACTCATCCATTCTGTACACTTGCCAATCCAAAGCTTTGCCCCATTACATCTCTGCTCAATCAGTGGCTTTATTGCTGAGCATTGAGACACATTGTACATGCCAATTCAGTTTTGCACTGAGATTTGAAGTATTGTGTACACGGTAAATACAATCAGCACAATCATAGCATACAACAGACAATTGGCAAGTTACTGAACCGATGACTGTTTTAATTCTCAAAGAGAAAAGGGCACCCTGTTTAGTTTTTTGGTGTGTGTGTGTGTGCGTCTCGAGTTCGCCTCCTCCCAGAGGTGGGGTGACACGTCTTTTCTGACGCCGCGTACATGTCTGTTGGCCTGATGTCAATCAACTTGTGCCCCGCCTCTTTTCTCTTGCAGAGTACGGCAGTGCAGGTGAGAGGTCCAGGAGGGCGAAAAAAAGAAACATCGGTAGATACACATGATCCATAATCAATAACGTCAATAAATATAGCAATAAGATGAATATATTCACCTGATCAGACCCTTCCCTAGGCACCGCTTTCATTGCTGCACCCCTCACTCTCTCTGCAAGTGACAAAACTCGCCTGCAACTAAATTTGTGTGATTAAATCTGGTATTTATGGAGCTTATACGTTTTGCATAGATAGTTTAACTGGACCAAGAGAATAAGCCCAAAACTCTATGTTTGTAACGCAGGCCTTAGTCTCTTGCATGTACTCCTAATCCCCTACCCAGAATCCTTTTCAGTTTGCTTCTCCCCCATATGCTTTATGGACCCTTTTCCTTTGCCCCCCCCTTCCCTCCCTGTTGTACTCAAGCTGGTCAGCTGTCAATCATGTTACTAAACCACCCCCTGTGTGATCCGTGGTCTCTCCCGCCTCCCTCTTGGTTCCAGACAAGGCAGGCTTCGGGAACAACTTCACCACAGGGGACAACAAGTCCGTGGCCCAGAACATGGAGGCGGTTGTGGTGGGCTGCATGTTCAAGTCCCTCATCACCCGCTGCGCCTCGACCACTCACGAGCTGCACAGCCCCGAGAACCTGGTGAGCGGTGTGCAAAACCATCCGTCCATCTGCCTCTCTCGGTCTGTGCTTCACATATCGGTTGCGCTCCCACTAGATTCACGCACTCGTATATTTCCTTTGGCAGGATGCTGCAGTTGAATTATTGATGGCTCATTTTGTACTGAGCCTAAAGACGAGCAATCACTTAGGCCGCCTTTGTTAATGCCTTGTCATACGTGATGAATTGGACATCATTGGTTCTTAATCTCGCTGGGTGAATGAAGACATTAATAGAGCTTCTCTCAGTTCTTTGTTACAAATACAGTAATAATATGTTAATTGGAAATAGCATCTCTTTGACATCAGACTATAATATCAGCTTTGATCTATTTGATTTTTAATAACGTGCACTTTCACAGAGTATTAATAACTTGACGTTTGTGGCTCAGAGTGTTGCTTCTAAGACCTTTATTTTTGTGTTTAACGCTCATTTGTACAGCAAACTCAAGTCAAAGAGCTTCACACGACAGCATTTAAACCACAAGGAAGAGGAGACAAACACCCTGAATAACAAACGGCTCCAGAGCAGTTATAGTGCAGCAATAATGACCTGTAAGCTTGTTGATAACAACCCTGTCTCCATATTTGTCTAAGTTTGCGTGTAAGAGCACTGAGGTACCGTGAAAGCCTCGAGGCTGGCAGGACTGGTGCGCGTTGGCGGAAGATGACACACTTTTTTCAAGGCAGGCTGGATCGTGGCACCGGATCAGAGGCCACCCACTCACAAGCTGGAGCTGTTGTCTTGACAAAACCGAGTGCGCTCGCATAAAGTCCGTCATCCATTTATGCATATATGCATGTTAGGACATGCACGCTGTTCGATGCGGACTGCACAGTAAGAGCAGTGGTTTCTGGGTCCAAGCGGTCGATTTCCTTTTTCCTTTTTCTTGTTTTCACACGTTTTCCCGCTCGCACGCCCCTCTCTTTCTCTCACTTGTCCGCCACCCTCTTCCTCTCCAGGGTCTGTACTGTGACATCCGGCAGCTGGTGCAGTTCATAAAGGAGGCGCACGGAAATGTGTTCCGCAGGGTCGCACTGAGCGCGCTCCTGGACAGCGCCGAGAAGGTCACCACCACCAAGAAACCCGAAGAGAAGGAAGAGGCCAAGCAGGCCGGACCCAGGAGGTACTGGCCAATCAGCAGCCAGAAATGGTCTCTATGACGTCATATTTTCAAGTTCAATCCACAAAAAATGACTTGTACTGATCATATGCTGATTAATGTGCAAGTGTCCTTGAGCATAGACCTTGAACGCCCCTCCCCTTATTAAATGGTAACAAAATATTTAGCATCCAATCACTGATTGGTTCTTACTTTCTCCTTATAAATCAAATCAGAGCTACGCTTCTCATCACTGCTGGCTGTTTTTTTTTTTCTTTTTGTTTTTTTCTGTCCTGTCTGCATCTGTTTTTCTTGCTTGAGTGACTGATTTGATGTTTTTATGAAAGAAAAAAGATGTGGCGAAGAGGCCGCCCTGCCAGGAAGTAAGTAATAACCTAAAGTATTAGAAATAAAACATATACAGTAAATATAAGGAATGTGAGGCTAATGAATAATAGTAGAATAAATAATTAAATGTATTTAATTATTTTTTATTATTTAAATATTATGGTTTGCATAATGGTGATATAAGTCCATAATTTAGTATTAATTATGTAGGAAATTTCCTGTGGAAAAAAAAGTATGTAATCTGGCACTAAGAATAGATAAAATGTAATAGATAATATTTAAATGTCGGATGTATTGACTTTTTTATATGAAGGATCAGTCATGCTTTTCCTTCATCTGCAATTTTTTGTACTTTTTTTAAAAATAAAAATATACATAAAAATAAGTATATATAGTAGTCCAACTTTAAAAACGACTCCTCGAACAAAACCATTAGAAACAACGCTAAACTTAAACACAACGAGGGTTTCCTGCATCAGGAAAGTTCCCTCTTCGCCTGAACCAGGTTGTCTGTGTGTACGTGTGTGTGTACGTGTGTATGTGTGTGTGTATGTGTGTGTGTGTGTGCAGGTCAGAGGCGGGTGTGTCCGGGGAGAAGGGTCAGGTGTCCAGTGCTGCAGATGAGTGTCGCAGCTACATCTCCAGTAGACCCCCCCAGACCCCCGAACAGTGAGTGTCCACCTCACAGCATCTCCATATAGCACCATCTATGTCGAGCCCAGCCGCCATTCCTCTGCTCAAAATAGGAAAAATTCAAATTCCTGTTGCTTCCTCCCCCCTTTAAAAAAAAAAAAAAAAACAGCTCACAGTGTTAAAAGTTAAATTTACCCTACTTTACCCTCGGCTGACTTGTTTACCAATGTGTAGACATTCAAATCCGACCTCCCTCCGCTCCCTCTCTGTGCCTCCAGTGATGAGCAGATTCCAGGTGCTCTGCTGGGCAGGAAGGACTTCTGGAGGAAGATGTTTAAGTCGCAGAGCGCCGCCAGTGACACCAGCAGCCAATCGGAGCAGGACACCTCGGAGTGCACCACCGCGCACTCTGGCACCACCACCGACCGGCGCTCTCGCTCCAGATCTCGCCGCATTTCCCTTCGCAAGAAGCTGAAGCTGCCGATAGGTAAAGAGCATCCGTCACACAAGATTTTTAGAACATTATATAAAAATAAATGAAATGCCTCAATTCCGTTCAATATTTTACCCTTAAATATGTGTTCCCCATCCAAGAAGTGATGTGAATACACACCCACTTTAAACCAAATTAATACCTTTTAAATCAAAGAGTGTCAGTATTTAGTCAAAGATAGCGCATGCTAGCCACACAGCAGCATATTGACTGATTTCCGTGTATTTCCAAATCATTCCGCTCTCCCAACACGGTGTATTCCCATGACCGCGCCTCATTGCGTTTGCTGTCCCAGGTGTTCACCTTGAAATTCACTCTGACATGCTGTGTTTTTGTACGTCACACATCGGAGCGTTGCCCGCCGAGAGGCCGCGTCACTTCATCTCTTTGGTCTGTTTGTCGTTCCTCTCTGTGCCACAGCATGCCGTGGGACTGTCCGCCTGCCACTCACTCTCTCTGTCTTACGTATGTGGATGTGGAACCATCTCCATACAGTATCTCCTTCATGCCTGTTTGTGTTGGTCATCTCCCAATGTGTACGGTGTCACAGGCCCGGGTCCGGTTGTATTTGCAAATTGTATAGAAAAATGACTAAGGAGCAATTATTACTAGATATATAAATATATAACTGATTGGGCTTGGCAGAGTTGCAGTAACTGGTGTAGTTAGTGTTATGCAGTAACCTTAAGTTCACATAATTAAATGTGTTCATTGTAGATTTATTTATTACATTGGTTTTCATATAAATATTAGATTGTCAAAAGGCACATGACATTTGCTCTCTATTTGTTCTCACACAAATGGGTTCAAAAGCTCATATTTTCACCTTGCATTCCCTAAAATGATCCAAGGACATCTTGCAGGTTGTGTGGCGTCATTATTTTGTAGTTCAATAACGAGCCTTTACAAATACATCAAATAAAGGCATTACAATGTTTCTCTCCTGTGAGATAAATATTATCAACGTGGATTTGCAAATACCGCTCGACCAGAGTCTTTCGTTTAAACTGTCTTATAAAAAGCGTATTTTTGTGCCTTTTTGTATGATTTTTGAATGAACCTCTGTGAATCTACGTGACTGTAAAAGAACGATGAGGGAATGCTCCGCCCAACCCGTGTGTGTGTGTGTGTGTCTGTGTGTGTGTGCATGTGTACTTGCCCTCATAACCCAGTGTTTGCAAGACGTTATGCGTTCCTTTGTTGTTTGCTCATGCACATGTGTTGTGTCCACGTGCCTCCAGGCAACTGGCTGAAGCGCTCCTCTCTTTCTGGACTGACTGACGGCGTTGAGGACCTGCTGGATATCAGCTCCGTGGACCGACTCTCCTTCATACGTCAGAGTTCAAAGGTCAGGGGGATCAAGTACACCCACACGGAAAAAAACTAAATAGTATGAGATCGTTGGGTATTTATATCCAGTATCCATTTACATTTAACATTTGTCTCCATAAATAAATAAATTACATGGAAAAGGCTTTTATTTTGAAATATTAAATAACTGAGAATAAAACTGAGCAGTTATTTGAAGATAGAAACAACGAGGGATCAAGTACACCCACATAAAAAAAAAATATTATGAGGTCGTTGGTTTTTCTTGGGTATTTATATCCAGTATACATTTACATTTGACTACATTTGTCTCCATAAATAAATAGATGACATGGAAAAGGCTTTTATTTTGACAGATTAAATAACTGACAGTTATTTAAAGATGGAAACAAACATAGAGACCTAATGTCGTGTGTCTCTGCGTCTCAGGTGAAGTTCACCAGCGCCGTGAAGCTGACAGAAGGGGGCGCTGTGGGGCCGGAGTACGCCAGGGACGAGGAGGAGAATTTCTTCAAGCGGCTCGGTAAATGGAGGTCTGGCAGGAGGAATCCATCCAAGCTTCACCACACAGAAGAGAAAGATGGTAGACCTCCCCCACCCCGGGGTGCCCCTCGCCCACCCACGCCCCATCGTCCTTTATTTCTTCCTCTCTCCCGCCTCCCCCTCCCTGCCTCTGTTTGTCCGTGTGGTGTCGTGTCTTGCCTCGCAAGTCGTGGTCTTTTCTCTTCTGCCAGTTCTTCCGTCCGCCATCCTCCATGTCAGCTCGGCCGGACAGCTGCCTGCTAGCCTCTGTTAGCCTCAATGTGTTACTTTCAACCCATCAGTGTCCAGCTAATACACCCGATTGGCATAAATGTGGTATATTACCAACTTCACATCCCCCTTTTTTCCAACTGTGCACGTCCTGTTCTCTTCAACAATGACCCTCCTCCTCTTTCTTTCACCCACTGGTGGAAAGAGAGCAACGGAGGTGTGGGATCATCTCATATATCTATGAAACCATCTTTCTACTGTCGAGCGTATCTCTGTGCTACTGTGTCAAGCATGACGCTGTCAGTGCTCTCTTCGTCTCTTCTGTGGTGATGTCTGGTGGTATTTTCCAACGCCTGAGTTTCAGTGAAGTGATAAAACAGAATGGTCCACAGACAGCTTTCCTCTGTACGGCATTGGTTACACTTGTCATTTCAGCGTGATTTCATATATTATATAAGTGACCCCGCCCCCCCCATTAATCTCTATGTAATTGTTTTTGTGTCTCTGAGATGGCACTCGATTCCAATCCAAGTGTAACCCCTGCCGATGGCTGTGTGTCCATCTCTCACTCAGCTTCATTTGTTGGTGGCTCTTCAGTGCTTTTTGTCAAATGTCCTGGATGGTGATGTTGCTTCACGCAATGTCTATATACAACCTTCAGTGCAGCAAATGATTACAACCAAACATGCTTTAAAAAGAAGAAGAATAAATCCCTTCACTTGTTCTGTTATCCCCTCCTCTTTTCTTCACACGTTCCTTCAGGACCCCACGGTTTTCAAGAGCGTCTGGCCGCCAGTCAGGAGGCCATGAAGAACAAGAATGTGGTGAATCTGGGCGCCATTCGCCAGGGCATGAAGCGCTTCCAGTTCCTGCTCAACTGCTGCGAGCCGGGCACCATACCCGACGCCTCCATCCTCGCCGCCGCTCTGGACCTGGTACGTTTCGTCTGTCGCGTACTCGCCCCTCTGTCCTGATCGCTGGCATTAACATCTCTATCCCCATCTCCGGTTCTCCCAGGAAGCTCCGGTCGTGGCTCGGGCCTCCCTCTTCCTCGAATGTGCCCGATTTGTGCACCGCTGTAATCGTGGCAACTGGCCGGAGTGGATGAAGGGCCACCACGTGAACATTACCAAGCGAGGCCTCTCCAGGGGTCGATCCCCTATCGTGGGCAACAAAAGAAACCAGAAGCTCCAGTGGAACGCCGCCAAACATTTCTGCCATTGGGGAGACGTGAGTTCAAGATCTCTGGCATTATCCCGGTCAGGAAGTTATAATACGGCTACTCATGTATATGTGTGTTCTCTCAGGCGATCGGCACGAGGCTCAGCGAGCTCTGTCACTCTGACAGCGAGAGCCCTGCAAACATCCTGGGCTACATCTTTGACGAAGAGACCAAACGGAGAATGAGGAAAGAAGACGAGGAAGAGGACTATTTGGATGACAGTGAGTCAGAGTCGAATGCCCTAGCAGCACATCTGTGGCGGATTGTTGGTTTTATAAACTAATAGGATGAGACTCAACTTATTGCGATGTCACTTGTGATCAAGATTGAAAGTTGGACTTTTTTTTCAATGTTCTAACCACATTGTTGTTGTTTTTTAAGACACAGTCAATCCTACAAAATGCGGCTGCCCCTTTGCCCTAAAGATGGCTGCCTGCCAGCTGTTGTTGGAAATCACCACTTTCCTGCGAGAGACCTTTCCCTGCTTGCCCCGCCCACGCACTGAGCCCCTGGTGGTCAGTAGTCAAATCATAAATCATAAACATATGCATTCAAAAAATATCAGAATATTACCAGGAAACATGTGTTTTGACATGAAATGGAAACGTGTAATTCCCGCTAGGATCTGGACAGCTGCCGCCTGCGCCTGGACCCGGATCTCGGCCGCCAGCGCTACGAGAGGAAGATCAGCTTCGCGGGCATCCTCGACGACGAGGATGGACACGACTCGCTCAACAGCAGCAGCCACACGCTGAAGTCCGACACCGCCTGCGACGACAAGAAGCAACAGGAAGTTCAGGGTGAGATCAGGTGTCGAACACGACGAGGCCATTTGGGTTTCTTTTACAACGCCGTCTGCTCATCCTTGAAAATAATTTAGATAATCTCGCCCCGCTCCCCTCACCTCCAGCGCCGATCCGAAAGATCCGCATCGGAGGCTCCCGGCTGCTTCAGATCAAAGGGGCTCGCAGTTTCCGCATTAAGAAAGGCGGCTCGCTATCCTCCATCCGCCGGGCCGGGAGCCTCAAGAGCACCAAGATGCCCCGGCAGGACTCGGAGTCAGAGAACGACGAAGGGCTGCTCTCACAAACACACAGCAGGGACACTGTGACCGACATCGGTACGGCATGGAGGACGTTATTCGCCTCTGCCATTTGTAATTCATACTAAACATGTATCTTCCTCTCTTATAAGAGATAAAACTGTATTGTTTGATGTGCTTGTTTCCTGTTGCAGGCAGTCCCTTCAGCACCAGTGAACCCAGCATAGAACCAGAAGGCCAGGGCTCTGCTGGAGGAGCAGAGGACAACTACCACCGCAACATGTCCTGGCTCCATGTACGGGCCTTTAATATGTGACATGAGTGCATATGGCGTCTTCCTTCCAAAACACTGACCCCCCCCCCCCCTCCCCCCCCCCCCTCTCTCTCGGCTCAGATTATGATCCTGCTGTGCAACCAGCAGAGTTTCATCTGCACCCACATAGACTTCTGCCACCCGCGCTGCTACCAGCACCACAGCCGCTCCTGCGCCCGTCTGGTGCGCGCCATCAAGCTCGTGTACGGCGAGACGGTGGACAGCCTGAGAGAGGACAGCGCCTCCTCTGGTATCACTGGGGCCCGCGCCAAGAAGAGCAAAGAGGTGGGTTTCACAAAGGAGCCATGCTGGGTTTTTTTTTCTTTCTTTTCTTTCTGATTGTGTGGTCGGTTAACGGACATGTCTGTGCCCTCAGTGTTCAGACAAGTCTTGCCTGAGGACCCCGTCCATGAAGAGAAGACCCACTGACTCCAACACAGAGGGGAAGAAGGACACCGGCATGCTCAAGTACATCCGCAACCAGGTGAGCTAGGTTTCAGACTAAATTTATTACGAGGAAATTACAAGAATGCGACCAGATGAACTAAACCCGATTTTCTCCCAGGTGATGAGCCTGTCGCCAGCCCCTCTTTCGCTGCTGATCAAGGCAGCTCCCATCCTGACCGACGACATGTATGGAGACATCCAGCCCGCGGCCTGGGAGCTCCTGCTCAGCGTGGACGAACACATGGCGGCTGCTGCCGGTGAGTCGGCCGTCAGAGATCTGTGGGTCTCCTCTGGGGGTTGTTGTGGCCTTTAAAGTTGAATTAATGCCCGTGATTTTAGATGGTGAAAGCATACATGATGTGCTTTATTTAGAATATAAATATTCAGATGCTTTCTTCCTATGTATTGCTCTCTTCATCCCCTTTCCACTTTTTGGCTTCAACCCTTTTATTTCTTTCCTACCCTTTCCATCTCTGCCTCTTTCTCCCTGACCTCTCTCATGCCCTTTTCACTCCCTTTTTTTTCTAATGTCTTCCTCTCCTCACTCCTCCCCTCCTCTCTGAATCCCCTCCAGCGGCCATGTTCCTCCTGTGTGCCGTAAAGGTCCCCGACGCCGTGACCGAAATGATGATGGCGGAGTTCCAGCACCAGGAGGCCTGCCAGCGCATCAACTCCGTCTTGAAGTTTTACACGCTGTGGCGCTTCCGCTACCAGGTGTGGCCTCGCATGGAGGAAGGAGCCCAGCAGATCTTTAAGGTACAAATAATAATGGTGTCCAGTTTATATTCACTCCCCCGAAATGAAAGATATCCACTTCAAAAGGCTGTCCAGAAAGGACAACACAGTTTTGCTGTTATCGGGCTACATATTTTATTTAGAAGACGAGGCTGCTTTGACCCATTTTGTACTGTCTTTATCCGTTTCAGATCCCTCCGCCCAGCATCAACTTCACTCTGCCGTCTCCTATACTGGGCATGCCCTGTGTCCCCATATTTGACCCTCCCTGGGTGCCCCAGAACACGGGCAGCGTCCAGGACCCGATCAATGAAGACCAGTCTGTAAGTCTGAGCCCCTGATCAAGTGGGTTGCCTAATATGCATTTATTTACCAAAAATACATTTTTTTTCTTTAGTAGCAGTAGTGTTAATCGCTTTGAATATGTTTGAGGTAAATCATACTGACTTTCAAATGCACCTGTGAATGTGACATCACAACCAAACTGACCTAGTGAGGATGCTTTCACACGTGTTCTCTCACTTCCCTGTAGTGCTAGCCATGCAGATTGTTTTAATTTAATTTCTTCAGGTTTTGAGATATCCAGACTAGACAATTCACACCGTGTCTGGAAGGTCACATGCTGTAGTTTTTAGTTTTTGACAAATTCCCGTGAGATTCTGTACAGACATAGTTTCCTGACCTTTCTCTCTATCACAGCCATACGGTTGTGATTTTAAATAAAATGTCTCCTCAACTATTGCATCGTGAAAATCTTCATATGTTTTATGGTCAAATCCCTTCTCATAGCATTAGCTTGATGTGAACTCTTTTCTGTATCCAGGCCTAGTTAGATTCAAACCACCTCCATTGTACCGGGGTGGAGGAAAACATATCGCAGACGGATATCTCAAAATGTGGTCAAACTAAATCAAAACTATCGGCGTGCTTAGATACAACTAAGAGTACGAGAGAAAATGTGGTTTTCTTTCATAATTTCGGTGAACTGACCCTTTCAATCTGTAAAAACATGTCAGTTTTTAATAGTCTTATTTGGACACTCGTTTTGGATCGAGTCCTGCTTAAGCCCACAAAAGCAGATACGATGCACTTTAGACTGCTTTAATACATTTGTTATTGCAATGCAAGTGTAATGTGAACAACTGCACCAAGAAATCTGCTAATTCAACAACAATATATGTAGTACGTGTTTAAGGACATTTCAAGTAGAAAAACAGATTTCTTGGTGTTTTCTTTTTTACTTGTCTTTTCTTTGGTTAAAAAGCATGAATATCAAAATATGTTGATAGATTTTGATGAAGACCTGCGAGCACCTGTTTTATAATTTATTTATCGACTGTCTTTGTTTTTAGTTCTCCACATTAATTCAGTCAGTCCATGCCATAGTAAGTTGGTATTTCTGTCCGGATGTTTGTGCTGATGCATCTTGTTACCTCAGATCATTACTGACAGGAGGGAAAACTTTCACCATTGAGTGTTTTTAGCCCATTGAGAGCTGTAGGTGTTCATCATGGATCAGAAGCTGGGGCAGTTTCATGGGTCATTTCAGATAGTTGCATCTTGATCAGTGATACACACCACACCTAAAAAGGGTTCTAGCTCTTGCTCTGATTGTAAGAAGAGAAGAAAAAAATAACAGCATGCATCGGACATTCAGACATTTTGTGTGTGTTGTGCTGTTGATGCATGGTCATTGGATGAGAATGACTTTGCCGTGTATGTTTTCCATATCATGCATTCAGCCTATTTGGTTATGTATGTGTACGAGCACTCGTGCGAATGCTGTGAGGCATTTACTGTACACACGATACAGTAAATTCTCCAAATTCCAGTCTGAATCCATTTATCTGTGTCACAATTTGCTGTGATTGAAATTCTCCGATTCAATACTTCAACAGTGTTCTCCATGATGCTCGGGATAGGGTTAGAGCATGAGATCAATGTGCTGGAGGAGAGTTACTGTATTAATGTGTTGTCCGGTCATTTTACATTACCAAATGCTCCTCAGATGTAACCGTGAGCCTCGAACAGCTGTGCACACACGTTCCTGAAATAGTCAAACTGTCAAATTTCCTATTAATTTGTGCACTCCCTCATTCTGAACTTTCTGTACGTCTGCACCCGCTGTTTTGCCTCCGTGCCGCTTGATCAAATGCCGCCCTCCATGCCACCCCTTTTCCAGAAATCCTTCTCGGCGCGGGCGGTGTCGCGCTCCCACCAGCGAGCCGAGCACATCCTGAAGAACCTGCAGCAGGAGGAGGAGAAGCGGCGCCTGGGCCGCGAGGCCAGCATCATCACGGCCATCCCCGTGGCTCAGGAGTCCTGCTACGAGCCCACGTGCAGCCCCCCGCCAGAGCAGGAGGAAGAAGGTGGGGCCTCCGGGCACACAAGCATATGTATTACACAGAAATACGAACGTTTGATGGGGATCGGTAAGCAGCTGTGCCCTGACGCCGTGTTGTTTCTCCTGTACCTGTGCTGGGCATGTCGGGCTTTGATCCCGCCAGCAGAAGAAGTGGTGAACCTGGCATCCCGCCGTCTGTCGGTCAGCCCGTCCTGCGCCTCCAGTAACTCCCACAGGAACTACTCTTTCCGCCGGGGCTCCGTGTGGTCTGTCCGCTCATTGGCCAGTGCTGAAGGTACGAAAGCCCCAAAAGGTCCCTGAGAACTTTTATCAAACCTTTTTCGTTTGCTGGTTATTAAAAGAAAACGTCTCTTCCCACTCACGTTTTTTGTTGTTGTTGTTCTTTTCTTTGCCAGACGAAGAGAACACAACAGAACACACTCCCACCCACCACATGCTACAGCCACCCCAAGCCGTCTTCCCAGCATGCATCTGTGCTGCGGTCCTACCGATAGTGCACCTGATGGAGGACGGGGAGGTCCGAGAGGATGGTGTGGCTGGTAGGTGTCATCGTCATGTTGAAATGGAAAATAGAAATAAAGTGCACTCAATTAAATTCAGCTCAGTAAACAATAAAAAAATAAGAATACAAAGTAAGATTCTCCTGCATTATGTCATCATTGATTTAGCGGAAAATACATTGGAATCAATATTGTTCAGGTTTTCAGGCAATGTACAGGGCTCACCTCCAAATATGAGATATCTCCTTCATATATTTCCAGTGAGTGCTGTCGCCCAACAAATCCTGTGGAACTGCCTGATTGAAGATCCGGCCCTGGTTCTCCGCCACTTCCTGGAAAAACTAACAGTGAGCAATCGACAGGTAGGTGAACATCGGAAGAAGATAGGTAATTCAATAAGGATGAGTGCACGAGCTAAAGGATTAAAATGTGAAATGTGAAATGTTCCATGACTCGTATCCTTTGTGTTATGTCAGGATGAGCTGATGTACATGCTGAGGAAGCTCCTGCTCAACATCGGAGATCTGCCGGCCCAGACCTCTCATATCCTCTTCAACTACCTGGTACACCTGTTTTATAATACTTTATCTTTTATTTTGTCATCATTAAACTCTCAGTTAACCATCAGGTCTCCCTGCCAGGTGGGTCTGATCATGTATTTTGTGCGGACTCCGTGCGAGTGGGGAATGGACGCCATCTCGGCCACGCTGACCTTCCTGTGGGAGGTGGTGGGCTACGTGGAGGGCCTCTTCTTCAAGGACCTCAAGCAGACCATGAAGAAGGAGCAGTGTGAGGTCAAGCTGCTGGTCACTGCATCCATGCCAGGTGGACTTAGGGATACTTTGATCGATTATACAGGAGGACGTCAAAAATATGTGAAATATGTTTAAACATTTTCTTGTGCATTATGGATGCAGGAACCAAAACACTGGTGGTGCACGGGCAGAACGAATGTGATATCCCAACACAGCTTCCTGTCCATGAAGACACTCAGTTTGAAGCCCTGCTTAAGGTAAGCTACCTGAAGTTTAAGTGCCAATGCAGCAATTTGAGGCTATTAGATTTGTAGTATCAATGTGTAAGCACTGGTTTGATGTTTAACTATGTACGTTTTTTATTTTGCTTCTCACAACAACTTTTTCTCCCCTCAAACCAGGAGTGCCTTGAATTCTTCAACATTCCCGAGGCCAGATCTGCACACTACTTCCTCATGGACAAACGATGGAACCTCATTCATTACAGCAAGGTAGTGTAGATGCACTAGGTTTTTATTGGTGTGGCTAATGATAGAAGACGTGTATTACCATGTGAACCAAGGAGCATCTTGATTCACAAAAGAGGAGCTCTGCTGGACTGGCTCTTCTTGTTTTTGATGCAATATTTGAGCATTTTCTGTCTAATTTCCAAAACAATATTGCTATTTACCTCCGCCAGACATATGTAAGAGACATCTACCCCTTCCGGCGATCAGTCTCTCCTCAGCTCAACCTGGTCCACATGCTACCTGAGAAAGGACAGGAGCTTATCCAGAAGCAGGTATGAAGTTTGACACAGCTTTGTGAAATTAGTCCGCATTAAACCAACACTGAATAGAAATAGACAACAGAGTGGGAAAATAGTAAAAACATGGTTAAAGTGTCTGTTTCTTTTTCCATCTCTGTTCTTCCTGCAGGTGTTTTCCCGTAAACTAGAGGAAGTTGGTCGGGTCCTCTTCCTCATCTCCCTCACTCAAAACATGCCGGCTGTGCACAAGCAATCCCACGTGTCCCTGCTGCAGGAAGACCTCCTCCGCCTGCCATCCTTCCCACGAACCGCCATCGACGCCGAGTTCTCGCTGGTCAACGAGCCACAAGGTGAGACCGATTCAAACTGTATCACCAGACACTCAAATTAAAATATTCTAGTTTATATACCTTCTTAACCACCACCTCCTCCTCCCCGCCTCTCCCAGGCAAGGAGCTGTTTGGGTTGGACACCCTGCACAAGGTGCTGTGGATCAAGCTGCTGGAGGAAATGTTTCTGGGCATGCCCAGTGAGTACCCCTGGGGCGACGAGATGATGCTGTTCCTCAACGTCTTCAACGGGGCCCTGCTGCTGCACCCGGAGGACAGCGCCCTCCTCAGGCAGTACACTGCCACCGCCATCAACACCGCCGTCCACTTCAACCATCTCTTCTCCCTGAGCGGATACCAGTGGATCCTGCCAACCATGCTGCAGGTGCAGATACTGCAGCAGAGAGACATACGTTGCTTTTATTGCCCGCACGCCCAAAAGCAGACATATCAACACTGCTCTCTGTGTGGTTGTGACAGGTCTATGCTGACTATGAGAGCGACCCTTTACTGAGGAAGGGCATCGAGTTCTGCTGCCGGCAGTTCTACATCCTCCACCGCAAACCCTTCATCCTGCAGCTGTTTGCCAGCGTGGCTCCGCTGCTGGAATTCACAGTAAGACACACACACACACACACACACACAATATGTATTCAAATACATGGGATACTTCCTTCATCGTGCGTAGCTTTCGTTTAGTAAATCCTTTTCATGGTCTTCATCTGCGATTCTAGACCAGCACCAGTACCGGTCTTTCTAAAGGGGTGTCGGCTCAGTGTCTGTTCGACCTCCTGGTCTCTCTGGAGGGGGAGGCCCAGGACGCTCTGGACGCTCTGGAGCTTGTTAAGGCGGAGAAACCTCTACGCTCTCTGGGTAAACTGTCACTTCCACATACCCGTCTTTTATCTAAAGGAAGTCTTCATCACATCTGGAAAGCTATAATTTTTCTATTTGCATTTGAGTTGAACAAACAGAGGGCTGTACTTTTCTGTTGCAGATTTCTGCTACGGTAATGAGGACTTGACCTTTTCCGTCAGCGACTCCATCAAGCTGTGCGTCACCGTGGTGGCCTACGCCCCTGAATCCTTCAGGAGGTGTGGAAGCATCTCTTCGTGTGTCTTCATCTTTTCCACAGCAGTCGTTGTCTGTCCTCTAATGGTCCGCTTGTATCTCTCCAGTCTCCAGATGCTGATGGTGCTGGAGGCCGTGGTGCCCTGCCACCTCCAGAAGCTGAAGATCAACACGGTTACAATGGAGTCGGCCTCGGCTGCCAGGGATGAGATCGCAGCCATCGCTGCTCTGGCCACGTCCCTGCAGGCCCTCCTCTACAGCTCAGAGACCCTCACGAGGTGTGACTCCACAACAAGTCTGAGAGCCTGTTTTTACTTGTGCATACGGATGTGACGTCCTTTTAGCTGCTCACAATCCTCATAACTTTACCCACAGGCCCATGACGGCCCCCCAGATGTCCCGCTGTGATCAGGGCCATAAAGGAGGCACTACAGCTAACCACGCCATGTCAGGAGGGGTCAACACCAGGTCAGGACTATCTCTTTAAATACCTTGTGACAGTCCCAGGGTAGATGAGCGCAGTTCTGGGGTCTGACATCCCGTTTGTATGCGTGTGCCCAGGGACAACCTCCACCTGTTGGAGGAAGGCCAGGGCATGCCGAGGGAGGAGCTGGACGAGCGCATCGCCCGGGAGGAGTTCCGCCGGCCGCGGGAGTCGCTGTTAAACATTTGTACGGAGTTTTACAAACATTGCGGGCCGCGACTCAAAATCCTGCAGAACGTCGCCGGCGAGCCGCGGGTCATAGCCCTGGAGCTGCTGGACATCAAGTCCCACATGAGGTGATGAGGTTTACTGACGGACGACGTCCGATTTATTGATACAAGTTTGTAAGTTGATTGTTCTTTTTCTACAAGTGACTCATTTTCACACCTACTGAGTCAGAAAAAGCAACAGTAATAAATTATAAGTACTTTCAAATCTAGATTTTTTTCGATATATCTGACATGTCTTTCATTCTTTTTATTCTCCTGTTTCGCTCTGTCACTAAACATGTATCTGTGTCTTTTTCCCAGGCTGGCGGAGATCGCCCACGCCCTGCTGAAGCTGGCGCCCTACGACACCCTGACCATGGAGAGCCGCGGGCTGCGGCGCTACATCATGGAGATGCTGCCCATCACCGACTGGTCGTCCGAGGCCGTGCGCCCCGCCCTCATCCTCATCCTCAAGAGGCTGGACCGCATGTTCAACAAGATCCACAAGATGCCTACGCTCAGGTGCGCTCGCCCACAGGCATTATGCACCAGGTCTGTTGAATACGATCCCTCTTCTTTCTCCGTCTCCCTGTGAGTGTATCGTGCTGTGCCGGTGCCGTGGTGTGTACAGTAGATAGGCGGCTTCTTGGCACTGTCCTCTGTAACGCTGCCTTCGTGGGTGCTGCTGTGGCGTGTGTTCATGCGGATACTTGTGGGCGTGCGTGCGCGAGAGGAGTTAAGTGCATTCCTGGGTGCGTGAGGAAGTGTGTACTGAGAATGGATCACAGGAAGTGTCCCCTCTGAGCCAGAGTCCAGTCTTGAGTCATGGGGGATGATTTTCATTTCAGACAAACAGTCTGCATGCAATTAAAAAATATTCTTTCTTTTTAATCTGTTACCACAGATTAAAAATAATGAACAATTTAATCAACAATTTAATCTACATTTCTTCTCATTCAGAGATGTTGATGCTCATCCTTCATACTTGCTTTACAAAATTGTTGCAATGTGAGGCAACATTGTCAAAGAAGACGTATTGATTGACATAGTCACTGACTGACACATGATCCTGACAATAATATCCAATTCAGTGGAATTTTTCATCATTAACAATAACAGCAGCTCAAATTGCAAAAGAAAAAACATTTAATTTAATTTAAACAATGAAAATTGAATTTACACTTTATAAAAGTATGCAAAAGCTGCAGAATATACAAATCCAACCGACTAAAAAGGTATTCCACAAGATATAGCTGCTTCTCAATACTACTTTGTCATGACCTTTCATATTTTTAATGCTGTAATATTTGACAATCAAAAATATTACGCGCATACAGCTCCACCACCAACACAAACCGAATAAGCCCTGCACGCCTGCGTCCTCTTCCATGAGCGGAGACTGAGCAGCGCCGGCTCAGAGGGAGCGCTGGTCACAGATGTGTACTTCACACCGGGTCTGTTGCTGCAGTGTCCAGCTGGCTATGTTTGTGGGCTTTGCATTATTTGTTGTCAGAATGGCCTTTACCACAGTCGTTACGGTGATGATTATGTGGAGGAAAATGTTAGCGTCGTGGTAAGTGTTTCATGTTTACGGCCTTTTTATCTGCTTCACATTTAATATCATGCCACATTCGAGTCATTTCAAAATGAGAGCGGACGTCTTGAATTCGTCCCGCGTGACACGAATGTGGCATTTGTGCTTTAGTCTATATTTAAATTCATAAAAAATATGCTTTATTCGGGTGCGGGGTGGTGTTGTATGGGTGGGTGTTCTCCAGGAGACAGGTGGAGTGGGAGGCAGCCAGCAGCCTGATCGAGGGGATCTGCCTGACCCTGCAGCGACAGCCAATCATCTCCTTCCTGCCGCACCTCCGCTCGCTGATCAACGTCTGCGTCAACCTGGTATGGCAACGCACTGACAGACAACACCCACGCATATCATTCCCTACGATGGTTTCAGGGTGGCCATTTCTCCGTGTGCGTTTCCAGGTGATGGGTGTGGTCGGTCCCTCCAGCGTGGCGGACGGGCTTCCTCTCCTCCACCTCAGCCCCTACCTCTCCCCTCCGCTGCCCTTCAGCACAGCGGTGGTGCGACTGGTTGCCCTGCAGATCCAGGTCGGCGTCTGGCTCGTCATCGGACATCAGATCATCAGCGGCACTGATTGTCCATTTTCTAACTCCTGTTTCCCATCCCTAGGCATTGAAGGAGGACTTTCCTCTCAGCCATGTGATCTCGCCGTTCACCAATCAGGAGAGGCGAGAGGGGATGCTGCTCAACCTGCTCATTCCCTTTGTGCTCACCGTGGGCTCTGGAAGCAAAGGTAGAAGCCACTCAGCGTTCATGCCTTCCTGGTGACATAGAGTTAAAACATCGCCGTACAAAGTCTTGAATGTTTCCCCCCCTGCAGATAGCCCCCACCTGGAGCAGCCGGAGATCTTCCTGCTCCTCCAGACGGTCATCAACATCCTGCTGCCCCCCCGGATCATCTCCACCTCCCGCACAAAGAACTTCATGCTGGACGCCTCCCCGGCTCACTGCTCCACCCCGGGCGACACGGGGAAGGATCTGCGCAGAGAGGGATTGGCGGAGTCCACCAGCCAGGCTGCGTACCTGGGTATGTACGACGGGTGACTGCATTCTCGTGCTGGTGTTGGTTCCTTCTCATCCTCATTCCCTCCGACTGTCCCTCTGCAGCTCTGAAGGTGGTGTTGGTTTGCTTTGAGCGCTCGTTGGGGAACCAGTGGTACCGGCTGAGCTTGCAGGTGAAAGAGATGGCTCTGAGAAAAGTGGGCGGCTTGGCCTTCTGGGACTTCATTGACTTCATCGTCCGAACCCGTATTCCCATCTTTGTCCTGCTGAGACCCTTCATACAGTGCAAGGTTAAGAACCCGTGCATTTCTTTCTGCACCTTTTGTGCTATTTAACTCCTCGTCTTCCTCACTGGTCCATGTGTGTCCACGTTCCCCTAGTTGTTGACGCAGCCTGCCGACTCCCAGGAGGAGATTACGGCTCGCCACCACATCGCCGACCAGCTGGAGCGCCGGTTCATCCCGCGGCCGCTCTGCAAGAGCTCCCTGTTTGCGGAGTTCAACAACGAACTCAAGATCCTCAAGGAGGCTGTGCACAGCGGCTCCGGTCAGACACGGGAGCAAAAAACTGCCATTTCTTACATTTTTTAAGCTGTGGAGATCTGTATATTAATTTATCTTAACTGATTTGTTAACTTACATCCAACAGCGTACCAGGGCAAGACGTCCATCAGCACGGTGGGCACCTCCACGTCGGCATACCGCCTCAGCTTGGCCACGATGTCGCGCTCCAACACGGGCACCGGCACGGTTTGGGAGCAGGACAGCCAACCGTCGCGCCAACCCTCCCAGGACACACTCAGCCGCACGGACGAGGACGACGAAGAGAGTCAGCAACGTTCTCATTTCTTTTGGCACGACAGTCGCAGAGAATGAAACTGAACTCACCGCATCCGTCCGTCTCCCTTCCAGATGACTCCATGAGCATCCCCAGCGTGGTGAGCGAGCACGAAGCCTTCCTGCCTCGGATGATGGCGCAGCGCCGGTTCTCCAGCCACGCCACCGGCTCCGTGGCCTCGCAGCCCGAGGTCCCCCGCAACACCTTGCTGCCCAGCCACAGGTGACCTAGAACAACACACACTGAAACGCACACAAGTACGGACGAGCACAATGATTAACTTTTGTAGTTTCTCAGACGAGAAGAGTTGGTTTGGTTTTTGGGACAATATTCAGGACCTTTGCTTCATTATTTGTCCTGCAGTTGACGAAAACTGTTCAAAACGGCTCAACCCGCCGAGCTCAAATTAAACTCTGTGTGTCTTCACAGCTGCCTTAAACAAATGTTGGTGTACGACTCAGATCTCGGCTTATTTGTGTGACATGTAGAATGAATATTCCACAACCACAGCCATTTTTTTCTGTCTATCTCTGTTGATGTGTAATGTTTTTGTTCAGCAGTCCCAGAGCAGAACTGTGAAGTAGCTAAGACTCTTGTAAGAAGGTAGCAGTCACCACCCCGCTGTCTGGGCTCAGGGACTCGGGTGGTAACGGATCTCGCCTACACTCCCTAAACTCCCGCTCTCCCCCTCCGCCCTCCCTTTTTACAGTGAACCCAATGTCCTAGATGAGTCCCAGGGCCTTCTGGAGGAGGGTAACCTCTCTAGGTACAGTGGCCCTCTCTCTGTGTCTGTCCCGTTGGTGCGTTCTTGCATCTGTCCGCCAGTGGGAGGGGCATCGCCTCGGGACGGCGCCCTCTACTGGCCGCCTCGCCGTTGATCACTCATCCACATCCAATCAAATCGCCTTGGCCCCGCCACACCTCCCCTCACCTGTCTCTATCTCTCTGTGTGGGTCTAGTGTGCCTTGTCTCTGTCCCCCTCCCTCTTGAGCTCAACACTGACCCTCATCCTCTCAGCCCATCTGCTGTGCTATCTTAACCAGGCCCCCACCCCCTTAAAAACCAACCAAAGAGGGCCCCCGGGGGCCAGGGAGCCTCCGTTTAGCCTCTGTTCGCTGTGGGTCTTTACAGTTGATGTGCCATCACTAGCGTCAGCCTCTCTCCCATTGGTGCCATGGTGTTTCATACTGTTTACGTGTCTATCAGGCTTCTCGCTGGTCAAATTGGGCGTCCTACTCCGGATACCAATCTGTAGGGGCAAGAGGGAACTGGGGTGGCAACTATAACACAAGGACACATTTGTTTTCTTTGTTCAGTTTTGTCCAATTTTGCTTTTGAGAACTTCAAATCTGATCCAGCCCAATTACAATTTGATTTAACAGTGTCACACTTTAAGAGAAGAGGGGATATTTAAATGTGCGAGCGTTGCTACTCCAGACCCTACTATCCCTTGTTGTGTTGTCATTGAATGGATCACGGCAGCACTGTTTATTTTCCTGTCCTGTGATTGGGTGTCTTGTAACTTAGTGTGTGTGTCGTGTAGTGACGGCAGTAACATCTTACTGTGGTCAAAGACGTGGTCGGTAAACGAGCTCAGCCGGGGGTGCGGTGGCCTTTTGGTCTCTTCATGCCCATGTATTGTTTATTGTCTGATTGTTTGTACAGGGTGGCCAGTGTGCAGAGTGAACCGGGCCAGCAGAACATTCTGCTCCAGCCTCCTTTAGGAAGAAAGAGAGGCCTCAGACAGGTGTGGACATATATTTCATCTTTCCTTTTGAATTAAATTATGCAAACTACATGGGCAGTACTGAAGAAGAGCTTTTTACCCCTAAAAAAGGGGAGGAGGAAACAGGAAATATGATTGATTGAAAAAGTATAACAGCAATAAAATGTCAAAAACAGGTTGGATTCATAATGATAATATTCATAATGAATGTCAACTTTAAATAAATAAATATACAATAAAAAAATACAATTACAATAAATATGGAATCAAGATGTTACATGAAATTGGTGCATTTTTGGAGAAAACAATCTTATATACTGCTGTTCTTAAGCAGCCAGATTTATGGAAACAATTTCAAATCTGTCTGTATAAATATATAAATCTTTAAATATAATGAATTTATAGTTTTTATTTTGGTTAACTTGTCGTCATCCTTTATTGATTAACTAATAGACAAGTGCATGTATACTTATTGTATGAAGCGCATTTAAAAGCATCTGTCATATGTTGCCTAAACTCAAAATCTCCTCCTGCAGCTGCGACGCCCCCTGCTGTCCATTCCAAAGAATGAACCACGTGGTCGATCTGGAGCGAGGCTTTCCACAACCCGCAGGAGCATCCAGCCCAAGAACAAACCACTGGGTAACAGCACACAAGCCATCATGTATATATATATATATGTGTGTGTGTGTGTGTGTGTAATTTTAAAACAGTGAGTCACTCAACAGACTTTCCCTGCGCTTCAGATCAACACACACAAGCCAAATGTTAAAGCAATATGACCCCATTGAAACATGATGTTTAATGTCTGTGTGCTGACTTGAACGGGCCCATCCTCCCCATTCACAACCTCCGTCTCTGTTCCAATGCTGTTTGTTGTACCACCAGACTGACTCTTCTCACTCTGTTCTGTCTCACGCCTTATGTTTCGAAATAAAGAAACTTTGTTGGACTGTGAAGGTGAGACACAACCCTTAACCCTTCTCCTCCACCCTGCAACGGCCCGCCCCTTTTTCATTTTTTCAATCTGCAACCTCACCCAATAGGGCGCTCTGCATGTCTGTCTTGCATCCCCTCCCAGTCCCTGCCTACCCCCCCTTCCTGTTCCATCCCTGCCTGTGTGTTAGCAAGCCGCCGCTGTTGCCTCTGTTTTGACCACGTGTGCATGCATGTGTGCCCACAGCGCACGGAGACCAAAAGAGGTCAGTCACCTTCACAGAGAATCAAGGGCAGCAGACCCCCAGCACATTGGACCCTCCAGCAGGGGGCCGCAGGGACAGTGCTGCACTCTCAAAGTCCCCGACCCTGGAAGTGCCCTCGGTCTCGGCCATGGTGACCGCCGACCTGCACAGCCCTGCTAAGGCCCAGGTAGGACCATCAGAGTCCTCATTACTTGCTGAAAACCATTCATCCTGTCACCCGTGCCTTATCTGCAGCTGCTCATATGTAGATCAAAAGACGTCAATATTCAGAACTTCATACACATAAAAGTTCATATCAAGCATTTTAAATCTCAGATCATTCGTATTATAAATGTGTGCTCCCCAGGTTCCTACCATCATAAGCAGCAAGGAGAAGCGAGAGCAGTGGAGCCTCCGCAGCAGCCTCTCCCCTCCCCCCTCCATCTCCCGCCCCTCCACCCCGACACCCCCGTCCCGGACCTGCTCCCCGCTGCGCCTCTCCCGAAACTGCTCCCCTCTCCCCTTGTCCCGCACCTCCTCCCCTCTCCCACCGCCGCTCCCGGTGCTGGGCACGGCGCCGGCCCCCGGCCCGCCGCTGCCTCCGCCCCTGCCGCCGCCGCCTCTCCTGCCTCCGCCGCCGCCGGGGCCGCCCAGGATCCGAGAGAGCCCCGGGGACGAGGACACGACGGCGCTGCTGCCGCGCAGCGACACCCTGCTGCAGCTCAGCGAGGACGACGGCACGGAGAACCCCCTCCTCACCCCGCTGCTGCCCCACCCCTCCCCCCGCCGGCGGCCCCTGCCCCTCTCCCCGGTCGACCTGGACCTGGACGAGTCCCACGTCTGAGAGGGCCGACATGCGTACTGTATTTTTCTATCTGGAGCCCAAGCCAAATGCCATACAAACACCTGCAGGGTGCGGATAACAGGGAGGCTGTGCTGCAAACGTTTCACAAGGGAAAAGTACCGTGTGATTGACGGACAGTCTGAAAGTGAGAAGTTTGACAGGAGAGGCGTGGCTTCTTCTGTCCTCCACACTGAGGCCCTTCCTCAAAGGTGTCTCTCAGCCACTGACTTGTCTTCTATCCCGTCTGCAGCCCCGGATCTTAAAAGCCATTTTTGTTTTCCCCCTGACACTGAACTGCTCTCTCCCCACTGTGGTCCTTTAGTTTGGAGTCCCTCCCTCTCTGTAGGTCTCTTATTGCATCTTCTCAGTGTTGAATATCAACCTTATTGTCCTTCGTCTGTTCCTCTGGCTACACTCTGCGGGTTGAATGTATATTCTAGCAGCAATCTACCTTATTGCTTGCATCCGTCATCATAGCAACATGAAGCCATGCTGTATTTTCAAGATAAAAGGTTTATTTTTTAATTTTTATTTTAGATTAATACTCAATTATAATAGAAAATCTAAAATGTTTAAGAGTGGATATTTAACAAATGAATGCTGTAGATCTGAATGTCTATATTGCGACGAGAGCTATATAAATTGCAAAGAGATGTTTTATCTTGTACAATGTTGCCAAGGCTATAAAGGAGCAATGCAGAACTTGTACAGACAGTATATCTATAAGAGCTATATACAGTAAATATTCAATACAGTATATGTATTTTAAACATTTTACGTGACACTATGTAAGAAATGAGAAATGCTTTTTGCTCATTCTAATCATAACGTCAAACATATATCCATTGACTGTTCCTGCAGTGTGTGTCTTGTGCTGCTCGGTGTCTGTGCAGAATATTTGATTTGTGACCAAAGACGGTATCCTCGTGTTTATCAGCTTAAAAATATTAATTCCGGATACCATTTCATAAACGCCTCAGTCTTGTCCCGATGTTGCAGAGCTGGTCATGTTTAGTTTCCGTGTCTGTGTGACCTCGTTGCTTATTTCATGCCTTAACAGAGCAATATGTACACGTCTGTCTGTTTCAATGCGTTCGTTGCGTCTGCTGAAAAAAATACCTCATACCTCCCAAATGTCCACTTTTTAGGAGGTCGTGGACATCGCGATATTCAATAATATCAGTATTTATTTCTAAATAGTTTTTGTGGGTAAACATGCCGATTTGACCCTGCTTTCGTCAAACGTCGTAATGATGATGAATTCCATAATGCAGGATGAATATGTGCCATAAGTCGCAGGGCGTCGGGGGGTCATTCGGGTACATAGAGGGTGTGTACTGCTTTCTTATGCAGTGGGAGAAGAGGAAATGATGCAGCCTCTGTGGAGGTGTCTTAATGCAGTTTATGATTACAAATATTCAAAGTGTATTCTTAATAAACGCACACATTACTCAGCTGTTTTGATCTAATTTAAGACCCAAAATGTTTGACATTACCACAAAGGAAATGCTGACGTTTCTGTTGCGTATGTCCTGTCTTGTCTCCATGTCAACCTAAGAAATTATCTGTTTTATTTTTGCACAGTGCAAAAACATATCTATCTCAAATCCATAAAAACACTGTACCACACATTTTAAGGTGTAAAGTCTTTGAAGAAGTACGAAGACGTATCAGTGTTTTTTTGTCAGAGGGCCATTGAACTGTTAAAACTGAGTTCCCTTTAAATGTAATGTGTGAAAATTATGTCTATGTGCAAAGTTAGAATAAAGCTACAGTATATCAGAATATTTCTGGAATATCTAAATAAATGGATAATGTTTACAATGTTTTTCAGCTTGCTGTTCATTTCTAACCGTGGCATATGTTTGTATTTGGCCTCAAAGGAACAGTAATAGTGTTGGTTTACATAGTTTACACTATAAGACGCAGACTGATAAGAATAAGTCCAATAAGATGGTGACACGATAACAAATGAAATATACAATAAAAACAAACACATACTATGTAATATAAAAACATGTCTTTTTAAATGCTTTCAATGAGTAAATATTTGGTAATCAAGTAACCAACTATCAGTTATATCACTATATATATATATATATATATATATAGATCTATCTATAGGTCTATCCATCTATATCTATAGATCTATCCATCTATATCTACAGATCTATCCATCTATATCTACAGATCTATCCATCTATATCTATAGATCTATCCATCTACAGATCTATCCATCTATATCTATAGATCTATCCATCTACAGATCTATCCATCTATATCTATAGATCTATCCATCTACAGATCTATCCATCTATATAGATCTATCCATCTACAGATCTATCCATCTATATCTATAGATCTATCATCTACAGATCTATCCATCTATATCTATAGATCTATCCATCTACAGATCTATCCATCTATATCTATAGATCTATCCATCTACAGATCTATCCATCTATATCTATAGATCTATCCATCTACAGATCTATCCATCTATATCTATAAATCTATCCATCTACAGATCTATCCATCTATATCTATAGATCTATCCATCTACAGATCTATCCATCTATATCTATAAATCTATCCATCTACAGATCTATCCATCTATATCTATAGATCTATCCATCTACAGATCTATCCATCTATATCTATAGATCTATCATCTACAGATCTATCCATCTATATCTATAGATCTATCCATCTACAGATCTATCCATCTATATCTATAAATCTATCCATCTACAGATCTATCCATCTATATCTATAGATCTATCCATCTACAGATCTATCCATCTATATCTATAAATCTATCCATCTACAGATCTATCCATCTATATCTATAAATCTATCCATCTACAGATCTATCCATCTATATCTATAGATCTATCCATCTACAGATCTATCCATCTATATCTATAGATCTATCCATCTACAGATCTATCCATCTATATCTATAAATCTATCCATCTACAGATCTATCCATCTATATCTATAGATCTATCCATCTACAGATCTATCCATCTATATCTATAAATCTATCCATCTACAGATCTATCCATCTATATCTATAAATCTATCCATCTACAGATCTATCCATCTATATCTATAGATCTATCCATCTACAGATCTATCCATCTATATCTATAGATCTATCCATCTACAGATCTATCCATCTATATCTATAAATCTATCCATCTACAGATCTATCCATCTATATCTATAAATCTATCCATCTACAGATCTATCCATCTATATCTATAGATCTATCCATCTACAGATCTATCCATCTATATCTATAAATCTATCCATCTACAGATCTATCCATCTATATCTATAAATCTATCCATCTACAGATCTATCCATCTATATCTATAAATCTATCCATCTACAGATCTATCCATCTATATCTATAGATCTATCCATCTACAGATCTATCCATCTATATCTATAGATCTATCCATCTACAGATCTATCCATCTATATCTATAAATCTATCCATCTACAGATCTATCCATCTATATCTATAAATCTATCCATCTACAGATCTATCCATCTATATCTATAAATCCATCCATCTACAGATCTATCCATCTATATCTATAAATCCATCCATCTACAGATCTATCCATCTATATCTATAGAGCTATCCATCTACAGATCTATCCATCTATATCTATAGAGCTATCCATCTACAGATCTATCCATCTATATCTATAAATCTATCCATCTACAGATCTATCCATCTATATCTATAAATCTATCCATCTACAGATCTATCCATCTATATCTATAGATCTATCCATCTACAGATCTATCCATCTATATCTATAGATCTATCCATCTACAGATCTATCCATCTATATCTATAGATCTATCCATCTACAGATCTATCCATCTATATCTATAAATCTATCCATCTACAGATCTATCCATCTATATCTATAAATATATCCATCTACAGATCTATCCATCTATATCTATAAATCTATCCATCTACAGATCTATCCATCTATATCTATAGAGCTATCCATCTACAGATCTATCCATCTATATCTATAAATCTATCCATCTACAGATCTATCCATCTATATCTATAGATCTATCCATCTACAGATCTATCCATCTATATCTATAGATCTATCCATCTACAGATCTATCCATCTATATCTATAGATCTATCCATCTACAGATCTATCCATCTCTAGATCTATCCATCTATATCTATAGATCTATCCATCTACAGATCTATCCATCTATATCTCTAGATCTATCCATCTCTAGATCTATCCATCTCTAGATACATACACACAGACACACACACACACACACACACTGAATATATAGTAATTTAACTGCAAGCAGCTTCACTATTTATATAAATTTATATAAACTTGGTTATCGATCAATAAAGGACTTAAGAAACATTTGCATTCATGTGACTTTATTCTTTTAATTCTTTCATATAACCGAGCATGCAGTGATGCCCGGTCACCATGTCAGTTCTTCCGCAGTCGTTTTCCCTCCCTTTCACTGAGAGATGTTGGTCCATCTTCATTTCCATGTAGCTGCCGGTCTCAGACATGGCGCTCTGATGGAATCCGAGAGGGCCGACATGTGAGGCGGAGCTCAGGGTGGATTCGGGCTCCGTTTTGGGTGCTTTGTGTGGCTCGAGGTAACATTTAGTTGGACTGGTCCCGATTTCAGGGTTTCTGGAGGGCAGGGCCAGACGAGAACCAGGTGGCTTCGCATTCACCAGCTTGTCTCTGTGTTTGGGTCTGCAGCGCTTTAAAGCCAGAAGGGTTTGAAGCGGACTGTGGTTGGAGGTCGGTGACCTGCTGAAGTCAGGAAGAGCTCGCAGGGCCCTCACTGTCTCACGAACCACCTCATGAACGTGCTGGGCAACTGCTGAGTTTCCTGTAGAGAGCAGAAAAAAGAAGTCACGACCCTATGGTGAGGCACACATGAGTGAAACTAGCACATCTTGTAGGTCTTCCTTACCTTGGTCTCTCGCTTCCATCCAGATCTCTCCAGGACCATTCGGTGCCGACCGGCCGAGCTCCAAGTAGAACGAACCATCCAAGTGACCGAAGCGCCTCACGCTCAGCAACGGTATCGTAACCGACGGCAGATTACTGAACGCTGCCGCTCTGACCAAGATGAGCGACGTGGCCGTGAGGCAGAGCCGGCTCTCCCCGGCCAGGGACCTGGAGCAGCCCAGACCTATGGGCTTCACCGTGACGGGCCACACCTGAGACGACGGTGACGGGAGCAGAGGCTAAGGCCGGCCAGGGATATGTATATCGAATGAAGAGCTGGTAGCACTTCAAAGTTACATCGAGGGACTCTCATTTTGCTTTTGGTTACTTTGGATGTTCTGAAGAACATAATTGTTGAATATATGCACATCTATCACCAAGAACGCCTAAGTGAACATATTACCCGTTTTCATTTGATTATATATTATTATTGAAACTGCTAATTGTGGATCAAGAAGTCATACATCAGTATAAAGTATAAAATGTCTACATTTGCAGGACAGCAAACTTAAAATCAACTTTAATTTCTCTTAATTTTAAAGGGCATTTTGGTGGATTTATTAGCAGAATATTAGCATATTTATTACTATGTTTTCATTAGTGTGATATATATCTATAGATCTATATCTATAGATCTATAGATATCAATCTATATCTATAGATCTATATCTATCCATCTATAGATCTATATCTATCCATCTATATCTATAGATCTATATCTATCCATCTATATCTATAGATCTATATCTATATCTATCCATCTATATCTATAGATCTATCCATCTATATCTATATATCTATATCTATAGATCCACACACACACACTCACTATGAATATATAGTAATTTTACTGCAAGCAGCTTCACTATTTATATAAATTTGTTTTTTAAATTCCACAATCTTTGTTTGTTGTTGTCCCTCACCTTGGTTATCGATCAATAAAAGGACTTAAGAAACGTTTGCATTCATGTGACTTTATTCTTTTAATTCTTTCATATAACAGAGCATCTTCAAGAGCTCTGGTTTTACACCAAAAGTAAGAAAACAAAAAGGAAATGGACAAAAAGGCCAAACATAATACAATGTGTATATATACATACATACATTTATTATATTATTTTCAAACATATTCTGTATTTAATGTAAGACTTTAAAGCCCCAGCTGATTAAATATTTCACTCAATTAATCTTTTTTTAGTTTGACTTTTTATGGCCTCCAACTATAACGTCACCTGCTGCACCAGAATAAATAAGTAGCTCCTGTTCAGATTATTGATCTCAACAAAACAGTGAAATCATACAACGACTCAGTCTCTGTCCTCAGCTTGCAGGCAGGAAGGCAGACACGAAAACAGCCGGTATCGAACAGATTTGTCCGATGCCGCTAGGCGAGACCGGCCTTTGCCAGAGTTTGGACTAGCCTGGACTGGCCTGGCATAGTCCGGTCCACTTGCGACAAATGGAGCCATCATGCCCGATCGATCAACACTCACGGGAGACGAAGAGGCCCTGGTCTGTGCTCCTCGCCTCTGATTGGCAGCTTCTGACTGTTGGACTGACGTCACCAGCCAGTGTGGCTGACTGGGCTGATGATGCGACGGGTGCAGAGGCGAGAAGCCGTCAGAGGCGGAGCTACAAAAAAACAAGTTGTGGACGAAAATACATTAATAAACATAATTAGTCAACTCTGAGGCTTGCATTTGTAGTGTATCCTACCAAGTGTCTCTCAGTCTGTGTTGGAAAGGGTTTACTTTTGATATTTTCCTTTACAAATACAGTTTTCCTGCCTTTCCCTGTCGCTATATTTCAGAATTTTGCAGTATAGAGCGACTGAGAATGTACTTTAAATCACCAATCTTACCTGTTGAAGGATGTCTGAAGGGAAGAGGAGGGTGAAGAGTAAGGGTTGTGTTTATGTGGGCTTGCCATGGTCACATAGTCATCCTGAGGCTGTACAGGCGAACTGTGGCTTCCTGGTGGCGACATCATCATGTAACCCGGACCCTGGTCCTGGTCCTGGTCCTCACCCGGCTCCCAGCTCGCCATCTCACAGGCTGCAACGCTGCAGTGATACCCTGTCACCATGTCAGTTCTTCCGCAGTCGTTTTCCCTCCCTTTCACTGAGAGATGTTGGTCCATCTTCATTTCCATGTAGCTGCCGGTCTCAGACATGGCGCTCTGATGGAATCCGAGAGGGCCGACATGTGAGGCGGAGCTCAGGGTGGATTCAGGCTCCGTTTTGGGTGCTTTGTGTGGCTCGAGGTAACATTTAGTTGGACTGGTCCCGATTTCAGGGTTTCTGGAGGGCAGGGCCAGACGAGAACCAGGTGGCTTCGCATTCACCAGCTTGTCTCTGTGTTTGGGTCTGCAGCGCTTTAAAGCCAGAAGGGTTTGAAGCGGACTGTGGTTGGAGGTCGGTGACCTGCTGAAGTCAGGAAGAGCTCGCAGGGCCCTCACTGTCTCACGAACCACCTCATGAACGTGCTGGGCAACTGCTGAGTTTCCTGTAGAGAGCAGAAAAAAGAAGTCACGACCCTATGGTGAGGCACACATGAGTGAAACTAGCACATCTTGTAGGTCTTCCTTACCTTGGTCTCTTGCTTCCATCCAGATCTCTCCAGGACCATTCGGTGCCGACCGGCCGAGCTCCAAGTAGAACGAACCATCCAAGTGACCGAAGCGCCTCACGCTCAGCAACGGTATCGTAACCGACGGCAGATTACTGAACGCTGCCGCTCTGACCAAGATGAGCGACGTGGCCGTGAGGCAGAGCCGGCTCTCCCCGGCCAGGGACCTGGAGCAGCCCAGACCTATGGGCTTCACCGTGACGGGCCACACCTGAGACGACGGTGACGGGAGCAGAGGCTAAGGCCGGCCAGGGATATGTATATCGAATGAAGAGCTGGTAGCACTTCAAAGTTACATCGAGGGACTCTCATTTTGCTTTTGGTTACTTTGGATGTTCTGAAGAACATAATTGTTGAATATATGCACATCTATCACCAAGAACGCCTAAGTGAACATATTACCCGTTTTCATTTGATTATATATTATTATTGAAACTGCTAATTGTGGATTAAGAAGTCATACAGTTATGTTCATAATAATAGCAGTGTGTTTAAAAAGGTGAGTAAACCTCAAAATTCTTCAAATAAATTGTATTTTAATGAACACAAATACATTGGGGACACTGCACATTCTATTTCAAAGCAAGAAAATTGGAAAAAGTAATTGAATTTGATAATATTTTACAGAAAGTGAAGAAATATAATGTTCAAAAAAATAGCAGTGTTGACATCTTTCTTTACAAACTAAAACATTTACTGTATAAACCAAGAAATGCTTGAAGATTCAACTTTCCTGAGAATCATAAACTAATATTTAGTTGCATAACCACGGTTTCTGATAACTGCTTCACATCTGTGGCACATGGAGTCGACCAACTTCTGGCACCGGTCAACAGGTATTGCAGCCCAGGACAATTGTACTACGTTCCACAATTCCTCTGCATTTCTTGGTTTTGCCTCATGAACAGCATTTCTTATGTCAGCCCACAAGTTTTCTATGGGATTAAGGTCCGGGGATTGTGCTGGCCACTCCATTACTTGAATTCTGTTTGTCTGGAACCATGATTTTGCTCGCTTGCTGGTGTGTTTGGGGTCATTGTCTTGTTGAAACACCCATTTCAAGGGCATTTCCTCTTCAGCATATGGCAACATGACTTCTTCCAGTATTCTGATGTACTCAAACTGATCCATGATCCCTGGTATGCGATAAATAGGACCAACACCATAGTACGAGAAACATCCCCATATCATGATGCTTGCACCACCATGCTTCACCGTCTTCACTGTGTACTGTGGCTTGAATTCAGTGTTTGCAGGACGTCTGACAAACTGTCTGTGGCCCTTAGACCCAAAAAGAACAATCTTACTCTCATCAGTCCACAAAATATTACGCCATTTCTTTTTAGGCCAGTCAGTGTGTTCTTTGGCATATTGTAACCGCTTCAGCACATGTCTTTTTTTTAACAATGGGACTTTGCGGGGGCTTCTTGCTGGTAGCTTGGCTTCACATAGACGTCATCTGATTGTTACAGTACTCACAGGCAATCTTAGATCTTCTTTGATCCTCCTGGAGCTGATCATTGGCTGAGCCTTTGCCATTTTGGTTATTCTCCGATCCATTCGAATAGTCGTTTTTCTTTTTCTTCCTCGCCTTTCTGGTTTTGGCTGCCATTTTAAAGCGTTTGATGTCATTTTAGCTGAACAGCCTATCATTTTCTGCACTTCTTTATAGGTTTTCCCCTCTTTTATTAATTTCTTAATCAAAGAACGCTTTTCTTCTGAACAGTGTCTTGAACGACCCATTTTACTCTGTTTTTCAAGGACAAATGCACAGCCAGCATATGCAGCGTCAGTTGCCTTGATCCTTAAATAAGGGCCACCTGTTTAACACCTATTTTGTTCACATAATCACATGACCTCACTAATTGAACTCGGCACTGCTATTTTTTTGAATAAGCCCCTTTGAGTAAATGATTCAGTTTCACAGAATCAGCAGCATGCACGTCATGCCTGTTGGGTCTGTTGGTTTTCTATACCTTTACTAAACCTTCTAGAAACTTACTTGCAGTGTAGAAGTTGAAATTCTAACAAAAACAGTGATTTATCTTGCTAGTGATGTGGGACTGCTATTATTTTGAACACAACTGTACATCAGTATAAAGTATAAAATGTCTACATTTGCAGGACAGCAAACTTAAAATCAACTTTAATTTCTCTTAATTTTAAAGGGCATTTTGGTGGATTTATTAGCAGAATATTAGCATATTTATTACTATGTTTTCATTAGTGTGATATATATCTATAGATCTATATCTATAGATATCAATCTATATCTATAGATCTATATCTATCCATCTATATCTATAGATCTATATCGATCCATCTATATCTATCCATCTATATCTATAGATCTATATCTATATCTATAGATCTATATCTATCCATCTATATCTATAGATCTATCCATCTATATCTATATATCTATATCTATAGATCCACACACACTATGAATATATAGTAATTTAACTGCAAGCAGCTTCACTATTTATATAAATTTGTTTTTTAAATTCCACAATCTTTGTTTGTTGTTGTCCCTCACCTTGGTTATCGATCAATAAAAGGACTTAAGAAACGTTTGCATTCATGTGACTTTATTCTTTTAATTCTTTCATATAACAGAGCATCTTCAAGAGCTCTGGTTTTACACCAAAAGTAAGAAAACAAAAAGGAAATGGACAAAAAGGCCAAACATAATACAATGTGTGTATATATACATACATACATTTATTATATTATTTTCAAACATATTCTGTATTTAATGTAAGACTTTAAAGCCCCAGCTGATTAAATATTTCACTCAATTAATCTTTTTTTAGTTTGACTTTTTATGGCCTCCAACTATAACGTCACCTGCTGCACCAGAATAAATAAGTAGCTCCTGTTCAGATTATTGATCTCAACAAAACAGTGAAATCATACAACGACTCAGTCTCTGTCCTCAGCTTGCAGGCAGGAAGGCAGACACGAAAACAGCCGGTATCGAACAGATTTGTCCGATGCCGCTAGGCGAGACCGGCCTTTGCCAGAGTTTGGACTAGCCTGGACTGGCCTGGCATAGTCCGGTCCACTTGCGACAAATGGAGCCATCATGCCCGATCGATCAACACTCACGGGAGACGAAGAGGCCCTGGTCTGTGCTCCTCGCCTCTGATTGGCAGCTTCTGACTGTTGGACTGACGTCACCAGCCAGTGTGGCTGACTGGGCTGATGATGTGACGGGTGCAGAGGAGAGAAGCCGTCAGAGGCGGAGCTACAAAAAAACAAGTTGTGGACGAAAATACATTAATAAACATAATTAGTCAACTCTGAGGCTTGCATTTGTAGTGTATCCTACCAAGTGTCTCTCAGTCTGTGTTGGAAAGGGTTTACTTTTGATATTTTCCTTTACAAATACAGTTTTCCTGCCTTTCCCTGTCGCTATATTTCAGAATTTTGCAGTATAGAGCGACTGAGAATGTACTTTAAATCACCAATCTTACCTGTTGAAGGATGTCTGAAGGGAAGAGGAGGGTGAAGAGTAAGGGTTGTGTTTATGTGGGCTTGCCATGGTCACATAGTCATCCTGAGGCTGTACAGGCGAACTGTGGCTTCCTGGTGGCGACATCATCATGTAACCCGGACCCTGGTCCTGGTCCTGGTCCTCACCCGGCTCCCAGCTCGCCATCTCACAGGCTGCAACGCTGCAGTGATACCCTGTCACCATGTCAGTTCTTCCGCAGTCGTTTTCCCTCCCTTTCACTGAGAGATGTTGGTCCATCTTCATTTCCATGTAGCTGCCGGTCTCAGACATGGCGCTCTGATGGAATCCGAGAGGGCCGACATGTGAGGCGGAGCTCAGGGTGGATTCAGGCTCCGTTTTGGGTGCTTTGTGTGGCTCGAGGTAACATTTAGTTGGACTGGTCCCGATTTCAGGGTTTCTGGAGGGCAGGGCCAGACGAGAACCAGGTGGCTTCGCATTCACCAGCTTGTCTCTGTGTTTGGGTCTGCAGCGCTTTAAAGCCAGAAGGGTTTGAAGCGGACTGTGGTTGGAGGTCGGTGACCTGCTGAAGTCAGGAAGAGCTCGCAGGGCCCTCACTGTCTCACGAACCACCTCATGAACGTGCTGGGCAACTGCTGAGTTTCCTGTAGAGAGCAGAAAAAAGAAGTCACGACCCTATGGTGAGGCACACATGAGTGAAACTAGCACATCTTGTAGGTCTTCCTTACCTTGGTCTCTCGCTTCCATCCAGATCTCTCCAGGACCATTCGGTGCCGACCGGCCGAGCTCCAAGTAGAACGAACCATCCAAGTGACCGAAGCGCCTCACGCTCAGCAACGGTATCGTAACCGACGGCAGATTACTGAACGCTGCCGCTCTGACCAAGATGAGCGACGTGGCCGTGAGGCAGAGCCGGCTCTCCCCGGCCAGGGACCTGGAGCAGCCCAGACCTATGGGCTTCACCGTGACGGGCCACACCTGAGACGACGGTGACGGGAGCAGAGGCTAATTTCTCTTAATTTTAAAGGGCATTTTGGTGGATTTATTAGCAGAATATTAGCATATTTATTACTATGTTTTCATTAGTGTATAATCAACTGAAATTAAGAACATTGGAGTTTTCGTTAGCTTAGAAGGAACCCTTTATGACTGAAGCGGGTCCTCTTAACAGAGGCCGCCATGTTTCTATAGTTCCCCAGAACTGCTAAATGCAAGCAAAGCCTGAACACTGTCACTTTAAATACAATGCATGGGAAAGGGCAAACAACAAACAAATCTGGTCTGACCTCTTTGAAGAAAGCCGCAGAGGGCAGGGTGCAATACCCATCGTCCTCTTCATCGAATCCTTCGCCATGCTCTTCGTCCTTCCGCTCTTCCTCCATCAGTTTCTTAATGGCCAGATACCAGTCTTCTTGTTCCCACTGGTCCTCCGCCACAAGTACCATGGTTTGATCCTTGGCATACAGCGCCACCGTGTGGCCTTTCCTAGAACTGCCACTCCGACTCACACCAAGACAGCACCTCAGGTAAATCACCCTGAGAGGAAGGAAATAAAACAATAGAGTGTTTCTGCACTTTATTGTCATGTAAATATAGTGACTCCAATGGGCCCTGCTGGACCTTTAAAGCGTATTGATCTGGTTGAAGTTGCTTGAACCTACCCTTGCTTGCATGAGCCAAACAGCGTAGCTTTACCAGCAGACTTCTCCACGGCGGCGAACTTCTCCTGGTTCTTGTACCACTCGAGCCGGCTCGGCCCGGTGTGACTTCCTGCCCTCAGGACAAAATATCTCCCGTGATTCAGATCCAGCTTCCCCAGGTGACCTTGTTTCACCACGTCGCTCTGCGGCCCGGAGGCCATGAGGGCGCCGGTCAGAGGGTGCATAATGTCGGAGGTCTGGCCGGTACAGAAGAGTTCCTCGTAGAAACGAGACCGAGGACTCGACTGCATCTCATCGTGATGGTGCGGAGAATCCTGGTCCATCTGACGACCATTCATCCAGGCAGACCTCAGAGGGGATTCTGCTAGCAGCCATATTTGGGTGGAGCTGGGGGAGGACAGAGGGGAGCTGGAAGCAGGTAGAGGTCTCTCTTGGTCGGCACACCTGCTGTGCCCTTCTGCCATTTCATTTATTTCCAGCTGAACACCTGAAACATGCACACAGGAAGAAGAATGACATAACGACACATTTAAAATCCAAAATTTTTTTTTTTTCAATGTATATATACAGTTATACATTGAAAAATGCACACACTAATGTCAAAATACATTGAAGGATTTTAAATCATGAGCGTCTAATAGCTGACTTGGTCCTTGAATAATCAAAACAATATCAGAATAAAATATATTGATAATAGAAGCCAGGAGACGGAAATGCACTGTAATATTAATTTATAGTGCAACAACAGCCAGTAAGCTATTTTATAATAGTATTTTTCAATCAAAAACGACAAGTATTACTCCTTTTATGGGTTCACTTACTACATTTTTGCATAAATGTCAGGCATTAAGCAAATATGTAATTAAAATAAAAACTCGAAAGTCAAACAAGTTAAAGTACATGTTTTTTGCAACCCTATGCACTGAATGAAGGGCAGACACGAGGACACAGGAAACTACCAGCAGCTAATTGAAATCACGCTAATTAACGCGAGCTAAATTAGCTGCGTCGCGTTTCCCCACAATTATGACAGAAATGTTGAATTAAACTCACCTGAAGCGGTCTGAAATGCAAACATTACACCCGGACACATGCGCCGCGTCGCCGGTGTTTCATTTCATGCTGTCGGTAGACGTCCAACAACGATTTCTGAGCTTATTTTCCGGTAAAACTCCTGATTTAGTCGGTGGACGTTTGACCGCTCAGGTGCGACCGACCAGGCGTGCAGTCGAGTCGCGCGCGTGATCTCGCGGGAGCGCGCACTGCGTGACGCAAGAACAAGGCCAACGAGACATTTTGTGACAAAGTAGTTTAAACGATTTAATTTTCGTTATGGAGTTTATCAATGGAGATAAATCATATGAAGTTTATAGTTTATGAACATTTAGAGACGTCTATGTTTTATTAGATAGAAACAATTGGTCTGAAATGTGCATGTTTTCTTAATGAATGTTAATCTTTAGATACTTTAGCTGTGTTTTAAGTATTACAGACAGTTATATTAAACTTAAGTTATAAAATTCAAGTAAAGAAAAGTTGGATAAGTCACCCACAATTCTTGGGGAGGAAATTAAAATATCTGTAACAAAAATGAAACTTGTTAAAAGTTGATAAACAGAACTATATTGATAACAAATGTACAAAATTAACTTTGCAATTATTTCAGGAAAAGAATGTATTTCTCTATGGCTTGTGTTTCTTTAATGAAGAATGTTTATAATAAAACAATGTCAACATAATTGGCAAGAAAAAGATGATGCAAAAATGAACATTTTAAAAAGGAAATGTCACGGGCCATTGTCCCTTAAAGATAAACAACCTTAAAAACAGACTAACAGCAGTACAAATAACTAAAGGAGACAATAACTATCACAAATAAATACATTCATAAGCATATTCATTTATATTTAGTTTATAATAAACAGGATGCAAAGACGAGGGGAAATGACAAAGGAAGTGGTGTCACTCATAATGTTGACAGCCCACGCTTCTGTTGAAATAATTGTGTGGAACAGTTTGGGTTTCTGCACATTTCAAAATCAGTCGCGTCTCGCCGTGAACACAGTCAGAGCCTCTGGATCTCTTTCCGTCCCCGGGATGTCTCTCCTCTGTGCCGTCCTCTCTCCGGTCCTCAGCTGGACGGGCCTCTGCTGGGTCCTGGTCGCGCTCGCTGCAGGCCTGGGGGCCGTGGTTGCCGGTTGGACGGCGAGGCTGTTGCTGCGTCACGCCTGGTACACGCACAGGCTGTCCTGCTTCAGCAAGCCGCATGCCAACTCCTGGCTGCTCGGCCACCTGGGCCAGGTAGGAGACACACGCCCGGGGAAGCCACTTTCATCAGGGATTCATTCGGCAATCGCCTCATCTGTTGATGCCGTTATTGTAATGCTTGAATGTTGAAACAAGACAAAAGGAAATCTAACTGTCGAGGTGTCAGCGTGATGCAGGGTGTTTCTCAGTGTTGCAATTTGTCATTACAAGATTTCCTCTTTGTGGTTCATTTCCTTTGGGTTGATCGCAATAAGAATGCAGCGATGCGTTAAACACTGACCTTTAAATTCAAACGTTTGATTGAAAGCACGATGCATTTTGTAATGTTTCGTTTGAACTGCATGTCCGTGCCGAAGATGCAGAGCTCAGAGGAAGGCCTCCTGCAGGTGGATGACTTGGTGCGGACGTACACGCACTCCTGCAGCTGGTTCCTCGGCCCTTTCTATCACCTGGTCCGACTCTTCCACCCTGACTACGTCAAGCCTCTGCTTATGGCACCTGGTAGTGTATACTTACTGGAAACCAACTCTTTGGAGGCGTGATCTGAGTCATCAATTTAACATTTCCACGTGTTCTTTTATTCCTCCACCCAGCCAGCATTACAATGAAAGATGAGCTTATCTATGGTCATCTGCGTCCGTGGCTTGGTGAGTCAATACTTTCTGATGAAAGTGTTGTGAAAGACCTTTTTTTTTTTATTTACTTGCACTTACAAATCTTCCCTCCTCTTAACATCCCAGGGCAGAGCCTGTTGCTGACCAACGGGGCGGATTGGTCACGCAGGAGACGGCTGCTGACTCCGGCTTTTCATTTTGACATCCTGAAGGACTACGTGGCCAAGTTCAACACCTGCACCAACACTATGCACGTAAGACACGCCTCCCTGCCGTCATTCACAAAATCCCTGTGAGATGTGGACACACGTAGAGTAACGGCATGCACGCGTCTCCCAGGATAAGTGGCACCACTTGGTCGCAAAGGGCACGACTACAATCGAGATGTTCGACCATGTCACTCTGATGACACTGGACAGTTTACTGAAATGTGCCTTCAGCTACAAAAGCGACTGTCAGAGGTGAGGACGTGCACATTTTCCCTCAAATTCCTCAAATATTCCGGTGTACTCTTTCGTTTTCTCTTTCCAGGTCGACCAGTGAGTACGTGTCCGCCATAGTGGAGCTGAGTGACCTGATAATAGATCGTCGGCAAAAGATTTTGCATCACTGGGACTGGTTTTACTGGAAAACGGAGCAGGGGAAGCGGTTCAGAAAAGCCCTCAACATTGTGCACAGGTGTGACCTTTTGACCTTTACGGAGCTTTATGTTACGCAGAAGAAAGAAGAACCTTTGTGTGTCTTATGATATCATAGTATTCTACAGTATTTATACTATTCTATATTTTTGCAGGTTTACCAGGGAGGTGGTCCAGAAGCGTCGAGCTCTGATCAGCCAGCAGACGAAGACAGATTCAGATTCAGCACCACGGAGAAGGAAAGATTTTGTGGACATCATACTGCTGTCGAAGGTAGAACTGAGAATTAGAGATGGATAGAGACAATAGATTTAAAAGACTGCGGCGTAATACCGTGCAATTGCAGGATGAAGATGGACAAGGCCTCACGGATGAGGAGATACAGGCGGAGGCCAACACCTTCATGTTCGCAGGTGAGACAGTTAAAAACAAATTGAGTCACAAAAACACAAGTTGACATCAACTAAGAGTGTTTCGGGTTTTTTTTCCTCACAGGTCACGACACAACAGGCAGTGCGATCAGCTGGACGCTGTATAATTTAGCACGCCATGAGCACTATCAGGAGAAATGCAGGCAGGAGGTGATGGATCTGATGCAAGGACGGGACCGGCATGCAATAGAGTGGTAAGAAAACACACACATCCAATCTTAATGAGCAAAGATTGTAATTTCTTCTGTAAAAAAAGAAAAGAAGCTTATTGTGCAGAATCTCTTTATTTAAAGGGAGGATCTGTCCAACCTTCCCTTCACCACCATGTGCATTAGAGAGTCTCTCCGGCTGCACGCTCCTGTGCAGGCTGTCACAAGGAAGTACACCCAGGACATGGCACTGCCAGAGCATCGGACCGTACCAAAGGGTGAGAGGGGGGGGGGAGACTCTTGGCTCTCTTGGAAGTTTTTCAAACAGATTTTAGATGTTACGTTCTGCTAGTGAGTGTAATGTGTTCTCAACAAGATGTTTCCTTCTGTGATTCCTCCCAAGGGGCCATCTGTTTGGTCAGTATTTATGGGACACACCACAACCCCGCTGTTTGGACAAACCCTCACGTAAGAAACGAAAAAAAGACAAATCTTAGGTTTCTGTTTACTTGAGGTTTTTGAGACGTTTGATTTATTCTCTTTCAGGAGTTTAATCCCCTACGTTTTGGCCCCGACTTCACAGCAGAACATGTTTCTCATGCCTACATCCCCTTCTCCTCGGGCCCCAGGTGCTGAGTCCTCATTGGATCTGACATGATTAGGAGTATGTTGGTACAGACAATAACTTGTATGTGTTCACACAGGAATTGCATTGGGCAGAGATTCGCCCTGGCACAGCTTCGAGTCGTCGTGGCGTTGACCCTGCTCAGGTTTCGCCTGACCCTGGGGGCGAACCCTGAACTCGGGACCAGGTCTGGGGGAGTTCGCCGTCTCCCTCAGCTCGTCCTGCGTGCGGAGGGAGGTTTGTGGCTGCAGCTCGAGCCTATGATCCCGCACAACCTGGAGGAGTTGCAGGATGACTGACACCAAAAACACAGATGTTGAGCCCTGTTCTTTATGTTTACTCTCTTCTAAATCTATCTGTGAAATATTTTAAGCTTCGTGACCCTTTTATTATCAGTTTTATATAATTTGCATGTATTATTGTTCTAATGACCTGATTGTTGACTGTATTAACACAACTTATAAAACAAGTGACCATTGGAGTTAAAACACATATTTATGGAAAGGAATATCTGTATTTTGATTTAGGAAGTGATGTTGCAATACTCTTTAATAAATAAATAAAAACATATTTGGGGTCTGTAGCAGAGTAAAAATCCTCTTTGCTAAATGATGGATAGATGATAAATGATGCATGTATTGCAGCCCTGTTCATTAGACTACATACTTAAGTTGTAAAAAAAAATGTACAACTTCATTTAAAAATAAAAAAAATAATGGAGCCTGTTGATTGTTGTTGTTTTCTGACTGCAGTAACCACCTTTGGCCACTGGGAGGCGGTAAATGCTGTTTTTTTATTGTGTCTGAAAAGATTTAAAATGTATATCCACTTTTCCAGAAGTAACTCAATAAACCATTAATTGTGCTGGTTAGTGTCACATATTTGGTGAGCATGAATAATTTAAAGTAAATGTGTGATTTCTTTTCTTCTTTTTTATAATATGCATGCCCCGGTGGAGGCGGAGACACCGGGAACCGGTTGAAGTAGTTTCCTTTTTTACTTTCACTTTAGCTTCTTCCAGCAGGCTCAGCTAGCTGTGCTTTAAACACGCACACTTCGCCTGTCCCGTTAAATGACGTTATAAACAGACGCAGGACAGACGCAGCTTGTTGTAACCGACGGAGGAGCGAGATGTGTCCGCGCGAGGCGTCCGTGACTTTGGCCGCTTGGTCGTGCGTTCTGCTGGCTGTCGTGTCCGCAGCCTCCGGTAAGACGGCTACGTTACGTTACTGCTAGCTGTTAGACACGGTGGAGAAGTATTGTTTTGTGGGTTGTAGAAGTTTGTGCGCGTGCACGTTGTGTCGCACTATCCTGTGTTGTGGGACAGCGCCATGGCCACACCCAGCAGCCTGTATTTATAGGACTGCTGCGGGACGAAGAGCACGAGGGCTGGTATTAGATCCGGATAGTTTAATTCACCAAAGAACAATCAGAGGTCTGTGTGATAGGAGAGAATATTAGAAAACAGTAGACATGTGTTCAACAGTTGTATGCAAGGAATGGAGTAATCTAGTCAAATGTAATAGAAGTAAGATGTGTAGAAGCGAATAATAACAGTATGTATAGAACAGTTATGACTAAAAGAGTTTAGAGCAGAAGTGAGTAGAAATATAACAGTTAGAAGTGCATTAGAATAGAGCAGAAGTGAGTAGAAATATAACTGTAAAAGTATGTTAGAATAGAGCAGAAGAAAGTATAAATATAACAATAGAAGTACGTTAGAATAGAGCAGAAGAAAGTATAAATATAACAGTAGAAGTATGTTAGAATAGAGCAGAAGAAAGTATAAATATAACATTTAGAAGTACAATAGACTAGAGTGAGAATAAAGTAGAAATACAACAGTTAGAGCGTCATAAAACAGAAAAAGCAACAAGTCTCGAGGAGCAGGAATGTGCTGAGCTTCTGTTTGTCCTTCAGAGATTGAAATCTACAGGAAGGTGGGCGATACCGTGGTCCTCAAGCCGGGTGACGCCTCCGTGACCGGCACCGTCCTCAACGCCGCCTGGAAGCACAATCAGAACATCGCCATCAATTTCGATGAAACGGGAATCGATCATTATCGTCAGTTCAAAGGTCAGGCTGAGCGATCAAACCTGTGTTTTCCGATTGATGGACCCTGAACGCTACCTGGAGGTTTAACCCTCTTCGTGTCTGCGTTTGTTCCAAAGGGCACGGGAGCCTGAACCTGACCAACGGAGAGATGACGCTCACGGGGCTGATGCGAAACTTCAGCGGGCTGTACACATCAGAGATCAACGGGATCAGGGGTCCAGCCATCCGTCTCATTGTCATCTGTGAGTGGAAAACAAAGCACGCCGAGTTTCGGGTGGGACGACGTGTTTATTATTCAATCTGGGAAGTTAGACGCTTCTTTCCTCCCCACGATACCGACAGCTCCCGTCCCGAAACCCACTGTCGGCAAATCCTGTGACGAGGAGGGCGCCAGCTGCACTTTGACCTGTGACGGAGACGCCGCAGACACCGGCCCGGTCACCTACAGGTGGAGGCAGGACGACGAGTGGACGAATGGATCTCAGTCACTACACATTACGAAGGTATCTGGCGTACTGATCACGGTCAGCTGACCCTCTCAGACCTGCAGTATAACATGTTAATAATGTGCATACATCCACTCTACTTCAAGGACGGCACTTTGGGCGTCAAGGAGTTCAGCTGCGAGCTGGAGAACCCGGTCAGCCGGGAGAGCAGCCAACCCGTCACCAACCCTCTCGCCCCAAGTGAGTTATTACCAGACCCCCCCCCCCCCCGATGTGTTATTACGCTGTAATAAGCCTCACCGGTCGTTGCTGTTTCCATTTAGCTCCCGAAGGGAAGGTGAACATCTCCATGGGCGTCACGGTCTTCATCACTCTGCTGGTCGTCGTGCTGCTGCTCGTCGGCGTTCACAGATGTAAAGCAGGTGAGAACTTATTTTATTTCCTTTTTTTAAAATGATTATCAGTAACAGCGATTGATATTTGCATCAATTTCAGAAGCTGTCGTGTGTGCATGTCTGTGTTTTAATCGTCCTGTTTTATTTCCTCTAGGAATGTGGTTCTTCCAAAAAAGTAAGAAATCCTTTAAAGTCATTAAAAGTTTGACACAAAATACTTTTCTTTTTCTCTGGGGCATCATGGGAAATGTAGGATATACTTTTTACAGTGTTGGTTGTATGAGGCAAACAGCGGCTGACACTTTGACATAATATCTCCTGTAATTGTCTCCCTGCAGATTCCATGCCGTGGGAAGCAAGTTAGTAAATTATACATTATAAATTACATAAATTTACCTTTTTACAGATATGTTGACTTACATAATATTACTGTCTTGTCTCCCTCCATCACAGACTTCTGGAGGAAGAACGAGCGGCAACGTAAGTTTCAGTCTGATTTCTCGATTTCTGTATTTTCTATTATCTAATGTTTTATTGTAATGAAAAGTTTAACGGGCATATGTTTATATCATAAATACAGCAAGAACTGCTGCCAATGGCACATCTGACCGAGAGAAGGGGAACAAAGAGGGTAAGAGACAAGTCCTGCTTGTCTATAATTATAATAATTTACTATATTTATATACATTTACAGTGTGACTATGCTTGTGTCCTTTGCAGAAGAAAAAGCATTGTCATAGGCAGCAAAGTGACGCCAAGTCAGGACCTGCCGGCACAGAATATTATACTTGACTTGTTTTTTTTTTAAATATGACTTTTAAAAAGTGTTTAAAAATAAGAAAGATCTTCCGTTTTCTAAAAAAAACGGCGACATAAGGTCTGGCTCCATCCCCATATCAAAAATACTTTTTCTGTGGTGCTTGTTTTAAACAGAATACATTTGTTTATCCAGCTGCTATATTAACTGCTGGGATCTATTATGTCACACACATTTAAAAGACACCACAAAGGGAAATAATAAAGGTAATCATGAAATCAAAAAAGGGCAGAAACTAATACATAGCCCAGAGGTTTGTTTCTAGATTTTACAGAGAGGCTCAGGAGGGCCGGCAGAGTTTAGACAATACCAGGAAGTCCCTCCCTTTCCTGTGGCGGACAGCACACCTGACCCAGACTGGTACCTCGAGCTCATGGGACCAGGTCTGGTGGATCCATGAGCTGGGGAGGAACTGGGGAGGAACTGGACTGAAAAAGGGACGCCTTTGTGTGTTTTGGGCCAACAAGCAGAGCATTGTATTGTTTACCACCGAGTCCTCCTCCTCTGCAGCTGCTATGAGACTTGTGAACGAAATATCAGATAAAAAAAATGACTGTCAATCAGCTATTTTTCCGTTTGGGTTTTCTTTTGCCGTGTTTATTAACTTCCTGTGTCTTAATGTGTGTTCTGCTTCACATTCTGAAGGACTGATGTGTAGACGTGCTGATTGTGTGTTTAGAATGAATGACAGGTGTGTTTTTTCACTTTCTTTTGCAGTCTTATTAGTTTTGTAGTATAAAATACTTTGCACTTCAACACAACTGAAAGGATTAGGTAAAGAAAGTCCCACTGATTAAAGTTCTAATTAGTCTTTGTAATATAGTATATAGTTTTTTTTAACAAAGCAGGACTATTTAATGATGTGGCACTGACATTCATTGAATTAGTTATTCCTACCGTTAGCGTGGTATTTATTGTGGCTTAAAGCGTTCCGGGATATAAAGAATGTATGTATGAATAAAAGCACTGAATATCGGCCCTTTTTTTTCAATTCATGTGTCTTCAGTCTTTTTCCAACAGCGAAATATAAAATAGTTAAAAGTTGAACCACTGGAGGGCAGCAGGTCGACACATTGAAACCAGGCATGATGAGCCCTGTGTTGGAGCACTATTATAAAACATTATTTTGAATTAATTTGTAATAAAAAGCCAATATTGTGGTGCAAGTTGAGTGGTCATGTGATGAATTGTTGCTTACTCAGAGGACCAAAAGGTCAAGAAGGCAGAGCATCTCGATTCACTTCTCCCTCTATTCGGACTTCCTGGGTTTAGATCTGTAGATGTACGCAGTTCAACGCTGAGCAGATTCCCAGGAGGGAAGTGGGTCGTGAACACATGCCTGTAGTCAGCTGAATAAACAGCCGACAAACGCAGAAAGACCAAATCGGAGGACTTCATGCTGCGAGCAGCTGACCAAACGAATCCCTCAGACGCAGAACTATGAACATGGAAGCTCCTCCATCTTCTTGTAGATCAGGGAAAAGATTGATGGTTATAAATGATCGAGGAGTTTTTCATCCACCAAAACTATTTTTATTTTTGTATACAAAACAAACATGTAATTAATATCAGCGTTTGTCTTTTTACAGCATTCAGACAGATTCACAGTTACATTACATCTCTATACATTATGAATGTAAAATACTCATTTTACAGCCACACCTGCTTTTTAAGGAAGCAAATGGACATTATTTAATAACTGCTTAATGTTTGCACTTTAGTTCCTGTTGCATGAAGTAACAGTGCATTCCTATGTTTATTTAATTAAAGATCTATTAGAAACCCGTGGGCCTCTACTCTAGTCTTCCTGGTAATGAACCGAAGATAAAGACTCAAAAATAGAGAAAATAGAATTAGCAGCAACACTACTTACTGGTGCTTTGACTTTCATCCTGCTTGGCTGCATCTTCCTTAAAATCAACACTAAAGAGAAATATCTCATGTTTAATAACCACAATTCAGTGATGTGTATTAGGACTAAATAAGCATAAGTGTGTGTAAATCATTTGTATGTAATTTCTCGATGGATAATTCTAAATATTCAGCTGCTGCAGCTTCTACATTTAAGAGCATTACAGTGACCATGAAATAATAATAAAAAAAATAAATCACATTATTCAACGTAGTGCATACAATCTGCAGTTTCCAGCTTCACATAAACGGATCAATTTCATAATCTGATTATAAAAATGTGATGTGAAATGTGATTATCAATACAGAAAGGAGAGATTGTAGTTTATACTGATATGAATATGTGCTTTCATTAAATGGCACTTACACAAAATGATAACACTGTAACACCCAATAGGTGTGTGAATTACAAAATGTTTTTTAAAAGTGTCTAATCAAACCTGAAAAGGCTGTTTTAATAAAGTTACATAGTAACTATGTAACAAGTGTCACATAGTAATCAGGAAACTGAATCACAACTAAAAAACATCCTCCTCATTTGTTTCCTGTACAAAATACAAAAGAAGGCCCCATTACATTAATGGTCCCTCTCTCTGTGAATGTAGTACCACTTAGTGCTTTTTGTTGAATAAAAATAAAGTACTCGTCTCACGGAGTAAATGTGCAGCAGCTCTAGGGAGCAGGAGAGGCACTTCTCTGATTAAGTCTCAGGAGATAAGATATCGATGTGAAGCAGTTTAAGGCGAGACGGTCGTCTCCTCTTTGGCACTTTTGCCGTTAGACAGAGGCTCCGATTCTGCGTCCACGGGGCGGAGCTCCGTGGACGCCGCCGGCTCGCTGGCCCCGCCCCCTCCTCCACGCTGCTTCCTGTAGTGCCGGGTGATGACCACGGCAGCACAGACGAGGTAGGCGACGGTGAGAATGATGAAGTAGACGAAGTACACCAGGAACTGAGAGGAGAAAAGAAAGAGATTGAAATCATAAAGAGGATGACAAAAGGTTTTGGCGCGTGACAAAACCTCCACTTTGTCGGATTATTAATATAATTTAATGAAATTAAAATATCCCTTATTGCAAAACAGAGACCTACATTGTGTTTCTCTATACCTCCTAAAATGTTTGTATAAATAATAAGAAACAACACTGGGGAAACCTTTAACAAACAGAGACAAATTTGTTAAAGGATATTAAAAATGCTTCTCAGTTTCTGTGGTGAAAATGAAAAATCCCATTAAAATGAATATAACTTTATTAACGATGTCTCTATTCCAGCATTTACTGTAATGCAACACATGGATTGTTATTGTTACATCACTTTAACACTGCTGTAAAGAAAAGTCTGTTGAACTTTCATTTCACTCCCCATTCTCTCCATTTCTGCATGTTAAAATAGTGAACTGACAAAATCAGAGGGGGGAAACAGCCAAAGCTCTCTGAGCCGAGCTGCCAATGATTATACCTGTGTCCTCGTATTGTATTTTATATATTGTTATATGGACTCATGAGTTTGAAATAAAAAGGAATATATACAGTACTGTGCAAAAGTTTTAGGCAGGTGGGAAAAAATGCTGTAAACTAAGAATGCTTTCAAAAATAGAAGTGCTAACAGTTTATTTTCATCAATTAACAAAATGCAAAGTGAGCGAACAAAAGAAAAATCTTGTTAATTGATGAAAATAAACTGTTAGCACTTCTATTTTTGAAAGCATTCTTAGTTTACAGCATTTTTTCACACCTGCCTAACCCTTTTGCACAGTACTGTATATTAACATATTAAATGGCGGTTCTACCTGAGCTTTCACGTCCAATGCCAGGCCTCTCTTGTCGGAAAATATCAGGTTGATGATGCTCTTCAGTATGGTGCCCAAGAAGGTGTTGATGCCAAACACTAAGGCGCACAGCTCCTTGTTGAGCGACGAGGCTATCTGGAAACTGCAATGACACCACAGAGCATAACACTCCAGCTTCAGAGACTTAAAACATGTTTTCATAGAGGATGTAGATTCATATGGAGATTACACTCACGTGGCAATGGGCACCAGAAACTGGTAGAAGCCTCTGAAGAGCACGTAGGCCACGTAGCAGACCCAGATGTTGGCCGTTTTGTGCATGAGCAGCAGCAGACCGGCCTGCAGCGCCGTGATGACGCCGATGACCAGCTCGGACCAGACGTTCCACCGGATCTTCACGTAGCCGGCGAACAAGGAGGTCAGTACACCTGCAGACAGACGTCGATCAAAACTCTGCTCAGCTGCTTCAAACCGAGCAGTCTGTACTTAGAAGATAGTTTTACAATTAAAATAAAAAGTGGGAGATCAATGACTCTGAACAGTCTTTTTGATATTTTGGTGGTTAATAGTAAAACTATAATTTGCCATCTTTCACTCTTTAGTTTGATGTCTGTAATTATATCAGAACTAAATGAGTATTTGGTGTTTTCAATACTGTATGCAGCTTCAAAACACACCACCAAAATATGATCAAATTCATGTTGAAAGAAACTCATTTTAAACTTGATCAGGCTCATCTAATCTACAGGATTTATTTTAATAAAGACTTTATCGCCTTTATACCCTTTGTCTCCCACATGGTCTGATTTAGAGCCTCATAAACCTTGTGGCATTAACAAATCTGAATAATACACCACCTTTCTCTGATCTTAGCTTGAAAATCCTTTCAAAAGAATCCTAGATTAAGACGTAGTTGATTGTAGTTTTCAGAGCAACTTGGTGCTAGAAATAAAAAATAAAAAACTTCCTTCTGCTGAAAGTTTTGATATTTGCATAGACGAGTTGTCCCCATTCTTTGCATCTAAATGTAGACATCAAGTTTGCATGCCAACGTGAACAAAAGCACCACGGACTATGAAACAGAATCCTAACAGCTTTATGAGCACAGACAAACATATCTTCCTCTAAAATCTAAAGATTGTAGCTCCAGAAATGTCTCACTCAGCAGGGTAGAAGCTGCCTCCACTCCCCCGTTGTAAACCTTCTTGTTCTCGCTCTCACTGTCCGATTGGACTTTGTTCCACAGGATGTGAACGTAGAACAGCACCAGGTAGTACCCTGTGGAGTTGAACACCCACCAGAGGGACCAGAGCCTCAGGTTGGGCCTCCTCGCCACATTTCTCACCTCCAGCAGCATCTGCACAAAGACAGAGTCCCTCCAGCGGGAAGCAGAGCACGGGGAGGCTACCGGGGCCGAGGCGCTCTCTTTCGAGTTAATTTTGTCCAGTTCTGACCCGGCGGCTAATCCGGCCGCTTGCTCCTGATTCCGTGTCCGGTTAAAAAACAGGGAGCGTTTGGGCCAGGGCAGGCACATCGACAGCGTCAGCCCGAAGCTGACGAAGCCCAACGATATGGCGTTGAGCGTGTAGAAGCTGACTTCGCCGACGGTAACGAACAGCTGACCCAGCACCGAGCTGGTGAACACGCCCAAGAGGACGGCGGAGCGCGAGTACCCGGCCACCCGCTGGTAGAGGGCCGGGCTGACCAGGGAGAAGATGTAGGAGGAGTAGGCCACGCGGCAGGCCATGGTGATGCCGTAGAAGAACTCCATGAACTGCATCTCCAGGAGGGTGGAGCCCAGCAGCAGAATGAGCCAGATGACCACCTGGCTGACGCCCTGGATGATGAGGACCGGCTTGTAGCGCAGGAGGTCCGTCAGCAGGAAGGCCGGCACCAGCACCACCATGTAGGAGTACGTCAGCACCGGAGTGATCTCATTGGTCACCTGGAAGGAGACCATTTAGTCAATTAAGAAATCAGCAAGGCAAATTAAAATTGTAATTAAAGACTAAGATGATATTATGGTTTTAGACTTGTAGAGTGTAGGGTTACATTTATGATTGTTTCCATTAACCTGCTGATTATTTTCTTAATTAAATTAAATGTCTTTTCCTTTTACAATTTCCAAAGATATCTCACTAAATAAAAGGAATACATAAATATCACTGTGACCACTGAGCTGCACACCTTAGATAGTGTATCAATATAACTATCACAAGATATGGCTGGGTAATATTTCTGCATTTTATCTGATTTATGTTACAGTAAATTGAATATTTTGGGGGTTTTGATTGTTGCTCAAATGAAACAAGACACTTAAAAAACGTGACTAGACTATCTTTCTAACATCTTATTGACAAAACAACCAACCTATGAATCAATTAATTAAATATCTAATAAAAATGATAGTTGTAGCAATATGGTGCACTGTATGCAACACTGTAATAACAGTATTAATAAAAGTAATAATACAAGTTAAATAAAAATCCTAATTACATGGTTGTTTGCTAACATAACATATTATATTATCCATTGTTGTCCTGCATAATACTCATAACAACTTTTAAGTCACAATAATGGAGCTGGATCAACTGGAAATCCTTCTGGCAGACATAGAAATGTTTGGCTCTTTTTTCCCCACATATTTAACATCTCCTCCTCTCTGAATGACACTTTGACAGGTAAGCGAGCAAATCTTGGGACAAACTCATGGTTAAAATAAGGAGAAATTAACTAAAGCTACAGATCGCCGTCCTCAGATGATTCTCCAGCCAGTCTTCACAAACCTATTACACTGACCCACTTTGGAGGAATGTGAACTTTGACCACTGTAAGATGGATCAGCAGACTCCCCACAGACATTCATTCATTCATTCCACTGCATAATGGAAAGACTTCTTAGTTAACTTTGAGGCTTTTTGCACAGCCCATTGTAGGAGCTGTAGGATCTTTATTTATTAGGCCTTGCTTTGCCAATAGTTATGTATTCAAATTCAACTTTATTGTCATTGCACATAGTACAAGCACAGTGACAACAAAATTTCATAGCATCTGTCCAGAGTGCAAAAGAGAAGCAGTAAAAAAAAATAAAAGTGCCGTGCAATGGTGGATAAATACAATGAAAGACAGATGTGCAGATTTATTTTTTACATATATATATAAAACATTTTTTATATATATTTCTCACGAGTATTAGGTTGCACTGCATATATAGACATATAGAACAAACGCCACCAGCCTGATGACACCACTAACCTGTTCCCTGGTAAAGTTCTTCTCAGCGCTGAGTAGATATGGTGTGATGAAGGGCTCACCGGGCTTTATCGACGCCATAAACCCGTAGAAACACAAGAATATTACGGCCCCCTTCCACTTTCGGGGCTCCGCCGCTTCGCCCGGGGCACCTTCGTTAGGAGCCGGGCCCTCGGAGGCGGAGACAACCGTCTCCATGTCTCTATCTCCATGTCCTATGCCGTCGTCAGATGCAGGCGCCATCTGGTCCATCTCCCCCTCTGATCTGTCCCCACTTCCTTCTGAGTAATCCGCCACCATTGTGTGTCAGCGGGACTGTAACTTTTCTGCTGTGTCAAATCACCATGTGGGAATTTGTTTTGACATAAAGAAAAGCTGCCCGGCGTCCTGCTTGAAATGAGGGGAACAAAATAATGTAAAAACCCAACTGTTTTGGGTTTCAATCCACCTGCCGCTGCACGCCAGAGAATGCAGAGACTTGTTAATGAACATAAAAGGGGGATGACACGTTAAAATGCTACATGCTGTGGTTGGCATGCAGGAGAAAATGTTGACCTTTGCTCCATTCCACATTGAGACATTTTCTGACAGCGAGCTATCCAGCAGCTGGGTCCGGCGTCATTGTTCACCTGAAAAGACAACGTTGTCAGTTACTCAGACTGTTTTCACACTGTGTGTGCAGCTGATCTGAGTCTGGCTGTTTTAACTCAAAAATGGGCTTCAATTATCAACTTATCTTTGCAATAAATCTATTTTTATTAGAGTCCAAAAAATTAGAAATGTTTCCAGAGTTGGTTATACATAGAACAATATGACAAATTCAATATAAAAAATGAATTTCCAATAATAAGTAATGCATATGTCTAAGTAGTGGTGCTTTCTAATGAATCACATGCACAGTGGGTCTGAGGTACGTTTCTAGATATTTAGGGTAATGGTTACACAACCATTCACTGGGTAAAGGGAGCTAACATGCCAGTGTCTGCATGGCGGCGTGCTGCACCTGGTCGGGTCGTTGCGTCACAGCAGTTTACGACACGTGCACGACGTTATAGCGAAGCTAGCAGGCTTGCTAACAGTGTATACAATATTAAAAAACAACCGCAGAAATGAATGACCCAATGTTTAGAGCGAGCAGCTGGCAGCCCGCGTGGCGTTCACAGCGCGCGAGCTTTCTATTAAGAAAGGACCAATTCATATTACATATCATTTTTAGGGTACACGAAAATTAATTGATGTTAAGCGCATAACTTACCTCGTGAAAGTGCGTCCCTGCAGCGCGTAGCTCACTTACTAACCCGCTCTTCTCTCGTCGCACTGACTTCTGGGAAATGTAGTTCGGCGGTTTCACGGCTGCGTCAACGCTGGCAAAACGAACTGAATTTATTTTAGGCTTCTTTAGAGCTGACAAGGCCCCCCCATTAAACTTAGTTTTTAAATTAGAATACTTATAACAATACTTTAAATATCCTTTTTATCATTAATAACAGTCCCCTCAATATTCAACTGCAGTATAGAATTGTATTTTGACTTTTCAGGTTTAGGGAAATAGGTACATCTGCACACCTTGCTCCAAACATTTCTGCTAGATTATTTTGCAGCTCAGTTAATTTTACCATCAGAAAGGGATGTGATTTTTTAAATAACCTCCTCTTCCTGGATTCGTCTATATTTAGCGAGCAGGTTGCCATGAACTCTAGACTGTATAAACCTCGTAAACTGTTGTTTACAAGCTCAATAATTAACTCTCTGTCTTGATTATGAAAAGCCAAAGTGTAAAATTGATTGTTGTGCATTTCCAACATCAACATATTTTAACATAATCTTTTGCAGGTTTGTCACAAATGTTGGTATTTTGGTAAGTCAAAAGCTTTTTTTGTTAGGATAACCATAAACTTTAATCTACAAGATTAAATCAGTCAGTGCAGGAAGTATTGCAAGGCCTTTTATTTGTAATTATGAACTTTAATTGTGAATAGCATTTGCACGTTTACTGAAAAAGCAGTATTTACACTTTATACAAACATTGTAGATATATATACACAGAAATATCAGCTGGACGATAAAAAACACTGTCAGGAGTGAAGGCTCGAATTCTGATATACATGCAGTCCAAGATTATATTAAAAACACTAAAAAGCAAATCCAAAATCCAAATACTGGTCAATTTTTGAGCAAGGAAAATGTAAGTTGAAGATGTGGATAAAGACAATAGGAAGGTCAATAGATGGCAGCAGTGCACCACAAATCAAAAGTAGAGAATTAGCGACACCAAATTTAAGGATTTTCTGCCTTCAGATGGAAATAAATGTCTTTCTGGCTTAGACAAAAAAAAAGATTAAAAATATATATTTTAAAAAGTCTATTGCAGTTTCAGAGAAAAACTCCGTTGCCTTCAGAAGTCTGAGATGACGACCTGCTGAATTGCATCGACATCCTCTCCTGTCTGGCTCTCCTCCGAAGGAGTTGGGTCATTCTGTTCCTGAACTTCTCTCCCACGAACGCATAGAGGATGGGGTTGATGCAGCTGTGGAACAGAGCCAGGCTGTTCGTTATTTTCAAAGCCAAGGTCACCGACTTCCTCAGAGCGCAGTCGAACGGTATCATGTTGGTCCTCATGAGCGTGTCCACCATCAAGGTTATGTGGTACGGCGACCAGCACAGCAGAAACGCAATCACCACGGCTATGATCAGCTTCATGGCCCGGTACTTCTGGAAGCCGCGGGTGCGCAGCAGCCTGGCGTTGGTGATGCTGTAGCAGGTTACCATGACAAGCAGAGGTAGGAAGAAGCCAAAAATGTGGCGGAACCCACGCGTGGCAATCCTCCACAAGGGGGAGCTGCCCACGTTAAACATCTCGTTGCAAATCATCCTCTCTGAGTTTACCTCTACCTCGGTGCTGCAGAAGAGCGCGGGCAGAGCGAGGGCCCAACCAAGGGCCCACACTGCTGCACACAGGAGCCAGCTGCACATCCTCTGGCTCTGGAGGCTCCCATTGGCACGCACAATCACAAGATAGCGATCAACGCTAATACAGGCCAGGAAGAGGATGCTGGTGTAGAAGTTTGCCATGATGACGAGGCTGTGGAGCTTGCACATGAAGTCTCCAAAGACCCATCCTTTAACCAGGGCTACAGCATGGAATGGGATTGTGAGGGCCATCAGACCGTCTGCTATCGTCAGGTGAAACAAGTACACATCCGAAGGACTCAGCATCTGTCTGCTGGTGCTGATCACCCACCCCACCAACAGGTTCCCTGGTAACGCCAGTGAAAAGATTTTTATGAGGAGGACAGAGATGGTCAAAGCTGCTGTTGGAGCCAGCGGTGTTATCTCACATGGTAACGTCTTTGGATCCACAACGTAGGGCGTGTACCATTCGGGGTCGGTATAGTTCAGATCATCTTCCAGAGAAAAGATGTTCATGGCTATGGAGTGGAAAAAAAGATAAATACTGGTGTCATAGCAGCACAAAAACAATATGATTTTATACAATTATGCTACAAAAGTACCCTTAAAAAGAAGCGGAAGCTGAAGCAAGACGATGCATGATATTTATTTTTCAAGCTTCAAACATAACAAACAGCTATTTACCACAATTGTGCAGCTTTAAAGTGTGATCACAAACTACATGGAGAGAAAAAGTAGCTCAAGAAGAGATGAGTACTGAGGTTTTCTACCGTTAAGCTTACATCAGCCATGATGAGCTCGTCATACCAGACCAAGAAACCAAAACCCGGGTTTTTTTTTAAATTATTTATTAATTTAACATCTGTGTACCAAGAAGATTATATTATTTAGCTTTTTTAAAGTTACATAGTTTCCTTTTTTTTTTAATATATATATTTTTTTTTATAATCCCTTATTAGTCCCACAGTGGGGAAATTTATTCTCTGCATTTTAACCCATCCTTAGTATTAAGGAGCAGTGGGCAGCCCTCGTGAAGCGCCCGGGGAGCAACTAAGGGTTAAGTGTCTTGCTCAAGGACACAACGACACAGACTGCCGGAGCCGGGGATCGAACCACCGACCTTCTGATTGAAAGACCGACCCCCTAACCACTGAGCCACAGTCGCCCCAATATTTTTTTAATATGCACATACATACTCAGACGCTCACCTGCTGGCTTTGCTTTGCTGAAGCTTCCTTTCAAGATGACTACAACTCAACACCCAAATAAATCTGCCCTTTAAGTGTTTGTAATGTCTTATTTGGAGAGTTGACCCAATGTCCTGTTTATGTCCCCAATATGTTGCTTCACGTGCCTGCGTCTTCAAATGTTTTTGCTGCATTTCAGCAGAAGAGATTTTGACATGCGGTAGAGAAAACAAAGGTATAAATGATGAAATGAATGATGGCTGATGGCTGCTTTTTAAAATAGAAGTGAGGCTTTGTCATTCAGCTATTAGACTGATAGGAATACACTATTCTACAAACGGTGATTACAAAACAACATTGTAAATAAATACTCATGGAATGGATCCAGAGATTTAAAAATCTTGAGTTGTGAACCCCTGGTTTAAATAGTTGTACTAGTTATTGATTTTAAAAAGGGAACATAAATGTATCCCATTTAATACAACAAAGTGAGCCGTTTTATGCTCCCAAACTCTCTCTCATCACCGCCATAAGACTTTGTATGTCTACAAATAATGATATTTTCCTCCAAAACGCCTTGAAAAAAGACATATTTGTGAGAATACTAAAGCACAAAAAGATCCTTCATGGACTCAGATATTGTAAACTGATTGATGCAGTGGAGAAATATATTTCTTCGTCTCACAACTAACTCTGGACCTGCCAGATGACCAGTGATGGGCCCCTGTTGCAAGGCATTGAGTAACCAGAGGTGTTTGGTAAGGGCTTTTACAAATCAGCAGGTCGGGATGTCGGCAGTGAGACTTTCTGGAAATTAAACATTTTGTTTTCACTCTTGGTGTTGCGAGAGTCCAGCATCCTCCTCCACCCCTCGTTTTGTTCCCACACCATCTACAGTCAACAAATAGTCAGCTGTCAGGTATCTTGTTCAGATCGTTGTAATGTGGGTTAGTTTGCTGAGCATGCAGAGAAAAATGATAACCACACATCAGTAATGACAGGGGACAAATACAGTAAAGGCTTCACGGACACTCCCCCTCTCCCGCTTCATCTTAAAGTAAAGACAAATATGTATGCAGAAACAAAGGTGTATCTCTTCCTCCTCTTTGACTCCATCAATCACTTCATTCAGGTCCTGAGAGATGCGACGCACAATAATCAACATAGCGTTGTGTTGCTTCACTGCCCCGCCACACCACTGAGACATCAAGGCTCCACGCCACTAATAACAGTATTGGTTCCAGCTTCCCTCAGGTAATGAGGAAGTCCCCCAACGAGACCGGCCGGTTCTTAGTTTCTGGTCACTCTGGATCAATTGTAATAAGAGCACAAAGAAATGAAACGCAGAAAAACAATGTCAGAAGAAAAGGCTTGAAGCAAAAGTTAATATCAGTGTTGTTTTATGTTTTCTTGAGATGTTTCTTCTTATAGTTTTTGCTGTTTGGTAAAAAAATTAAATTAAATGAACAATCGAGTGAAACTTGGCAGGGTCATGACTGTTCTTTGGAAGTTGAGATAGTGCCAAGTTGTGTGTGTCCTTCTTTGGAAATGTCAAAGTGAAAATAAAATGAAAATGTTTCCTTGTCAGTCATTCCTTATCAACATGTTTGTGGCTAAAGCAACACTGGGATGCTTCTTCAAAATATAAAGCTGTAATCTGTTAAAATGAAGATATGCTTGGAATTTAGTTTATGTTGGGAGTGGGGCAGTATCTATGTGTTTTTCAATAAGATAACACTTTTTTATGAGTTTTTTATTTGACAAGGGTCTGTCTGCCTTTGGAGCGTTATTCTGCTGTCACCACCCTGACGTCCTCTCAGCTGTTTGTTTTTCTATAATAATTTAATAGAACAATGTTACAATACTCCACTACAAGTAAACTCCTGCATTCAGAAATCTCTGTTAGTAAAATAACAAACATATAATCAGTGAAATTTAGTACTCATCAGGAATTCCACCTGTGACTCATATATAATCATAAAGGCCATCCTTAGATTGTTAATACTCATGCATCAATGTACAGTAGATTTATAAAGTATAATTTTACTGTTGCAGCTGTGCAGGTGAGTTTTGGTGAACCCATGTGTTGTGTCACTACATGAAAGTGTCTTCTTCATGTTTGGACAATACCAACACAGTAGTTCTTTTATTACACCTCATACTTATCATGTAAAAGGAACCATTATTACTTTGTTTTTGTCAGTCAGGTGCGGACCACAGAGTTATATATCTGTGTCAGTACATCCAGTGTAAATAAACCAATTTGGATCAAGCAAATCAAACAAAAAACAAGTGAACACAGGGCTTTTGGGGTTCCTAGGAATCTGGGGCAGTTGCCCTCCTTGGCTGGTAATTCAGACTTGCTGATGTGATATGACTTACTCTTAAAAATAGCAAATAACAGTTATTTAAATAATGCATAAAGGGGTTACACCATGTTTATTTCAGTGGGGTTTCACAAGAACAGATGACTGAAATGATAAATGCAATACCAACCCACATAAATACATTTTCAAGCACTCCAGAGACCTTTTTCTCCTTGTGCTGCACAATTGCTGCATAATTACTATGTTAGAAAAGAACAACATTCTTCATCTTATTAACCTTAAAACAGTATTCATTGACAAGTATAAAATATGAACATATGAGACCGTTGTTAAAAATTAAAGTACAACACAATAAAATAAACAACCTTAATATACACTTTATTAAAAAGAATAATTATAATTTATTCTACCTGGATAGAGCGTCTATATAAGGCCTGTTCTAAATATTATATATATATAATACTACATCTAGATAACTTCAATGCATAGGGGGATTCATGATAGCTAATTATGTTTTATATAAGGAATATGTATTTGTTTGCATTGTAAACGTTGTAAATTTGGACATGTGTTTAATGCAAAACTGATCACAGTTAAATAGCGAATCTCCGTCATCCACTAAATCAGTGACAGGACCGTTTCTTTCCATCTAATATGCCACAAATTAACAATATCGTCGTTACGTATTTATTATACAGGCATCGTTGCGGGCGGCCTCATCTTTTGGGGTCCTGAGTGTAAAATACGCGGAAGCGACAGGCGGAAGGAGCCTCGGCGGAAGCGGTTTGATCTGTCAAGGCAGGAAAAAATTTGCAGAATTTGACACAAAGAGGTTAATCCCACCAAATAGCACCGACTATCCCCCCTTTTTCCTCGACACCGGCGTCCGCTGCGATGATCCTGTTAGAAATCAATAACCGTATTATTGAAGAGACGCTGTCGTTGAAGTTCGACGGCGCATCCAACGGGTGAGAAATCATTGTTACACCTGGTTAGCGTCGCTAGCATCAGCTAGCTTCCCCTGTAGCGGTTTACTGGAGGTAATGAGTACATTTCACGAAGCAGGGGGTGGGGTCCAGAGGCCGGTGGTAACCTTCTCGGTGCTAGTCAGTCGTGTTTGTGGGTGAAAATGCACAAATATGTTATGAAATATCTCGATTTTCCCGGTTTGCCCGGAGCTGGGTGTGTCTGCTCGGGTGGTGTTGTGACACAATTTGTGACCCCGGTAATTGAATCTCCCCTCGCGGTTTTTCCAAAGACCGTGGAAGTATAATAACTGAGTGTTTGAGGCTATTTGTCTCATTTTTTCCTGGCAAATAGAAAATAAAACGTGTTTATGGCTAGGTTCTTCGTAATTAATGGAGGTTACAATCTCGGCTACCTTGATGTCAAACCACAAATGTCTATTTTTAACTCAACCAGACGTTTAATGAAAGACATTTATCTGCGTAAACCAGGGGATTAAATTGTTTTTTTAAGAAGAACAGTTGTTGACACATCTGTCAGATGAACAAAAAAAACTCATATCCGGGGTCCTTTCCCTGCGTCATTAACCCAGTCACAACACAGGGCTGGTATTGCTGTATTGGAGTTGGTGTTTCCACTCGATATAAACCAAATGTATGCTTTCCACGGCTGAGTCGGACCAGTTAGCGGCTACTTGGTAGCCAACCTGCGGCTCTCTCTCCAGCTTCCGCATTCCTCTCGTCAAGCTGAGTCAAGTCTCTGCAGCTTCTTGAGCCTGCAGTTTGGACACAGCTCTACAAATATCCACGTATTACGTGTTGTGGTTACAGCCCCTGACTGGATTAAGAAAAGACGATATTGTCAGAGTGATTTTTTAGAATTACATCATTATTTACTGAAATTTCTATGTTTAAGATGCTTTTCCAAAGATTTTGGACAGAAAACGCACATCAGTAAACACTGATTCTGGAAATCAGAGCATAAATCCTTCTCTGAATTGGTGAAACAGACTCTGCTGCAAGAAAAGTTTTTTTTTATAGATTGATTGTCTAATCATTAAGCTTTTAAAAGGTCTTAAAATAATTAAAGAATGATATAACTAAACTGTATCTGACTCAACAACGTATGGTTGCATTCTCTTTATGACTCATGCGTCTCCTAATTGTATTCTCTCCTTGCAGAACCAAGCCAGAGGCCGTCGATGTGACGTTTGCAGGTGAGACTATGGTGGCATCTTATATAGAAATAGTGACATAGATATAGATATGACGTTTCAAGGCTATTGCTGGAAGATCTTCCTATTATGCAATCAACCTGTTGCACATGCTCAGCCTTGCCAGTAATTGCTGCAAGATGGCACAATTGTCACATGTGAAATGGTCCAAAAACAGTCTTACATGGCATGTACTGAGGTTTCTAATCAAGACGGCAGAATACGTGTCAGTGTGTCAAGCTGCCAGAAGGAGAGAAGACGGAGGTCGCCCCACATTAATCTAATGTTTAATGGTCATCTTTGCTGCAGATTTCGATGGCGTCCTGTACCACATCTCCAACCCCAATGGGGAAAAGACCAAAGTGATGGTCAGCATCTCCTTGAAGTTCTACAAGGAGCTGCAGGAGCATGGGGCCGACGAGGTACGACACAACTTGACGTTAAAAAAAGTGTTCCTCTGTGCCTGCCCAGACAGAAATGGGGCCCCACGAACGCTCAGTTATGTGCGGTTTTAAATTCTAACGCTCATATTCACATGCTGTATAAACAAAGGTTACACAGACCAGGCTGTCTGCGAGTCCTAGGAAAAACTCTTTAAGTGTCTGAAATTATGCGCTCATATTTCATAAGGTGAAATGTTCTTGTCTTTACGGCCCTAAACCTGAGTTTAAAAGTCTTAAAACCGTGTGAATGCTTTTCTCACACGCCGGAAATAAATTAACCACGTGGCGGTCAACAGGTGATTCATTATATACTTGTGATTTTTTCTTTTCTTTTTTCAAAGTGTTGTTTGAACACTGGCCACCGTATGAACGTGCTCTGCTGCAACAATGAAACCACTGTCACCAATACGGCAAGGCAGGATTCACTAAGGTTTTAGAGTCAATTTGGAGCTGATGAAGTATATTTAAAAAAAAAAAAGCACTATGAGTTCCTGATTGCTATCTACACACACACACACACACACACACACACACACACACACACACACACCTCCACTACAAGAGCTCTGTTGCCATGTAAGGAAGAAAGCAGCTGCTGAGGCTTCTGGTAGAAACAGGAAGTGAGTTTGTGTGACTCACCCCAGGCGATGCTGACTGCGAGCAGCAGCCACTGTGTGAGTGTGTGTGTGTGTGTGTGTGTGTGTGTGTGTGAGTGTCTTGGCTGCCGTCCAACAGCTTCTCTCCTTGTTCCCTAAAACCGAGGATAAGTGAATGGTTCAGCAGTGTTACATTCAGTTATTTATTCAGGCTGTGAAAAGTCTTATGTAGAAAGCAGGCTGGGAGGGAGGACCGCTCCTTTTATTCTCACATTCCGATCTTCTTCATTTGAGGTGATTTGCTCCGCTCCTCGAATTAAAATGAGGAAGATCGTTGTTGATCTTTATCGCCATATCTGAGGTAGATTTGCATATTCCCGCTAAGGCGACCACATTCCACGATGACAGGTGTCCATTAGAGAGGAGAAATCAGCAACCTCCTTCCTCCTACTCACGCTACCTGTTCTTCTTATTGATATTGAGTACGAAGAATTTTGAGAGGAAAAAATGCCTCAGTTCAATTAAAAGATGCCGTCAATGATCTTGGGGCCGGTCTCTGTTCTCACATCAAAGGAGCAGCAAAATATACTCTTTTATTTTTTTTTATTTTTTTTTACTCGTACAGTCCTGTTCTGCTGCATTCATTCAACTTCTTTCCTGTGAACTAAGATTTAGCTCTTGACGTTCATATTATTTTTGTTCTTTTGCCTTTTTTTGTGTCGTGTTTTGGAGAAGTGAGCTGAAAATAAAAAAAGTCATGTTTTTAATTACAGCTGCTCAAGAGGGTCTATGGGAATTTCCTGGTTTCAGCAGAGGACGGTAAGCGCCCACAAAGTTACTGATTGCTATTGATGACGGCTACTTCCCACATGGCCACTTTGTTCCTCATTTCCACTTGTTCCTTTTAATATGTATCTGTGAAAATGAAAAGCAGTGGCTACCAATGAGGCGTTGCTCTCTGTATGTTTTGTACGGTAATCCGGATCGGTTTCCTCCCAGGCTACAACGTGTCCCTCCTCTTCGATCTGGACGCGCTGCCGGCCAACAAAGACGAGGTCGTCCACCAGGCGGGCATGCTCAAGAGGAACTGTTTCGCCTCGGTGTTTGAAAAGTACTTCAAGTTCCAGGAAGAGGGCAAAGAGGGCGAGAAGAGGGCCGTGGTCCACTACAGAGAGGACGAGTCCATGTAAATGCAAATTCAGACGTTTGTTCCACTGAGATGTGAATGAAACAGGTTGATTATAAGACCTGTGATGTTACGCAGCTAAAAAGCCTATTTGCATCCCTTTGGATGGACTCTGTGTTGTAGGCCTCACATGATTAAGCTTTTAAAGTTTGTTTTTCTTCTTTTCAGGTATCTGGAGGCCAAGAAGGACCGAGTGACGGTTGTGTTCAGCACGGTGTTCAAAGACGACGACGATGTCATCATCGGCAAAGTTTTCATGCAGGTGGGTGATGCCACATGTACATAAAGTCACGGAGGAAATGCAGTGAGGTTATGAGACTAGTCAACTACACTAACCCGGGATTAAAAGCCAATATTAACTAGACACGCTCCCATGTTCCCCTCTGTTCAGCGTCCATTAGCTACATGAGCGTAGAATTAATATGTTGGAATGGGAGCAGAGAGTTATCGAATAAGTCATTATTAGCTGAAAGCTTTTATGTTTATGTTCTGATTCATTATGTTAGCTAAGTAGCCTAGCGTAGCTTCTAAGATCACATTAGCTCCAGCATCCTGACGCTAACTCAACAAGCTAAGTAGCTAACAAGCTAATCTTAAGAGCTGAACAGCTTTCCTTCCTTGCTGTTAAGCTAATTCTCCTCCTTTTTGTCATGAAAAATACATATTTCCGTGTAACTAGTCACTGTGCTGTACCACATATGTTGAGTTTCACTACAACACCTGTCACCGTACCTGTTGGCTGTGTAGGAGTTCAAAGAGGGTCGGCGAGCCAGCCACACGGCCCCCCAGGTGCTGTTCAGCCACAGGGAGCCCCCGCTGGAGCTGAAGGACACGGACGCCGCCGTGGGCGACAACATCGGATACATCACCTTCGGTCCGTACACGAGCGTCGGCTTGAAGCCGCACGGCTGTACTTGTGTTTTTTACTTGTGTGCTAATAAGTTCTGATATATTTACTCTGATTTGATGTTTTCAGTCCTGTTCCCACGCCACACCAATGCCAATGCCAGAGACAACACCATCAACCTCATCCACACCTTCAGGGACTACCTGCACTACCACATAAAGTGCTCCAAGGTCAGTTCAGCCACCACCAAGTTTCCATTCAAGGATTTAAAAACTAATATTTGGTTTCTTTTTTTTTTTTTTTAAATCAATGGATTCAAGTCTTATTGCAGTGTCATTTCAAATGCAGTACAGCGCATGTTCTGGAATTTGTTGTTGTGTTGGATGTTTTTCCTCCGAACAGCAGGGAGTGTGACACAAAACGAAACCATTTAAATCTTTATCTGTACGTGAGATCAAGAAACTGTATCACCAGTTTGTTTGTTTGTTCTTTGAGAATTTCCCGATACGATCTCCTTTTTCTTCGAAGGCCTACATTCACACGCGCATGCGGGCCAAGACGTCGGACTTCCTCAAGGTGCTGAACCGCGCTCGACCCGACGCCGAGAAGAAGGAGATGAAGACCATCTCGTACGTAACCTCTGCGGTTTTCATGTTTTTGTTTGGGCCATGGATCAGATTTGTTTTTTTTTTATCAAACAGTTTCTTATTTCAGCTTGATTTAACATATTTTACCACTCCTCCTCTTTCCATCTGTGGTTTCGTGTGTTTCTGAGGCGTGACTGTTTGCCGACTGTTTCTGTCGTGTTTGAAGTGAGTCAAGGAGGAATTTTTACAGCTCTCTGCTTTTCCTGAAACCTCCAAACAGTCGCACAAACACAGTTTTTTAGCCTCGTAACTTCAGAAATGATTGGGAAATCTAAACTGTCGGAGCAAAGAGTCTTTGAGTCCGTGGTTAACGTGTAACTGAAACAATCGGAGAACCGCCTCAGGACACTGTCGTCATGTTTGAGTTCCGAAGAGGCGAAAACATTTCGCTTGAATTCTGTGTTGGACGATAAGAAGGAAAAAAGGGTTAGGACTACAGAACCGAAAGCTATTGTTAAATATGTTTGCAGATTAAAGGATAACACAATTGTCCGTATTATGTTTCACTTTCAAGTTGATTGCCAAGTCCATCAATGGAAGTCGTTTTTTTAATCGCAGCTCTCGCCAACCGCCAAACAACAACAAAATAGTTTTATGTCACAACACCAGTACCAGGGAAGACGATAACCTGTGTGATGGCTCGTGTGTCTTCTGTTTTGATTTTTCAGTGGAAAAACGTTCTCCCGCTGAGCCCCCCTTCCCCGCCACCCACCAGAGAATCCGAACCCCCGTGGACACGGGCCCAAACGCAATCCACTGAGACTCGACGCCACATCGGACCGGACGCCTCTAAAAGCTCTCGCCCAGCCCCCAAACACATGTCCAGTCTTTCCTTCCTTCCTTTTCTTTTTTTTTTTTTTTTTTTCTTCTTCTTCTTTTTAATGAATAATAATGTCGGCTCTACTTCGGGAAGGCCTCGGCTCAAGATAAACGGAAACATGGGCATTCCCTGCTTCGCATAGTTAAAGAGAATTATTAGTCCTATATAAATATATATATGAAAAAAATTGAAATTTTTGATACGATATCTTTTACTCCATTTGGTACTCTTGCTTGCCCCTCAACCCTCACCATGCAATGTCCAGTATTGGATGATTTCAACCCCCTTTCCTCCCTCTGTGCTATGTCGTCTGTACCATTGTCATTTGAAAAAATTAAATAAATCACTCTTACAAAAAAACAAAACACTTCTGCTGGCCTTTTTTCCCACCACCTCATTGCACATATATTATTTTGTCCTTGTGGATTTGCCTCATCATTAAAAATTTGCCTCGTTCCTTTGAAAATATTAATGTTTAAAAAAAAAATAAAGACACCTGTATATTGTAAATACTCAACTTTGGTTTTAATGGCTTTCTAACTTGTTTTGTGGGCTTTTATTTTAATATAGTAAAATATATTTTAGGACCAAAGCTTTTAAATAAAAATGTCAATAAATAAATGACACCATATTTCACCTGACCGATTTGTCAGATTTCCCTATTACATATTTGTCTTTTCTACATTTCTTCTCATGGAAGTCATCTGTTAATCCTAATCTGTTCAGCAGTATCAATATCATTACAGTAAGTATATGCAGATGCATTTATACTTCTACCTTCAGTCAGAAAAAAGTTTATGAAACACTTTTTAAATCAAACATGTATTTATTGGTGACCTCATATTTTACAGGTGAGACAACAGCAGGAAACAGTTTGACATGATACTTGGTGACAGAAAAGCTTTTTAAGATCAGGTTTTGGCCACTTCATCCTCTTTCTTGGGCTTTTCATCTTCATTCTCGTCGGAGGAGGAGGAGGAGGAGGAAGAGGAGGAGGAAGAAGAGGAGGAATCTTTCTTATTTTTGGTCTTGGTTTTTCTTTTGGCTTGGAGCAGCTGGAGCTGCTGCATCGTTGACAGCAACCTTCTCGTCCTTGACGAGGTGTCCTTCCTCTTCAGGGGCTTTGGGGGGAGTGGCTTTGTCAGCGGGGGGGCATGCTTGCTTCACGAGGGCTTCGTCCTCCACTCGCCACTTCTGCTTGGCCACCTTATCGTCAGGCTTTTGCTGGTCTGGAAACAGGGAGATAAAAGTTTAGCATCCCGTTGGCCGTTCAGATCTCCTTGAATCTGAGTGGGATTCTGATCTTCACATTTATGATGCCACTGTGTTAAAATCTGGAGAGCGATTTCATGCAGTTACAGGGTGCAACATGCCAAACGGTTGAGTGACGTGACACGACCAGCTTTAGAGGAACAGTGGGACATTTCAATGGAAAACGATCTTGTTTGCTTTCTGACTCAGAACCACTAAGATGTTGATTTGATCAGAATATAAAAGGTGTAAACCATGTGGGTTAATATTCAAATTCAAATCTACAGATCTGGGGTCAAACCCTTCTTTGTGACTTTATTTCAAATAGATTTTGTTTATTTGTCGGGCCAGAACCAGAACTTACCGCTGTGCAGCGCCGCTTCTAAAGAAAAGTCCAAGCTGTCGGGAAAGAGGAGGATGAGTATGCTAATGAGTGGGAAACAGGATTAAATAAGCCAACGGGTGCCCACTTCCCAATATCTATTCCAACTGCAGCCTTCCTTGGTATTATTTCTCCTGGGCAGAGAGATGTGTCAGTACCCAACAACTGATCATATTTGAGCCAATAGGATGCGTCTAAACGCCATGACGTCATTCAACAATCACCCGCCACCGTCCTCACCTTTGGGCCTCAGGGGTTATGCCCTGCATCTGTTCCTGGTAGTTATCCATTTCCGCCTCCAGCTTCATCTTCACGCACAGCAGATCCTTGTTGGTGTCCACCTGGTGCTCCAGCTTGGCCCTCACCTTCTTCAGCTCCGCCTCCAGGTGCAGTACGGCCTGGTTGAGGGAGCCCAGGCGATGGCTGTTCTCCACTTTGGAGGTATTCAGGGCCTCCTCCATGTTGTAGATCTGAAAGGAGCATGCAAAGTGACTTTTAGCCTCTTTTTTGGGGGGTCTTGTCTCTTGTTGTCTTTAGATATTCGACCGCGGAGGCCTGACCTTCAACAAATAACCTTTTAAAAAGGTTCACAGTTTGTTCTGTGATGCAAGAGCAGATCCAGGTGGCAGGGAGCCAGAGGAAGAGTGTGTCTGTCTTAAAGTAGCAGGTGTACGTGGTAATGACAGGGCATGCTTGTGAGGAGGTCAGGTAGACTCACACCCCTGCAGTTAGTTTTATCTTCCTGACTTTGATCTGACGGCTGTGTACCGGCCGACTGATGTCACTGAGTTTTGCAAAAGCATGGAAAATATTGATGTTATGCAAAAGAAGTGGGGTTACCTTGCTTTGAAGACTCTGGATCTTAATTTCCAGAGATCTTTTCTGCACCAGCAGTTCCTTGATCTCCGACTTTCCAGAGTTCAGGTGCTCGTTATTTTGGGCCACCGTCACCTTGATGTTTTCAAACTGGAGAGGGGGGAAATGAGATGGAAATGAGTGAGATGAGCAGAGGCGATGGACTGAAGAGAAAACTGTGATCCTGAAGGTACCGCACCTTGCTCTGGTACCACTCCTCGGTGTCCTTCAGGTTCTTCTTGACGACCTTGTCGTACTGGTAGCGGATGTTGTTGACCAGCTCGGCCAGGTCCGACCTCTGAGACTTCATCTCCACCTTCACCTCGGAGACCTTGACCTTCTCGCGCAGAACATCCACCTCCTACCAGAGCAACACGTTTGCCTCAGATTTCACATTCTGTGACACATTCTTGAATTGCGTTTGTCTCGACTCTCACCTCTTTGTGCTCCTGCTTCAGACGACTGATCTCCTCCTTCACCAGATCGATCTCTTTCTGGGTCTGCTTGTGGTTCAGCTTGGTGTTCTCCGCGATCTTCTTCAGATCCTGCAGGTCTTTTTCTAATTCTTTCTCTGCCCGTGTCTCGTCGTCCACCCTGCAGACAGCGGGGAGAACCATCAATGATCCACACAAACCAAACAAATAAAGTTGACTGAACTTTATGTTACATTTTGGTCTAAATTGTGATCAAAGTTAGCATTCAGATTCACTTTTTCTTGAAGTCTTCATTCGCCAGTTTGGTGTTGTCAGCCTGGAGCAGCAGCTTGGCGTTGTCCATGGTGATGTCTTTGATCTAAGAAGATGCATGTAACATCGTTATTTGGATACATGAATGCAAAAATGAGAAATGTGCTATAAAATAAAACTCACTCAGATGATGACCCACCTGCTTCTTGAGATCATCCAGAGGTCTCTCAACCTTATCCCAGTCGCGCCCCTCGGGGGTTTTCTTCTTGGCCATAATCCCATCGATCTCGTTCTCCAGGGCCAAGTTTTCATTCTCCATATTTTTCACCCTGTTCACGTAGTCGGACAGACGGTCGTTCAGACCCCGCATTGTCTTCTTGTCGTCCGCGGGGGCCACGGGGGCCGCGGGGGCGTCGGACGCAGCTGCATCCGCGGGGGTCGCTTTGGGTGCTGGCGGAGCGGCGGGCGCGGAGTCTTTCTCCGTCTCGTTGCGCAGCACGCTGCGCAGCCCCTGCAGGCTCGCCACGGACGCCCTGGAGCCCCTTCCCCCGGCTCCACCGAACATGCTGGCGGCGGTGTTTGAAGGCATGGCTGCTGCTGGATGAGAGGGAGCTTCTGACTGGAGAGCCACTTGATGGGTGTGATGGAGACAGCTGGGTTTTATACCTGGGTTTTACGCATGCATCCTCCCCGAGCTCAACCATTGGCTCCTGGTGCCGCACCACTCCTGGACAAACTGGTTCAGACTCAAAATTCAAGTATTTCATGTTTTTTTATTTGATTTCCTCACTGTTATTCTGCACTTGCCCTCTCTTGATTGGCCCCATCCAGCGCGTTGGAGAGGGGGTGGTCCTTGTCAAGCTTTAAAGCAGGTGATGCAGAGGGCTCCTGGTACCTTCACGGCTCACCTGTTCAGCTTCTGGGTCTCACCTCGCTGGTAAAGCTGCAATATGTCGAAACCAAAAGACTACAGCAGCCAGTCCTACTCCCCCGGCAACACGGGGCCTGCCAAAAGCGTCCCGAACAAGATCGACCCGTCGGGCAAATCCAGGGAGAAGGACGACATGGTTGGACTCAACGACAAGTTCGTCAGGTTGATTGACAAGGTATGTGCGTTACAATTGTATTTTATTATTGTTTGATAATAATGTAAATATAATAAATAAAATAAAATATAATATTTTATTATAGTAAATATATCCGGGGCCGCGACCCGACCCCGGATAAGCGGATGAAAATGGATGGATGGATATAATGTAAATAAATTATAAACTTTTTTTTAATTGGTTTATTAATATATATTCCCATAGTTTGTTTGCTACTTTCAACATAAAGAAAACCATAACTACTAAAAGGCTATAATAAATAATTACGTTATATCAATTATATTAAATATTAAACAATACAGATATAAAGTGCCCCTCAACTTTGGAACAACCTACCGGAGGAGATAAGGCTTGCATAATCAATAACTACTTTTAAATCACTTTTTAAAACCCATTTTTATAGAATTGCTTTTAAGTGATGTCGTCCTTTCATGATCTTTTATGCAGTTATTTTATTCCCATGTTTCTGTTTGTTTGTTTATTTGTTTGTTTGCCTTATATTCCATTCGCTCTTTTCTGTTATTTGTTTGATTTTGATGTATTCATTGCCTTTACGGTATGCTCCTTTTTTGTTTACCGGTATTTAAGTTATGTATGACTATGCTTTGCTTCTCTGTAGAGCACGTTGCAAAACTTTGTTTTTAAAAGGTGCTATATAAATAAAGTTATTATTATTATTTGTATTATTTTTTTCTTTTTGTATATTTTTAGTGGGCTATAATTCCAAAAAATATTCTAATTACTTAATTTAATTAAATATTTTTGTGCATTTTTTTATTTTTATGTATTAGATATTAATTATTTTTGTTGTGTTCATTCACTCATTTGGACCAATGCAAAATGTCACAATGAGTCATACAAGCAGAACAATATTCAGGGCAATTTCGAATGAACAACAAGCCTTTTGTCGAGGTTATAACATTTGTAAAACCTGACTTATTGATATAAGTCAACTGTAATTAAGTCAGCTGTAATTAATTCTGAAACCGGAGGCCATGAAAAATGTCCATCTTTGCTGCTTTACTTGAGGTGTACAATGTTAGAGGTGCTTGTAGGACGCCCCCTTGTGGATGATTATATATCTTTAAGTCTGAGGGCTGTAGGGTCTTCAGTCAGTCAACGTAACCTGTATAACTATAACTATATGGACTCGGTGTTGTTTTATCAGTTAATCGGGTGAAAACTATATGCACTATATGCAGTTTTTAGGTGAAATAAATTGTTGGGTCATTACTTGGCACAGATGCAAAACCAGACATGACACTATTTTACAACTTTTACATATTGCGTTATTTCACACAGGTTATAATCCAGTTTTTCTTTAAAAAAACGGACTTTAAAAAGTGTCCTGTGTAGAAGATAACACTTAGTTTACGGTGACTGCTGTTACTATCTTTAAAAATATAAATTAACAGCCAATTACGACAATGGCAAAAGAAAAGAAAAAAATCAAATTGCAGCTGGGCAAGGAATCAGCTTTGGGCATGCGCAGTGCCAAGATTATGTTGGTTTTGCCTCAAACTCAGAATTGTAATAATAAACCACACTTATATTGTGTTGCCAGCAGGGGGGGCTAGACTTACATATTTAGAGTATGAAAAAATACACATGGACCACATAATTATATATATTTTTTGCATTTATAGCTACTGTATTTAGACATATCATTCCTCAATTTGTCCCCATCGCATGAAATCATGGGACTATTTTATCTGTCTCTGTTTTAGGTGAAACACCTGGAGGATGAGAACAAAAAGCTGGACACCAAGCTGAAGATACTCAAGGACCAGGGCGACTATGAGGGGAAAGTTGACGACCTCGTCAAGCATCTGGAGAACAAGATGGAGCAGCAGATCGAGAACTTGCTCCACGACCAAGAAAAACTTAAGGCGGAGCTGCTCCAGAACCAGGAGGAGTTGGAAGACAACAGGAAGAGGTCAGTCGGTCAAGGCCAGGACACACTGGACCTCCGTCAACTTTCAATATTTCCTTATTTGGGGGAGAATATGTTAATTGAAGGGAAATAATGCCCGTGTTTTTATTGTCATTATTGGAACAAATGGACTTTTCACCCTTTCTATTGGTTCCAGGTATAAGGAAAAGCTTGCAAACAAAGCTCAACTGGAGAACGAGTTCATCGTCAAGAAAACGGTGCGGTTTTGTTTTTTCAACCTTTTCGAAACATTGTCTCTTATGAAGTTTGAAATACATTATTTGTACGTTTAAAGAATTTTGGACAACGGAAAAATGAATCTTTCTGTTTTTGAACGTGTGTCGATGTGTAGGATGTCGATGAAGGTCACTTGGAGTCAGTAGATCTGGCTCTGGAGCTGGAAGACCTGATGGATAAACTGGACTTCCACAGGATTGGCTATGATGAGGTAAACACATGGTTTATTGTACTTTTCATTGTTGGTTATACATCCCGAAGGAGACGCTTAGCGATTGAACCGTGTGGTACCCGTGTCTGCACCCTGCAGGAGATCAAGGAGCTGGAGTCGCTCATCCACAACGAGACGGTGGTCCTACATGACAACAGCAAACGGTCTCTGGACATGGACAAGATCATCGAGGGAGTCAAGAGTCAGTACGCCAACATGGCCGCCCGCACCAGGGAGGAAGCCGAGCAGTGGAACCAGATAAAGGTGAGGAGACGGAAGATTCTCTCTTCATCCGGCTCCGGTTACAAACAGACGTGGTAAAATGTGCCCCCTCCTCTCCCCCCCTTAGATGGATGTCATGGTCTCAACTGCAGGGCAGCGTGAGAAGGATGTGCGTGATTTAAGGAGGGAAATCTCAGACCTGATGCGCCACATCCAGAGGCTCCACGGGGACCTGGAGGCCCTCCAGAGGAAGGTTGTGACCCCCGCAGATAAAACACTCCCAGAGTTCATCCGTTTCAGCCGCTGATCTTCTCTTCACACTCTGCATTCGATGTTAGGAGGATTCCCTGAAGAAGGACATCGTCGACACGAGGGCAGAAGGAGACAACAACCTGGAGAGGGCTCGGCAGGACATCGCCCAGCTGGAGGAGGCCTTGAGGCGGGGCAAGCAAGACTTGGCGGGGCAGATCCGCGAGCACCAGGGGCTGATGAACCTGAAGCTGGCCCTGGACATCGAGATCGCCACCTACCGCAAGCTGCTGGAGGGCGAGGAGCAGAGGTGAGTGAGGTCACGCCTGTTATCACATGTACCGCCATGCGTTAAAGCTCCAACTAACAGCCGTCTCTGTCTCTGCTCCTCCTCTGTGAAGAATGGACCACCTCATGCGCAACGGAGGTGAGAACCATTTAGTTTTGTTTTATTTATTTCTACGGCATGCTGGACGAATATCGACATGTCAAAATAGGGGTTCCCAATCATCGTTCAAATTCCTAGAGTTGAAATTATTAAGTTATTTACGAGATAAAGAAACAATTGTGTAATTGTTAATTATTTTGTGACCACCTTGGTTTTCTCTTCCCCTTGCGGGAATCTGGATCCCTAGGCTGGGAACCAATAATGTTAAACCAGTACACCAGTGAAGGCCTCAATATACCAGAATGCAATGCAGCAAATGGGCACAAAGTGGCTGCTTGCCAAATAAAATGTGAAATGTACGAAATCTGTAATGGGGGAAGACCAGGGAGGTAGAGTGGAACACAAATAGGATATACTTCAAATATTTTATTAAAAGAAGAAGAAAAGCTGTATCTTTTTCCTGCATTTCAACATTCTCATGATTGATTCACGTTTTGTCTAAAATCAAAACCTCTCTTTCGCTCAGATTTCTAACAAAAAACAAACCAATCCACGTCCTTACTTGCACGCAGACGTTCCCCTGCCAGCCAAGCCACACCTGCTCAAGAAGCCACGAGCCCCAGAACCCGCCGTTTTCCCGGATGATGCCTTCATCCCGGATGATGCCCTCATCCTGGATGATGCCTTCATCCCGGATGATGCCCTCATCCCAGTGCACAAGAAACGCCTGCTGATCCGGGTGTTGGTGGAGGAGGGCAGAGTCGTGTCCGAAAGCTCCCATTACACCGAATATTTATGCACGGCCCGGCCCATCACACCTCTTGTCTACAGCATTCCAGTAAATCCATAAAATGTGAATTAGATAACGAATTAAACTCCTTATGAATCATCTTGAATCTGGCTTTAAATGCAATAATCGCTTCGTGCTTCGTCTGTGTGCAACAACAGCTTTTTGGCAGGTTGGACGTTTGTTCCTAGAATCCAGGGACGTTTTGTTTATGTCGAGCAGTGTTTTTAGAAATCCTTTCTTATCTTTGTTTGCTGGTGTTCTTGGTGCCATCGGTGTGTGTTCTTGCCAGCTGCCTTGCAGTTGTTCTCTCAGGCCTTTGGGAGCGATGTAAGATTGTGTCTGACAGTGTTCTCAATGAAGTGAACAATAAATGAGTCTTTTCCTTCTGCTTTACACCTCAAACATGTCCAAATGATCACAAGGAAGTCAGAGGGCAAGAATGTTTACTTTTCGATATTTACAGTTGAACACAATAAATAAATAAAGCACTGTGAACAATACGTCTGCTCTCTTTTTCATTTACAATAACACACAGGCAGTATAGTCGCTTGAAGACGAGGCATTCTGGGAAATGCATGAGTGATGTCACGCAGAATCATTGTAACTTACACCATTTGGACACAGTGTCTTTCCACTCAATCATCAGCTTCCTCCTCTTCTTCCTCCTCCTCTCCCGGTTCTCCTCTGTCTCACGTGCACAATATTCCGATGTGGAAAACATGCTAGAACACGGTGGAGCTTGACCCCATGGTGATATCCCATCCCTCCTCATGTCCCATCGCAGTCGGACCTTGTTTGCTCTTTAACTGGATTAAAGTCTCTTTACCGCCCACATACTGTACATACACTTCATAAAACTGCACTTTGATTGGGGGAAACAAATAGCACGGCATATATTCTGTGTTTAATCAAATCCCTAATAAATCTAACTTCCCCTTGAATGGATCTTTACAACAGATATAACTTTTAGTCTGGGAATATAGGCATACGGACGCAGCAGAAGTTCCTCCAAAGCCTGCTTTTACGGTACTTCAGCTTCCTGTAACAGTTTATCTAAATATGGCCAAAACCGGGAACTCATTTCCAACTTTTAACTTGCACGCATGGTTTTCACCTCACGTCGTGCACACTCGTGCTGAAGCTCTTGGAGATGAATGAGAGACTCCTCTCTTCAGCCTGCATACCAGTACATAGATAAACACGAAGTAGGAGTAAACATTGCGAGCAGATGGAGAAAGTCTTCCACCGGTTCAGCTGATATCCAGAGCAGGCGGCACAAAGACAAATGAGGGCTTTGAGCTCTACAGTACCACAGGGGCAGTTTTACTCAACCTTATACTGAGAATTTACATTCCTGCAGCACTCTATTGTACCGGCTAGGCCAGTGATTTTGTTTTTGTACCCCCTAATACACAGCGCTCTGCCATCAGTGTCTGATTTAATATATAATATATATAATTCAGTTTAGGAACTGCACTTATATTATTTAATATTTATGAAATAACTATTTTTAGAGGATTTTTGAATTTATGCTAATTCAAATATATATTTTGCCTCAAGTACCCCCAGGGGTACTAGTACCCCCATTTGAGAACCTCTAGGCTAGACATCAGGGTAATAGCACTTTAGCATGTTAGCATGTTACTTTCAAACAGTGCTTGGTTTTAATGTTGTCCTGAAAAACACCACTGATTAATTTTCTTCATCTTTTTGATTATATCAAGTAGCATTATCATCCAAATTATGGAAACCCATCAGGAATGGGGAGTTACAGACAGACAGGGTATTTCACAAGCAGGTAAATATTTTTCTTTTGAGGAAAACTTATAAATAAATTGAATTAAAATGTGTTTTTTCTGCTGTGATGCAGTATTTCCTCCTGCAGACCTTGGTGGGCATCAACTGCAGCGACATCGTTTCTCACAGGTGCATCATCATAAATATTCCCCCCTATTTCCTCAGACCTCCACCTCCTCCAATTCCTGCGTCCTTCGCCTCCACCTGTCTCTGAGCTTCTGGACAAGCTTGTACGCGGGCTTCGTGTACTGCCTGTTGGCGAGACCGAGCACCAGCGGCACCACCGCCATGCTCCCGATGCCGATGCACGACAGCACGATGTGGGCGGCGGAGCTCCTCTTGGTGTCGCTGATCAAGAAGGCGATGCACACGTGCATGTATATGAGGTAGGGTACCCAGCACGCCAGAAACGTCAGCGACACGGCCACCACGCAGCGCGTGTAGCGCAGGTTCAGCCTCTGCTCGTGGTCCGAGGCCTGGCTCCCCCGCTCCACCGAGCGATGGAGGCGGCAAATGTCCTTCAGCTGACCCCGGGTGATCCACAGAACACGGCCGGTCATGCCAGCGATGGCTAGTATGGCGGGCAGGACGAGTCCATACACCTCCAAGTAGATGAAAGCATTGGGGAACACTCGCCTGTACGAGCAGCACTTGGTTCTGTTGGGTAAACAGTTTGAAAATGGCGTCACGTTTTGGCTACTTGCACAGCAGCCGTTCCAATCCGGGGCCGTCCAGTTGTTCCACCCGAAAGCAGGTAGGGATGCGTACAGAAGCGGCGGCGCCCAGACCACAAGCAGCGCCAGAGGGAAGCTGCGGTGCATCCACAGGTTACTGTAGTGCAAGGGGTCCACGATGCAGATGTAGCGCTCGTAGTGGACCATGACCAGGTTGAAAAGGAACGCCAGGAAGAGGAAGTTTGGGAAAACGTGAGCCACCAGGCAGGAGCTCAGACTCAGCTCCCGGTTCAGGCCCATTAACGGTATGAAGGGCAGCGCCACGCCGGTGCACAGATCGGCCACCAAGAGGCTGAGGAAGAAGTAGTTGGGCGTGTTGTGGAGCTGGCGGCTCCAGGCGATGCCCAGTATGATGACGAGATTGGCCAAGATGATGGAGGTCGACAGCGGTATTGTGATGGCGTAGATGAGCTGCTCCCCGGAGAGCACGGAGTGGGAGTCGTTGCAGTCCATCATTCGTGAGATCTGCAGCATTCCTCCCATTTGCAGCCTGGTTCTAGTCCCATCAAGGCACAGCTACCCTGCGGGGAAGGAGAAACATGGTTGAAGTAGAGCTGTCGAGGCCCAACAAGCTGAAATGTGGGAGACTGGTATACTCTATTCAAGAAGATACAGTTAATGAACCTCTTGAAAGCCAATTTAAGTCAATAAAAGCTACAATCTCACGGTTAAACATTCAGTGAAGATCAAGCAAAGTGACCTGTCAAACATCATTGGGAATAATGAGAGAGAGAAACCCTCCTTGTTGAATTCAAAGGAGCATGTTTGTATTTCTAATCCCTAAAATATCCCATTTCGTCTTTGGTGTCACAACAGTTACAACACTATCTGTCATCTCTTTAGCAGTGAAACAAATGTAACCTGTGTGTTTGCTCACAGCCGAGATAAGAGCACGTGTTAATGGATTTGAGGCCGCTGTCATTTAATTATTCATCAGCCGGGACTCTGGAGTTACACCCCGCTTTGTATTTGTTATTTGTTCCAGAGATCATTTAACAAGTTTGACTTTAGGAAACAAGTCAGTTTATGGTCAAGGCAAATTCTCCCATTGAATTACAATAAACCATATATATTACACATAGTTTTATTTGTCTATATGTTTTATAAATAGACTTTATTATGTCGTGCTAGCTACTATTGTTTGCAACTGTGCAGTAAATGTGCAAAAGCAAACATTATATTACATTCTTACAAATAAAATTGCAAAATGCCAGTATTTCCAATGTCCACATAAATAACGTTTGCTAAACAGCTCAATAAAGGGGATTTTATGGTATCAAAGTCCTGCGACAGTTTCAACAAATACAGCCTTTAAAGGGTCTTTAAAGGGTGAATACACAGTAATAAATTGGTTTGACTTAAATTACTGCTTTAATGTTATTTGTTTGATTTAATGGGTTTTTCTTCTCCCCGAAATGTGTTTTAAAGCCATTTTCCAAGTATGTCTTCTCATAAAAGGAGACACTTTTCTTTTCAAAGAAATAAAACAGTGCTTTTAAATTTAAAAAAAATCATGTAATTTGTAATCCTGCAATAATGTAGAAAGTAAAAGAGTAGAAATGATGCTAACTAAATAAATTACCAGAAATATATAATAATATTTTGCAAAGTATGACCTTTTTGACTTTGAAATGAAAAAGCAACAAACCTATGAAGGCTTTTACCTGTTTTTTCTTGGGATGAACGATCCAGTCATGTATCCTTTGGCAAAGGAAATGCAAGTAAATAACCGCTTCTTATCACTCTCGTGATGCCTTCTGTTCTCCTGCATGTCACATCCACAAGCAGAAGATGCCTCCCATGTAAACTACAGGAGCTTCTAGTTTACTAATCCTTTAAATCAAATTAGAAAAGAGGGAGAGCGAGCAGTGAGGCTGTCCCTCTCATACTTTAAAGGGGAAGTGCACACTGAAGGAGGCGGCTGCAGCAGTTATACTGCAAATAGTCTTTTCCTGATGGGGATCGCTGGTCACACTGAGGATGAGGCAGCAGTGTCCGTTAACCCTTCACCTACTAAAACCACCTTGCAGGTTTTGTTCACCACTGTCCAGGATTGCGGTTCATGCCATGAATGGAAGGAGGATGAAAGCTGTTATCCCTGCAGCCCGAATATGATAAGGACATTCCTGGGTAAAGTCAGCAGGCCTGGCATGTGGTTTGTTTTCACACCCTCCAAAAAGGCCCCCACAGTGTTCTGGTGTTTATGTTCCTCAAGCGGAACCTCAGTTAGAGAACCAAGCCAAGAGGGAGTCTCTTGATCCTCCAAGAAGTTTACATTGTTTAAGCTGTCCCTGGGGGAAAATAATATTGTTTATCAGAACATATAGAAGCTGTACAAACACAACCTTCTTTAGAAATATGGACAAAAGTGGGAGTTTTAAGGAAGTGAGCAATCTAAATTCATGTTTTTTTATTGTATTTCTTTTAAAAATACTCACACATTCCTTCAAAATTAGTCGGTTACGGCCATAACATACTCCTAGTAGGTCAAAGGGGATGCTGAGATGTATTTGCTCCTCTTATTTGGTCCTTCACTGACCCAAACATACAGATACAACAGTGTGTACGCCTGAATTCATAACAGCTGTCACACACGTCTCAAATTTAAACACAGTGCTAGATGGAAGGCCGGTGGTACCTGTTTTCTTCGCCAAACACGGAAACTTTCCCTGATAGTCTGGAGCAGACCTTGTGCTGTGCGAGATGGACGAGCTCCCGTCAGATAATGGTTTTAAACAGAGATGTGCTCTGGGCCCGGGAGCGTCTGGGAAGACACTACGCAGGGAGGCCAAGCTGGACATGAAACCACAACATTTTCACATTACAAAGAAGGAGATGGAGCATCTTGGCTTTCCAAGAACACCGGATCCTATTCAACAGTACATCAGTGATCTAATCTGCATGTTTCGTACACAGTGGAAACATGCAATGTGATATGAATAATTAAAGGTTGTCTGAAGACTTTGGCTGGCACAGGAGATCAAAGCTTTTTAGTCAAGCCAGCTAACATTAGCTGTGACGTATGGCGTCACTTCCTCGCTAGCTAACATTAGCTGTGACGTATGGCGTCACTTCCTCGCTAGCTAACATTAGCTGTGACGTATGGCGTCACTTCCTCGCTAGCTAACATTAGCTGTGACGTATGGCGTCACTTCCTCGCTAGCTAACATTAGCTGTGACGTATGGCGTCACTTCCTCGCTAGCTAACATTAGCTGTGACGTATGGCGTCACTTCCTCGCTAGCTAACATTAGCTGTGACGTATGGCGCCACTTCCTCGCTAGCTAATGTTAGCTGAGACGTATGGCGCCAGTTCCTCATTCCAGAAGGCACTGGAGGTGTCCTGGATCTCAAATAGGTGGGATTTTTGTTTAAATTATTTGCTATAGAAATAACCTTAAATTAAAGCCTCTTCAGGGCTTCTAATTGCTGACATTCCCAGCTCAATTTATCACATACACCTCATCTGACACTTCCTTCCAGCACTCAATTTCAACTCTTAACTTACTTAAATCATACATGTTTATGTTTATTATTTTAATGAAAATGTGGCCATCCAGTTTATTTCTTCCCCAGACAGGCTGGAAAGTGAGCTGAAAGCCACCAGTTGGCACAAATATATCTAAACTGACTCCCTTATTAAGTGTTTTTTTCCTGAGTCAGTTGAAACCGATTTTAATGGGTCCGTCACTTGCCTCGTCTTCCTCCAGACATGTTTACCTTGGCAGCAGCACCTGTGTGTCTCTGTGCTCAACCGATTTGTTCGGCATCGGTTGTCAGCGCAGCAATACGAGCTGCAATTTAATAGACCAGGCTTTTGGCCTCGTGGAGGTCTGAAAGTGATAACCCTTCAGGCCACTCCTCGCCTTTGTCTTCACGCAGGCTGACCTTTGAGGCCAAACACACTGCTGTGACAGATGAGGAAAATATCCTGCTGTCAGTGACCACCACACTTTGCAGGTGTTATTTTCCCCTGGAGGCTTAAAACACGGCTGGATGAGTTTTGTGCAACCTATAATGCAAAAAATACATCGAAAATAAAACTGTTTATATTTTGTGCCTCATCTTCTGACTATACACTACCAGACCCAACAACACCTTCGAGAAGCACACAAACAAAACATGTCCGCTCGTGCGTACATTTGGACACACACACACACACACACACACATGACTGTGTGAGCTGAGGATTGAGGTACAAGGAAGAAGCACTTGTGCGCAGGATACCGATTGACGGTTGTTTTCCACCTCATTGTGACTTACGGCCGGCGGGAGAGAAGAAAAATAAAATAACAGAACAATCGAGTTCAAGGAGCCGAGCTGGTTTTGGCCATGAAACAAGACCTTTTTAAACTTTTGAGTGCGAGGAGCACGTAGGGGTGCAGCAGTGGTGTTCGGAGGCCACACATTAGACTGAATCAGGTGTTCATGTGAATTCTTTATCATGGAGTCTTGAACTAACCCATTCATTTAACGTGCATTAATACAAGGGATTGCCTCGCTGGTCCGTGAGTCACTGCTGAGGTGTTTCTGGTGTAACTGTGCCCTTTTCATTCATTCATTCAAAGTTTTGCTTGTTGGCGTTCCATACTCTGGTTCCTTTGCCAAAGCAATTGCACACATACTGTCCATTACATCTTGATTTATATGTGTAATAGCTGGAAGAACATTTCACATGTTCACATGGAGCAAAGAGGACAGATTCTGGTTGGTCGCGTCCCAGGAATAGCTTTGGTGCCGGTCTATTTTAAAATTAATCTTCTGGGGCATCATAAACATACCGTTTGTCGTTGCAGCAGGAAGACAGGAAGATACATGTGGCATTCAAAAGGAGTAATGATTTAATAAAGCTCTGAATAGTAGGTGTGTGCTAGTGGAGGCCCCGTGGGCTAAATAGCCTCATCTATTTAATGATTAAAATCAGAAGTTTGTATTAAAGACAGGGTCGTACGCATTTAGGCTTTAAAAATCAAAGATCAGCCACTATGACATTACTCACCACCGTCCTATTTTACATGTGTATATCTTGAAATCATATCTCGGCTGTGGTTTTGGGTCCCTTAAACTGACTGACTCAACTCCTCCCGTTACTCATATCTGATCGAATGGATAAAACGGATCAGAGTTCAAACTGAATTCAACGGCAGTCTAAACAAGTGAAGAGGCCGCTTTCTCCATGAGTCATGTGACCACGTTGTGCTCAAGCATGAAGTCGCTGCTTTGTCTTCTCTAAGCCGACACACACAAGTAGAAACTAGTGTTTCAAGAGGTGGGGTGAGCCAGGAGTCAAAGAAAGTACATTATTTATTATGTTGTATTTACACTTGAGTTTACATCATAAACTTGGCGAGATACATCCTGAACAATGTATCCGAGAGCTGGAAGACCACATATATTCCATCTTAGTGAGCAAACTAGGAAAAGAGCAGCGGCCGCTGTAATGCATCTCTCTTTGACTCTTCTCCTCTGTTTAGAGATTCCTCAACAAGAGCGTACTCAAGGAAGTAATGCGGGAACAGTTTGTTTTAAACAATCAGATTTGGAACTTCAGTCCAGACAAGATTTTTTTTTTTTGTTTAAAAACTTTCTTTCTCTTTCCCTTTTGAAAACAGGGGAAATTATGTTTTGGATGCTACAATCCCGAAAAAGCAGGTCAGATACGATGGTGAGACCACACACACACATTTTAAAATCCTGAGGAGGGGAATCATGTTCTCAACGTGCGAGAGAACAAAAAGTCTGATCGTGAAACGCCTCGGTTGCATTTCCTCCGCTCGACTTCCTGCTCGCTTTACCGGTCGGGTCGCTGGAGGCAGAAGACCTTCGCCTGGTTGTCTCCTGACGCCGTTACAGCGAGAGTGGCTTCCCTGAAGGAGAGATCAAGAAAGAAAAAACACATATTTTAGTGATTGGAGAAACGTATTTTCAGAGAAAAATGTCAGAGAAAATCTCTCATGTAGAAATACAGACGAAGCAGAGTCGTACCTGTTGATGGTGAAGTTGAGGATCTCCGCGGTGTGGCCGCGGTACTCGGCCACCACGCTGCCGGAGCGGCCGTCCCAGAGGCGCAGCGCTCCGTCTAAGCAGCAGGTGGACACCACAGAAGAAGACTCCTCCCACTGCAGGTGAACGATGCCAGCCTGGAGGACCACGGAGAGGAGAATAAATAGAGAAGTTGAGGTTTCTCTGTTTGTATAATTCAACATATCATCTGTCATAACTGTATAACTTTATACAATTATGACAAGTGAGGATCCGTGGCGGTACTAAAGCTAAACTAAACGTTCTGCTGCGTGGTACCTCGTGCTGGCACCTGTTCCTCAGGACCTGTGTGGCGAGGTCATATATGGCCAGAGTCCCGTCCAGGTACGCCACAGCAACGAGAGGCATGCTGGGAAGGAGAAGAGGGACGAGACGTTTAATGAACCGGAGCCGAGCTGGGAAACGACCCTCCGACACTCTCCGGACAAAAAGTGTGTTTTCTCTTAAATTATCCAAGAGATAATTATCTAACAGAAGGAAGTGATCCAGATTACCATTTGAATTGACCTGATTTCGAGTCAAATGCACATAATTAATACTTCCCCGAAACGGAAACTTCCTGCAGTTTAATGACTTTAATGAGTCGTCCCTTCATAACTCACGTGTTGCAGAATCCCACAGACTCCACGGAGTTGGAGTCCGCCTCGTCCGTCGACCCTTTGGGTTTGCCTTCGTCCAGAGAGAACGTTCCCACCACCTTTACAGAGATCAGAGCGCTTGTAAAACAGACGCCGGACAACGTTTGGGTGCTTCTCCGTCTTTTCGGACACCCACCTTGCCTGTGACGGTGTTGATGAGTTTGGCGAAGCCGTCCACTGAACCAGTGAGCACCACAGAGCCGTCCTTGCTACACGCCAGGCAGGTGAGCGCCCCCTTGTGTCCGTCCTGACCTGTCGGCCAAGACCAAACAAAACCATTTATGTAACAGTGATGATGTGTGTGTGTGTGTTATCTGGGTCAGAAGCCTAGATACTCTCTGTATTGTGGAGCATGGTCTATTTTTAAATCGGGGCTGAGTCTTATATAATTGGTCTATTTTTTTTGCAGCTCTTGTCTGTTTTATTGGGCTGGAACTCTGCATTTGATTAATGGTTGATACTTTTACAGTTTCCCGTATTAGCTTTTATTTACTGTTTTTTTCCATTAAGCAGTGACCCCTTTTAAACCTTTCTCATCGTCACAATAAACAAATTTCCCATTGGGGTTGGAGCGGCACATTCACATGGAAAATTCTCCAGAGAATCACGTCCTTCCTTTAACCTTCGGGTAAAATAAAAATTGTCTCTCCTCAATTCTTTTAGAAATGCAGACTCTCTCATCTCATCTAGTTAACACAGATCTACTAAAAACCGTAAGTGTAAAAAGAGATGAATGGATGAAGCTACATCTTGAGCTGCCAGACTCACCTTTAATGACGTGGGCGGCGTTTCCCTGCTTCAAATCCCACACGCGTATCGTTCCATCCTCATAACCCACCACAGCCCGTTTACCTGGAGAACATTTGTGTAAAAAGTTCAGTTTGTTTTTTTTCTACACCAAGACTTTTGAGGAGTGTGTCTCCAAATAATTATTTTGGGAGTGAATTTGCGTCTCTCACCATCGGGGAGGACTTTGCCGCTGGTGGCCTGGCATGCGGAGCTCTGGAAGGTTTTGCAGTCCCCTGAAGGGATCTTCCACATCCACACTTGGCCGTCGTTTGTACCCGCCAGCAGCACCGGAGCGCAGGGATGCCACTCCAACCACTGAGGAGGAAGCCGGGCAGACGGCCACAAATTAACTTCACACACAGATTACGTCCCTCTAGTTTGCTTCTGGGAGTCAAGGAGCACCTCTTGCAACAATCTCAGGTTGGGTGCATTGCAAAAAGGCCAGATTCAGCAGTTTGGAGAGGAGAACGTCTGATTACACTCAAGTGTAAGACCACCCATTCTTAGCCTGAGCCGTCAGCCCCTCTTACGTCCTCATAAATTCCTTCAGCCCACGTAAAAGACTTTTCACGAGTGCTTTCAGATGCTCAAAATAAACAGACACACGTTCCTGCTGATGCAGAAGCCCATTACGGGATTACTCCCTTTCACCCTCACCTCCAGATCTCCCACTTCGAAGGACCAGATCTCCTCCTTGGCTTCTACTTTCCAGACTTTAATCACGCCGCTCATGTCGCCCGTCGCCACCATGGAGGAGTCGTGGCTGAACAAGGCGCACGTCACGGAGTCTTTGTGACCTGCGGAAACAAAAAGGGAAGCAGTTGCAGGGGGGAGGGGATTCAAAGTCACGTGCATGGCGTGAACGCAGCCTCCGGTCCGCCGTTGACACTCACCGGTGCACTCCAACAGGACTTCTCCGTCGCTCACCCTCCAAACGAAGGCCTTGTCGTCCTCGCCGCCTGTTACAGCCAAGCTGTTTGTCGCAGGATCCAGACTCACGCAGAACACCGAGCCTGGACAGAGAAAGACGTTTAGAGAAGCTGGACCGACTGGATCGGCCCGCTAACGAGAGCTCGAGGTCCAGGCGCCTACCCGTGTGCTTGGTGAAGGTGAACTCGCTGTCGTCTTGCTCCTCTTCCATCTCGTCATCGGTTTCCCAGCCTTCGTCGTCATCTCCGTTCCCGGCGTCTTCAAAGTCGACGTCCTCCAAGTCGTCTGCCAAATCATCTTGATGAGAGAGAGAAAGAAAGGAAGATGAGAACAAGATACACCTTTACCTGATCACAGTACATACATTCATACATTAAAGTACACAACAAAAAGGTACATGAACTAAAACAAGAGAATATAAACTACACGAACTACGAAAGTGAGTGATAAATAACATTATACAGAAGGTCATGATTAAAAGGGGACCCACAAATCTTGGTCCCTTAAACTTCTTTTAAAAAGTTCGGTTTGGCATGTTGCCCAGAGTGACTCGCAGTGGAGCTGCGGACCCTTTTCAACCCACCGGGATCGGGCTCCATCTCGTTCAGGTCGATGATTTCAATAATTTCCTCATCTCCGTGCAGATCGATAGTGTTTTCCAGCATGTTGTCCATGCTGTTAGCGGGCTGAAAGCTAGCAAAACAACCGAAAACTACTCTAACCGCGCGCGTAAAGCTCACGTTGTCTAACCCGACTCTCACTTTTTAGCGGAACTTGTTAATAGTTCCACTTCCGGTCACACAGGTCGCAGTCAGTGTTGTGTGAATATAAATATAACAGTTGTTAAATGTCAAATGAACTGCCACCCCATGTTTTTCTTCACGTTGCGGAGACTTGCAGAAGGCAGGCGCTTCCTGATGACGTAGTCGCGACACCCTCAGCGTCGTTCCCCTCCGTGACCGCATGATGGCGCTGCTGTGCAGAATTATGATACTGCTCATAAAATACTATGAGACCAATTTGGAATATGTTTAAAAAGCCTGGAGACGATTTAAAAAGATTGTTATTGTGTAATTTCTCCTAATAAGCATAAAATATTGTTATTAACACTTAAATAATCCGTTTTTTTGCGTTTTGGATGATACTTCAGCATGATAGCATAATTATACTAATAAACTGCTTCTAAACTAGAAGTTATCCAAGGCTATTTTATCATGTTTTTTTCTATCGTTATTTAATTTTTGCTTGTTTTTTAAAATAGTTTTGTGTCCAGAACATTTCTGTTGAAATGTATTTCAATAAAGAGATATTAACCTGACATAAATAATTATACATGAGTTTGTCTTGGCAATCCTCAAGAAGTTGAAAATGAATTGAATCCCCACAACTACTACTAATGATAATGATGATAGTCAATGTCATCCTGAAGTATCTTCATCAGCATAATGCAGAAATATGTAAAACATAGTTTCGAATTTCATGCTGAGTATTTTCTGAGGAACCAGCACAGGAAGCAAAAGTCCTTTCACATGCAAAAAAAAAATTCTGGGCCACATACTGACTTCTCAAAATATCCCTGTGAAGTGTTCCTCATTGTGTAATTGTCCCTTTCAGTCGCAACAGAAAATTCTTCTCTCTCATTCCCTCCATGATTAACACTCAGTGGCCCTCTGGTGATCTGACACTTATGATTCATCACGCTCCATTACTGATGTGTGTGACAAAACTGTCATTTACGTGGCAGTTATCACTGGAGCAAAGGGTAAGCTTTGCATCGTGGGATTTTAAACTAAAATAACATGATTGACCACATTTTTGAAAGTGCTTTGTAGATTGCTGCATTATTAATGCAAGAGCGTTACTTAAAATCATATTTGGTGACGGTATCAATCTTCAGAGAGATTTCTGGGAGTAAATACCTGAATATGTCCTCCACATCACCTCAGTGCAATCAAAGCAGAAGAAAAAAATGTGTTTAAATTCTCAGGTTTCCACCAGCTTGAATTCCTGACCTTTGACCTCCCTCCGCAAAGGGGGACCAGAAGACAAACACCTCTCTCTGGGTTGACATTTGGAGATATTTGTAAAACGAGCTCCCTTCTCTTCCTTAATCTCTCCATCACAAGTTCCCTTGCCTGAGATATTTTATGAACACTTAACACAGTTTGTCTACCTCAGGTTTTCGGGGGTTTTATGTCTCCGGCTATATATGCTGCTGGCAGAGCTCCGCCGCTGCGTGCCCAAATAAGTTTTACTGGCTGCACAGGCCCTTCGCTTTAAGCCGTCCCTGGAAAAATACAACCATCTCATGATGTGGTGAGATGTGGAAACATCAGAGTGTACATTATTTAGACGTTCCCAATCTGCAGTGAGTGAGAGATTTATAAACTCTCGGCTGGGTTACGAGCGACCGCTGGAAAGTTAGATGACATTAGTTGCAGCCGCTTTATTGCGTCAATCTGTTTTTCGACAGTTCATCGGCTTGTTTTTTCTGGCCGTCGAGCCAGCCAAGGACTTCATTCTGCTCCTGTTCACGTAACTCAAAAGCCTCTCAATTTGTTGGATTATTTTGGGAATATCAATCAAGTTTGGGGAAATTTTTACACTAATCCAAGAGCTGATGTGTTAAATAAACTGAAACTGTAAAAGCGGCCTCTGTTTTTCCATGAAAAAGCAGTTGGACCACCACGAGGTACCCAAAGTCTGCATTAAAACCCAGACGAGGTGGATTCTTTTCAGCTTAGCAGCTCCTGAGGTTCATCAATAAAATCCAGGAATGTCCACATAAATAAAATTAGACCAGTCACATCAAAGAAAGATTACACGACTGAATAAAGTTGAATCCGTAGGTTTAATCCTAGAAGCATAAGCTGTAAATACAGTCTCTGGTGGGGAGAAACAGGAAATACCATATATGCAATAGAGATCATGAGCTGGTTTGACCTCAGAAATCATGTGATCCAGTCCCCGAGCAACCAGGGCCGCCAACAAAACGTCAATCCTCGGCTGAAAAGACGATTCCCCTCCGTCAGTCAGGTATCAGCATCTTCCACATGATTTGGAGCACAGATTTGCTGATTATGCTTCGGTATTTTGGGATTGGATTGGAATGCAGGACTTTTTTACGTTGCTGTGATGGCACTGAAGCAAAAGATCTGTGTACTTCTTATGAGTCTGAACTTCAGCAAACAAGTCAAATGTAGGAGTCAAGCAACCCTGACAGGTGAAAACACTCAAAGGGGAGAAAGAGATTTGAGGCCTTCATGCTATCAGGAAACTGGAGGATTGTTCAGCGCTCCTGGAGGTTTTTCCTAATCGTCCTATTTTTACCCAGCAGCACATTGGGTGGGCTTCTCTCTGCCGTCATCAGGACAGGAGCGACCCCCATCATAAAAACATGTCTCGGTTTATCACGCAAGCTGGTTTATGTCTGAAGAACAGGACACTATGGGGCTGTTACTTTTTACACACACACACACATGGAAACACACACTCCGCCTGACCAGGACATGAAGGCAAATTCAACTACTCTGTGTGTGTGCACCTTTTACACACACACACACACACACACACACACACACACACACACACACACAGTATCAGTAATAAGGCCCGGGAGCTGTAGCTGTGTGAGGTAATTACTCCAAGCAGCTCAGCTCAGCTTTGATGGAAAGTTTTAGACTAACTGGCTCGACAGTAAGAAGCCTTGACTCTGCTTCTTTTATTATTTATTAATTTATTAACAAGAACTCTTTATGGCTCGTGTTGCTCTCCTTTCTCTCTTAAACGCTCCAGTTTCACCTGGAAAGATTTCGCGTTTTTGGAACAGAAGAAAGCGCGAGCCGTCTCCAACGCCGATGCAGGTCTGGCCCGCGTCGTCTGTGCGCATGCGTCGGACTCATGTGAGACCGCGTTGGGTGAGACGACGGCTTCCCTCCTCAAAACCACTAACAGCCGGTTGTGTGCGCACTGCAAGTGGTCTGGTCCACAGCCTGCGTGTGATGTGTCGGCTGTGGTGGCAGGAGCGGCAGCCGCGCGCGCGTGCACGCCTGTTGACTCTCTAGCCAGATTACTGCCCCCCCCCCCCCCCCCCCCTCCTCAATCCCCCCTGCTCCGGCCACTGGCCAAAAAAACATGAAGTATTTTTGGAACATCCATCACTCAGGATTTGTGTGTGTTTTTTTTCCACCAGTGCCATGTAAGGTACTTTGTCGCGGATTCTTTTTAAAAAGGCCCAAACCAGAGGTCAAACCAGAGGTCATCCAGATCTGAACTGGAAGGAGGTGATGGTGACCCCCCTGGTAGTTTTCATTTAGTTCTTGTTTTTAAATTGTTGTTTTTTAGAAAGGGAAATGTACATGTATAATTAAACAGTATTCAACTCTGACATTAATTCATGCATGCACACAAGCTATATATAAATATAATATGATGTCCATCATGTAAACAGAAGGTTCATAACAATATGTATCTCATGTTTGTTTTCATATGCAGATGCAGGGTCTGCAGACACAGTTCGAGCCCTAAATAGCTGCACAACAACATCAGAGATGCCTCCAAGACCAACCGCCTTACGTAACCGATGCTCCGTGTATCATCCACAGAAATTAAAATCCTCTGTTGCCATGGATACGACTTTCCCAACTGCCCCCCCTCCCCCCTCCCCCCTACTTAAAAAAAAGAGGAGCGACTTTGATTAATAAATGCATGCACAGATCAGGGACGAGCTAAAAATAATGAGAATTGTACAAATGGACAGAAACAGGTGAAGGACAGGCAAGTTTATTTGTTTAGTGTCTTTTAACAACAAGTGCTTTACAGAAGACGATAATAAAGCAAGCAGGAGGCATATAAAAATATTAAAACAGGAATATAAAACATGATATAAAACATGAATATGTTGTTAAGTATTGGATTAATGGTGACAACGATTGGCTCAGTTGCAAACTTCACCAAACCGCTGGAAATATTAACAGTTAATCTGTATGAATACATTATTGTAACAATATCTTCTTGAATGTAATAAATAGCGTTAAATAATCCAGTTTAAATGAACACAATGGGATCATCAAGTGGTACTTGAGTTCGTCTGATGGAGCTGTGGCGGCACATCAGACAAACAAGATAAAATATGGCAACAAATGATATATTTAACTATAAATAATTCAAGGATATTACAATTATACTAGAGCACCTGACCTTTGACCTCCTGGGAGATGAAGGTTTGACAATATGATGGTAGTAATTCATCTTTGCTCAACTCTTGGCGCCCATGTAGCATATATGCAGAGGCTGGTTAGCGTATTACAGTAATAGAGTCAGCTCAACCAGGCAGTGGTGCTGCACTTCTGCCTGTGGGTGGCTGCTGAGATGCAAAATCAAATATAAAGTAATGGAAATAAAAGCATATTGGATTAGAGGAGGCAGCGGGGAAGGCGTTTCATGTTGCAATGAGCCAGAATTGGATAAAAATGTTTGTTTCATTTTGCCACGACCGGTTATGGAAAGTGTTGAATAATGGAAGGAAGGTTATAAGTCGCTTTTTATAGTTGGAAATGGCAACACGAATTCTGTGATAGGGCAAAATATAATGTGCAGTGGATGAGCTTGATTTCAATAATTATTCGATATTTAAATAGTTATTTTCAGGTTATTTGTTCCTTATAAACATATGACAGCAGGCGGTGATATGTGTTGAATGGATAGAAACATCACATCAGAATATAGTATTCGTCATAACATAGGATAGAAAAAGAAACTAATAAAACTACTACTTAAAAACTACAAATCTATTAATGCGCTGTAATAATAACACCATAGTAGATAAACCTCTAGGTTATCAGATACGACAGCCTATTATGATTATGATAAAGCAAATTAAAGCTATAATGCTCACAATGGTATTATTAGTTTACTATACAGTAAAAAAATAAACCAACTAGCTATAAGTTTAAGTACATTTATAGGGATGTTATTATGGATAAAACGACTAGAAGTTGGTATGAAGTTATAATAAGCTCATCCAAATCCCAATATGTTTAGATACTTTATTCTACAGGTAACACACACACACACACACACACACACACACACACACACACACACACGATAATTATGATAAAGGTCTCATTCAACTGGCACAGAAAGAGACTCCGATTGTAATAATCGTCAATGAATACGCTTTATTTGTATATTTTATTGAGCACCACGAGCAATATTATAACGCAGTTAAAGGAGATGTAATGCATCATAAAGTTATTAAAAACAAATAATGACCGCGTTAGACCGGAACAGAGATATTTCTTATTATAAACAGGACACGCCCAGAGACGTTTCCCCTTAGTAATGACCATAACGCCACACAATATCCTCCTAGATAATCACATTTTCATCAGGCTAAGCAGGGGCGCTCCATGTGACGCTGCCGGGGCTGTAACAAAAATCCAGTATGGCGGAATCTGTCAGGAGATGAATTTTCTTGTCCCCCCCTACACCACCACCACCACCACCACCATACCACCTCCTCCTCCTCCTCCTCCTGCGCTGAGAGAAAGAAAAAACACCCCAGAGTTTAACATGGGAGAGAAATAAAAAAGCCCCGCGGGACACATGTTGGGACGACTGGCTTCCTGGTGGCGCGTGTAGGTGAGCTCGTGTTTGTGTCCTCGCGGGATGAATGTGTAGCCGCGCGCCGCTTTGATGTTGATATTCAGGCAGGGGATGCGACGCACAGACGGGATTCATCAAAACAATGTCCGGCTGAAGTTTCCACTCCGCTCCGCGTCGGCGTCGGCGCACCGGTTTGGGTTTATTTCTGCTCCTCCACGGCTTCTCTGTCTCCCCGACTCGCGTCTGCTTCTGGTAGGAATGGTTTCACATCTTTTAAATCGTTTTGCGACATATTTCCACACGGTTTATTTGCGCTGTAGCGGGCGGGAAGTGTGAAGGCAGCGAGGGAGGGAGCGAGGGAGGAGGAGGGGGGGAGAGAATGGACAGGCGATGTTTATTATGCCGATTGTTGCTGAGCTATTTTTAGTGCGCGGCCGAGCCTTAGGCTTTAACGCAATATACAGACTGCTAACACGCTTCTGTTGCCGTATGCGCGCGTATTGGGGAGAAAAAGTCGTAAAACGAAGGCACGGGCCTGCGTAAAGTGTGTGTGAATGGTTCGGGATGGGCGGTGGTAATTCTCTGCATGCGTCAATCTTTTTTTTTTTTTTCTTCCGTTTTTTTTTGTGAATGGGGGCGTACGGGTTGTTTGGAGCCGTTAAAGCCACATCTGAAGCAGCATATTACGGCTGGGTTAAAGTGTCGTAAAGCAGATGAAAAGGCAGGACATCTTAGTGAGAGGTGGAGATTTTGTTGTTGTGTCGCTAGGTTAGTGAGGGAGTTTGGAGTGCAGGGGGAAGCTGCATGATATGCAGCAAACTTTGGTGCTATATCCCATCATAACTATGTGTTTCACCCATTTTCCAAGTCTGTTTTTTAATTATTTCTTCACTTTGGGCTCCAGGGCTTGTCTCCCCAGATCTGTCACCCTGCATCAAGCCAGCTCTTTTAGGGACAATGGCCCCGGACTCGCACGCACACACATGAATACCCCTCCCGAGACAGATGAGATGCCCTCGGAGAATGGTGTTGCAAGAACCCCCCTCTCCTGGAGTGTCAGCTACTCCCCGTGACACACACGTTCGACCCCTCCCCGTCTTGCTTTTCCATCACAAAGCACAAGTGTACATGCACTGTGCAGTGACCGACTTTTTTGGGGGGCAATTTGTCCTGCGGCTGCACTGTCTGGCCCTCTTGTCTTAAGACCCACCCCCCCTTAAATACACACACACACACACACTCATGCATCCATCCTGCTTTAGAGGACCTCTGCCAACACACACACACACAAGGGCGTGAACATGTACGCTGCCCCCATGCCGCCGCCGCCGCCTCCCACTTTGCCTCGGGCATTTTTACCCCTTCTATCGGTGGTGGTAAAGTCGACTTGATGCTTTGGTCTTGAGCTGTTATTACATCTGACAGTGCTGCTCCAGGCATGAGTAATTCAGGCTTCCCTCCGAAAAAAGAAAGAAAAGAACAATTATTTATTTCCAGGAACAGCCGAAAGACTAAATACTTACAGAAAAACAAAGAAAGGATAATTTTTCTCAAAAACAAAAACAAGAATAGAAGGTTTCTGCTCTTTAAAGTACACATGTTCATGAGACTAGCACAGTGAAAGAAATGCATCGTACTTTTTTCCATATTTTTTTTTACATCGGAGGGCTCCAGTCAAAAATAAACTATTTCCGGGACAGGCAATTTATTGCCCGATTGGTTTACAGGTTTCTTGCAGTGTAAGCACAAGGTCCAACTTGAGGTTGTGTTGAGTTTTCGGCAGTGGTCTTGGATCTGCACGGCAACAGTAAATTACTTTAAAAAAACAAGGGCCGTGTTTCAAAAAGCAGGATTTCACAATTGTCCAGATTAGAAAGGAAGAAATAAATGTTATAAAAGTGTCGATGAAAACCAGTTGTGCGTCCACTCTTACCATTGTCAGAAGACAACTTTTAGAATTGCTGATTCAGCATTTCAATGCAGGTAAATGAAATATAATTGATTTGATGGACATACAACTGCCAGGAGTTATATTTACATTTATAGATGACCACGCCATATCAGCTCTATATTGTAAGAGGAATCCAACTCATCATTAGTGTCACTGAGAGATCAATACTATGAATAACTTGGAAAATGAGCTGGGTGTGTGCATCATTAACAGAGATGCACCTGGACAGCGTTTTCTCCCATTCCTCAACTATTTCTTTTCTTTTTACCTTTTCTAACCTCGCCGTCCTTTTCATCCTCTCTTGATAGGTTGCCAGACAACAAGCCGGCTCTTTGATTGGAGCAGCCGAATCAGAAGCCTCATGGGGATTGGCTGCTGCTGTCGGACGTTTGCTTCCTGTTTCCAGCCTTGAGAGAACTTTGGATCAACCTGAACACACAAACACTCATTTAAACACACACACACACACTCCTGGACAGCCAAAGTTTTGGCATGATTATAGCTTCCTGATTGCCATCTTGTAAATCACACCTGCAAATACACACACACACCGAGCCGGAGGCCCGCCTGCCCGACCCGTCAGCGATGACATCACACAGCCACCAAGGTAAGATCTACGTCGTGACATTAAATCTTCAGCATTAATCAGTGTTTGGTCAAGGTGGCAATCAAAACGTTTGACTCACAGTTAGAAGGATGAAGTTAAAATATCACAAGAAAAACCATGTTTACAAGTGGCAGAGGGGAGGGGCCGCTTTGCAGCATCTTCTCTGCCTTTTGCGCCGACTGTCACGGTAATGAGAGTTTCGCTGCTCGATTCGGGGAACTCTCCCCGCAGCTCCGTCTGCCACATTGATATACGGGAACATTTATCGCTAAAACGCAATAAAACATTTTTAATCTGGCTGTATGACTGTTAATTGGCTTGATTCAATATGAATGAGCTCCAGAGGACGAGAGAACAAGTCCATAACTGGGCTCATTAAGAGAGTCTACTCTCCTCTTTGACGCCCAATCAAAGCTCTGTTCAGAAGCTCCTGTTCCAGCGAGCTGATAAATTATTCGGGAAGCAGCTGGCAGATGGAAAAAGGGTTAGCCCCCTACCCCGGTCGCCGTGGTACCTGGCGGTGTCGACCGTGTTTACCTCGTGCACCTGGGAGTGTGTGCACTATAAATACCACAGCTGAGGTAACCAGCGAGGCCCCCGGGGGACGTGGACGAGCTGCAGCCTCAGCCGGCGTCCTCGGCCCTCTAGCATCTCCCTCACGGCGCTTGGTACTCAGGTGTACACGCGTGCTCTTTGAGACAACTCGCTTTCCCCTCTAGAAGCCTCTGTTAAATCAACCTGGGATTAGCGCGGCTCAACCGTTATCATTAGACGACCCATTACGCCGTCACTCGTCTCCTCTTCAAACAGGGCTGACAAAATGAAGAGATGAGATGATTTGGACGGTGATATCCGCTGACATATGCAAAGTGACGTGTTCAATTGTCAGAGGTGTGTTCGCCGCCTTGAAATACACGATAATAGACATTTAAGCAGGATGACATATTCACATGATATTCAGAAATCCTCCGTGTTTTGAATGCTAAAAAGGCTTGAAAAGTCAGAAAAGGTGTTCTTTGTATCATAAAGTAAAACAAAAAGTCCTATTATTTGATTTAGTGTCACACTTCCGTAGAAATAGATAACAAATTGTTTTAATAAAAAGCAGCAGAAGGTCGAGATACCCTGCCTTTTTCTCCCTGGCTCCCAAAACACTGGCTCCTACATTTCCCACAATGCAACTCAATAGCGTCTTTCATTCGACCCACCCAAGCCTTCAGGGTGGCCAAACTGTGGCAATAAATCAACTTCTGAAAAGTCTAAAAACTTAAATAGCCTTTATTTATTGGGGCGACTGTGGCTCAGTGGTTAGCAAGTCGGTCTTTCAATCAGAAGGTCGGTGGTTCGATCCCCGGCTCCGGCAGTCTGTGTCGTTGTGTCCTTGAGCAAGACACTTAACCCTAATTGCTCACCGTTGCTGTGTCTACGGTCTACTGTATAGCATGTAAGTCGCTTTGGATAAAAGCGTCAGCTAAATGAAATGTAATGTAATGTAATGTAATTTAAATCAATAGATCCTAAGAGTTGTAAAATGCACTAATAGCCGAATAATATTTGTGCTGCTATTTTTAGGAATGAGCCCGAGTCATTTTACAGCCACTGAGCTGTGTCAAATCCACAAAAAAGTATGTACGGATCAATACGTGCTCTTATTTTCTACAATTCTCCGGAAAAAAAGACACCTTCCATCATTATTTAATCACAGTGGCGATTCTGCTGGAAGAAGACAAACATTGATATTGAATCAATACCCGGATCTGAGCACAGCCAAGGCAGGAAACTTCAGCAGCTGATGGAGCAGATAAGCTAAGCAGCTCCTGTCAAAACACAATCATCTTAATTTCCCACGCTGCACCTCTTCCACCCCTCATCTCCTCAGGTGCGCCGCCCGCTAGAGGGCCAAACCCGCGATCTCCCACCTCTCACCTTTCCCCGAAACCCCCAAAAAGTAGCAGCGATCTTTTTGCAAGTCCAGGACCGACGCTTCCTACCGGCAGCTGCTGTTTCTCTCCGTCTCGTTTGCCTCCGAGCCGCCTTCAGAGGAGACGGTCTCGGTCCTCCGGGTGCTGCAAAGTGTGGGCGTCAATTTGAGGTGTTGCTTCTGCTGCTTGAACGACAGCTCAGAGACGCACTTGTTGGATGTCGGTACGATATGAAACGGGAAAACAAATGTGCAACGCCGCGTGGCCTTGTGGCGCTTGTCAGACTTCTTCTCTCTCGCTGAAGGGATATTTTCAGAAGTGAGAATGAGCCGGGTCAGGTGTTGATTCGGTATAATTGTTCTTTTAAAGAAAAGATGCAGGGGAATTGATCCCCGCTGCTTGAGGTCGCATCGGAGGGCTCGTCTGCTCGAACTGTTCAATTGAGTTTGTTTTTTAATGAGTGTCATCAAACAACGTCGGCTTTGTTCTCGGGGTTGGAACAGCGAGACTTTTCACATCCACGGCTTTTGTTGTATTTGGGATCCAAACCTGCCAACTTCTTTCCATTTTTTCTTTTCTTTTACTTTGCACTTATTTCCAATCATGTACCAGGTCTCAAAGTGTAAAGCCCTGTGTGTGTGTGTGTGTGTGTGTGTGTGCGTCATGTTCCCGCGCTTCAGCAGCTCTGGCGGGTGTTTGCCAGCGTGCGTGCTTGTGTGCCATTTCTGTAATCTGCAAATGAGCTTACCAGCACGCATGTTTTTGATCCAGGACTTACTCATTTTCTTTATTACAACGGCAGCAGGATTTTTTTTTAGATTAAACATTTACCATAATGCTCTTCCTAGAAAAGTGAAATGTAAAACACTTTGTTGGGTTTACATTTTGCAGAACAAAAGGGGGTCAAGCCGCCGCGGCCCTCCCAACAGCAGTCTTTTTTTTTTTTTTTAAGGGCATTTCAGCAAACATCCCGAGTATTTGCTCAGGAGTGATTACTCTGTGTGCCGAGAGCTTTAGCACATTAGCTGGAGACATTTATTTTACACTTGTGCTTAGCGAGGAGCTAACGCGTTGAGGTTTCCGTAAACGTCACGCTCACGACGAGATGCTACAGATGAGCAGCTGAGCTGAATGTGGAGTAAAAGACAATGAAAACCTGAATGGACCCAAACAACAGACAGCGTGTCACTAGTTTCTTTTTATTTTATTCAAAAGTGCACCATCTTTCCAGGAAATTCTGCAGCTTTCACCATCGGTGCAAGAACAGGATGTACGCATGAGTCATGCATACACACACACACACACACACACACACACACACACACACACACACACACACACACACACACACAGACACACAGACACGCAGGTACTGCAAATAATTCTCAATGAATGTTTGAATTTTCAGTTGTTTCATGCAAATATGTAAAAACGAACCCCATCAGAATCTGGCATGCATCCGGATATTGAAACTGTTGAGATCACATTTCTTCAGCCGGCTTCATTGTGCAGGGTGTGTGCGTGAGCGTGAGCACCTTTTTATGGTTTACTTCACACAGCGCTCCCTTCCTAGAAAGGCTCAGCGATATCTGAAGTTACAACCAGTTCCAGGTTTATACGGCCTGGAAAGATAACAAAAACAACGGCGGTGAATGAAGTAAACATTAATGAGGGAGGACAGGGGTCAAGTCTCGGAGACGCAAGTCAGGTTGTGCCCACGTCAGTCAAGATCAGCTGTACGATCACTTCTTTTATTGTAACGGGACATGAAAGCACAAACCCTCAATTTGTGCAATAATGTGAAATATTAATTAGACAACTGTTCAAAAACAGTAACTCCAGAGATAGTCTTAACTGCGTTTTTATTGCTCCTATGTACGAACACGCACTGCTTCATTCAAAACATGTGAACATGACAATAATACAATTGTAACATAAAGGAACGAGGGGGTGGAGCGCTGCCGTTTTCAAGGTTAGACATACGGAGCCTCCTCATTGGTTGATGGCCATCTTCTTTGACGGCGCTCTTGTTGCTCCTTTTGCCCTTTAACACTCAAAATGTGAAACTATTCCTTTAAGTATCCGCTTTCTGCTGCATGTTGTCTCTGCACCTGTGAATGCACGTTTACTCATACTGCATGCATGTAGTCACAAACAGTGTTTTATACTGACGCCACCTTCCAGCCACGGGGTGTCATGGATGTTGACCGCTGGTGATTGTGACTCACGTGACTATGAGATTAATCTGGTAGTTTATCAGTGAGGGCTCTAATAAAAAACCCTGCACCGTCACTCCGCCTCTGTCACATTTTTGCACACGGCAGAGACGAAAAAGCTTAATTTCCAGTCGTATGTTCATGTTTTTCTCGCTTTGTGGGAGTAATTGGACGGCCCATCGTTGGGTCTCACGCCTGTATTTGATAAACACTGCAGCACTACGGATCTCTGGACGCCTATAAATCCATATTATGGATTTTCTTTTTATTACACCTGCCAGATACTATTAACGGGGCAGCAGCGGCTCGGAGATTTAAGGAACAGACTTGGGACGGGAAGATCACTGGCTTGTACTGGCTGGTAGACGGAGGGGGAAAAAGTGAATGAAAAACACTTTCCCTTCCCCCCAGTAAGAGAAAGTAAGGAAGGTGTCCTTGAGCCAGACACATAATTCCTAACTGGTCCAGAAGAGCACATGTGGGACATAAAACTGTGAAGAAGGAAGCTTCAGCAGCAATCATCTTCTCAAAAGTTTAAAATACAGTAGAAGTACTCCCTCTGCAGTGGCTGCCTGTAGAGATATGAACAAAAGGCCAAAGTGCATGATGGTCCATGCAATAAATTTACATTTCTCTCATCACGTGCACTCTCCCAGAGTGACCCCCTTTGTTCATCCTCTTATCCAAACGCACGCAATCGCACATCACGCTGCTCAAATCCTGGGGTGAAGGGGTTAAAAGTTTTCGCTGCAATAAAGAGGGCCCGGCTTATCCCCGCGTCTATTTTTAGAAACACACACACACACAAGATAAGCACACGTGCGTGCACGGCGAACAAACAATCATTACATTTGGTCTCCCGCGTTGCTTCTCCTCTTCACGACTGAGCGGTTTGTTGCCGCGGTTTTTGCGCGGCGTGATGTGAGCGTGAGCCTCGCAGAGGGCTATTTCGGGCCCCGTTGTGGCGTTGGTCCGGCCCGTCCACTCGTGCCGACATGCTGTTTCCCATCCTGCAAAAAGGGAATTACGGGGGCATAAAATTGTGGCAGATTGCGAAAAAAACGCACTTCGGCGGCGTGTTCCCACCCTCGGTGAACCCCGAGGCTGCTGCCAGCCAGCCAGTTCGCCCGGCCCTCCCATGTGCCACCAACTTGGCTGAACACGACAAACAGTCCATCCCAGAACAAACCCCCCCGGGGGGGGGGGGGGAGGGATGGAGGGGGTGTCTCTTGTGCAACGAGCGACCCCCTACATGCACAAGCCCTGCTTTGTCCTTGTGCAAATGGAGCGCAGCACCCATCCCGTCCCGCCACACCCATCCCCCTCCAATAACAAACGCCTTTAGACGGGTTTATGTGCCGGTTACACTAGAAAAGCTCTGTTTTTAATTGGTGTTGGGACAGAGACAGCGGAGAGGGAGCATGAGCTAATGAAAGGAACGGGACGCGTCTTTTGTCCCCTTGTCTTTTGTCCCGTCCCAGCCGAGAAACGGGATACACTGTGTCCTGCCAACGAGCTGTCAGCGGCAATTACGGTTTACACTCCCTCCTCGGAGCCCTATCTTTGCCTTCTGACATGGGCCAGAGGGTGCCAAACACCAAAAACACCAAATATGAAATGGTGCACCTGTTACACTGTATGCATAGTGGCTGCAGAGCTACTGTCATCTCACATACTGTGGGTGTTTGTTGGTCTAAGGCATTAGGCCCGGATGCTGAGGCTTTACAGTTGCATGGTGCGTGGACGTCCATTAAGAATCGACCGCGTGCAAATAATCACTAAATATACAAAAAGCTTTCTGAGTGGTGTATGCCAAAGGTGGTGTGTGCAGGTCATTTCAATAATTGCTTTTAAACATTTTCTTTATCCTTAATTGTTGCCGCAATGTGTCACTGCAAAGGTCTGCAGTCCTTCCCAGAATGCACCGGGCAAAAGTCAGGGAAGCACCTTTTACAGCTCGACGCACATGGTTAGCACTGATGCCCAGGAGCTTTGGACATCCAATATGGCCGCCCGGGCGTGTGTGTTGTGGCATTGTTTATTGATGTTGCATTGCATACTACGTAAAGGTAAACTTTAATCATATGCGATTGTCAAAGTTGCGTTTCAGTTGAGATAAAACACCGCTAGTCAAGTCTTAATGGAGACTCTAAACTCCATCTGCTTCACTTATAAAGGAGCTAATAAATCACGTACAAATGTCGTATCAAATTCATGAATCTGAACTGCAGACACAACTCGTGTTTTTGCGACTCAGTTAAACACAGCGTTTGCTCTCTTCATTGGTCCACTGACCTCATGACTTCAATGTGTTTTGGACCCGCAGCCCTAATGACCAATTCCCGACTAATTTGTGATTTTCATATCAAATGACGGCATTCGCGGAAAAGCACAAAGAAGCGCTTGCACACCACGCCAAATTGCATTACTGCTGTTTTTCCCCCGACTCTCCCAGCATGAAATGGGGGTCAGGCGGTCGTTTCCGACTGTTCCCGGGCTGCAAACCGTCGGAGGCTCACGCAGGGGTCACCCGTTCTCTTTTATCAGCGGCCGTGACGTCAGCCCGTGCCCTCGGGGGAAGCAAATTTGCGACCCAGAGGGAAAACAGGCTCTTCAAGGAGAGGCGTGTTTGATTAATCGTATTGTTCCTGTCGGGTTCACCTTGCGCGCCGGAGTCACCCCTGGACGAAGCCGCCAGAACGGAAGTGCGCTGAATGTAATGAGGCTGGAGCATCCTTCCTCCCTTTCTCTTGGGTCGCTCTCGGTCGCTCTTTGTGGCACAGACACACATCTCGTTCCTCCTGCACAACAAAGGCCTCTGTCAACACGGAGCATGCAGGCCGGAGTGGAGCACCCACCCCTCCACCCCCATCCTGCCTCTCTTTACTGTCACAAAACTACACTCAGCAATGCAGCAGACGGAGCGCTCCACCATTTAGCTCGGCACTCCTGCACCCCCCCCCCCCCCCCCCACCTCAGAGAGCAGATCATAACATGCATGTTTTTCAACGAGCGGTAGCTGCATTAGCTCGAGCTGACTCTCTGCCTGAGGCGAGCCGAGGCTATTTATAGCTCCCTGTCTCCCGATGCTTGCCCAGTGGGACCCGGAGGAGAGAGGAGGATGGAGGGAAAGAGAGGAGGGAGGAAAGAAGGAGCTGGAGGGAGGACAGGGGAGGGGGGGCTGCTGGGTAACTAGGCTACATTCAAGATTGATGGCCCCCGTTGCCACAGTATGGGGCACTTCCCTGCAAGTGTGTGGCGGTTGTGTTTGACGGGTGTGTGTCACACCTGCGCGGCCTCCACGTGCGTCTCGGGTTTCAACCGCGCGGACCGGACTGAAAGCTTATACGCTGTTTGTCACAACTAACCGCAGACAAAGACGCCCCCCCCCCCCCCCCCCCCCACACACACACACACACACACACACACAGATGTAAAGCTGCAACCAGCATCCCGGAGCAGGATGACTCCGAGCCACAGGTGTCATCACACATTTACATCGCAAAACCCTCCCGCTCGCCGGTTTTCATTTGAATAGCCTCGTTCAGAGATATCAGCTGTCATGGGTGTGTTTGTTTTGGGGAGGCAGGGACGTGCGAGGTGGCGTGACCACCGTCTGCTTTATTTACATACATTCTGACACTAGGAGGCCGTTTAAAGGTTTTATTATTACTTTTTATTGATTATTTATGATAGGTCAGGCAGCAATATCTGGCAGCTGCCGGTGAGAAGAAGTGGGTTGACATTCGTGTGAACAGGACCAAACGTGATGAGTCCACACCCAGTCCTCAGAGGGATTGGTGCATCATGGGTGCAGCCATTCATGCAAGGTGGTGCGAGACGAATACACACACAGACACACACACACACACGTAATCAGCGCACGGCGCGTCCTCCAGCTTCATGGCTAATTAAGTGTGTGTGTATGTGTGTGTGTGTGTGCGTGCCAGTCTGGTCCAGGGAGAATTCCAGAAATAGATCATACACAGTGAGACGCTCGCCTGTTTTCCTCTCTTTTATTCCTCCAAAGGGATTTTACATGGGTTTTCATCTCCCATCCAAAGGAATAATTGCATGTTTGAGCGCCTCAGATGTCTTTCAGCCTCAGAATATATATATATATATATATATATATATATATATATATATATATACTCACACACGGATCAGGTGCCCATGATTACTAAAGAATACGTGCACATATAGAGCATGTGTGTGTCAGTATTCTCAGATTGGTGTGTAGCCGCGATGCATGTCAATTCCATCCCTTCCTCTTTCCTCCCATTTTTTGTGCCTTTTTCGCAGTTTTTTCCCTCCATCGCCTCATCCTCATCACCTCTCTCTCTCACTCTCTCTCCCTCTCTCTCTTTCTCTCCCCTCCTTACCTCTCCCCCTCTCCCCCGATGCGTCCTCCTCCTCCTACTCCTCCACCACCACCCCTTCTCTGTCGCTCTGCTTTTTATAGCCATGTCTTCCCAGGGCTCGGCAGCTACAAAAGCCTTTTCATGTTGCCACTATAATTACAGCCTACACACACGTACACACATGCACACGCGCGCACACAAACACAGGAGAGCGGCAACGGCAGTGTGTCTTTGTGTCTGCATGTGTGTGCGTTGGGTGAGCGCTCTCCGCATGTGCTGTTATACACAAAAGGGTGAGCTATTTTTACCTCTCTCCCTCCCACCCCTCGTCTCCCCCCCCCCCCCCCCCCCCCTTCATCCCTCTCCGCTGCTGCTGCCAGCCACATTTGCTATGCTGAGCACAGGCAGTATCAGTCGAGCCCCACCATCCCTCCTCTTGCACACTGAACTCGCACACAAGCACACGGGAGCTGATGAAGGCTGCTCCCTCCGGCGTCCCTCCGATTCCCGTCTTCTTTCAGAGCACCTCCGCAGCCAAAGCCTCTCCGACAATTTAGCAGCTCGCTCTTTTCGCTGGTCATGCAGCGGGCAGTCGCTCAGGTGGCGGTAGCCGCGGCGCGGCATGTGCTCGCAGCCTTGCGGATGACCTGAAGCCGAGCCCGCCAGCCCGCTGTGGTCCCGACCGCCTGAATTAGCACCGCTTTGTCGCTGGAAGCCTGTCTCAATGTTGCGGACCATATTTGAAGCGGAGTGTGCTCTCTCTCCCACAGAGGGGATCCTGGGGAAGGAGCAGCCCGCTGGAGGTTCTGAAGACGTCGGCGCTCAACCACATCCCAACAGGTTGGACACTGTGTGTGTGTGTGTGTGTGTGTGTGTGTGTGTGTGTCTGTGTGCATGAGCTTCTGTAAACCAAAGACAGTGCGTGTGTGTGTGCAACTACGTGATTTCACTATTAACCACATCCTGTGCAACTTTGCATGCATAGGTGTTGTGCCTAGAATGTGTCCGATTTCCATTCAGTTGCAATTATCTGAGTGTCCTCACTTTGAATACCATCCGTTCTCACATTCACGAGCACCGCTGACCCTAATTGCTGGTTGATTTTTGTCCAAAGAAGAGTCCACGCTGACTCCTGTACGTTTTGATTTATGCAGTGCCATTTTGTTGAATGGGAATACATCCGCCTCAATGTTGGCGCTCCGCTTGTGGGCTCATGTGAAATTGTTGTCGAACGACTCGGGAGGAATGGCTGCCAAAAATATGATGCAAAACAAAACAAGTAAATTGTGACTGTCTTGGTGATGTGTTTGCTGCAAGTCCCCCGAGGCGGGAGCGGACATAGTCCCAAAACAAATCGGAGCGTTCCTTTTTTTCCGAGCTTGTGGACTGAAAATATAAATCTATAAATAAAAATAGGTGCAAATAGGCTTCTCTCGCTCCAAATCCCCATCTGCTGCAAGCCTTCTGTCTCCTTTGCAAAGGACACTGTCTAAACATCACAAAGTGTTGCGCCGTATTTACAGTAGCTTCCTCCACCTCCAGTCCATACAAACACTGACGAGGAGGGAGCAGAGGAGAAGCTGTGCCGAGGCGAGAGTACAGAAATGAAAGGGGCAGAGATGGAGATGAGGTAATGTGAAGGAGAAATGAGTCTGAGGTAATATATGCATAATGCATTGTCTGATTCCATAATGAGGGAGCTTAAATTGCTCTGTTCTTTTCATTCATCACCGCGGAGAACCATTTTTTGATTTCCCCCCGCCCCCCTTCAAAAATAATGGAAATAGTAGAAGTGCGATTCACAATTTTCTGCCCGTGCTGCTCTTCAGCTCCTATGAGGCCGCGGAGCGGCGGGAAGCTGCTGCTGCTCCTCTGGAAGAACACATGAATGACTTCTTCCTCACTTTGACCCAAAGTACCCCTTTCTCTCCTCCCAAAAACGTGTTGTTGGGGGTTATGTTCAGCGCGCCTCCGGCGAGGCTGATGAAATATTGAATATATTTCTCTGGAGTGACTTCATCGGATATTCTCGAAATCTGTTGTCTTGGATACAGAGCTGACGGGGAGCGTGCGTGACCCCCGACTGTTCGGATGCGCACCTGTTTTAAAAGCGCCCACGCCACTCCCCCCCCCCCCCAACAGCCCCGGAGCAAATGCAATTGTTATGTCGTTAAAGTGCCGACCGCGCTGTCGTCTCATGTTTACGTACTCTGATCCCGACGGAGGCATCGGCGCTTCCTTTTGGGATGCAAAGCGGTGGTCGCCGCCGGGCCTGCTGGGAGCTTAATGGCTCCAAGCGAACACCCGGGTTTGTTTTTGACGCAAAGCAGCGCCGCTCGTTTGCAATAACTGGGCTCACGACGCGTTGAGCCATTAACCTGGACCTCACGACGAGGGAGCCGAAGAACTGTGGAAAATAAACAAATGTTCAACTGTCCGTAAACATGCAAACGTCTTCTCTGCTGTAAATGTTTGGGGTTGGGCTGTTGGTGAATAGACAGAGGAAAGTGTGGGAGAGAGAGAGGGGTGTGACATGCAACAAATGTCCCACGGCTAGAATCGAATCGGGGACACGTGTCGATGCGATGTAACCATTTTTACTACCTCCTCACATTTCACCGATGCAAAACTAGAGCGGTAAGGCGGATTAACTGACCAGCTGGTCAGCTGATGATGTTCTTAACTGGCCGGTTCACCGTCCAATGTCTCGTCTGGAGGGCAAGAGCTCCAAAATGTCACAGAAATTTGAATAACTTAAGACGAGGTCCAAAGCCAAAGCAGGAGCAAAGTCGTTTTGACAACAGTTCTTCATCAGTCTGCACGGACTCAGGGAAAGCACTCAACTCCGCATGCAGTGTAAACACTCACAGGCCTGGACACGTTCCTGCACGTACTGCACCTCAACCTCCACCCGTCCCCTTCCCGTCAAGCCGCGGCGTTCCAGACCGTTGCATGACATCATTGGGGGCCGCGACATGTCGGAGCTCGCTTTCGGGCACAACGAGGCCCTGCCTGCTCCTCCTCCCCTCCCCTCCACCCCGTCAGCGTTTCGGTCTCGCTCCTCAAGAGGTCACAGTGATCACGGTCGGCCTTTTGCTGCCAGCTCATACCCAGGATATGCCCGTCGAAAAAACCAAGAGTTTGCATGAGGCAGAACTCTAGAAAGTAACGTAGGCGGATGTTCACGCAACCCACCCTCAGAGACCAATCAGTAAGCCGACCGCAGCTATTTTCCACCGTCAACAGATGTGCTACTTGTTGCCATTCATCTCGCCCCGCTGCTAAATTCACTGTGAAACCCTGTGCAGAATATCTCTTAGCAAAAAAAAAAAGCCTCTTTGCATGTGTAAAAAGAAGGAAAAAACGAAAGAAGATCTACCGCTCTAAAACAGCTCGGCTCACCTCAGTATGACGTCTATTAGGCCTAACGAGTGTGGAGCTCAGGCAGTCGGACCGCGGGATATACACTCGGCGAACCGAGCCTCAAATCAGAGACGCCAGGCCTCTGCATTGTCTGGTATTAATAGATCTGCAATTGGAGCCAGAAGAGTTGTGGAGTGCGCCGGAGGGGTTGTAAACAGATTGTGATCTGTTGCAGGGAGATGGAGGGAAGAAAGGTGGGAGGGAGCCGCTGAACGGAGAAGGGTGCAGAGCGGGGCCGGAGGACAGGGCACGGAGGAGGAGGATGGAGGGGAGGGGAGGGAGGAGAGGTACCTGCCGGGAGGGAGAGAGGTCAAGGAGTTAAGGTTCGGCTGAGGGAAGGAAAAAAAAGGTTCCAGCGAGTGGGATGAAAAAACACTCGGATCACGAGCGGAGATCCGACCTCACGCCTCAAATATGCTCCACATCAAAACCGGAAGGAGACTTTGAAGCGCTCAAAGGAAAGCAGCGAACAGAAACCGACGCAGACAAAGTACCCGCTCCTGTCAAACTAATGTCCGCTCCAGGTGAGCTTGTCAGCTGTGTACGACTCCCGGAAGCTCCTCCGGTCCCGTCTTTGTTTTTGTTTTCCCTCTGAGTGCCCCCATGCCGTCTGCTATCCGGCTCACATCTGTGAACCGAGGTACGTGTCTGAAGGCACTGCTCGTACGCAAAGACGCGCTGAGTTTATCTTCGCCAGATTAATCTGATGGGTCGTTATTTATATCCCGCCATGCGTGTTACCGGGTAGTTTAGTGTGTGTGTTTTGACCTTTTGAGGGAGCACGTACTGCAACTGTGGAGCCTTTTATTGAGCTTGACCTGTCACAGCTCTGCTACCAATGATTGTTTTCACCATTGATTCGTCTCGTAATTATATTCTAGATTACTTTATCAATTGTTTGGTCCAAAAGCGTCACAAGAAAGTGAGAAATGCACATTTAAATTGCTTAAATGTGTCCAGCTGACAGTGTAAAACTCAAAGATAATCATTTTTTTGATGAATTAAGACAAGAACAAGACAAGAACAATCAGATTTTGCACTTTTGCTTGAAAAGAAATACTGAAATGGTTCATTGGAAAAAGAAATAGTGGCAATAAATATTTCTGTCGCTCGAGTAACAAATTGAACTCAAATATTGTCTCACAGTTATTCTCATCTTGCTGAACCATTTATTGCTAACAGCCAAAAAACTGAAAACACAAAATAAAACAGTTGTGACAGGAAAGGGAGGACAAGTACAATGACAAAAAAAACTGACCTGATAAATCAAAAATGATTCAGCTAATGCGATATAAAGATATCAAACAAGTTAATGATAAAAAGCCTGCAAATGCACCAAATCTGCAGACAACAATCCTGTGAAAAGAAAGGAAATAACAACAAGACTCTCCAGGTGTACACATGCAGGGACACAAACATCACAACACGAGACCTGTACTGTAATAATGGGATGCAGGACTACAGTAGCAGAGTTGTGTTTAAAAAAACAATAACAAACCATTATCTAACACTAATCCCACATTATTATTTTTTTTTTCTTTTATGATCCTCCATCTTGTGGTTTTATTTGTTTGGGAAATGTTGGCAAATTCCAGGCCAGGAATTTGAGCACTGGGTATTAAAACCACATGGTTATTATGGGGGACTGCTGAGGGGAGGGGGGGGGGGGGGAGGAGGCGGGGCCAAAGGACATGTGAAACTGAATGGGACGCCTGCGAAGAGAAGGAGGAGGTAGGAGATATTTGATGCACTACAACCAGCGTGGAGGGTTTTCCTTTGCCTTTAGAAGCTAGGGGGGGGGGGGGGGGGGAGCAGAGAGAAGAGACAGAGTGAGTGAGAGAGTGCTGTGTGTGTGTGTGTGTGTGTGTGACGTTGGTTCCTGGAAAAGCAGAGGGCTGCAGAATAAACAGGCTGCATGCCTGAGACTGCCCTGTGATGTCACCACTGGGCAAGGGAGGGGAGGAGAGAGAGGGGAGAGGAGAGAGAGACGCCCATCGGGTTTAACAGGAGAGGGATGAACGAGGAGCAAAAAGTGTCGGAGGTGGAGAGCAAGAGAAGTCAGATGAGCAGCAAAGGGAGCGAGCTGTCATCCGCCGCAATAGACTGAAGGAGGTGCAGTGATAAGGAGGAGAGAGGAGGCTGCTGGGAAGAGGAAGAGGAAGAGGCGGAGGAGGAGGAGGCGGAGGAGGAGGAGGAGAGCACCGATGGGTACGTTCAACGCCACCGCCGATTCCCACCTCTCCCCGTCTCTCTTTCTGCAACTGAGTTTGTGTTGCAGCATCGTTGTTTGTGTTGTGTCAGGAATTCAATACCCAAAGAGGAACATTTTGTTCAGGGACTGTGTGTGTGTGTGTGTGTGTGTGTGTGTGTGTACCTGTTTGTGCGCATGAGTTATGGATTTGCATGAGCCAAGATTGGAGCCTCTGACAAGTGCAGCTTTTCTGTGACAGTCACATCTCCCCGGTCCTTTCTTTCTTTTTACCTTCCCATCACCTCTGACGACCGGCATCCTCTTTTACTTGATAAAACTATTCTTAATGAAATTATGTTTTTTTCCACCCCAAAGTCACCCCTCATGGTGCAAGTTTTCCTTTGACGTCAGCTTGAAACCGAGCTTGAAAATCCAGGTCAGAAAACAAAATCTCTGTGAATAAGAAGTTTTCTGTGATATTTTGATATTTCTCTTTTTTTTCTTTTCGGCATCCAGCCTCTCGCTGTCAAAACTCTCTTTTCATGTTGTGAAACGATGATTCACGACGCGGAGGAGTCACTCTTTCCTAACGAGCTCCTTCCTCTCCCCTTCCCTTCTCGTCTCATCAACTGCCAAACTTTAAGCGGCGTCGCCTCTGAAGTGAGCGACGGGCCGGAGAACAGCCAACGACGAGGGCGCCTCGCTAAAGATCGGGCACCTTGTTACTCAGATTCACTCGGGGCTCCTTTTCAGTGGAAGGAGACTAATAGTGGAAGAAAGAAGAAGGAATGAAAGAAGGCATCTTATGACATGGGGGAAATGTCAAACCCCATGTCCCGGGGGTTGAAACCGAGAGACTAATTCTCACTTTGGAGACATTGTAAGCAGATTAGGAGAGAGCGCCGGCTCCCGCCTCACATGCTGTTGTCATCCGACACATGACGGCAGACCCTCCGGGGACCCGTTGCATGTTGTTACCCTGGGGGGAGGGGGGGGGCGATCAACCTGCTGTCTGCAGGGAGGACGATGTGTAGGAGAGGAAGAAGAGGAAGAAGAGGATCCTCTGTGAATGCTTCACTTTCCCTCAGAGAGGGAAGAAGATGGCGCCAACAAAAAGTGTATTTACGATCAGCTGAGCCTCATCACACGCTTCAATTTGTGCGATTGTGTCCGAGTCGGTTGAGTTCACGTCCTTAAAAAAATAATCCTGAGAAATCCCTCCAGGTTTTTAGGCGAGCTGGATAATGCTCGCTGTGTACCTCCCTCATGCGAGCGGTTTGTTGGGTCGCGTGGCTCCGTAACCCCGATGCCGTGAAGCGTGCCAGCTGCGGCGTGTTTGCCTCTTTATTAACACAAAGTTCGGGGCAAGTATCGCCGGCTCTCTGTAAACATGTAGGTAAATAATCAGCCAATCGGCTTTCTGTTTATTCAGATTTAATGGGGAGGAAGCCTGGTGATTGGAGGGCTTCCTGTGCAGTGATTTGTGGGTGGCTCAAGGTCCGCGCCTCGCCGGGGTCAATGCAATCTTTGTCGGGTGTCGGCCGGCTCCGCGTGGAGCTGCAGCATCAGTCAAAGCTTCTTTTTTTTTTCTTTCTTCTTTTTTATTTCATCGCCGGAAGCTTTATTGATTCCCATAAGACGATTATGTCATCACCTCTCCGATAAAGAGGTCAGAGGTCAGGGTTAGCTTTGGAAAAAACACTCTGCTATCACTTAAAAAAAAAAAGAAATAGAAGATGGTCACCACCACAGGGGACTGGAAGCTGCTGTGAGCACCACAGATACTAAAGATTTAGACCTTTTGCTTGGTCAATACATGACACATGATACATCGGTCATGTTGCACGTTTGTGTGTTCTTTACCTTTTCACTGTCAATTGCACGCACGTGTTGAAACAATGTGCACACAATGGTTTCTATGCCGCTGTGTGTTTTCCTTCACCGAAGCCGGTGAAAACTAATTGATTCGAACTCCAAAGCGTTGAAACCTCTTTGATGCTGATTGGCGCCAACAGGTATCTTCTTCATATCGCTCATCCCCGAGCATTTTGAGGAGCTTTAAAGTAATCCCGTTCAGCTGCACGACGCCTCTCCTCGCGGTTGTAAACATCAAGGTGCTTTCCAGAATCACTGATTCGTAGCTTCACGCGATCACAACGTCTGTGCCAACGTCTGTCCGTCTCCCCCCTCCCTGCAGTGGACATCAACTCGGCGCTGCCCCTGCGTCTCCCTCCGGCCGCCATCCCCATGGACCTGCGCGTGGACCATCATCACCAGCAGCAGCAGCAGCAGCAGCAGGTGTCCTCGCTCTCCCCGCCCCGTCAGCATTCGCCCGGCCCGGGGTTGCTGGGGGGCGCGTGCCAGGCCGGCGGGGGCGTGCGCGAGCAGCAGCTGCAGCAGGAGCTGCTGACCCTGAAGCAGAAGCAGCAGATCCAGCGGCAGATCCTCATCGCCGAGTTCCAGCGGCAGCACGAGCAGCTGTCCCGCCAGCACGAGGTCCAGCTCCAGGAGCATATTAAGGTATGTCAGTGCAATCCTTTCATTTTACACTACTTTCTCCTTCCATCCGCCTCCGCAAAGGTTCAGTGTTGAGCTCATTTGACCTTCATTTGGATGGAAGATCGCAGCACCATTTATTAAAGCTGTAGATTAACAGCAGCCAACAGCAAATACAATTAAAGTAAAGAGTAAGCAGCAGGAGCAGCAGGAGCAGCAGGAGCAGCAGGAGCAGCAGGCACGCGGCCCAAACCTATTTAAAACCTGACTAAACAAAGCAGAGGCAGCTCTTGATTTAGCCTTCTTCTTCATTAACAGACTACACTCACCGACGGAGAGCACCTCCGTCAGCTTAAAATCACTTTGCTCTGAGCGAGGCGGTGCAGAACGGGGGGCGGGGGGCTTTGGCTTCTTTTGCTTCACCTTCAGAGACGGATAACAGAAGTACAAGGACGCGTTCAGATCCAGGAACCTTGTGCAAGACAAACTTACGTAGCGTTACTTTAAATGCAAGCAACCCAATAATACGTAGGAGCTCGATTTACTATGAAAAACAGGTGTTTGGCTCCTTCAATGGACCGTGTTAGCGTTTCAGAACATAATGCCACTTGAAGCCGGGATCATCGCTTTCAAAGTGACCTGGAAATACAACGTGAATCTAGATCAGCACGCCCACTCGGGGAGGCTCGAATTCATCGGGGGCCCCTGAGAGCTCCTGTGGGGCATAAATGTCATATAAAGATATTCCAGTATTTGTTCTTTTGTAGATTATTACTGCTCGTGCTATGAATTGCAACACACGCCGATTCAGCTGAACTACTTCTTTTTTCAGGACTTAGAATAAAATGTCTAAAAATGGATCGTGGGGGCAGGAGATTAGATCGCAGTGTGCAGGATTACATTAGTTTGAGTGTAATGGTTTTAATTCCTCCTGTGCAACTTCATACCGGACGTCTCTCTTTCATTCCTTTATTGTCTTCCTTCTACCATCTTGTCTTTCCTCCTCTTTTCCTTCCTTACTGTCTCCCTGTATTTCTTGTTTCCTCTCCTTTTTACTTACTTCCTGTCTTCTTTCATCTCCATCCTATATCGCCCTTCATTACTTCCTGTCTTTTGCCTTGCCTCATTTTTTCTAACTGCCCTTGTTTGCTTTCTTTCCTCTATTTCCTCCTTCCTGTCCTTTATTATTTCCATTCCTTTGCTCCTGTTTTCAATTTCCGCCTCTCTTCCTTCCTGACTGTCCTTTCCCCCTCTTTTGCTTTTCTACATTTATATCTTCCGTCATTACTTCCTGAACTTCTTTCTTGCCTCATTTCTTTTTACTCCCCTTCTTGTTTTCTTTCTTTCCTCTCCTCCTTCCTTACGGCTTTCTCCTCTCTTCGTCTGCCTTCTTTCCTGTCTCCCTTCTGTCTTATCTTCTGTCTCCTGTCACCCTTCTTATCTTTCTTACTGTCATATTCTCTTCCTTCCTTTAATTGTGTCTCCCTTGCTTTCTTGTTTCTTTCCTCCCTGTCCTTCCTGTCGTCTTCTTGTCCTCCTTTCCACTCCCTCTTGGATTTCTCTTTCATTGCTCTCTTTGTCTTTTCCTCTCCTTTCCTAAATGTTTTTCTCTCTTGTTGCGTCCCATCTGCTGGGTCGTCTTGTGACCCCCATGTGAGGGATGAGTGATGGAGTCTGAAGGGCCGTCTGGCTGTGGTGGGGCTGCAGGACCACTCAGGTGGAGGCCAGTGACGCACAGCCTGAGCAGGGAGGCCCGGCCTCAATCAGCCCCATTCACTGCCCCTGTGGACACACACACACACACACACACACACACACACACACACACGCACACGCACAGGGATTAAAACAAACACATCCTCTCAAATGTCAGCAAACTCACACGATGCCCGGTTCAGAGCCACACACACTTGCAAATACAGACACACACACACACACACACACACACACACTAAACGTCTGCAAACACACATTTCTTGCATGTTGACAACAGGGAACCCTCAGAAAGTGAGAGCTATCATGAAGCTCTTTGGAGTATTAGTCATCTGTGTGTACATCTCTGGGCCACTGAGCCACAGGGGTTTTGGGTTTGTGTGTGTGTGTGTGCGTGTGTGTGTGTGCATGTGGGCGAGGAAGTTACTTTGAGCCTCCCCACTCACTCAATCCTCAACGTTGATTGAAAGACAAAAAAATAATAAAAAATGGAGGCCCCGCGCTGGATGCCGGCCAGAGAGCCGATGTGCTTTTCTCACGAGCCCCTCCTCACCTTCCTCTCACCTTCAGCCACTGATTTATTCACAGGCTCGTCTCCAACATTTGATTTTGGCCTCACCGTAAACACAGGAGCGTCTGTTGACTGCGTTTAAAAAAAGAAGTTGATTACATGCAGTTACAGCGAACTGATCAAATATTGCCGTTGGGTGTGTGATGATAAGGGGAAGAGGAGGGCAGAGCGACGGGTCCCTGGCGCGTCAGAAAGAGGTCATTATGGAGCTGGCTGAGTGCAAGCACAGACAGCTTGCCTATTTATTGTATATTACAGTGGCATTAAAGAGTAATTGGGGCACTTGATTCGGTGCCTTAAGTCGAGGAAATGCATTAAGATGGTGAAAGCAGCTTTCAGTTTGCATCAGCGGCATTTAATTGATGCTCCTATGCACAGTGACTCATTCAAGGACACTTTGGTGACACGAAGAGGGGTCTCTGAGCACATTTTGGCTTTTATGCAGATATTATTGGTGACCTTTTTGGTTACAGGATGAACCGTTGAGTCACATCCAGGTTTTTTATTTTTTACTTCATAGAAAAAGCCTGAGGTTTTTTATACATTTAAAGTGATGAACAGATTCTCCTCTCTTTCTCTACCGGAGTTATGAGGAAGTGAGCAGATTGGATTATGTGCCTTGCTAAAGCCTCAGCCCCAGTTAAATTGTTTATGTTTATTTAAAGGCTCACGCTTGGGGCATGGGGTTTTTATAGAATTGCAAAGGTTTTTATTTTATTGCTTCAAACAGCTGTCCGACTTAATTATTTCAGATGGTAACTTACCAGGAGTGGAATGTAAATTGATGTTTAAAGAGGAGAAAGTAATGAATTAATTACATGTAGATTAGAAAACTCAAAGGTTCTTATCTCGCAGCCGAGACGGAGAAGCGTCTCCTGTTGTGCCGAGTTTGCATAAAGTTTGAATGCATATGGCTGGATGTTGAAGACGTTGTTCTGGTGCTTCTCCCTGCAGCAGCAGCAAGAGCTTCTGGCGCTGAAGCACCAGCAGGAGCTGCTGGAGCATCAGAGGAAGATGGAGAACCACCGTCTGGAGCAGGAGCTGGAGAAACAGCAGAGGGAGCAGAAACTGCTGCTGCTGAAGAACAAGGAGAGAGGACAGGAGAGTAAGTAGCACATGCAGGAGATGGCCACCGGGCATCTTGTGGAAACCTCCCGATTTGGTGGCATCTGAATGTGCGGTTGAGATCCACAGTGTGTGTGTTTCCATTTTACTTGGAGATCCTGCGTGTTTACTGTGGTTAAACGAGCCGCATTAGCCGGTGGCCTTGGCGGGGGCTAGGCCAGGTTGTTACCGCTGCCTGCTGGATGTCTCTCAACAGTTCATTGAAAAGCGAGTGGACAGGAGTCCTTGAGAGCAGTTTACACACTATATGGAGAGTGGTTACAGATCGAGGCTGCATTCGTGGGAGTCGAGTGGGAGAGAGTCGGTGTGTTTGTGGCAGAAATGTTGCTCCTCGAAGGCTATATATAAAGTCCTCATGAGGTGGGGCACGGCTGACCTTTATTCTCTTTGTCAGTAAATCTGCTCAAGGCTTTGTCAATGATTGGTTAATTGTTTGGTTCGGAAAAAAGTCGAAAACATAGTGGAAAATGTTTTTTATTAAGCCCTTTATTAGGTTTTGTGCAGCCAACAGTTCAGAACCCAAAAAATACATCTCAATAATATTAAAAACAGAGAAAAAGTACAGATTTCTCACATCATCAGCTGACATTGGGCTGTATTGTCTATGCACAAAAGTAATAGGACGTAAAAACGAGTATTTAGTGCGTTCCAACTGCTTAGTATGTGGATTTTGACTTTGCATGCATGTATATACTAGATTAGATAGAATTACTTTGTATGAGGCGTGAACTCAATGGACATACTTCAAACTGTCCAACAGGCGGTTTGAATGCTGCACAGACTCATGAGTTTACGTGACTTTAGTAATTTAGTAGGCAGTATGCATGGCGTACCGATCGAGTAGTACGCAGTACGTTGGCATGCAATCTCCAGTACACTCATGCTGTGCTCACACATTTTGGAAGAAAAGTTTCCTTTTGGCTTTTGATTGATGTCAAACTTGAAAGGGAATCAAATTGTAACTTGTTAAATATACTTTGAGTGACATTTAAATCGTGCCAACTGCCAATAACGACTCTCTTCTTCAGAGACCAGCACACACCTTCTCTGCAAGGACTTAAAATATAAAGATCTCATCTCATCTTCTTCATCTTCACTCCGTAGGTGCCGTGGCGAGCACGGAGGTGAAGATGCGGCTCCAGGAGTTCGTCCTGAACAAGAAGAAGGCCCTGGCCCAGCGGAGCCTCAACCAAGGCCTCCACAATGACGCGCCCTACTGGTACCGGTGAGGGACATTTAATGCTTCGCATTTCTTCTCCCCTCCTTTGTAACGATCGCAGTAGAAGCGGATCAAAATGAGTTTGGATGGTGTTTCTCACTCTAGCTGCAGCTGAATTATGTATTGGATTGTGTCTTAATCTGTCAGCGAGCCTCTCCTCTTCCTCACCTGCCACACTGTATGAGCCTGACGGAGAGAAGGACCGAGCAGGGTTATAAAACAATGATGGGAAACACATGCACGCTCACACACACACACACACACACACAGACATAAGAGCAGGATATTGAAACCTGATGATAGGGGCTCTTACACTGAAGGCTCGGCCTTTAATGTTTATTGTAGCATCTCTGGAGCCCTTTGCAGGTGTGTACACTTGCTGTTTCCTCTTTTGTTTGCTCTGGTAGTCGCGTTCATTGTCTGAGAAACATGGAAGCATGGAAACATGGTTACGCAAACCACTTCATATTGGTCGTTTTGCAGGTTTTGAATGGAAGTTACCTGAATTAAATATCTCTTTTAGTGTTTTATATTATTGGTCTTGCTGGTTTTTAATAGAAATGCAGCAATGGAATACAAAAATATCATAGCTTTTAAAAGCTGAGTATGCGTTTTGTATAAAAATGAAAGGAAATCATTTATTTAATTCTTTTATTATACAAATTGAACATTGAACTTAACACAAAAGGCAACAATAAAAAAAAGAAGAGTGGTAGTTACATTTGAAGTGTAGGTGATAAAAACATGATTTATTGTGCAGTACACGACACAGTGCTATTAATGCACTTTGTTACTTCCCAGTGCTGCTGCTTGGTCACCTGACACAACACTAAAATATCAAATAACACCGTAGTGGAGCGCTTGGCGTCATTTCCAAACCCTTTTCTCCACGATTATGTATTCCGTTTGGCACAATGCAATCACTAAAACCACACAATGCAAATACATAACCAACAATGTTACATAATCTGGACGTGTGACCCAACGAAAACACCCACAAGCGTCGACTCTCGGCAGCTCAAAGTGAGACCAACTCTCCCGTTCTATATCCGCCTGTGTCTCCTTTTCCGATGCCGTTCTCTCTCCGCTCATTGGACTCATCGGCCCCCTCGCTTTTGGAAGAAATGTGTGTAAATGTGTGTCAGGAACATGCATTTGGTCCGAGGCCAACTCGGCTTAACTTTGCCTACAAACGCCACTTTATTCAGTCGGCAGTGAGGGAACAGATGGCAGCGCATGTCTGCAGCCGTGCCAAGGGATTTGCACGAGGCGTTAATCATACAGATCTTTGACAGCCATGAAGTCAGTCACATGTCCACTGAGTTATGAGTGATTCACAAGGTTCTGGGATCTTGGTGACACCTTTAACTCTGTGCTTTTTTTTTTTGTTCTATAGCAAAACCCAGCACAGCTCTCTGGACCAGAGCTCGCCACCACAGACTGGCGTGTCCACCTACAACCACCCTGTGCTGGGTGTCTACAACCCCCGGGACGACTTCCCACTGCGAAAGACTGGTACATAACACACACACACACATTTAGCTTTGGCGGTGCAGAGCTGTCTGTTTGCTCCTATGCAGGATTACACACACACACACACACACACACTCGTATCTGTAACGTCCAGTAGCTGCTATGCAGACTCACGTCTGGCATAATTTAGATGGCATCAGAGCTCTGCACCATTAATCACATGCACATTAGGCTGTCAGGGTCTCCCAGCATACCCCACATGAGACGGTTAGCGAGAGCAGAAGCGTAGGTGGTTCAAGAGTTCAATGGAGGGAGAGAGGTTTTGAACATTTAAGCACGTTTTATTTGTTTTTAATTGTTCCTTTTCCTCCGGCGTTGTTTAAAATCAGCTGTTGTTCAGCAAGAAAGAGCATTATGTATCTATATATAACACATGTTCAGATTTGAGGCACTCAGCATCACTCTGATGCTTGCTGTTGTACTATTTTGTGTTGCCGGACCTTTCTGCTGCCTTTGAATTATTAGATGATTGCATATTAAAACTAACCGTCTCTCAGAGATCCTATTTGAGGGCTGTGTCAGTTGGGAACATCTCCTCGAGCAGTGCAACAATTACTTTTGGGGTTCCCCAGGGCTCGATTCTCGCACCTTTATTGTTTTCCATTTGCATGCTACTTCTGCTCTGGGTCAAGCAATTCACAACTGCAATATTTATTTTCACTGTTATGCTGATGATATGCTCACAGTAAACCCCTCAGACCTGTCCTCCAATAATGTTTTAATATTAAATGTTGGTAAAACCTTTGGGTGGAAAAGAAATATAGAACATGAAAAAAATTGTATCTGCCTCCATTGGGTTCATGCTATAAAAATAAATTATTTTGGCACACACAAACTTTTATTTATGTCTCTGTGTCCGAACATTTAACTCAGTGTTGTACTTTCTAAGAACGGACCTCTTCCATCTTGTTAAAAACGCATTTCAACCAATTTATATTCCAACTGGAGGCCGTAAATCCTTGATTGGAATTTCTCAAAACATGCCATTCGTTAACTCAAGTGTAAGAAGAAATCCATTTCTTTCATTTCAAATTTTATTCATGCTTTTTTTTATGCCCATCCACGTAACTTTTAATTATTTCCTGTTTTTTTCCCCAAGAAATTAATTCACCACCCTCATCTCCAAAAAACACAGCGAGCGTAGTGATTACAACAGCCGATGTTTTTATTGGCCTCTAAGTGATACTTTGTTGTTTACTGCAGTAACAGCACCGCTGCACAGAGCTCCATGTTTTCGTTTAACTGGGTGACACCGCTTGTCAAAAGTCGTTAGAGCGGCCGAGTGCACCGCCGGAGTAAAGTTTCCTCGCGGCCTACAATCTTAACGTCTTCGGGCTTTTGTGCTCAAAGTCAAGAAGCCTTTTGCAGAGTAAAACCAGCTGTTTGCAGTGTGCTTTTTTTGGATCAGGTGCGAGTGTGTGTTCAGCGCTGTGTGTGTGTGTGTGTGTGTGTGTGTGTGTGTGTGTGAGTGGTGTGTGCGGTGGTGTATCCGTGATGCAGCGGTCGTCTTACAGTGCAATTATTCACTTAGCGCGCCGGCAGGCGGCTGCAGCCAGCCCTGTTGACTCTGAGCCTTCGGGCCGCTGGCTACGACAGCAGATAGACCACAGTTGACGCTGGCCCACACAGCCGCATTCCACCCGCGGAGAGGAGACGACGAAGACGAAGAGAGGGAGGGAGGAAGAGAGGAGGGGGGTACGAAGGGCGAGACGGGGGGGAACCGTGGTGATCAGAAAGATCGATCAGAGGAAGACGAGAGTGGCTTCGCTGACCGTTTGAGGTGGAGGATGGAGCGAGTGTTGGTTTCTTACAGCTGAATCCTGCGAGTGGCACAGCAACACCACACTCACCAAAAAACTTGCTTCATGTAGAGAAAGAGGGAGGAAAAAAAGCGTTCGGAAAATGGCGGGAAGTGAAAGCATCGTCCCTGGAGTGTCAGTGCGTCTCCTTGATTTCTATAAGGCTGAGGATTGTGTTCGGGAGGAGAGAACCTGTGCCACCCTGATATTTGCCCACAGCGATGACGTGCTTTGCGGGGTTTACTTATGGTAATGCCAGCTCGGGAGAGGTTAGAGGCTCTTTTATATCACCGCCCGGCCATAAAGCAGAGGACTGGCACCCAGGGAGGCAACAGCGCTCTTTTGTGCGTCTCCTCTTTCATTTTTTTTAGACATTCAGCGTCGACGATACTCTTATCCGCGACACAATGAGAGCAGCACGACAACAGATTCATGTCAAAATTGCATTATGAGAGTAATTGGATGCGGCTCTGATACGGTGTTAACAGTAATGCTTTATAGCGAGGTAATTACAGAGTATAAATACATTGAATGGTTACGCAGAAGAAGAAAGGGAGGGTTTGATTTCACATAAATCCTAAAACTGGACCGCCAGTGGGATCGTCTTAATGTGTGGTGGGAGAAGAGTTGCGTGACAAGAGACGCTGAGCCTCAGCCAAACGGGCGCCTTTGAAATCAATAACTCCTCTTATGCGGCGAACACTCGGGGCATCGCATGTCTGGAGCATGTTCTCACAGACACATGGATGCCTCCGAAAGATGCCGACAGGGTGGGAAAGTTTGAGGCCCTCAGGCTCGCTGTGCCCCCAGAGCAAAGCATACTGTCCTTGTCTTTCCACTGATGAGCACATATGTGTGTGTATTATTCTTTTTTGCCGCCTAACTGGGGCATCCAGCCCTTCACATGGACACAATAGCACACAGGCAGGCTGGTACCAAACATGGCACACAGCTCACCCGTGAATGCGAAGCAACATGCGGCTGCCTGAATGCGGGATGTCACTCACCAACGCGACCTTTCACCTCTGCTATGAGGCCCATTTGTAACACGGCGACAATGCCGTCTGTGCATTGATATCATATGGGATTGTACATACAGCCTGTAACAAAGCCTTTCATGGAGGAAATCAAATGAAAGAACCATGTTGAGGTTCATGTGCTTGGTATAATTTCCCATTATATTCATGCAGTCATTACATTTCATTTAGCTGACGCTTTTATCCAAAGCGACTTACATGCTATACAGTAGACCGAAGACACAGCAACGGTGAGTAATTAGGGTTAAGTGTCTTGCTCAAGGACACAACGACATGGACTGGCTGAGGCGGGGTTTGAACCACCGACCCTTTGATTGAAAGACTGACTTGCTAACCACTGAGCCACAGTCGCCCATGTAGTAGCCTCGGAATGAGTTAATTAATCCACACTTCAATGTGACGGACACTTTTCCTCCCTGAGCACCACTATATATCTTAACAAATGCCTTATGTCTAATGGCTTTAGTGTTGTTGTGGTATTCAGTCTTGATCAAATCTATAACTAAGTTTTTCTCTTTAAATCATTAAAACAAAATCCCCTTTTGAATGTTTTTTCACGGTGAATTATTAAAAATGCTTCTATCAAACTTGAAGCTTTTTTCATTTTGGATTTTTACGAGATCAGTGAAGTTATGAAAAAGGGTTTGGATGGTTTGGACAATCTAAATGACATCTTTCTGGTTTTTAACTGGTTACACAGATGGCAGAAATGTCCATTACACCATGATGACCTAGATGTGTGTGGCCCTTGTGCACAATACTTTCGTTTGCATTATATTTCCTCGGATCTGCAGATGAAATTCAGAGAGAAATGCTCATTTGTAGTAAAATTGTGTTAAATTGGCTCCACAAACTTTACTCGGTTGCACTCCATCTGGACCGAGCTCTCCCGCCCACGCCGTGCTCCCGTACCTTCACACTTTGTCGCTCACACTTATTTCCACACGTTTATTTTTACCTGACACTGTAAACGGGAACAAGAGTTTGATGACTTGTTTCCTAAAATGACATTTCTTTTCCTTCGAGGGACTTTTTCTTGCTGCGGATGAAGAAGCGTTTCGGCGCGTTATGTCACAAACATGGCTGGCGGTGCACCACGGTTGGATTTAGCTCTCTTTTGATGATTAAAAATTGGATAATGAATAGTGAAATTATCCGAGGCTGCTGATTGGCAGGCTAGAGTAAACAGAGCATTAGCCTCCATGGCTGGAGCCAAGGTGACATGCCGTTCCCTTCTCCCTGTCTCCATTCACAACTCTGTGACAGCGCTCACAAAAGACCAAAAGGCCTCGAGGCAATCAGACATGGCTCCCAAATTGCAGCTAATTGCTTTTTAGCCGCAGTGTCGTTGGGAAAATGGCTCAGAATTTGGCATGTTCAGAAAGCATTTAAATGGCATGGGGGGGGGGATCGTGTCGCAGTTTGTCTTGCAAACAGGTTTCGCAACAGAGCGGCTCTGTGGAAGGCGCTCCAGCAGACCAGTGCTCCCAGTTCAAGCTGTGAGACTGCAGCTCAGGTGACTCTCCCACCCGTCTGACGGTGGGAGCAGAAGTCGAAGGCGGTGTGTAATCTAATGGTTTGAATCGACTTCGACAGAGAGTCTCACAAACACAGCAGCAGCACTTGACTTTCGTCAGGCTGCAACAAGAACCAGCGACACGCCTCGTTATGAGTACAGCAGATAATCAGACACAGGTGTGGCTGCCGAGGAGACTACGTCTAGCCTTTGTTGGAGACAACACAGAAATCCCAGAATTTAAAGGGGGGGAGATACGATGTTGAATGTTGTGATGAGGTGGGGAATGGCAGGTATCAAAGACGGGGTTAATGGGTAACGAGGAAAAGTGCAAAATCGGTTTAACAAAGAGGTCGGTGTGTGCTCGTGAAATGTGTTTTCCTTTGACTATGAATGAACGAGTCACAACGTCTGGTTCCTCTCTCTCCATCCTCCCCTCAGCCTCGGAGCCCAACCTGAAGCTGCGCTCGCGGCTGAAGCAGAAGGTGAGCGAGCGGCGGAGCAGTCCACTGCTGCGACGCCGGGACAGCCCCATCACCACCGCCAAGAAGCGCTCCCTCGACATGGCAGGTGAGCGACACTCTGCAAAAAAAAAAACAAGAAAAACTTGTCTTTTCAGGCTCCTGCATTTTCTTGAGCCTGTGTGTGATTTGTGTGTGTGTGTGTGTGTGTGTTTCAGACTCTGCGTGTAGCAGCGCCCCCGGCTCGGGCCCAAGCTCCCCGAATAACAGCTCCAACAACATCCCCAATGAGAACGGCATCACCGTGTCAGTCTCCAACAACACAGAGGTACCACACACACACACACACACACACACAGCTGTCAGTGTCACTTTAGTGTATCCTAGGTTGATTCCCATAAATTGCATCTTAATCCAAACATTCACAACATATAAATGTTATGCATCGTGCCACAAAACCTGAGCTGCAGACGGCTTCAGTTCACATTCTGCATTTTTTTTCCCTGTCCGAGTGGCTTTGCTCTTTTGTGTGGGTGCTGGGCTACAGGTGCTTGTTATTAGCTTTTAAACTCTGCAGCCTGTAGCGTGTGCGAAGGCTCTTGAGTGAGAGATGTTCAGGTGATGGGTCTGCAGAGGAGGAAGACAGCCGAGGAGTCGGCAAGATGCTATTTGAGGCAGCCATTAAGGGCACTCAGGCAGTGTGGAGGAGGCCGGTGGCCGTGACGGTTTCATACCGGCTGCGGACATCCACTGCTGCAGTGTTTGGGCCCCCAGTGCTGTTCTTTTTCCTTTTGATTCGAACACAGATAAATCATTTGAATGTGCTTCCCAGGCGTCTCTGGCCCAGAGGCTGTGCAGCGGTGCCGAGCGGGGCTCCGTTAACCAGCTGTCCCTCTACACTTCGCCATCCTTGCCCAACATCACCCTGGGGCTGCCCGCCACTGCCACGGCCACTGCTGCTTCCAACGTAAGGGGGGAACTGCCGCAGACTGTTTATCGGTGAATTTGTCGGCGTGCTGTCTGTGACCGGTTACGCTCTGCCCTCCTCTCAAGGTGACCTCGCAGCAGCAGGATGGAAGTCTGCAGCCGGCCCTCTCCCTCAGCCCTCCTTTCCTCTCCGGCGGCCACTTGACCCCCTACCTGGCCGAGGCCGGATCGGGCGGGCACGGCGCCCACAGTCCACTGCTTCAACACATGGTGCTCATGGAGCAGAGCCCGGCACAGAGCCCCCTGGTGACAGGTATGAGTAGTAGTGGATGCTGAATGAAGCCGGTGAATGATGAGGCATAAAAGTTGTGGTGGTAGTTTTGGTCAAATTGATTGAAAGACCTCAAATCCGCAACTATAACTCAGATTAAAAAAGTATTCCTCTTTTTTTAACGCACTGTTTGGCCGCTCACAGCCGGACCATTCACAAGCTCAGACTAATGAGCTCCTTTTCATATGTCGGCTATGAGAGTGTGACATGGTGGCATTGTGTGCCCTTTCCCATCCGCTCATTCATTGACTACCACTTTGCTGCTATTTTCAGCGGGGCGGTGAATGGGCAATGACGCACACACAGACACATGCGTGCGTATGCGCGCTGGGAAACGTACGGCCGAGGGACGCACGTGCACGCCCGCGCCCACGCACGGCAGCCGAGGGAGAATTTGAACAGATGCAGTCATTTATTTCTCGGGCTCAGGCGAGGGAAAGTCATGTTTTTAGCCACGAAAAAAAGCCCCTTTCTGATATGAAAGCTCCCACCTCCTTCTGAAGCCCACGGAAGAAATTATTCAGAAAAAGCTCTTTCAGACGCAAGTTGAAAACACTGGTTATTAAGTCGTCTTTTTTGATATTCCCTCAGATAATTTCCTGGGCTCGGGCGAGTCTGTGTTTTTCTTACTTTCCTCACCCGCTGTTAATTAACTGATCTGTTCACTTTCCCCTGCGAGTGTCATCACAATAGAGGAATCGTGGCTGCACAGATGGCAGTTTTTTTATTTGGTTCACTGATACATCTGCTGCCTCGTCTTAGGTCCAACACCAGTAAGAGCGGAGTTAGGGATCCATGTGTCGATGTGAACACGTCATATATTTATCTTTTCCTTTAAGAATTCAGCCGGAAGTCCCATTAATGCAGCTGAGCACAAAAGGTCGGGGTCTGCTGACCACTCGCTGTGGACTGACAAGGCTCGAAAAAGACGGCAAAATAGCTCATGTCGCGTGTCTTCAAAGGAGTTGCCAAATTAGGCCTTGCAGACAGAGGCCCATGCATCATTATGACACCCAGTCTAAATACTTCATAATGTTCTGGGTTGTTGGAGTGGCGGCAGGTCATCATCAAAACACTCGCTGTGCTTTTCCCCAACAGCTGTGCGACCGAAAGATCTACCTCACCGAAACTAAAATGCAAATTAAAGGAACACTTCAGCCACAAAATACATTTTTACTGTTAATTGTTCACCGCGTGTTACCTTGAAATGTTTTTCTCTCTCAAATAGTTTGATTTTACCGAAAATGCATGTGGATAAATGAGACTTAGATTTTCAAGTATTTACTTTTTTGGCCATTTTCTCCATTACAAAAGGTAATTTTAGGGATGAAGTACTCCTTCACAATGGGGTTGAGTTATCCAGCTCACTGATATGATGTGGGACGCCTCAGACTGACCCTGACTTCTTCGTAGAAGAGCACAAAGTTTGTTTGTTCCAGGTTCACAGTTGAAAGCGGCCCTTGTTGTGTCCTTCAAGACTCAACCTTCAAAGTATTCAATGTATAAGGCACTGAAAATGTTAGAGAAAGACGGATGCCTCGTGTTGAAATGCGGCCATCCCTAAATAGCACAGACCAAGTGCAGAAAATGAAAGCCTTTGTGACCTAATGGGACATCCAGCATGAAGCCAGTGTTCGATTAAAACAATGCCCCCTCTGTTCTTGAGAGGCGAGCGGTCTCCCGGTACGAGTCGCCGCCTCCCCTTGTAACCAAAGTCTTCCTCGTCTCGTGTCCCAGGTGTGAGCGGCCTGTCCATGTCGCCGGCGGCGTCCATGGCCAAGCTGCAGCGGCAGCACCGGCCCCTGGGGCGGACCCAGTCGGCCCCGCTGCCCCAGGGCAGCGCCGCGCAGGCTCACGCCCAGGCCCTGGCCCTGCAGCAGCTGGTGGTCCAGCAGCAGCACCAGCAGTTCCTGGAGAAGCACAAGCAGCAGTTTCAGCAGCAGCAGCTCCACCTCAACAAGGTGAGGGGTGGACATCTCCTACTAAAATAGCAAATCCTCAACGAGTATTTCTCTGCGGTAATGGAGGCAGGTGACGAAAGGCGCCACATATCTGACATCACATTCAAATGAGCTGATAACTAATGGGGGCGATAAGCCACCGCGGGCCTCGCAGCAGCTGTAGTGGAGTCGTTATCGGCCAATAGGATTTTATTCTGTCGCTCGCTTCCCCTGTGGAGTATTTAATGCAGGTTTCGGGTTGACGCGCAAAAGCTGCTCGCCAACGTCCGCGTCCACGTCTGTGCGGCCGCCGGTCGGTTGCCACGGACTGCGAGGTAACAGTGTGCTGCTGCCATGGCAACAGAGCGGAAGCCTTTTGCCTTTATATGGTCGGGGAGGAAGCGAGGCAGCCGCCGCCGCTCTGGGCGGCTTTACCTATTCGAGCAGAGTACTCGCTGGAGGAGAGGTGGGTGGATGAAACGAGGGATTTCCTCTCTTCCTCCTCCGCCTCCCCTTCCCTGCTCTGCTCTCACTCCCTCCGTATGTTTCAACGCTCTTCACACAAACGTCTCCAGCAGCCTCCGGCACGCCAACCACAGCTTGATGGAGTTTAGTCAGGACAAAAATTAAAATCTCCACTTCAAACGTCTTATTTTAAATTATGTAACGTTAGTAGGGGCGTCAATTTAGTCAATTAATGAGTTACTTGATAAACAGAAAATCAATGCTAATTAGTAGCATTTATAGCCACTTTCTTGCTGGACGACCAAAAAACGAACACTCATCAAAACACACAAGTTTGAAACTCATTGAAATCGTCTCTGTCTTTCGACTGTTTCAACAATCATCAACTCTGGTTTGAGAGCTTGAAAGAAAGACTAAATAAGTGACGAGTAACATTTTCACTGTTAGTAACTCTGTTTCCCCCACGTTTAAAATACCTGCGTATACTTTCTAATTTCAGTGGGAAAAGGGCTTTATTGACTTTTTGCTCTTTCCATGCAGATTATATTACAAAAACGCATATATATCTAGGACAAATCCATTAACAGCTCTCTTTGTCAAAAAATGTCAAAGAATAGTTAAAGAAATGTTGGACTGTTGGCCAGAAAGAAACACGCAATTCCAATATGTAATGCAATGGTTTAAAGATGTATCTGATTTATCGCATCATAATGTGTGTATAAACGCTCGCTGCACTGACAGATCCGATAAAAAGGAGGTTTCTGGGAAAGTGGAGCAGAGGAAGGGGGTCGAGAACAAAAAATGGAGGGGAAAAGAGAAGTTTGTTTGGATGCAGAGAAGACGAGAACAGGGGAGGGAGGGAGAGAGGGGAGGGGGAGAAAGAGAGCCGGTGAATGCTTTGACGTCAATGCTGCACCAGCTCTCTGCCAGGACACACACACACACACACACACACACACCTGTAACTCACTCACAGCAAACACGTCTCTTTCTCGCTGCTGTTTTTGTCTTCACATCATGAACACACACACACACACACACACGATGTACTCCACAGCCTTGAATGGCACTTCTGAATGGTCCGTGTCAGGGAGAGTGAATGAATAGACAACTGAATCACTACTCGGTTAACAGCAGGCCCCAGAACGAGTCGATGAAAAGCAGCGCAGCGGGGAGTGAGGAATGTCTCTTGTTCGAACAGACACGTTTTGCCCCGGAGTACAGACGGCAGAGAGGCCGCTCACATTCAATTAGGCGGTCGGGTTTGAAATGAGCAAGCCACCAATCTGACTGAGTAATCCAAATTAAGCTTGTTAAAAGAAGAATACTCCAGAGAAAGGAGTGATTTGCCAGGAATTTGATTCAGAGGAGAGAGCGCCCGTTTGTCTGAATGCAGCCTCACACGCCGGAGAGGGGATTTGTCACATCCTGCTGTTTCGATTGTGAAATTAATTTCACATCGGAGCGTCATCCTCCCTTTTCATGCCGTTCCCCGCTGCCCCGCTTCCCGCAGATGATGACCAAGCCCAGCGAGTCGCCCGTGGGCCGCCAGCACCAGAGCCACCCGGAGGAGACGGAGGAGGAGCTGAGGGAGCACCAGGACGGAGGAGGTCTGCCGCCGGGGGTCACCATCAAGCAGGAGCCCCCCGACCCGCAGGAGCTGCAGGAGGAGGCGCTGCAGCAGCAGCAGCACCGGGTGCGGGAGATGCAGGCGGAGCAGGAGCTGCTCTTCAGACAGGTAGAGGATGGGGAGTTCAAAGTGAGACATCAAAGCAACGCGGGCTTGAGAGAATCAATATGAAGGTTCGGGGGAATTGATTTGCTTGGCACTGATGTATTGTAGCCGTTCCCGGGGAAGTCCTTGAGAGGTGAAAACACATAAAAAAAACAGGCATGAAACTGTATTTAGGACTCTTTGTCCTATGACGTCTCTGTGATTAACTGCTGAGGGAAAATCAAAGCTGGATCATTTGTTTTGGCTGCCATCTTTTGGCCATAAGTTGCACTTGCAATAGAGAGTACGTTGAAGCGTTTTTTTCTTCCCCCCCTGATGCATTTACATTTACGGCTTTTCTCTGAACAGCTCGCCCCGACTGGAGAATTAATCTTCTTTCTTTATGTTCCTCTGTGTGTGTGTGTGTGTGTGTGTGTGTGTGTGTAAGCAGCAGGCCCTGTTGTTGGAGCAGCAGCGGATTCATCAGCTGAGAAACTATCAGGCCTCCATGGAGGCTGCCGGCCTGTCCATCTCCTTCCCAGGGCACCGCCCCCTGTCCAGGGCCCAGTCGTCTCCGGCCTCGGCCTCCTCCTTCCCGATCAGCGTCCCGGCCCCCGAACCTCCCGTCAAACCCCGCTTCACCACAGGTCGGCATCACCTTTCATCGAGCTCGCTCAAGTTTCTCTATCAAGCCGCCAGTCGTTTTTATGTCCACAACCGTGGCCTCCCTCTGGTCCGCCCCGAGCACTCATTCGAGAGGTTATATTTCACTCGCTTCCTAACGCAGGAACTCAGGACTGAAAGGAGACATTTCCATCCAAAAACAGCAGGTGAATGTGCCAAAAGAACGGTGTAACGATTCCGGCCTCCATCTGGTCACAGTGGAGGAGCGGATCTCGCCAAAAAGCATTTCTCTCGTCGCCTTTTCTTCCTCCCAGACATCTGACTCTTTAGAACAGAGATGGAAATAACAAAGGCAAACAGTCTCGAATAAAGAATGAAGCTCCTGTGTGTGTGCCGACGTGTTTGTGTGTGTGAAGATGCCACACACTGTATGGAAGATGTTTTATGACAGTTTGGCCTCCTTTACGTTCACCTCCAAACCACATAGTACCACATAGTATGTAGAAAAGCTTCATATACTCAGAAACAATGTGAGAGCTGAGACGCTCAATTAATACCTTGAACAAATAGCTGTCAGATGTCTGTCGGAGTCAAATAGAGAATAAAGCCAGGAATTATCAATATTTAGGCAACTATAAAACCTCCTCTAAGATGGCCTGACTTTCATTAACTTGGTGGAAAGGTGGAGCACAGGCCACAGGTACACACATTATTTTAGGCCTTTCATTAACATTGCATCATAGGGCATCTGTCCTAGTTTTGCGCTCTCCTCGTGTCCCTCGAGTCACATTAACATCCACTTAACTTAACTTATCTCACTAGAGAAGCCATAAAAACAAAACAAAGGCAAACATAAAACACAGAAGTGGTAAATTCTCACCGTTGAGGAGCTGAAACTAGGGAACAGTTGTTGTTTTTAAAAAGAAAACGAGTCGATTATATAAATAGTTACCGTGTCATTCGTCCATCGCTGAATACTTACACAGTGACTGAGTGTGTGTTTCTCTCGGTGTGTGTTTCCCCAGGCCTGGTGTACGACTCTCTAATGCAGAAGCACCAGTGTATGTGTGGAAACACCAACAGCCACCCGGAGCACGCCGGCCGGATTCAGAGCATCTGGTCTCGGCTGCAGGAGACCGGACTCCGAGCGCAGTGTGAGGTTCGTTACGAGAGGAGGAGACTCCACGGTGAACATCTCACAGAGAAGTGAACTGTGTATGAGAGCTGTATCCCTCTGCGTGTGTGTGTGTGTGTGTGTGTGTGTGTGTGTGTGTGTGTAGTGTATCCGTGGGAGGAAGGCCACTCTGGAGGAGCTGCAGACGGTTCACTCTGAAGCCCACGTCCTGCTGTACGGGACCAACCCTCTCCGACAGAAACTAGATTGTAAGCTCCCACACAGACACACACACACACACACACACACACACACACACACACACACACACACACACACACACACTCATGTGCTGATATCCAGTGAATTTGTATTACCTGTTCAACAGGTTCAGTCACTCCCATGTTTGTGCGTCTACCGTGTGGAGGGGTAGGGGTAAGTAACAGTTCTACAGTTCTAATAACAATAATTATAATAATTATAACAATAATAATACAATGATTCAACATACAGAAGCCTTTGTAAAAAGAATTACTGCAATAAGTATTAAGTGTGAGCACAACACACCTGCTGCTCGTGTTTCCAGGTGGACAGCGACACCATTTGGAACGAGGTCCACTCCTCCAGCGCGGCTCGCCTGGCCGTGGGCTCGGTGGTGGAACTGGTTTTCAAAGTGGCCACCGGAGAGCTGAAGGTAACCGCCGGTTACTTTCTTTCCCACAGCGCCACGAATGTGCTTCTGTATCGTCTTAAAGGAATACTTTGTCCATTTCTATGTCAAATACTCTCAGTGAATCAAAACACTGAGAAAGGTCTTGATGAATTGAAGAAGATGGGAGCGGGGGAACTTAAACTAAACGAATATAACCCCCATTTACTTCAACTCAGAGAAATAGTTGTGTAAGTTAGTTCCAGTAAGATTTAATGTAATGTTTTGATTGTAAGTGAATAATTAGACTGCAACTCCTTTTCATTATCTAGTTTATTTGGTCTAGAAAATTTGGTCTAGAAAAATGTAAAACGCGACCCCTAACCGGCTCTCTTCGTGTTTCGAGTGTGTTTCTATACGCTCACCGCTCAGTAAACAGAGGAACAGTGAGTGGGTACTAACAGACTGCTGTCGCCCCCGTCTGTCTCTGCAGAACGGGTTCGCCGTGGTCCGCCCCCCTGGACACCACGCGGAGGAGAGCACTCCCATGTAAGGCCTCATCCGTCACCACACTGCACCTCTGCGTATACAAACACGGGCGTTGGAGCAGCACTCCCACAAGCCCTTGAGTTTATTTGCACATAAAGCTGTTCCAATACCGCTTTGTTTATCTTTCATATCCTTGTTTAACGTGTTTAAAAGGCTCTTTAAAGACAGGAAGCCTGATTTTCATCTCTTTGCTGCGGTTTCAGGGGCTTCTGCTACTTCAACTCCGTGGCCATCGCGGCCAAGCTGCTGCAGCAGAGACTCAGCGTCAGCAAGATCCTCATCGTGGACTGGGTCAGTCTGCTGTGTGTCATGTGACGCCTTCACGTGAACGAGGCCACGGCGTGTGTGTGTTCACGGTTTGTGATCAAATCCTCTGTGCTGTCTGACCTCAGGACGTTCACCACGGCAACGGCACCCAGCAAGCGTTCTACGATGACCCCAATGTCCTCTACCTGTCCATTCATCGCTATGACGACGGCAACTTCTTCCCTGGAAGCGGAGCGCCCGACGAGGTGAGAGTGCGTGTGTGAGTGTGTGTTTGTGTGTCAGTCCCGAGCAAAATGTTTCCCAGTGCATTGTGGGAAACGTTTTGCACAAGATTCCGTTTTTAAACATTAATTTAATGAAATGATTTAACTCACTAATAGACCATGAGACTCAGTTGCATCATCTAATTGTAACATTTGGTTAGGAGGAGAAATCTACAGACACAAACAGACAAAGTGGATAAATAAACACAAGTCTGAATACTCAGAAATATTCCAAATAAAGTAAATAAAATATTTTTAATTTAATTAAATTTTTATTTTTGAAATATTAAATCAAATCAAATCAATTTAAATAATTAAAACGTCTAATTAAATACATTTTTAAAATATGGAGTGGTATTGAAAAACGTGGGCAAACAGAGTCTTTTATCTTTGTACTGTACGTATGACTGAGTCACACCCGTTCGTCTCTCTGCAGGTGGGCAGCGGGCCGGGAGTCGGGTTCAACGTCAACGTGGCCTTCACCGGAGGCCTGGATCCCCCCATGGGAGATGTGGAGTACCTGGCAGCCTTCAGGTACCTCATTACACCACCAGCCAGTCACACACAGACCAGCATCACACACATCATGTGTGTGGAAAACCAGCCAAATACATTTATTCAGCAACGGAAGCAACTGCCATCACATGTCTCACCTTCAAAACTCAGAGATATTCAATATATCAGCTCAAACAGAAGCAGATAAAGTGGGATAGTACATTATGGATTCACAGATTATGAAAAATACTTGTTGGTTCATGAATCAAGGGCTTAACTCTCCGCCCTCCCACTCTCAGGTCCGTGGTGATGCCCATCGCCAACGAGTTTGCCCCGGACATAGTGCTGGTCTCCTCTGGCTTCGACGCTGTGGAGGGGCACCCTTCCCCGCTGGGCGGCTACACTCTGACGTCTAAATGTGAGTTAGATTATCTGGAGAATGTGTCTTATCTGGCGCTGCAGCCGTTGACCTCACGTAGCACAAAGCTGTGGACTTGGAGAGGTTGAGAGTTGTGTTTCTGGAGCTGACAATCGAAAATTAAATCCAATTTGCATGACCTTCCCTCAGGTTTCGGCTATCTGACCAGACAGCTGATGACCCTGGCTGGAAGCCGGGTGGTCTTGGCTCTGGAGGGGGGTCACGACCTCACCGCCATCTGCGACGCCTCTGAGGCCTGCGTGGCCGCCCTGCTCGGCCAGGAGGTAAGAGGTCACTTTGACAACACGCGGCCTCCGCATCCCAATGAATGTCCCTCATGTTATATCAAAGGGAGGCTCGACTTTAAAAACGAGTTTCAGTGTTTTGTGCTGATATGTTTAAAGGCTAGATTCATGAGGCATTTATTAAAAACCTGGAGTAGGAGGAATTGATTATTATTTCCAGATCAACCCCTTGTGGAGATTGTTTACAACGCAGCCTGTTCCACACTCGTGTTTTTCCTTTTCTGCAAACAGCTGGACCCGCTGCCGAAGGCCGTCCTGGAGCAGAGGCCCAACCCCAACGCTGTTCGCTCTCTGGAGAAAGTTCTGGAGACTCACAGTGAGTGCAGCACTGACGCACACACTGAGACACCTGTAACAGCATTATCTCTGTTTCTAACCACGCACTTTGGTGGCCAATCAGGTAAGTACTGGCAATCGGTGCATCGCTGCTCGCCGCTGGTGGGACTTTCTCTGCTGGAGGCCAAGCGAGGAGACTCGGAGGAGGCCGAAGCCGTCAGCGCCATGGCCTCTCTGTCTGTGGCCAACACCAACGCCATGGATCAAAGGTGAACCCACGGCCTCCTGGGAGAGCGATCAGAGTACATTGTACAACTGTACACGGGATATTCTATATTGAGGAAGCAAGACTACGGAATTGCCACATTGCAACAAATTATCCAACTTAAGCCCTGTTAGCACGGGACCAGTATTACTAGAAGACCTCATGTGATTAAGAGCATACACTTCATGTCTACTAGAATTTACTGACATTATCCCCCGAATATGATCTCATGGCTCTGTGTATCTAAAAAATATATAATATGTATTATGATAATACACAGGATTTATTATGTTATATTTTGACCTCTTGCTCTGAACCTGAACTTTAACCCAAAAAGCTGTCAAAACATTTACCAACACACAGCACGGAAAGAGGAAAGTGCGGAGAAAACATAAAACTTTGCAAACAAACAAAAAACACGACCCCAAATCAAAGAAAAAGTGTCACATGACCATGTCTGGAATTTTGACAAATTCATGTTCCAGACATGGCAGATTTGCACGGCAATAAAGATCACAGATGAAAGACGCAGTGATCATAAATTACTAGAAGTCCCCAGGTAATACCAGTCCTAACACTGATGCACCTTCAGGAATGTGTCTCAGTGTTTTGGAATCATTAGTAGACAAGGTGATAAAATATAAAGATAAATCAAATATTGTTTTAGTTTAACAGGGACTAATGTAATGAATAAACATTGCTGTAAATGCTCCAGAGTTTGCCAAGGGGCAATTTTTCAATGAAGTCCCTGGGCAGATGTTACAGACGCATCTAGAGTTTAGTCTAAATTAAGTCAATTAAAACAAAGCCGATGTTATTAGTAGTTTGTACCTAGACCAAGACAGAATCCTCTCAAAAATCCAAAATAATGTCATAACTAAAAAGGTTTGAAAGATCAAAAGCAGTGGAATATTTCTGAGTTGCTGAACCAGCTCTACAGTGGCAGGATGTATTTGTATCTAAAGCATAGCTGTGCTGCATGATGTCAGTTAGGAGGACAAGCAGAGGTCTCACATCCTTTCTTTGTGTCCAGCAGGCCAGAGGAGGAACCCATGGAAGAGGAGGAACCACTGTAACTGAGGGAAACACGAGGGTGTCACACTGCTACCATTGACCTCTCCGGAGAAGAGTCTCGACTGCTTCCCTTCATTTAGTCCCCCTAACCCCACTCACCACGTCAGTCACATTGATTGGCGGCCCCTCGGCCAAAAAAAACGAGGGAGAGGGGGTGGGCTCAGCCTCAGAGTAGGGAGCCAATCAGGAGACAGAGGACTGAATTGGAAAAAAAATTAAACATAACAGCGCTGCTTGGCGGCACTCGCTCAGAGACACTCATTTCTTTTCTGTTAGCCGCCGTAGCCCCACAGCGGCTAACCATGCGGCCGAGGCAGCGGGGAGAGGGCGAGCGTATTTGGAGCCGGGGGGGGGGGGGGGGGGGGGGGGTGCGAGATCCGGACTCGCCGCAAGAAAGGTGCGATGAACCGCAGAAAACATACGGTGCTTTACACGGCTGCCCTCCGGCCACAAGGACACCGGGGACGGCAGACGTTCCCAGCCGCCAATCACAGCTCGGTGGTTTCTTTTTTTTCTCCTTTCTCGACTATTTTCTTTTCCCCGCAAGACAAAGGGCACCGCGGCAGCCGAGATACTATTTTACGATACGATGCGTTCACTGTGGACTTTGGTTGGCGCCGAAGTTTGAGTCGGCCTTTGCAAAGATTTGATGACCTCGCCGGACCAGCCTGTCGTTGGGGGGGTTGACGAGTGAGAGGAGTGCCTTGGTGAGGGTCCGCTGGATTTCAGGATTGTTCAGGAAAAGATTGCCTTAAGTAAAAAAAAAAAAAGATTTCTCTCGCAGAGGAATCAGGGTGCGAGGGGAAGGGCGGGAAGGGGACGGAGAGTTCCCGGCCCTTTTCGGGGGTTGCGAGAACGACAAAAATAAAGCGAACAATCTTTCAGCATGTTTACTTGGAACGTGACGAAGACAACCTTTATGTCTCTCACAGCCTCTCTTGAAGAGTTACTTTACTTTTGGATGGATCTATTTTTCTGTAAAAAAGGACAAAAATAAAACCCGCTTTGTAAAAGGTAGTTGCCAGCTTCAGTAGGAACCGGCGCAAACATGGAGACCTTCAAAACAAGGAAATTCGATTGGAAACGGTCTAAAAAAGGTTCAGCCTCCGATGTAGCTTCCCTTTAACCGAAGGCATTGCTTTGTAAACACATAAAGCATGCGTTTGAGCGGAGAGGCCGGGCGTTTTTCTTATTTTTTTTGCAAGATTTTTTTGAATGTTATCCAAAAGAGGAAAGCCAAGCAAGAAAAGCCAAAGCATGAGTTTGCATTTACAGTAATACCTTCACTCCACTTAGCCGGCGAGTGCACAGACATTTCTCGTACCGGTCCTTTCAGAAAAGGCTCCCGGTACCCAGTTCAATGTTTACTGATTTAATCCTCACGCATCGACGTGAGCGTTTCCCGACGCGTGCCGATCGGCCTCCCATGCTTCGCCGGTGGGCGACTACCTTGGTTGCTGGCGTGAGCTCAACATCGGTCATGTATATTGAATTGAATATATTTTGAGGGGCAGTAATCGAGTATTGCCTGTTTGTACATGTATGATTTCCACATCAAGTTGTCGATTTTACAATATCAAAAAATGTGTTTGGTAAGCGTGTCCACTTTTTCTTTTTTATTGTATAAGATTATTTTTCTAACTTTTTCTTTTTTCATCCATAGATTTTGTTCTGTGTTTTTATCCGTTTTCTGGATAGTTATAGGGCTGCCATTCACAAACTTAGTACTATTGTCACTTCTTCAAAACTTTCTTTCTTTCTTTCTTGTATTTATCAAAAATAAGGAGCAACTCTTTCTTTCTTACTTTCTAAGGCTCTCGGCCTTTCTGCATTTTCATCAATTGTGTATTTATAACATGTACTGTTTATAGAAGATTTGTATATGGAAAATTTATAAATGTACTCTAACTAATGACAGCTATGATATTGTGAGCGAAAATCAGTATGGTGTACGATATTACTCCATGAACTTCAACAAGAAAAAGAAAAAAACAGCATATTTAACTCGTCATCGACTGCAGTTTTCAAGTCGCCCTCAAGGGAAGCGGGGTCATTAAGCGGCACTGCAATTGACCTTTGAACGCCTTCAGAGTAAAACATTTGATCACTTTGTTGCCTAATTGATACATTTTCCTCTCGTGCGTGGGTGATAATGCACTTACCTTTCGACTGTGACAACATCAGACATCCCAAAAAGAGGTTTCGAGGCTGTTTTATGTAGCTAGCTGAGTTTTCCTCTGCGGGAAAAGAGAAGGAGGGGACACGGGTGTGAGGAGGAGTGGAGTTTGAACGAGTACGAGGATGAAGGAGCATCAGCCGATAATTTAAGATATGTCTTTCTGAGCATGAGTTGCACTATAATGTTTAACTGTCCATAACATCAGTGTCTCCCTCTTCCCTTTTCCCGGCTTCAATTCAACTGATCTGACACCGGTACTTTCTCAGACGACATTGAAATGACCTCCATCTGTCAACTGCTTTGTTCCACCCGATTAAAGACAACTGTCATGTTTAAATTATCATTTTATAAACTTGTACAATTTTAGATTTTTTTCATGTCTAACAAAACATTCCACTTGTTACTCGTTTAATTTGGCTTAACTTTTCTTTTTTCTTTTATGTCTTTTTTTTAATTTCTTTTGTTGAAACTTTAACTTTCTTTTAAACCTTTTCTTATTTTCGCCATCTGCTCGCGCCAACTTTAACTCTTTGCATGGTTTGTGAGTCAGCATGCCTGCTTGTCTATGTAACAAAAATGTATTTGCACAATAGAAGAAGAACACTGGAGGACTTTTAAGAAAAAGAAGAAGAAGAAAAAAAAAACATGACAACTCCCAAGAGCACCAGAAAGGGGCGGTTTTCTTCCTCTCTGGTGCGAAAACAATTCAAGAAACTTTGTCCAAACGACTCCACTGATCAATCATTTGATATTGTTCTTATTGAATATCGTTTCCAATAAGTGATTTGAACATGATTCAGCACTTCCAACATGTATGGACTGTGTAAGAGAGAAACATGCTCTGCCAAACCTCTGCTACACATCCACAACTTCACAAGACTCTCCCAAAGAATGTTCCTCTTTCAAAGATCTTTGAACGGGCACTATTACGGTAGAGATGGTGGTTTTGGAAAGGTTTGGAGAAAAGGGCGTCGCCGTTTGATTGTCACACCCACCTCGGCCAGTTCTATATATATATAACCACTGTGGCTCAAGAGCAATTCTTGGTTTACATGTAAATGGATAAAAAACGTTATTTTTTGTTTGTTGTTTGTCTCTATTGATGAAAAATGTTATCTTTCTTTGGGACCTACGCTTTGGACATTTCATCTCTGACATCATCTATAAAATATATTTCTGAAAAATACAAGTTGTGTTCTTTCTTTTTGGTCTCATAAAAGCTTTCCAAGGGTTTTTAGGGTTTTTAGGATTCGGGAACTTTTGGTGCCATTTAAAAGAGTTTTCACATCAATAACAAAGCCGTCTGGTTGAAACCAGTTCAGCAGATAAAATTGCAATTAAAAGATGTTCTAATCACTCATGAGCACATTTAAAGTTAAGTATGTTGTTCTTAATTCCTAACAGGATGGTCGAGTTCTGCCATTCTGTCTTTTCAGGTGAATGATTGATCAAAGTCCATGTGAGCAAATGCAAGTGCAAATAATCAAGAGTGCTGCTTGTAGTTGAATTTCTGAAATGTGTTTGGAAAAACAGGACAGCTGCTTCTCCGTTATCTCATCTGAGAAACCCTCCTTGTTTTTCGAGGCTAACTCCGATACAAACCTTCCACTTTGTGACCAGAACTGTATCTGAAGGACAGTTAGCTGCCCGGCACATGACAGCGATGATGGTAGAAAGTATGGCACCACTGTAATGAACGGTCTTCAAGTCTCAGCTGACTTCTCGCTGAGTGGAAAATCTAATTACAAGAGCCAATATCACAAGTGTTCAAAACAGCAGCTATCAGGTGACCTCTTCTAAGAACGACACAAAATGGTAAATCAAATTCCCATTATTATCTCAGAAAGCTCAAGCTGAAATAGTATATCATATATATCCTATATAGGATAAAGTATAGGTAACGTGCAGGATCACATATGAATAAAAATGTAAGATAAATGTATGAACTTTGACCTTGAGATAAACCAGTGTAAATACAATGTGTATTATGAATAATCACAAAAATATTAAATGAACAATTATTTTGGATGTTTTTTAACAAATCAACATCCTTAAGATTTTCAAAACAGCTTCAAAGTGTCAAAAAATATAAGAAAAAGAAGAAAACTAATTATAATACAAAAAATACAACATAAATAATAAAATAGAGACATCAAGAATATAAATTAATCTGGTAAAAAAAAAAACGCCCACGCATCAATGCATTTTTAAAAGGAGATTAAAATGGTGAATACCATTTGCTAATCTTAGAAATAAGCCTTTTGTGTGTTTAGTACCGATAAAACACACACACACACGTGTAATAAGTGTACATGTGTCAGTGGACTGCTACACCAATGAGGGGAGGGCACTTCCCTTCACCATGCAAATGCTGACCTGCTATTTCCTCTCACTGGCTCCAGCGCTGCACCATTGCCATGCCACGGCTGCAGCATTAGCACGCTAATTTCCCCCCATTTTCACAAACCCCTTAAGTGGGCGACCGCGACCCGTCGGTTGTTCTTTACTCTCCTTTCTTTCACGCGCTGCAGCGGGAGGTTGTTGTTTTTCCCCCCCGTCATGCCGAACATCGTGCTTTTTAGCGGGAGCTCGCACCACGACCTGTCCCAGAAAGTGGCCGATCGGCTCGGACTGGAGCTGGGGAAAGTGATCACGAAAAAATTCAGCAACCAGGAGACATGGCAAGTAGACACAACAATATAAAAAATTGACTTTTAAACCTTTTTTTTTTTTTTTTTTTACTTTTCGACATTAGCGGATACGAGGTTTATAGTTGCTATAGCTACTATCCCATGTGGGTTCGGTTAGCTTGAGGCTAACAATAGTTTACTATTCAGCGGGCTGTAAAGTGCACACGTGACTAGCTAGCCACATGTAAACACACCATGTGCCGTCCTTTACCGGACAGCTTTCTCCGCTATCATTACACTTAATTGTTTAACGGACGCTTTTTAATACTCTCACCGTTTAAATAAAACCGGCTGCCATAAAATTGTGCAACCTTGTATTTTGTTCAGTGCGTATGATGCTAGCTACGCTAACGGTCCGTGTGATGGGTGGCTGTGGAGGAGGCCAGGTTTTGTGTATCCGAGCCCCTTCATCTGTCTCAACTATGTGGAGTAAACTTTTTTTAATACGAGAACTGTTTGTTTAATGCCATAAACATGTCAACTGTGAGCTAGAAAAAGTGGCTAGCTTTGAATTGTGAGCAGACAGATACGGCTATACAGATATGTACGTTACACCTTTTTGAATACCTTCTTCCTAGCTAGCTGGATTCTAGCTAGCTTTAACAATGTCACCTGTTGATATGATTAAAATAGTAATTTCTACACCTGATTAAATACTAGTTTAGACACTAATTTATGCCGAAAAGAAGCAGAGCAAGCCGGGGGGAGAGAATGCAGGTCATTAAACCTAAAGTTAGCTGGCTAACTACAGACTAAAACATCTGACGGGGCGAAAGCACAACCACCCATCACAGAGGTGTTGCGTGTCAAATGGTCTCTGAGCTGAAAGGATACCTTGCAGTTAAATACGAATAAAAGCACGTGTGGGTAGCTCTCATTACTGCCTGTATTGCTAGGGAAGTTAGCTGAAGTCACATGCACTTAATTTGAGCTCATTTCCAAAGCAGCCATGAGGGCGACTGTGGCTCAGTGGTTAGCAAGTCGGTCTTTCAATCAGAAGGTCGGTGGTTCGATCCCCGGCTCCGGCAGTCCGTGTCGTTGTGTCCTTGAGCAAGACACTTAACCCTCATTGCTCACCGTTGCTGTGTCTACGGTCTACTGTACACTGTATATCATGTAAGTCGCTTTGGATAAAAGCGTCAGCTAAATGAAATGTAATGTAATAATGTAATGAGTTGAATTACTAACTGCACGCCTGCAGCTACCGTAGCTTAACATTAGCATAGCAAACTACCCTCTTATTGCTGTTGCTGCCTGGCCTTGAACAGGCTGTTGAGGTCATGCACGTTGTTTGAACCCTTCTGCAGGATGACCTCTTGGCTGCACGCTGGCCTGTTTGCTCCCTTAGTGGACCTGAACTCTCCACAACACCGCTCAAGTGGTGCAGCTTTAAACATTTGCATACATTTTAATGCACGTGTGGCTTCCTATCAATGTTGCCTGAGTGCATTTTAGTCTGATTCAGTCAAAGGGAGCCACGCACGGCATTAGTGTGTTTTGTGGCTTAGTGAGCACGGCTTCAACGTCATCAGGGTTGGATTTAATTCCCTCTGGGGTCGCTCACTGATGCACTCACTGCATTGTAATGCACTCTGGGTAAAAGCATCCACCAGACGGGATGTGTTGTTGTTGTTTTTAATCTTTCCTTTGAATTAAACCAACGAGCGCTTTTCAACGCTTGTCTCCTCCGTTAAAACCAGCCTTGTAAAGTTGTCTTGGCCCTTTGCCTCCAAAGACTCTCTCAGTAGTTTATGTTTACACCCACAACTCTAATATCCAGGGAAAACTCTGATTATCCGTGCTCTTGGATTGTCTCTTGGTAACACAGCTGTTTGGGGGATACACAGTGCAAAACAAAGATTATTTTCTCATTCTCAGACTAACAAGGAGGTGAGAACGATGCGCTAATAACAGCTCTTCTCTCAGCGCCGACACTGTTTCTGCCAGGTGACTCGCAGAGGTCAAGGACCACTGCACAGGGAGTGCATTCCTGGGAAGGACGTTTTGTTTGTTTGTTTGCACAGGGAGAGTGTACAAATAAAGACTTCATTGTTGTTGCCTTGTTTTCCCTGGTGAAGGACAGTTGTCCAGATTCATTATAGATGTCAAAAGATGATATTGAAACATAGGTCTGTGTCAAAAGGAGACAGTTGGAAAGGAGACTATCAAAAAGCAGTCGGCGTTAGTAATGTTTTCCAGATGTGGGTGATATTTTTTTGGGGGGGGGGGGGGAATTTTTTCTCTGTATTGAAGGCGCCTGTTTTGTTCCTGTGTTGTGCCACCATGGCTGTGCTTTTAATCTGTGTGCAGGAAATGTTTTGGCCAAGGTGGTGGCTGTCCATCCGGATTCCTCAATATACATTTTGAACATTTGAATGCCCCCCCCCCCCCCCCCCCCCCCCCCCCGTTTCAGAATTAAAAAAAAAAAAAAACTATCAGACGTTCAGACAGAGTATTGATCCATTACACTCTCTTGGTCGCACAGAGAAAATCAGCATTGATTGCTGCTCAGATTAGTAATGATTCTTTGAACTGAGTCTGATTTATATATAATGGTTTTAAAGATTTCTTGTTTGGCATCTTTAACCTTTGAACATTTTCATCGTGTATGAAATGAACAAAAAGGCTTTTGCAAGAAGTTTATATTTATTAAAGTACAAAATCAGAAGGCATCATTGGTACCAAAACTCAAGATGGCAGTATGTTGTAGATGAACCACTTGTTGATGTCAATAAGTACAGATTCTGCACATATATGAATACATTTATTACTCGCTTGAGTGACTTTTCAACCACAAATGCAAGAATATTAGCTTGTGACAGCTTCTTGTTGCCTTCAGACACAACTATTAAATGCAATACTAGATGAGTAAAATAATCTTTAGTTGCAGCCCTAGTTGTGTCAGAATGATCCCTTACTTGATCACATTAACTTTAGTTGTCTTAAACTTTGTTCTGTTACAGCACGCTATAGTATGTGTTTAACCGATAGAGCTCTGTACGTGCTGTTCTCTTAAAAAACACTCTGGGTCTTGTGACCGCATAGCCTGTTCCCTTTTTACAACTGTGCATGTCCAGTGATCACATGACTGAGGCCGGGGACGACGTGGTCATCCCCCCACAGAGGAATGTTTCTCACACACACACACACACACTGTGGCTGGTTGACTGTCTGGCAGCGCAGGTTTTACCTCCCTAAAGGTTTTGTTTCTCCAAAGGGTCTCAGATGAACCGAGGGTGTCGGCCCAAACTTGTTTCTGTCGTCCATAACTTTATACGTGGGTTGAACCCACTTGATTAGAAAGTGAATCGCATTCAAATTTGGAAAGGATTCTCGCAAAATGTTAACGCTCGAGCTGGTTCAATGAGATCTTTGCTCTTCAATCGAACCCTTAAGCTTTCCTTAAGTTTCCCTTTTCTGTCGTTCGCGCAGTGTGGAAATCGGCGAGAGCGTGCGCGGCGAGGACGTGTACATCGTGCAGAGCGGCTGCGGCGAAATCAACGACAACCTGATGGAGCTGCTCATCATGATCAACGCCTGTAAGATTGCCTCCTCGTCCCGCGTCACCGCCGTCATCCCCTGCTTCCCCTACGCCCGGCAGGACAAGAAGGACAAGGTAGACACACAGACATCATCATCATCATCATCATCACGAAACCAATGTCCTTTTATTGATTACATAGGTCACACATTACTTTGACCTCGCCTGATTTAACATTTATTAACATCTGACAAATGGTTTACAACACTATAATTCATCTTTACTGTAAGCAGATAAGTGTTTAATGTTTCAACAACTATAACTCCTCCCATAAGTAGAGGCTACTGTGTAAACCCATCTGTAGTAATGTGTCCTCGTAGATGTTACAACTACTGTACTTAAATGAACATTACAATGTCCTTCCAGCTGCTAACATTAGTTATAAAGCGTTTAGTAAATGTTTGCATACTTCAGTGTCTGCACCTTGAAAGTAAATAACGAATGTTAGTATTTCCACTGAAGCGCTGCAGGCTATGTACTGCTACACCACTGTGTTAATAGGAGAACGTGCACGTACACAGTGTGGTCGGTGTACACCGGCCTGCAGTTAGAGCCGCGTGCTACTCTTTAAAATCTGAAATTGACACATCAGACGTTCCTGCAGGCTGAGAAACTAGTTCACGCAACCTGCGTATCTTGTAAATCATTATCTGGTGTTGCCTCAGTTATTTATGCAACAGCAAGTCGGGTCCAAATGAAGCAACAAGAGAGCGCTACTAGTCTGCCCAACGTCATTCAATACTGTGTTTAATTTCAGTGACATGACAATGCAGCATGTGAGGGTCCTATCACATCCATACTTTGGTTTGTGGCACGCTTCCTCGGCCCACTTCACATTTCCTTCTCCTGTCAATGTGTGGTGGCGTTTTAAATGCTCTCCAAACCAACAAACAACCCATTTTTACTTCATATCAAATTATTTTTGACAACACACCGTCCTTATTTATTTTTTTAAAGTTCCAACATTTCTTTTCTTACTTACTTACCTCAAGCGACTGTGTCTTGATGCTTGTCCCAGAGTCGAGCACCCATATCGGCCAAGCTGGTGGCAAACATGTTGTCTGTCGCCGGGGCCGACCACATCATCACCATGGACCTACACGCGTCTCAGATCCAGGTCAGTACGCAGCCTGACGGCCCTTTTTTAATTTACTGCACATTTGTGTTACACGCTACTGCAAGTGTTCATCTCATCACTGGTACACGCCTACTGAAAGTTCATTTATTGAGGCCAAAATGGAGGTTTAGAGATGTTTTTAAGTGCTAGCTTATGTAAAAGAGGCTTCAATAGACTCTAAGACAAGAGTATCCCATGAAACGGCATCAAAAATACACTATTTTGGCATTTGGTTGTAATAACAGACAGTGATAAGGACCTATTGGTGAGGTAATGAAGAGACTGAATATACAGTTTTGTACAGTCTCATGTTATTCAAAGTGTCCGGGTAGAGTTACATTTGTGCCAAAGACGAGCTTGTATTCCTGCACTGACTTTTCACAATGCTTTGTTCGTCTTTCTTTCAGGGTTTTTTCGACATCGCCGTAGACAACCTTTATGCAGAGCCCGCCGTGCTTCAATGGATACGGGAAAATATCCCGGAATGGAAAAATTGCATTATCGTGTCTCCGGATGCCGGCGGAGCAAAACGGTACGAATCTGAGAGATTTCATTCAGAGCCTCTCTGGTTTTCATTTGAGAAGACGCCTGCAGCACCTTGCTGTTGGGCAGATGTTTCTGCTGATTCAAGCTCGCTCCAGCTCATTGCCTCCACCGGCCCAAATGGAGAGTCAACAAGTGTTCTTGTTTGACGAGCAGTTAAAGGTTTGGTCCGCGTCTAATGGCCCTTCCTTCCCGTCTCTCTGGCCAGCGTGACGTCCATCGCCGACCGCCTGAACGTGGACTTTGCTCTCATCCACAAAGAGCGGAAGAAGGCCAACGAAGTGGACCGCATGGTGCTGGTGGGCGACGTCAAGGACCGCGTGGCCATCCTGGTGGACGACATGGCCGACACCTGCGGGACCATCTGCCACGCCGCCGACAAGTCAGTGTTTTCATTGTGTCCGTACGGAGAGAGGGATCCTCGGTTACAAGGGCGGCACCATTTCCGATCGATGAATTTTAAACTTTCTCCTCCTAGGCTGATCGATGCCGGCGCGGTGAAGGTCTACGCCATCCTCACGCACGGCATCTTCTCCGGTCCAGCCATCTCGCGCATCAACAGCGCCCCGTTTGAGGCCGTGGTGGTGACCAACACCATCCCGCAGGAAGAGAAGATGAAGGCCTGCCCGAAAATACAGGTAGGTAGACACACACACACACACACACACACACACACACACACACACACAGATTCTGACCTTTAACTGTGCCGTGCCACGTGTTTGTTTTCAAGGCTGCTCCGTCTCCTTTGTGTTGTGTCTTGCAACACCGCTAGATTTCAGGTCACTCAAGGGCGTCGTACTGTTTCGCTCTCCTTTTTTAGACGTTATGTTTACATGCAATAGGTTTTACATCCCTCACGTTTGACTGGTTCCCTCCAGGTCATCGACATCTCCATGATCCTGGCGGAGGCGATCCGGAGAACCCACAACGGCGAGTCTGTGTCCTACCTCTTCAGCCACGTTCCTTTATAAAGAAAGAGAGAGGGCATCCTCCGTCCCTCTCCTCCCTCCCCTCCTCCTTCCTGTTGGGCCACTCGGCTGGCACTTTTTTACCACATGTCCTCCAGAATAAAGGCCTGATGGTTATTTTTTTTTGCCAACCCCATGCGACTGTTTAAAGGTCACGCCTTCACATTGTCGTTGACATTCACACCCGGGAGACGGCGCGAAATATAATTTCGTTCTCAGAAGACCAATTTTCTATTTATGAGTATCTCTTCTCGCCCACCTCGGTCACCCGAGGCCTGGCCTTCACTTTAACCAAAGGCGTAACTTTGTAAACATGCATTTGTACCTCATTGAACTCACTTGAAATGAAGCATTCCACAAAATCATGTGACTAGAAATATGTTGGCCCTTTCTGCTTCACAGGGTTATAATGGGTAAAATAAAAGCGGGCACCTTTCCCCCGTCAGTGTTGCTTTAACAGCTGCTACAAGTATTAAAATAATAAGGCCTATCCCTTTACTAGCTATATTGATTGTAATAGATCATGCTTCGTCGTTTTAATTCTGCACCACAAGTGGAAACATGTTCATCTGACCAAACTTTTGCATAACCTTTTAATTCCGTGAGCCTTTAGCCAGACGCTGGGACATCTGACCTCAGCAACATGCTGCTGTCACCCAGTGGTGGCTCATCTGTATGACAACCCTCTTCTGATATTAATTGTGCTATAAAAAATATAAGATTTAAAGACAACTTTCCAAACTCTGGACAGGTCTGTTGTTAAGTGTCTGATACGAGGTGGCGGTGGGTGTGTAACCCATGTTCCAAAAGGTCATGAAAACAAATGGAGCCCGAAGCTTGATAGTGTCAAGATTTCAATTGTCATTACGGCTGTAATGGGTCACTTAATTCCAATAAGGCAGGTTTCACGGTTTGCCTGCAAGTGGATGGAGAAAAGTTGGTAAAGCGTGGTTTAATTTTCTTTTTTTATTTTATATATGTAACACTTTGAGCTGTTTCTTTGACAATAAAGCTTTGACAATGGCTTGCAGATGCTTTTCTTTGTTTTCCTCCATCAGTTAATTTAAAGTGACATTAATTTAGTATTGTGTTTTCTAAAAGATGGGGGATTATATTTTGTTAAAAAGCAACTCTCTCTGGTAAGTTGTAAGAGTAATGCATTTAATAAAATTATACAGTTTTTATTAACTTGTGTCAAGCTTTTACTAAGCATTTTAGCTTCACGATAAACTAAAGAAATGAAAAGATGTGGCTGAAAGCGCTGGAAAACATTTGATCTTATGTAAAGATTTTTTTACGTTCTGGAAATTACAGCACTAAAAGCTTATTTTACTTATTTGTGTATACTTGTCCTTGAATATTTACATTTTCCAATACTTTACATTTTATAAAATGGGTTACTTTTTACATAAACAGTTTTATTTATGACGCTAATTACATAATTTTATTGGATTTTGTTTTACTAAATGCTTCTTCCACTATTGAACCGTCTGTGACTCAATCAGCGGCTCAACATTGATGCACGATGACCTCATCATTAAAAGACAATAGACACGTCATCATCTGATGCATGACGTGCGGGTGACGCTCACGCTGCCACCAGGGGGCGCGCCTTCCCCACGAATGTGCAGCCAGAGCAGCTGCAGGCAGATGAAAGTAGAGAGGAGAAATAATGTGCCATTGATATCAATAAAGAGTCGTTTCTTCACATCAAATGCAATTGAAATAACCGTACACTTTTAGTAAAATACATACAGTGGTGATAAACTGAAGTGTCATGGCGCCATGCTGCTGTAAAACACTCAAAACCAAAAAAGATGAGGGGAGGCTTGCGCAGCGTCACGTGCAAAGAAACCCAATAAATCCATTTATTTACATTTCTTCCCAGAGGAAGATGATACGAGGCTCCTTTCAGGGCTTTTCTCCTTCAGTGTTTGGTTTCAGCATAAGGAGGATGGAGGGCTCGCGCCTCACCAGCAGGGGGACACGGAGGAAGCGAGCTGGTGATGTCAGATGTCATTAGCATATTTCTGAGTATATCTGATGCTTGCGCAAAGACGCGCCACTACTGCTGCAACGCACTGACCAAGAGACCATCCAGCCATCCGCCAACACTTCGGTAAGCCTCTTCCAACAAAGCGTTTCTATTGTTTCAGCTCCACTGCCGGCAGCTAGAAGAGTCTGATGCGGGACATGTGATCCAGAGATGCTGCTCCCAGATACATAACCAGGGACGAGATCATAACTTATGAGGGGATGTAGCTCTTTTCTTTTTTTTCTATTGAAATAGCTAATTATGGGGTGTAATGAGACGACAGGGCAAGTTCTTTATCTTTTTTTCAGAACACATTCACGCATATCGGCCGATTTCCTTTGTTGCCGTCTGCGCTCGTGCTGCATTGTTCCGTTATTCGAGCGATGCCCTTTTTATTCAGCCATAAACGCGGCTGAACGGAGTTGAACTTGGATTTTAAGGCTGACGTGAACGTGCAAAAAGCCAATCTGGGCGGTGGTTACCTCGGATTGCAACCCAAAAGGAGAAGCAGCCTACGTGACAATGTTGCACAGCCTCCATGTGGATACTTCTCAATCAATATTTTACCGCTAGATTACATCATTTATAATCCCTAGTTGCCTTAAAATAATATTTGCACATAAGCCATGCGGCCCCCCCTCCAAATCCCCCTCCTATTTTCCTCGGCCTGTCCCGTTGTTATGTAAATGCGTCGGTCTGAACCCTTGTGGACTGGCTTCATTGTCTGGAGCGTTGTGTTCCCCTCCGTGTGCGCCACCCCGGGCTGAGTGTCTGCTAACGGGACGCACGGGAGGCAGATCACGCTGGGTCGAGCCGCGGGGCGAACAAAAGGAGGGGCGGACGCGCACTAGCTGGGGGGAAAAGTAGTCCGGGGTGTGAGTGCGCATGCAGTTGCAGTGAACAAACGGTTTTTCGGCCACTGAGATTTAGGCAACGCCCTTAGACTGATAAAAAAAAGTCAGGGTGAACCTTTTTTTTTTTTTTAAAGGGATCATTGTTATTGTAGCAGCCTAATAAATACACATTACATTATTATATTTCCACGTAATCTCTCTGTTTGATGGCCTTCTGTTAAAGCTCTCTCTCTCTGATGTTTCAGACTACCTGCAACAATGAGTGACAAGCCAGACATTTCAGAAGTGAGCAGCTTCGACAAGACCAAGCTGAAGAAGACAGAGACCCAAGAGAAGAACCCCCTGCCTACGCAAGAAGGTAAGATTCAAATTCCTGCTTGGTGTGTGTGTGTGTGTGTGTGTGTGAGAGGAGGGCTACATCCCATTCCTCTTGACTCTTTCTGCTTTTTACTGACTCTAGTGTATAAACGTAGAGCTTGACCCAGTGCTGTTTTAACCCAGGGATCTCACATCTCCTCTCCTCTCTTCCACAGCCATCGAACAGGAGAAGGCTGCAACTGCGTGATGCCCCTCCCTCCCGTCATGCACTGTACACCCCCTCTTCCTCCTCCTTCTGCCTTGTTTTCAGCCACTTCTTCTAGATGTATAACTTTGTAACCGAAAGTATGAAACGACGACAATAACCGAGCTGCACAGCCCGTGGACGGGTGGCGCTTTCGCCCGGGGCGGCCGGGCCTCGTCCCCCTCGACGGATCCCAACCGTGAACCACCTTCCCCAAAGGATGGGGAGGATTTGGGTGAGGAAGAGGAGGGGGGCTGCGCAAGGTGTGCGAGTCTCCTCGTCAAAACCACCTGATCAAGGGGACGGGGCGTGGCCCGCGGCCCAGGAAGCTCACCAGCGTCTCACCCGGCGTCACCAACACCCAACATCCTGTGCGGCTGCTTTTGCGCCCGAGCCGAGGCGTCAAGCTTTTTTTTGTTATTATTGTTTCTTCGTCTTCTAATTTTCGGAAATGCACAACTTTGTTTGTACGCTGACCAAAATGTAAATGCCCCAAAAAAAATTGAAACTGTTTTCTTGTCACTTTTTTTTGTATGTTCACGAGGATAACAATGCAAAGGATTCCATCTAGATCTGGGAGGCGCTCAAATGGGACCTCACTTACGGGTTTCATTTTAACGCCCTTTTTGTCAGAGCGGTTCAGGATGGCTTCTGTGTTGCAATCTGTCTCTGAATCGCCTCAAAGGAGGAAATGGGAAAACGAAATATACCGGCAATTGATTCCATTTGTTCGCTTTCAACAGTAGATCCGAATTCTCAAAAGTTCCAGCAGTCGTGTTACTCTGCCACAAACCATTACCAGAAATGGGGAAAACCGTGAAATGTTGTAATAAAAAATAATTTGTTACTAAAGAATTGTGCCGCAGAGTGCTTCTTCTGGCGTCCTCACACATGTACCCATGCCCATTCACAGCCCTGGCACTTGTAGAAGTGCCGTTTCACATTTGCAAATGTAATACAGCCAAGCTGCTCGTCTTAGCCTTAACCCACATCTCACACCAACTTACCCTCTTCAGATGCCAAACATTCTTTAGCATTACTTAAGGGATGAGGCTGTGCACTATTAAAAGGCTTAAATGTCTCAAGCCCTGCAGGGATTTACCAGCACAAGAGATACATTGTGTCTCTGTGTGTGTGGAGCGAGGAGGGTAAGACGAAGGTCTTCAAAGAGGTTCACTGTCAGCACAAAGCTCACTTTAAAGCTTGTTGCAGAGAATCTAGTCCTGCAAACCAGGAAGTAAACTCAAAAAGTGCATCGATCACATCGCTCATCTCTTATGTGGTGAGAAGAGCAGTGGCTTATGGGACAGCGGGCCTTGGCCCAGAATACAGCCTCACAGGGAGATTTACACAACCCTTTGTCCTAAATTAGCCACCGGCTGCAAAGCCTTAAAGTCATTAGCATGGCATTGCGGACATTCCAGCATTTATATCTTCATGTAATGGTCCTTACTTTGATGTAATTCAGCTGCGACTGGGCTTCGGGGAAGGAAATCAGTGTATACAACGTGGATGTAGCATTGAATGCTAAAGCTATCAGCTAACGCGACCACGTGGGGCATGAATCTGCACTTTTTAGCATGTCAGACGTTGCAGTATTTGACGCGTGTTTTCCGTGATCATCGCCGAGGCTTCTCGGCTATTTCATCCCGGGCCGATGGCAACATTGATCTCAGGCCACTGTATGTCAGTGTAAGTGGATTGTTGCTAAATCAGTTGCTCGTAATAAGGCATTAATGTGCGTGGAGGAGGGGGGTTGGTGCAGGGAGCCAAAGCCTCGCAGGTCCTCCCTCAGATGGGATTACCGTGGCCCTCTGCATGCTGCACACACAGGCCTGCAGCCCAGCCTCCCCCAGGAAGAAAGTGAGGAAGGATTTGAGCAGCACATGGGGTGGAGTCATGGTAACCCATGGCAACAGCTGCTGCTGAGTCACTTCCCGGAGTCGGCCGATCGGATGCTTGTTACCGGCGTGGGGAGGAGCGTTTCTCCTTGGAAAGGCACGGGTCATTAAAGCTGTACGGTCGGCGTGTGCCAAACACGCAGGGGGATTATGAACGCAGCACATTGGGCTCTGTTGTCTGTCTCTTTGTCTTTGGGCCTGTAGGACCTGATTAACCAGGAGATAAGTTGATTAATGGTTCCCCAATGGCCTCCTGTTATTGTTGAGGTCCCAGGAACAGGCTGTTGCAGTATGAGTCAAAGTTGCTTCAAATTTCCCTCCCAAAAGATGACATTCTAAGTGGGCAACAAAAAGTACATGTTTGTTCCAAAATAGCGTTAGTTAAGACACGCAAAATAAATCAACGCAGACTTGGTTTCACAAGGGCCCCAACAGCGGCCTCCTGGGTGAAAGTCCTGTGTTTGTTGCACCGGTCCGTCCTACGTGGACTCTCTCTCTTATTACACTATCAGCTGCTATGACCGTCTAATAATGAGTGTTTCCTGCTAATCATCATTGTCTCAACTGAGACGCTGGACCCTGTTGTACCTGCTAAACATCCTGGTGATCTGGAAGCCGGTGCATCCTCGCCGTGCCGGCAGGATGGCTGCAGACTCTCCAGCTCCATCGCTGGAGGGGAAACAAATTAACAGCCACATATCAGTGAAGCTCATTCCCCCAGCGTCCTTCTGTTGACTGTGCTATATATTATCCGCAGGTTGCTTTTCCACAGAGACGGCCGCCCGAGTCAATTACCTTCCCATCACTCGCAGGCAGACAAACACTGGGTCTGCTCTCCATTTCCATGGCAACTGCCCGCCCAGGAGCTACATTTGGCATTGCTGCCGAGCGGGGATGTGGCACACGTCAACGCCTGACCATTAGCTTGAATGCGCCATTGGCTGCAGACATACAAACAGAGAGTGGGGGGCAAACAGGAAAAACATGCACAATTGTGTCATCGTCCCAGTTTCCTGTCCGAACCGCAGCTCTTTAGATGGTTTAGCGTTGCGCTAGCTCAGCTCTCAGCAGACTGATGTGCAATGACAGGCATGCGAGGTATGAGAAGCCAGGTTTTATGGGTTGAGGGCCATGTGTGCGTTAGCTCATGGGACGTGACTGCAGGGTGTAATTTAACACAGCAATGAAAGCGCTCGGGTTACTCCCACACCGCCTCACGGGTGAAACTCAACTGAAGCAAAGGAATGGATTGTCTGAGCTGAAGGAGCTTCTGGTGAAGCTGCAGGACTTTCGTATCAGTTTGTGTTTTCAGTACCGGATGAAATAAGAACTGGACTTATGAAGTACACACATCAGACAGCTTCCCCAGTCATGTCCTCTTTGTGCAATGTGTTTACAGATAAGTGCTGCGCGGCATCCGGAGGAAGCAGGAACTAACTTTTTATAGCACTTTTGTGAACAAAGAAAGAAAGTGCTCTGAAATGAGCCCACCCTTACAGCTGTAAGAAAGAGCAGACGCGCGCTGTTGGCTCAAAACCACCAATAAAGTCAGCGCTCGCTCTCCTGTTGCATCAATGACAATTACATCAGATCCTGTGGATCGGTAAAAGTCCGTTAGACAGTTGTTTTTACCGCTAATTACCCCATCAAACTGATGCGTAAAAGCACAGCTGGCTTGTTAAGGCCCAGTGGTGCAGAGAGCGGGCGTGGTCCCACATTACAGCAGCAGGCTGCTGTCTATAGCTTGGGTTGATTATCCCAGACATGCTCCATTAGCGTGGCCCCAGATGGGCCCTGATCGATGCCGTCTAAATGCTGTTCCGTATCGCTTGTCAACGCATTAGTCTGAGCGTTGTGCCAGAGCGACATGTTAGATCGACTCGTCTCGACTTGATGATGGTGGTCCGGAGAACCTCCACTCTGAGAAGAGTGCGACCTCTGCAGCCGCGCACGCATGAGCACACCGGGATCCGGCGAACAGATGCATGCGCATCCACGAGGTGCAAACACAGAGAAGCTCTCGGTGGCTGCTCTCCTGAGGGTTGACGCAGAGCGACAGCGCTGACATTTCCTCCGAAGCGGAGAGGCCGCGTGGCCGCAGACGAGGCGCTCCCTCCCTCGCCGTGGGCGCTCTCTCTTTCTCTGCAGCTCCTCTTCTCTTCCTCCTCCCTGCTGCAGACACCTGGCACTTTTGCTTTGCAGAATCCCCTTGATAGCAACAAACGTGGGGCTTTTTTTTTATGGTGCAGCTTTATTGGTCTTAAACTGGAAGATTCCCAATCCATTTGGAAATCCATCTATTACAACAATCAATCCAAAAAGTCTAATTTCCTGAAGCTTGAAACCGTTCTTTTTTTATCTCTACGTCGTCATGCAGCAGCACAAAAAAAAGGCAAATTTCCCTCTCTTCACATCTCCGGAGACACATGCTGCTTAGGGTGGACTAAAAGGAGCAGGAAACCTTGATTAAAAAACTGTGAGTTGTGGTTGAAAGAAATGTTGCTCATGAGCGTTAATTGCCCCGCTGGTCCCAGCAGAGAGCTGCTTAATTACAGCCCCCTTGCTAATAACCAGCTTAGCCGTGTCATGTCCTTATTAGACTTTTTAATCAGCACAAGAGCAAAGGTCGGGATATCCAAAGGCACCTTTTTAAACCCACAGTTGTTTTCCCGCATTGGTGGTTATTGTATTATAATAGTTGCACTGTTGCCACCTCTCTGGCCTTCTCTTCACACAGCCTGAAGGAAGCTCTTCCTGCTCTCTATCAGCTCATGATGTATGTGTCGAGGGCCTCAGGGCTCCAGACATATAATACTCCTCTCATTATGTCCTCAGGGGTTCAATAGAGCTTCCTCATGCTGTTGCATCACACGTATGTGACATGAGACCCGCGGAGTTGCTCAAACGATGTTGCTCAAAGGCCTCGACACACAGGACCCAATCGCCGCCGGCCCCAATGAGTCGCGTGAGTCGCACGTGCTCGTTGATGCAACTGCATCAACTGTAGCTTCAGCGGAGGGATCTCACGGACAGCTCCGTCCACACTACACCCATGAACCACTTAATCTCGTGTCTCACGGTTGTTTGAAGCAGTGTTTATTTTCTGTGTTGCGCGGGCGAGGTCGGTGCAGCGGCGATAGCGCCTGCTGGCATGCCGGTGAGTTACAGTGTGTCAAGGTCAGCCCCGGAGCTGTATCTACAACAGCAGAGCGAGGTAAGACAACAAGGGGAGCTGGACTCCTGCCATCCTGCAAGAGGTTGGGCGTGTGCACGCAGCATTAGTCCCTATAATTGTAAACAGTTATCCCCGAAGTCTAGGGAATCAGCTGTTTGGTGATCCAGATTATTATGAACAATATGTTGGTGGGGCCAAAGCAAAGCTGTGGATCCACTGTGTTAAGAATGATTAAACTGCATACAGCATCCCACCCACACACACACACACACACCTGCGTCCACGCCCACAGGCCCAAACACACTCGCTCACGAATGCCAAGAGATTTTAAAGCCCGGAAAGCTGATTTTACCCTTCGTTAGCGGAAAGTTTTGCCTCCTCCTGAGATTTATTGAGGCTTTTTACATCTGGACGCTGGGGAGCGTGTGCATAGAGATACAATGACGCCCCCGCGGCTCACTTTCTCTCTGCTACGTCTGCAAGTTGGACGTTCATTAACGCTTTTGCTTTTTTTTTTTGAAGCAAACCCTAAAAAGCTCCTTTAGATGAATCAGGTTGACTTTTTCTCTTATAGCCGAGCTGATTTTTATTGAGCTCGGTTTTGGCCGCGGCCTTCGCCGTCAACAATCCAGCTCACTCAAGGACATTAACGCAGACGTGCAGGACTCAGAACTTCTATTTGCCAGTCTCGGACATTCGAGGAATTTTGCACCACGTGTTGTTTTGTCTAAACTAAAGGAAGTGAAAACTCAAACTGAGAACGCTTACTTTGGCAAAACATACACGTTATCGCAATGAGACGGGTTGTTGGACCCGGCCCATTGTCCCGCTGGCTTATTGAAGCATCAAAGCTGTCCACGCCTCCAGCTCTTTGCGAGGAAGTCAGTGTGGAAACAACAGCGATAGTTGTGTGAAGACATCGTGGTTGTAAGGAGATCTCGCCCCCGAGGCGTCTCATGTTCAAGCCCCGCTTTCCTTGAATCTCTTTAAATCTCCTGCATCCCTGAGCCTGACCTTTGACCCCGCGAGGGAATCCAATTTCCCGACGGATCAACCGACTACGAGATTTGTTATCATCGCAGCAGTTTGCGAAATTGATTTGGAGTCCGTTTCTCATGTCTCAGCAATCAAACCCGCACTTAATCTGGAGCGCGATCAGTCGCATGTGGTCCGTGTCCAGCTAGACGCTGCCAGAGGTCGGGAGTTGAACCCAAATTCTAGTCCACTTCAGGATCCGCCGGGGTTTTTTACCCCCGATCGCCGCCAAAATCTGCTCGGCCTCCTGAATGTCCCAGCATGCCCTTCCAACACTGTTTCTTTTTTTTTTTATTATGAATAAGGTCTTTTGTGTGCTCGCTCTGTCCAAAAAGGGAACTCTGGCTGCACTTCACTTCCTCTTTCACTATATCAGTTATTACTGAGCTTCTGGTAGCAACGTTTCAGAATTAGTTTGTGAGATACAGAAGAAGTTCCTGCATTTTTAAATGTCACAGGATGTATAATCTTTGAGGAGAGCGCGTCCAGCTCAAGAATGATTTCTCAGCGTTAATAAGCAGAAGGAAGGTGGGTGTGTCTTCAAGGTTAAATATAATATACTCATTTGGTGCAACTCGTGCAAATCATGCAATAATGGTGTCAAATATGCGGGAAATGTTCATGGACAAATTATATTTCCAACACATATGGAAGGATTTCACCGACGTTGCATGCGACACGAGTCGAATTGGTCTATAAGCTGTCTCCATGGCAACAGACGTGCATCCTCACCATGGATACGTGGCTAAAATGATGTGCAGTTTGATACTCGCTGCTAAAGAAACGAACGTTTGTCACGTAATGTGTTCCCTCAGACCCCAGCAGCGAGAAGATGCTCTCCGTTCATTTTTACGTGCAGATCGTGCGACCTGCAGGAAGTCATCACTGGCGTCTGGATTAGCACAGGTTGCACAATAGATGACTAACTGTCACCAGCAACTACCAGCAATGATTGAAAGGAAAAAACACTTCCCAGACTGTGACTCACCGATAGTGTGTGAGCAATGTAGGTCACCGCCCAATCAATAAGATAACGAGACCTGATTAACAGTATACATCGTAATCTCAATTATAAAAGCACAGTCAGAGACTATTAGCAAGGCTGGTAATCTGCGGAGATTAAAATGGCTTTAGTGTGTATGTGAGGCCTTAATACAGCCTTCTGTCTCTGATTTTGAAAGTGTTTTATGATAAGAAACGAGGTCTCGAGGCCTCTGCAGCTTCCGTCCTCCAAAATAAAGTCCGCTGGACCAACTCTTCTGTTGCAGCTGCAGGAGGAAGTCAAGGAGCTGATTGCTCTTCCTGTTTTCGGGTGCAAGTCTTCGGCTCTGCTGCGCTCCATTCGGCCAAATTTCCTCCATCTGAGAGTCAAAGGTCGAGCCGCGTCGCTCTGAGATCTGGATTAATGAATCATGGAGGGTTTGCGGGGAGACCGTTTGTTTATGGCGGTAGATAGTTCCCATGAAAGCAAGCCAAAGGGACACAATGTGAAGAGGTTACAGAAGAAGAACCAATGAGAGAGGAGCAATGAGGATCACACACACACACACTGAGAACAACACATGCTAACGCTGCTTGTGCTGCTAAACGGACTTCCAGCAAGCTGCTGTAATTCCCCCCAAATGCTCGGTTTAAAGATTTGAGCCGTTGCTGGGTGAATAGAAGCCCAGATGCCCGGGCGCCTCTCCGTCTTTGCAGGGGGAGACAGCCGGTCCCTGTGTCTTTTTGTCTGTTGAGGCCCCCTCCTGAAATAAAGGCTTTAGTCAGTCGTGTGCCTACATTCCCTCGCTCCCCTCCCCCCCACACCTCCACCATCCCAATCCAAGTTGGACTGGACTCCTGCCCAGATGAGCACCGACTCGCCCTCTTTGTCTGCAGATCTGGCACATGACTTGCTCTGGCGACTGCTGGGCCCGGTTCCAAAACGCCACCCACGGCCCCATTGTCCCCCCGTGCCCCATTCTGGCCCCCGAAAAAAACAGCCAGCGCCCCAGCGTAGGCACGCCGCCAAGACGGGCACCACAACAGTAATGCCGTCATCGCTCGTGTGTTGATGAATGTTGTTTTTTTTGGTGGTAAAACAAGGCAAACTGTATGGAGGTGTGTGGGATTTTGTTCAAACCAGCCATGAAAGTATATTTCAATACACCACACGTCTCGCCGTTCCAGAAAACAGCTGATTTGTGTTTAATAGATGTGAAAAAGCCAGATACAAGCCCCATCCTCTGACGTGGCTCTCATGAGATCGTAAATGTTTAGATTGGCACGGGGAAAAGCGAGGCTTCATCCCATCTGTTACACAATAGATCGGCATTCCCATGTAGCTCGGACCTCGCCGCATGTAGGCGGAAATAACTCGTGTGGGAGAGGAGGGAATGTCAGCTGTGAACTTGAACAACTTGAGCAAGAAAGATGACGGTTGGATGATATTTCGAAAGGCTTTAATAATAATGTTGCTCTAATAGAAGCGGCTGAATGAAGCCTGCGAGTACGAGTGTGTGTCAAATAGAAACTCCTGCAGCCAAAATATTCAGCAGCGGGAGCCAACTGAGTGAATCCCTCCTCAATCTGCCCCTTGTTTTCATTTGATTAAAATGGAGCATTTCTCCGGGCTGAGGCCTTCAGCTGTGGAGGGAAACTTGAGACAAAACAGCAGAGGATTAACAGGAGAAACAGAGAGGGGAGGTTTGGGAGGCGGCGTAGAGAAAGATCCCAGAGAATCCTCCTCTCCTCCTTCATCCCCATCCCCCCATCTTCTCCTCCCCGGAGGTCAGAGTGGGGTGACTTCCCAGAAACAGGCCCACCCTCGATCCCTTCTCTTTCCATAACAAATCTTCCCAAAGTCGCCCGAGGAGGGGGGAAGCTCACGCGGCTCCAGTGTTTTGGCTCCGCGTTCGACGGCTTTTGTGTTTCGTGGTCTGCGTGAGGTCCTGTCGTCCTTCAGTCATCTTCAACAACACTGAAAAAAAACACACACACACACACACACAGAAAGCATCTCATGCGACGCCGCGAGCTTCGTGACGTAGCGAGACTCCCTGCAGAGGTCGTGATTTCCTGTAGCTATCGGGAGCTCAACCACTGGGATTCGCCTGCAATATTTAGATCTTCACTGTGGAGCTGTTGTCTCATAATGCATTTCTGAGGGCGCCGGTTCATAATTTGGTCATAAGCAGCCGAGTCTTGGACGTCTGAATCTCGTTGTGTCTCCAGTTCGACGTTTTGTTGGCGGACGGGGCGTTGTTGAAGTTATAAGACTTAACCAAGCAAAGTCAGTTACTTAACTCATAAAACACACACTTGTTGAGTACACACACTGCCTTTGAGGTCACGTGGGCCTTGTTAAAGGAACAGAGATAAACAGCTCGGTGAGTGTGTTGACATTGTGACGTGAATGGAGCAGTTTTAAACAACCTGGAGCTAAACTCAGAAGGTAAAGCAGGGCCTTCAAAGACGCATCAATGACCATTTAGACTGATTTACATCCCATTTACATTCCAGCTAACTGAGATTAGATAGCGGTCAACCTGAAGTGTCCCCTCGATGGCGTCTCTATCAGCTCTTCATTAACTGATATGGAAACAATAGGCCAATGTTAATGACTCTCACATTCCTGCCTCCACCTGAAGCCATTAGAAGCTGATCAAGTTGCACAGTGGCGGGAACAAGATGGATCCTGTCCTTTGCACATGTATGTCATGTCAGCCGGTCGCCACAGAAAGGCTGCACGTCGGGATGCTGTCTGCACGGCCACGGCTTACTCCCTCCCTCCCTTGTTACTCTCAATAGAAAAGATGGAAGAGCTTAGGATGCTTTTATGGTTAAGAAGATTTTTTACGTAAGCTTCGCAGCATAATGTTTCAAACCGGGCCTCAGAGCTAAAGATTAGGACTCATCGCAAGGCTGAATTTGTTGTATTTGAAAAAGGAACTGGTTTTGTGTTGGAGACACCTGGCGCTGCTGGACCTACTGAAGAGGAGGCATGTGTCTTCATTGGCTGGGCTTTAGCCGGCACCCACCAGACTGTCAAAGAAAACACACTGATCCACTCGGACAAGATGCTGAGAGAGGAGAGTTGCCAGACACTTCAGATAGATGTGGAGAACCTGTCAAACTCAAGCAGAGTGTGTGTGTGTGTGTGTGTGTGTGTGTGTGTGTGTGTGTGTGAGTGAGTCCTCAGGCTGGATCTTATATAACTCCTGACAAACAGACTGAGAGATAAACAAGCACAAAGATGGCATTTCGGGTACCTCAGGGCTACACAATAAAGCTGAAGTTGACATAATTTACTTACATTTTAAGCATTTATCTGACATTGCCACCCACTGAGAAGTATGCTGAGTTAGATCAGGGGTGCAAGGACACAAAGAAGCTCTGGGGAAAGAAAATGTCCAATTTGGGAGGAGCTAGTGCTATTTTACTGAAATAGAAATACAATTATCAGAGTTATATACCACTCTCATGGAGAAAAATGTCCACTGATGAAGCTTTATAGTGAATTAGAATGAAAATACACATACATATATGACCTGGTTTGAAGAAATAGTATCTGGCTGTATCTTAAAATGCTTAATATTGAAGTTAAATACAATGAAATAGGTAGAATCCCATATGTTATAACATATAATCCCTCAAAACTACAAGATATAAACCTCTTATCTTCTCACTAAACACACGTTCTACACTATTTAAAACCCTGCCACAAAGCTTATTTACCAAGTAAATGGTACAATACACACCTCGGTGTGATGCATCTCTAACACCTCACCAGTACCTCCGCTGTGACACGTGGACAACAGCTCATCCAGCCTTGTGCAGCATCGCTGTTTGACCGTAAACACAGAGTGCGAGCGGACGAAGGGCCGGAGGAATTGAAAACTCGTGGTTAAAACGCCAGAAATAAAAAGGTCACAAGAAAGAGGATCTCCTCGCAGACAAAAGGCGAGCGACCAGCTCTCATGGGAAGTGGAGCAGCTGTGTTTAGTTTGCTTAACCCATCCTGTGATCTGGTTTACGTTTCGACAGAATCACAGCAGGTTGTTGTTTCTTGAAATCATATTCTGGTGACTTTCATGCCTAAAACCTCATGAAAGAAGATTTGTCTGACTCTTAAAAGAGCAATAACACAACAGCGAGTCCCCCTCTGTTATGAAAACCATGATCCAGGATTACAGCTGATACCGGTCTCGTTTTAATGGCCACACAGAGGAAGCCGCGGAGAATTTACTTCACAACGTGAACAGATTGCAGACTTAAATAAAACTCTCCTCCATTTATCAACACTGCGTTGTCATGGAAACGCCGGCCGGGGCCAAAAAAGGGAGCAGATGGCTCGAGGAAAATCGATGGCGGCGACTCAAACTAGCTGATCCGCTGATTTGCTTCATACCCAGGGGGAGAGTGTTTGGAGTCGCTCTCAGCTTGTGTTTCACCGGCCTTGTGTGTGTGTGTGTGTGTGTGTACTAGCAGTTTGTAAGATAGGGGACATACATGCACAGGCCTGCCACTATCAGTGGTTTCAGGTGATAGAAATCAGTGTGTGTGTAGACCATGAAGGCAACTTGTGGGCAGGAAATCAGGACACAAAGGGCCCAACCTGTGGAGAGCGACTCTGACGGGCCTCATGTTACCAGACGGTTGATGACAGGTCTTCACAGTCTTATTTGCTGTCGCCCCGAACTACATTCGCTGCACCCCCTCAATTCTCTAAAAATACTGGATGTGACAAACTCAACAAGTGGACATCGAGTGGAATCAAGTTTGGCCACCTCGCTACAGCGAGCAGGTTTGAGCTGGTTTCAAGACACATATCTGCAAAACTGTTAAGTGTCCCAGTTCCTCAAAGACAATGATGCCATTTTGTTTAAAAATATATATATATAGCTGACTGTGAGTATGTCACAGTCGGCCTTTTAGCCAGCAGAATACTCCATCTTATATAATCTGCTCTCAGCGCCACCAGACTTTTATTTTGAAATCTGCTGCACAAATACACATTAATCTCATTGTTTCTCTCTTTGTTTAATGTAATTCTATCAAAAAGTGCTGACAGACAGACAGACAGACAGACGGATGGACTGACAATCTGCCCTTAATGCAACTTTCCAATTTTACCCATAATCCACCGGGATGCATCTGTGCAGGCCTGTCCCGCTGTCATGCTTAGAAGCAGCCAATCAGACTTTGTTTGATGTAATCCCTGCACCCATCTAGCTGCACGTTGAAGGCGGACAAATTGTGCCGGAATGGTTTGCATGTGGGAGCACGCACACACACACACACACACACACACAGGGTCCACCAAAACCAGCCATAATTGCCAACATTCCTCCTCCCCGAGCCCAACGTGTCCTGTTGTGCATTCCTCAGACATTCGCCCGAGCCGCTGCAGCAGATGGGAATTACTGTTACCGCTTCTGTTCCATTTATATTATTAAATGAGGAGTGACGTCTAAATCTCTGGATGTTTGGGACGCTGTGAATGACGATTGTGTTTCGTTGACCCTGTGAGGCAATCCATGCGCAGATGCCCAGAATGTATAAATATGTGGAAAAGTAACACCTTTTTTTATTTCCTTTTACAGCTGGGCCATTATGGCAGTAAGTTGTTTAATAGATTCCGCTGGTGACGTTGGATGTGAAGCCCGTGCTGCATGTTTTTAGCACTGTGAGGTTAATGTGGCTTATTTTCCAACCTTTAAACACCATTTACCTACAAAAAAATACAGTTTTTCAGCTCAAGTCTTGGAAACGGTCCTGATGACACATCCTCTAAAACTACAAAGTGCAACATTTTATCTTGAGATAGCAAGTGGACTGTCCCACTGGTCTCTGTCCCCATATTTTAGGTGGGTCCTCTCGAGAAAGTTTCTTCTTGTGGCAGCTGAAGTGACTCACCCCTCCGAACCATCACCCACTCTGCCCGCTGTTCTTTCTCCTCTCACTGTACGGTATTAACACACCCGTGGCGGGAGGAGCCAGGCCTGCCATTGTCTGAGTACGGGGGGGGGGCACCGTTAGTTGCGAACAACAGCCGACCAATAAGAGCGACCCCCTGCGGCGATGGCTGTCGTGCTGTTTCACTGATCTGTGGGCATTCCTGCTCATTAGCGGCCTTTGTTGTGTGTGCAGATACAAGGCTGATGAATCGACTGTGGCAGGTATAGTAAGAGACAAATGTATATGCACGAGACTTCCTGGACTCGCCAGTAAAAAAGATGCGTGAAGGCATCTTTGTGGCTGAGAACAAGATGGCTTTCTGTGCACAGCAGGTGCACCGGGCAGCGCTTTTCAGAGTTTGAACTGTCACTGCTTTGAATCTCCACCTGGGCTCATGGGTCCGTTCCCTTGTTTTCACAGCGTGGGCGTCCAAAAACAAGCTTTTTCCTCCCGGGACGTCCACATGGAACACACACAGCCTCAAATCTGTCGCTCTTACCTCATTTTCAGCTTTTTGCCAAGTGCCAGCCAGCATGCAACCATATTTGGACACGAATGAGCATTGTCTGTGCAGGCATTTCCAAATCGGGCCCCTTATCTCCGGTAATCGAAGCTATGATAACAGTAATAGCGTCTTTTGGGGAAAGAGAAAGAGGAAGACAGTAAGAAAGAAACTTCCCCCTCCAGTCAGTCCCCAGAAACTCCAAGCAATTTAAAATATTAACTGGTTTGCAGAAAGGCCAAAACTGCTTATGCATTTTTTTTTTACTGAATGCTGAACTCTATCTGGTCTGTTCGTCACACAGAAACACGGAGCAATAATTAGAGAAAGAATGTGTTGCAACAAATAATCCAGAGTCTCATCTAGTTTTTTGGATTTACATCCCTTTTCTTTTTTTTGGGGCAGGTATGAGGTTCCCAAACATGAGGTCAGCTCTAAAGAATGCGGGCCGGCCCCTCCCTCCGTTTTACTGAAACCAGTCAGACAACCTCCACATTACATGGACAATATGTTACCACATCAAGTGTTTGTTTTGTTTTTTCTCCATCACATGTCCCTGAGCTGAAGAGCTACTGTTTTTGGTACAGAGAGCAGCCATTGTTTCAGGAATGTGGGAGGAATGGTGTGTTTATTAAACAGCAGTCACAGCAGTATCTAGGCTCTTTTCTCCATCCATATTCTACCAGCATTTAGATGTATTTCCTCCTTATATTAAGATGATGTGATCATATCTATTATTTAACTGTATATTTTGTTATATATCATAAAAAATAAATAAAATGGAAAACAATTATAAGAGGGTTCAATAAATGACCAAAAGAGAGACCGAGAAGGTAAAATCCTGTGTACCACTTTGGATACTTTGCAATACTTTTATATAATTATTCTCTGTAGATTGGTGCATCATGGGAGTTGCATGTGTTGTAGTTTTTCAGTGCACCTACTTTCTTCAACCTGGCTCATCTTTCTTCTGCTCACCAGTTGACTTTCTGTTTCTCAGCACTTCCCAGCAGTCCTCGCATCTTATCTGCATTCTGATTGGTTGTACCGTTGTTCTGCAGATCTTTCTTTTCATGTTCTCCACGTGTTTTGTTGTGAAACATTGCAGCAGCATTGCAAAGGTCATACTTAATGCTTTGACGACTCTCTGTGTGACTCACGTTACAAAATGTTTGTTTCACAAAAGAAGAACAAACTGTATTGTTTTATCTCAAGAGGTTCAGAGTATTTGTGTGGTGAATTGCCCTTTATTTGTGATCGCTGATAACAGGGACGATAGAGGACAAAGAAAAGGTTCAGATAGAGAACTGAGAGTGACCTCCAAACTAAAACATCTCCACTTCTGCATTTGCTTTTGCCAAGGAGGAAGTGGGAACGCTGACTTCCTGCTGCCAGCCAGCAGAGGTGGGCGGAGAAAGTTGAGGAGGGGGGGGGGGGGGGGTCGAGGACCCCTGTACCTCCAGTCCTTTCCCAGAATCCCTTGCGCGAATTCGAGCAGCAGAAAGACAGGAAGTGTGACCCTGGCTTGATAACGGCGGGGGCGACTATTTCTGAAAGCAGAGAGCAGACAAGGAGGTGTCTGTTCTGTTTCCTGTTGGTTGTTTTGTCAGATGTGAGCAGCTGAATGTGTCTTTATGTGTCAAAATGAACTGTTTGTGCTCGGAGGTCGCCACACCAGACCAGTGGCAGACAAAGACACCTCTACACAAGCTCCAAGACTACTTTGGATGTGTGTTTTACTCCAAGTCGTTACTAGCATCAAGCTATCGTATGTTAAGAAGTCTTAGTTTACTTAAAGTAGAGACTCCAGGCCTCAAAATGGCTGACCTGATGATAAATGGATGACCTTTAGATATTGTTAAAGCGCTTTTGTCTGCTGACTCCACATCAGTCTTGGTTTGATAAAAACCTCATGTGGAATTTTGGCCCTCGCCTCCTTCCTTCCTTTTCCCCCCTTTCCTAGGATGCCAAATAAGGCCAGATTGCTAAGGATCTGCTGACGTTGAAGGTCTGCGTCGAAGCTGTCGCTCATTGTTTCGGCATCTGACTAAAAGAATGAGAGAAAAAAAGGGTGACGTAAGTTTTCCCTGCTGGCTTGATCCCCTTCATTTACTATGAAATGCATGACATCATCAATGTCCCTCCTCCCCTTCTCTCTCTCTCTCCTCTATTTTTCCCCTCTTTTTCTCCATCTCCTGCCTTTCTTCACTTTCACATGTTCTCTATTATGTAACCCCGTTGAGGTAGCCAGGGCGAGATTGTGACCACTGCTCCAGAGTAGAGTAAAGCATTTCCCCTCTTTCACCCCTGGCCACAGCTGCTCTGTTTCACGACTGTCAGCATCAGAGCACACACAATTAACTCAAGAATCTCCACACTTCCTTTTGGTATGTTTAGACCAAGAAACAAAAAGGCCTAAAATGGCCATATACTAATTCTCGACTGCTGATGTAACTGCTGGCAAATACAGTCAATGTTAGAAGGAAGTTCTAACTAATGCCCACAGGAAAGTGTATTGTTTGTTCAATTAACCACACTTTGGTGCTTTTATAGATTATTGTGAAGAGACCCACCTGCAAAAATTAAAAGTTCTGCACATTTGATGAAATGATGTCACTTTTTAAAATGTTTTATTCGATTTTAATTCAAGGTAAAGTCCAAATAATCCCAAAACAAATATGTCATAGTAGGTTGCATTATTTCAGTTTCAGTAAAACAAGCTACCGAGCCTCGAAGCTAGACAACACGACGGCTCACCATCTTCCTGTTAAGTGTTACTTCCTCTACGCTGGCTGCCAGCACATTGTCTGTGTGTGTTTTTCTTGCTTTAAAGTTCCCCTTTTGGACTGAGACAAGTGCTACATGCTGGCTCAAAGCGAGGAAGTGAGACGCAGCGTTGGGGTTTACCTCAGATCGACCGAGTAACAAAGGACTGTGGTTGAAAGCCAAGGGGAATGAAAAGAGCATGACCTGCCTTGAGTCTTCACATATCCCCACTTAGAGTGTGTCCATGTGTGTTTCATCACGCCAAACCTTGTAGAGGTTAGGTTTCATCCTCTCAATAGCGTTTTGACCAGCACCTCCGACTGTCACATATTCCACATGTTGGGCAGTTCAGAGGTTGACTATTTGCAGAAGCTGCAGGACTCGAGGAGAGCAGCCGCCGTCAGGCAGCCTGTCATCAAATGGGTGTGATGTCAAGTTGTGTGTTCATACCGAGCGTGTTTGGAGATGTTTGTTTGACCTCTGCACCGTAGCATTTTCTCCCTCAATTAAAGGGAAAGATGCCTTTTTACCGCAACTGAGCTAAAGTTACAGGGACTGAGACTCTGTTTGTTGTGGCTCTACTAAAGAGTACTGAGATTTGTACGACAGCTTGCTTTGAGCTACATGCTAACATCAGCGTACTCACAACGACAATGCTAACATGGTGATAATGTTTGCCATGTTCTTAGTTAAGCACGTGCTCATGCAACACAGCTAGCGTGGCTAGCTATACGCCACTTTTAAGCCCTATAAGCGTTCCCAAGATTCTCTTTACTCGACGTTTTAAAGACACCATATGTATCTCGTATCAAAGATACATATGGGTGTTTAAAACTTCCACAGCCGCTACTTTAAGCTTGCTAACATTGTAAGCTATACAGTGGTCATAATAGACAGAGTTGGGCTGTGGCGGCAGAAATCCTGAGAGTAATAAAATGAGTGAGGGTGTGCTTTGTTGCTTATAGGTTTAGCTTTCCCTTTGTAGGAAGAAGATTGAGTTATTTCTATGCTACGTTTCAACGTAGCATAGTTTAGCTTTAAACCCTGCTTTGGAGCTAATGGAACTGAATGCATTTATTTTTGTTCAGACTGTAGGTGGGATCGCACCTTTTTCTTTGACACCTAATCTGTTTGCAGCTTTCTCATCTCGTGGCTCAAACTAAACACTGTGTTTGTTTACAGCTCGCGTCTCTATTGATTACGTTAGAATGAAAAAGAGCGAGAGAGAGAAGTGGTGATTGCTCTCAGTTGGCTGCTAACATCTTCGCCACATGACCACGCAGGCATTTGTGTGAGCGAGCACGCAAACACATGGATACAGTTAAGGTGTGTGTACATTTCCACTGCTTGTGTCTGAAAACACACTTCATCCCACACACTTTCTCACTTTACCTCTTTGCAGACACTATTTCGGTCCTCCTAAGGCTCCTAATCGTGCATCCATCAGACAGCTGAAAGCTAGAGGACAGGCGGCGAGAGGAGAAATGGAGGATGTCGGAGGAAGGGCGGTAAGAAGAGCAGACGAGAGAGAGGAGAGGAGGGTGAAGAGCAGGAAATGAAGGACAAGAAAAGTGGAGAAGGTAGAGGTAAAGAAGTGTCCTGTCCACACACACTGCAGGCGCATGAGTCCTAACTGTGGAATATGTGGATTTCAGACTCAATCACCCAACGTAAATTACCAGAGAAGTGAGGGGGGGAGAAGACTGCAGGCTAAAAAATGTAAAAAGGACAATATGTGCTGTCTCTGTCCTTTCTGTTTTGGAAAAACATACATTATGCACGTGCACGTTTGATCCTTGTACTGTACAGGGATGCTCTTATAGTCTTAATCCTTCCAAAACGCTTTCTCATGTTTAGCAGCAGCAGAATCATCTCGGAGGAAATAGAGATCAAAGCTGATCCAAACAATGATATGATATCTGTTTACATTTGCTTCATATCCAAAGGAAGATATGGCCACATGAGACAAAAGCCTTCTGTTGCTGTTGCCGTTCACACGAGGCACCGCCTTGCAAGACAAACGCACTTTTTCTTATCTTCAAGGGACTTGAAGATAGGGACTGTATAGCCTGCACAACCTGTACGGCTCTTTATGATGAGGAGGGGTGTTCTGTTTGAATCTATAAGAGCTGGACGTCGGTGTGGACTATGAGAATGCAGCGAGGCCCACAACACCTGGAGGTCGGGTTCAGGGTTCAGATTAACATAGTTAGAAATAAGTAAAAAGGGTCTCAAGGAAGGCAACAAATCAGCAATGATACGAATACATTGTAAACCAGTAAGAAATGTAGTAAAAGAATATAAAAGGCATCAAAAGAAAATCAAGAGTATGACTTAAAAGATGACACTGTCTGATTACAGCTTGATACGTACATTTAAGAAAAGAAGAAATAACACCTTCTTTCTCTTACAAGTGAAAAACTTAATTCATGAGCATTAAAACGCACCATTGCTCAATTGAACCGCTGCAGAGCTTTTATTTTTTACAGCCTTACTCGGTCCCATATGATCAGTGGGTAATGTTACAGGTATTTGTATAATGTGTTTGCTTCTTTTTAATTGTCTCATGCTTAGTCACAGTCTACAAACCTCACAGCTGGCTGACAGGTGAGAGCACGGCTATTTTTCCCCCCAAATCCTTGCCTTGCGGGGATCATACTAAACAACGTTTTACTTTGAAGGACTCTTGTTTGGAGTTATTTGGTGCAACTCGAGCTGCCGTTGCTCTCACAGCTGAACCAAACTACAGAGCAGCCCCTCACACCTGTGCACGGAGCCTCGCCCCTCCACTGCCTTCGTCCAGTACGCTGCACAACTGTGAGCTCCGTGGGAGGAGGATGTGGTTATTTGTTACCCGGGGTAAGGCCGAGCATGTGTCTAGTGTGTGTGTGTGTGTGTGTGTGTGTGTGTGGGGGGGAGTTCACTCATCAGAGGAAACATATGGCTGGAACCACAGAGGATTGGTCCGCACACGTCCTTCAGAGCAAAGTCATGAGAGTGATCAAAATATTCAAATCAATACTCATATTTTCCTTTTCGAATTCAGGTCACCGCCGCTTTGGGTGAAATGTGTTCACAGAGCTTGTTGGTTGACAATGAAGTGTTGCATCACGTCACAAGAAAATGCAACACAAACTGTGACTCTGTGACTCCACTGCAGTGAAAACCACAAACACGTTGATATCACTTCCGTATTGTTTCTGGCTTTGGCAAGAGCTCCAGCAGCCAAAAAAAGGACAATATTATGATCAACTAGAACAGACATAACAGTCTCTAGTTCTTGTGGTTGCGTGTTGGGGGAGTCTCATTTCCTGCCTGAGGCCGTGCGACTGTTAATAAGTACAAGATAGAGACGGTAAAGAAAATTCTGGTTTTAACCCCGAAAATAGAAACGCAGAAACCTTTGAGAGCGTCAGGCAAAGCAGAATGAACCCTGTGGCGAAACCGAGAGAGGGGAAACACAAAGAGAGAAAAAAGGGCCACTTTAGTCATCTGTCATCACCCTCAAGGTCGTGATGGGTCAGGGGTAACCTCCCGTCACACACACATTTTTGCGCACACACACCTGTCAAGAACATTAAGCTCAGATGAAAAATAGAAGTAGATTTTCCTCCCACAGCATGAAAACCACAACCTTTAGCTGCCTCTGTCTCATAGCTATCATATCTATATAAATCATCTGAATAGAAATACACCTCCCAGCTACTGTAATACTCACTAGTTACCGAATACAATATAATTGTATTGGTAAAACTCATTCCACCAATAATGACTAAAACAGGTGTAAACTAGTTGAAGGTTTATGGAAATCAGAATATGAGTCTTAACGTTAGCAAGTTAAATGTTCTGATGACAAAGTGAAAGAGGAAATGAAGACATAACGGTCAGTGGGATGGGAAAGTTTTCTACTCTACCAAAAAAAACTACCCTCCTCTCCGCAAAAAGAAAAAATACACAACCCTCCCCCTTTTTTAACCTCCCCTCCCCCCTTGGTAATCTGTGTACAGCTCTTCAATCTTAATATGAAATATTATTGAGAATGAGAAACAAAAACTCTTCACAGAGGGGTGTATTTTACAGCGGCAACTCGTGATTTCACCATCTTCGTAAACACCTTTTATTCTTTTGTTTCGCTTGATGTGCACACACGCATACAACAGAACACACACACACACACACACTTATGCTGTATAATTGTGTGCGTTGGGGGTGTTTTCAGGTTGTGGGGGGTCTCTCAGGGGACTTACCATGTTGTCATGAATGTCTGCCCATGAAGAAACTGATCACTTTAACAAGAGAGGCCGTCCTCTTCCTCAGGGCTTCTCAAGGGGTTAGTGTGTGTGTGTGTGTGTGTGTGTGTGTGTGTGTGTGTGTGTGTGTGTGTGTGTGTGTGTGTGTGTGTGTGTCTGCTCATGCGAACACGCCATCAAGTGTGGCGTGGTCTGCACAAGAGGCGGAGACAACAAAAGCAGGATGTGATACAGCAGGACTCCACTTCTTCACACACACACAGAGAGCGCCACCCGTTGACGGATGGGCGCCACAGCCGGGGCCTGCTGGTAAAATTCCACTCCCACAGACGAGGAAGGAGCGTGCAAGAGCACAACAGGCCGCAGTGAAATGACTTGATAAGATCCGAGGAGCCTTGTGTGTCTTTTCGGGTATTCCAGTCGCGTGGGGTTGGAGAAACAAAAGGCCGGGGGCCTGCAGTGTGTCGACTGCCCAGCTGGACCCCACCCATCTCTACACACACACATATATAGAAACAACACACTAGCTAGGGGGTCCTCAGTCCACCAAAAAAGACAACAACACTAACAAAAGCTGGCACATCCCACGTTGCACATCACCGGATACACCGTCAGCAAACTCCGTCAACCAGGACACTTGCATTCGGAATTAAAAGTTAAATATTAACGCCACTAAAAGCCTCCTGGAAGCTCCCACTTCCCACGTGCGGCTTTTAAAAGACTTGAGAGCCTGAAGCTGTTATAGTGAGAGACGCCCTATCAGTGCTCCCTCGGGGCCTCCACTGCTATTGGCCCCTGCTGCATCACTCTTAAGAGGGTGATGTCATACCTCAGGTTGCATAAAGGCACCCTGCTATTTATGTCATGGAGCTATTCTCGTGTGAATAATAACATGTATAATTTGACGGGAGCGAACTTTGATTTGTGGTGCAGCTATTAAATGTGAATTAATTATACAAAAACTCAAAGTACGTGTGATTCATGCACTCAAAGGCAGCCATCTTTTTATTCACAGTCAGTGCAGTCATGCCAAAGGACTCCAGCGATTTATGTCAAATCTATCAAATCCGTCATGACAGATGTGAAGATAATGCATCCTTCGAAGACAGAATAAATTATTAAAGTGTCTTTGAGGGTGAAATCTCTCCTAAGGCACTGTACGAAAATGTTTAGGGAAATACTTTTCACACCAATCACTAAATTGCTCTCACTTTTTGTTGCCATATTCACGTATTTGCAGGATCCCCATTCAAATTATGTGAAATTAATTCATGTGCAACTTTTCAAAACGCCCAGAGTTTCTATATTTTCACACACACACGTCACTCTCAAGTGTGTGAATTTTTATATCGAACTGGCTCTGAGGACATTTTAACAACTACCCGCTGACTAGTCTCTCCATTGTTGTGGTTTTGATGCACGGAAGCATTTCTTGTCTATAAGCTCCACAACCATGAATTATCCTACACACTCATTCATCTCCCTCCTTCATAACATATAATTGCACACTAGCTGAGCAGGCTTGGATCGTCTTGTTATGCGACACCGTCCAGTCTGCTTTCAAATTCTTGTCTGGAGACTGTTTGGCTATTGGTATGTGAGCACAGCGTGTTTCTGCACGCAGCATAATATGCAATTCTGGAGCTCTTGCAAATCCTCTAACAGCATCACAACCTTCCAAAAAAAACAATAGTCATAATCATTCAGATTAATAGGAATACTTCCCCTCGCTTCTCCCTACGCTTTGACACAGACGGTAATCCAGCTTTGTTGTTATTGTCAGAGTATAGAAAAAGGATTGTGAAAAGACTCAGCGATCTAAATAGGCAATAACCTGAAAAGCCAAATGCACACAGATAAATCCTCACATGAAGAGCTAATCCTGCAGTACATTTTAGTCAAACAACCGCACAACTGCTAGGCCCTGTTATTGTGACACAATGACAGATTGAACACACCACAAAGTACTACTAGGAGGATTACAGGATTCAGGACGACACTCTCTTCTCTCAGGCTCCCAAAAAACTTAAATCTAATAGAAATAGGTGGCATAAATGCTCAGCTTCATGCATATTTAGTTCCCTTATTAGAGATTTATGGCAAAAGACCCAAAGCCCTCATGAGTGTGTAATTATGTGATGTTACAGCACCATCTAGAGACGAATCCAGGCAACTTCCTGTTTTCAAGACAAATCCAACATGGCGGCTCCCTTGTCGACGTTTCCAGTGCTTCCTGCTTGTGTGGAGTAGCTGCAAACCATGAGGGATTGCTGGTAAACAAACACAGAGAGCAATATTTCTAAATGTTGAATGCAAACTGTAAAGGCGTGTGTATTAGGTTATAGATCTTTATTGTTTAGGTCTCATTTTGCTGCTCTATCTCTCTTCTTGCAGCCACCATGGATGCAAAAGAAATAGTCCACTGTGCTGTGCAGCTAGAGAAAGCCAACGCAGACAGAAGCTATGGGAACGTGTTGACCCTCCTCGGTGACCTCGATAAGTCTCACGTCACGGCAGAGCAGCTGGAAACCACAGACGTTGTTAAATGTCTCCACGGGCTCCTGAGAAGCTGCTCTGATGACGGCGTGAAGAAGACGGCGAAGAGCTTGTTGTCCAAGTGGAAGAGACAGTACGGCAAAGACACCCGAGGTGTGGGAAGCACAGAGGACCCTGAGCTCCCTCAGAGGCCGTCTCTAGCAGATGAGGCCGAGGATGGAGCGGCCTCCGAGCAGGGGGACGCCCAGACATGTGACAGCAAAGCAGCGTCATCCCCAGTGGCAGAAGATGGGCTCTCTTTCTCTGCAGAGAGCTCCTCTGCATCCTGTAGTCTCTCATCAGTAAGATCCAAATGTGTTCAGCTCCTACTCGCTGCCCTCCGCCCCGATCCTCCCGATGGAGGCAGGGCCGCGGAGCTGGCCGCGGACATCGAGCAGCACGTCCACCAGCTGCACAAATCCATCAAGTACAAAGCCTGCGTGAGGAGCAAGGTGGCCAACTTGAGGAATCCTAAAAACCGGCATCTGCGCCGGGGCCTCCTGAGCGGCTCACTGTCGCCGGAGGCCTTCGCCCGGATGTCTGTGGAGGAGATGGCCGGCGCAGAGCTCCGGCAGCTCAGGGAGGAGTACTCATCTCAGGGCGTGAGCGAGCGGCAGCTTCCTCTGGGGCTAGAAGGGACGCAGACGCAGAAGATCCGCTGCAAAAGATGTGGCGGGTCAGACTGTAGGGTGACGCAGGTGTCCAGGGGGGCCCTTTTCCTGCCCGCCTGGGTGAGGCAGAGCGGCCCTGACGAGGACGCCATGACCTTTGTGACCTGCAGCGGGTGCGGGCAGCAGTGGTACCACAGCGGCTGGGTCTGCCTCTGAAGACAAGCCTCAGGGCCGTCATTCAGGATGAACACATGGCTGTTAATCAATGACGCAATCACAGTGAAGTGATCAGCAGCAAACTTTATAATTAATTAATTGTTTTTCAAGCAAGAATAGCACAAATGTATTTGTTCATATTAGAATATTTATGATATAGACTGCCAAACTGCCTTCTGGAAAGCTGTTTTCGATTCTTTTTTTTTTTTTTACTTAATTAACTTGACATAAACTGCTATTGTTACTGATTTAATCATATCCGTTCTGCTGTTGTATCATTGAGATGTGTTTCATTAACCTCAGGTGAAAAGTGTCAGTTTCCTGTCTGGATTGAGAAACTTCTACTTTTCAAAACAAGTTGGAGTTAAAAACATTGTTCTCGAGGCTTCGTGGTTTCTTGTCTCTTGAAAATATGGAAGATTTGGATCCAAAACTGCTGATACGTGTTTTTTTTACCAAATGCGGAAACAACAAAATGAGAAAAAATAAAAAAAATTCTGCTGCCTCTTAAATGTAAGTAAAGTAAGAAGTAAAAAGTGTTCTCTGTAACACTGAAACCGGAGGAATGCAGAGTGGAAACAAAGGACAGAGCGTTCTCACGGGATGGATTGCATACTTGCGGTTTAAACAATAGTTTTTTTTAGGATGCATCCTTTATTTCACATGTGCATTCACCAGTAAATCCGTAACTAGAAGCCCACTTCGGGCTGAAGGAGACGAGTCGCTGCCTCTTGCAGCTGCAATCTGAATCCACTTTTAAAGAAGCTCTCGTCCTCTTCTCAATGACTCATTTCCTGTCTCTTCCTAGGAATCTATACTTAGAGCATCTAACTGCTTTTCCAGGATCCTCTTTCTTAAGTGAACATTTATTGGTCATATAAATGATGGAAAGCCACTCGGGGTTTGACCTTTGACCTCACTAATGTGCAATGTTCAATGTAAAGGAAGAAAGTGTATTCTTTTTCTCTTATTGCGAGTCCCGATTGCTCTGGATGTTTAAACTCCTTTAAAAGGAGAAGAAGAAGACATGCGCCTAGCTTCCTCCAACATCCCATTCATGTGGAGACATGTGACCTCAGAAAACAGTGGGCATGTGAGTCAGTAATCTGCCCCCCCCCGAGCATCGTCTGGGCTGGATATCCCATGCTCCTTCACTCAGTCGACGTGGCACAACGACTGGTTTACGCGTCATCGTGACGTCACTTTTACTATACCGAGTTTCAGAAAAGTGTTTGTATTAATATTTAAATTTCTGAGCACAACACAACACATTTTCTGGTCTGACTCAGTCAGTATTAAAAGGATAATTCAGGGTGTCCAGAGATAAATAAACCCCCCTTTTCATGGTTGTCAGATATGGAGCTGATACATCTTATCAGGCAGATATAGTAGGAGTGTTGCTGTTTGGTATCAGTACTGGGGCTCTTCTCTGTCTCCTTTCAGATGCTCCCTATCTTTAGAGTGTCCTGTTGGGTGACAGATGCCTCCCTTTAAGTCTGGTCCGCCTGTCAAATAATTTATGTGTGTTCTCACTCGCACACACACACCGATACAAACACACAAAACACGCTGCAGACAGGGGTGCAACGTTTGGGGCTCCTTAACCAACATTAAGAGGCTTGAAACCTGCAGAAATGCATTCATTTTAATAATCTTTGCTCATTTGTCAATGCACAGGGGATATTGCAATATACAGTAGATTTGGCTGTCAGGTGGTTCCCAACATGTCTGTCCTCCTGTGACCCCTCAAAACACATATGTATCTATTCCAGTGTCTGAAGTGGTGGAAGTATCCTCTTGTGTTTTTCAGGGAAACAAAATTAGAGTTAAAGTTAGATAAACAAATAAACATAATTTTGTGTCACAATAACTTTCTTATAGCTTTAGTTGTCTGATCTTGTGACCCCTCTTTTGAGGGTCCTTGCCCCCATGTGAGGGACCACTGCTTTCACCCTAATGCAGGTTAAAATGTTCTCCACGAATATAAATGAATATGTTTCATAAATCTGCTCTCACACATACAAATGGTAAATAATAAGAACAGACCAGTACTACGCAACGACATCCAGCAGAGCGCATGATGAGGAGGCGTGACGCTCCCGGGTCATGTGAGCCTCATCAGCGGCTCCGGGGCCAGAGAGCAGCGGGGCAACCGGAGCGCCATGACACCGGCTGACTGCAGCACCCTGCCGGGGTGGAACTGGGGGATATAAACGCAGACGCCGGGCCGGGACCGCCACACCGACAGGTACAGTTACTGAGATGGAAAAAACACACATTTCAGCGTCTAAAATGGGGACTTTCTAATGTTTTAGTCGGTCACGAGAGTCGCGAGCGTGTAGCGGCTAGCGCTTCCATTATCGGACAGTGCAGTTTATGGCGGGGCGTCCATTATCGGACAAAAGCTTCTTTTCTTTGCTTTTCACCATCATTTTCTCCAAGTATTGACAACTGAATACAAGTAAGCATTTTGTAATATTCAACCTTGTTAATGTGAGTGCATTGTGTCATGTCATGTGCTTTAATGTAGCTTAACATTGTAATAAAAGTAGTGGAGTACACCAAAGTGGAGATAAAGCTATGCGGGTTGACTAACAATAGCTAGAACCTCAAAAACATCTTAATATTTAACGTTATAAGGATTTAATCATTATTAAAATGGCAAATATTCTGCACTTAATCACTGGACATTTACAAAGTTAACTTTGGACCGGTGTGTGCGCGTGCGTGCGTGCGTGTGTGTGTGTGTGTGTGTGTGTGTGTGTGTGTGTGTGTGTGTGTGTGTGTGTGTGTGTGCGTGTGCGTGAGACTGTATGTGTGACTGTGTTCATTCATTTCACTGTTTAATAAAATGTTACTATTTCTCCAGAATGAACTTCAGGAGTGTGAGTGTGTGAGAGAGTGAGTGAGATTGTGTGTGTGTATGTTTAAAGGTCTCAGGACAAAGACATAATTTACCCAGTGGTCCTTGGGCTGTAAAAGCTTCCCGTCCATGTGACGGTGCCGATGGCGTTCATTCTGTACTTACACTCTGCAACAAGAAGTCCTAACAAGCAGTGATGAGGCCTAAGCGTCCTAATTGGCTGCAGACTGTGCATAGTGAAGTGAATATCTCTGAAGAGTGATAATCAATATAAAGACATTTGGTGTAGTATTCCTTTGAAGGCACAAACACAGTAAATACTTTTCCATATACTTTAAGCGTGATGGAGGAGGAGATCTCGTTCACGCAACAAAGCTCCTCCTCGCTCCCGTTCGCTCTAGCTGGGATTTCCCACTTTCATCTGACAGATTTGTTCTGGTATGTGGGTGGAATGATGGCCATTTAGCTTCAACTGGTCTGTTAAGCATGCACACGTGTAGCTGATTAAATTTGTGCTTAAACCCCAGTAAGTCGCTCCTCTTTGCAGCTGAGCCCGTGAGTGGGGGAACCTCTTAGGCCGCTCGGGGATCTTCAAAGTTAAACTCTCTCCCAGATTGCTGACAAAATATTTGTCCTCATATAACAGTAAATGACTCTTTTTATTTTCTTATTTGAATCCCTTGTGGACGACTCACTGGTCCTGTGATCCGCGTCCATGTGATGCGCAGCGTGTATCATACCATGCATAACATATTACACACACACGGGGCAGGAAGTTCATTAATCGCGCAGCGTCATGAGTCGGTCCTGGCTGTTTTAATAGGATTAGCTTTAATCCTAGATTGAATCAGTCCTCCTTACAGTCCGGGTGTGAGGGAATATGTAAACAGTTTGTTTTTACTTTCAAAGAGGCTGGCACATTGTTCTTATCTCAAGCACACCTTTATCTGTGTGGCCAAAGGTTAAAAAGTCTTTTCTGAAGTTGTACCAACACCCTGAATGATTCAGAGCATTAATATGCAAATATAAATATTGTAATCTATCCATCAGGCTCTATCAGGCTTTTACTTTGAAACTCTAACAGGTCAGAACATAGTGAGAAACGGCCTCCATGCTGCACTGAGGCTCAGTATTTTGCACTTTTAGGACAGCTGTTAAGAGGATGCTTTTGTGCTCCTCAGGTGGAACTACTTTCTCTACTTCTGTCCTCCCGCCCCGACCGACTGGCGCCATGACGTCAAAGTCCACCCTCCTAAAGGTGATCCTCCTGGGGGACGGCGGCGTGGGCAAGTCGTCGCTCATGAACCGCTACGTCACCAACAAGTTCGACTCGCACCTCTTCCACACCATCGGCGTGGAGTTCCTCAACAGGGAGCTGGAGGTGGACGGCCACCACGTCACGCTGCAGATCTGGGACACGGCGGGCCAGGAGCGCTTCCGCAGCCTCCGCACGCCTTTCTACCGCGGCTCCGACTGCTGCCTGCTCACCTTCAGCGTGGACGACGGGCAGAGCTTCAGCAACCTGGCCAACTGGAAGAAGGAGTTCACCTATTACGCCGACGTAAAGGACCCGGACAACTTCCCCTTCGTGGTGCTGGGCAACAAACTGGATGTGCCGGAGCGGCAGGTTTCAGGGGAGGACGCTCGGCAGTGGTGCCGCGAGAACGGCGGACACCCGTACTTTGAGACCAGCGCCAAGGACGCCACGAACGTGGCGTCGGCCTTCGAGGAGGCGGTGCGTCGCATTCTGGCGTTGGACGACCGGGCGGATCACCTCATCCACACCAACACGGTGGACCTGCAGAGGAAGAGTCACCCCGACTCCACCTGCTGCTGAGCCCGAGAGCGCCATGTGACGCCCTCATGCGACGCTTCTGCAATTGTGGTTTGAGACTCTGCAGAAAGAGGAACCGGCGAAGCCCTCGACAGGCTCTGAATGTTTAGTTGGACCAAAAGCGACTAACTTTTGTGCCAATATTCAGCATTTTCACCACACAAGGGACTCTAAGCTCTCCTCCACCCATCATTTCCCAACTCTGATGGTCCTTTTTAGGAATATAATTGCTAATTCATACCAAGCAGTTTAATAGAATTATATTTCTGACACTTTTTATAGATTTATTTGGGGTCAGTGATGACATAACTGGAAACCTGAAGGTTGAAGGTGTGAAGTTAGTGATTGTTTAGGGTTTCTGTGATAAGCAGTCTCAAGACACAACCTGCCAAAGGCAAAAAAAAAAAAAGAGTTTTGACGTCACTGATGAAGCTGTGGTTTTAAGTTTTAGCCCACAAAAGGAGAAGTAGTAAGATTATTATCTGCCTCCAGAAGCAGAAACAATCACGGTTACAGCTAAAATATTGCGATTTGATACTGATTGTAAAATTATTTTTCAAGTCTTAACCAAACTACCATGAGAAAACAACTAAATTTAAGTTATCAATGTTTGTGATGTAACGCAATATTTTGAAGGCACCTAGAATGTATGTGGTTAATCAAATTACAGATAAGAAAGTAGATTAATGAGATCGACTACTTTAGGTTTAGATAGATTATACAGTTAGTCACATGATCAACTAGATTTATAGTTTTTTGAATCTTCTGCTCTGTTGGGATGATTTTGCCTCCTTTTTAAGGCAAATGCCTCCCTGGAAATAAAACTGCATACAACATTGAAACTTGAGAAAAATCTGTCTTTTGTGTTATTATTCACTTCTAAAAATATTTGAAGGCTGGGTGTGTTATAAATCTTCCATGGAGGGTCAGATCACACAGCTTGACCCAGGCATGGTATGTCAGGGTCCTCTTTGTCCACAAGGTGGCGCCCTTTAGCAGTGTTACAATTAATTTGTTGAGCTACAATGAGAATAAACAAATTATTTAATATTTTTGAGGATTGATTAGTAGATTATGTAAACTTTCCTCTGGCATGGAAGGGATTCTTACCCTTCCCTTTCTGATATGATAGCTTATTAAATATCTTTGGGTTTAAAAAGGCGGGGTTCTGGGATCTTTAGATTTTATTTCATTTTTTCAGGACATTTGATCGATAATTGAAGTAAATAATCAGTAACTATGTGTTTGTCGCCATAAACAGGAAGTACACAAGAACGAGACAGGAAACAACGGTGTCACGATAATAAAAAATATCGGTTTTACTAGAGAAGGTTACAAAAATCATCACTATATAGGAGTCATAGAACTATTTCCAACTTAAAAAATAAAAACATAATGAAACACCTACAGGGACTACAATGCCATCAAAGTACAATGGAGTTTTCTTTAGAAAAGGGCGGGGTGAAAAGGGGAGGGGCAAACACCGCCTACCATAGTTGTCAGTACGATTGACTACACATCACCTGAAAAACTGCAAAGACACAGTCATGTCTCCTTCATGCAAATAACGAGGAAACAACAACACCCTGACACGCATCGTCTTATAGGAAATTGAAGTTTGCCTTCACATCAACCTGGTGGCAAAAGCACGTATATTTATCAAACATAACACACATGGCAATATAGTCCTTTTTTATACAGAATAGACAGCTGCACACATGGACGATACTGACATGCTTCATCTCATCAAAGTTCAAATATTTGTCATCTTCAGTGTTTTTTTGTGTATTTTTTTTCCTTTTAGGGTAAACTAACCGGTGATGATCAATATAGAATATAGTTCATGATTATTAAACAAAATCTGATTATAAAATTAACATATGAAAATTCCTGACTTGTTTTATTCAGAGTGTAAACATCCAAAACAGTCTCTGTGGCTCATATGAGAGGCATGACGTCAAAAAAAATAAAAATAAAAGTGACTTATTCTCTCAACTCACATGTTGATGAGTCAGTCATTTGGCCGGTCATCAAAAAAAAACAAAAAGAAGCACAAACAAATTCCATAAAATCATAATTACTGAATCACAAGAAGAACTCAGCTGCCTAAAACTGATAAAACATTAAAAATCCATATTTTTTAAATCACATTTTTAAATGTATACGTCACAAGCACCTCCACCCATCGCATCATAACTGCACTGTATCCCTCTCACGACATATCATTTAAGATGTTACATTACAATTATTATATCAAATGCAGAACTAGTATTTGAGTGCTAAACACATATCTCAAAGGGTACATTTACATACATCTGTGGAAAAAAAATAAAATAAAAAGAGTAGAAGAGCGTGGCGGAGCACTGATCGCGTTCTCCATGTTCCCGAGAGGAGGCGTGAATCGAGATCTTTTAGGGCGGTTCAGATATTTACAGGTGAACTTCATTCACAAAAGGAGGAATTTTAGAAAAATGATAGAACCGGCTTTTTGTACTGTGTAATTCACGCAGGACGGCGTATCAAATCTGATTTGTTTAGATGGTTGAAGCTGCGGAAAAGAACACGACTGGCTAAAATCCGATTTTGGTTTGATACCTGAGGTGTGTGTGTGTGTGTGTGTGTGTGTTAAAAGACCCGGAAGAGATTTATCTTTGATTTCTGCTGCTGCCGCTGGTGGTGAGTGTAGCAAAACCCATGAAGGTCTGAACACACTTGGTCACGTTCTTGCCAAGAGTTGCATCACACTACTCTCTCAATCGTCTCCTCTGACCCTCGACATTAAAGCAAATAAGCATATTTCCCAAACATATTCCTCTAATAAAAGTTTGCTCCACCTCCGGTCTCAAATAAACGGTGAATACAGTCGCAGATAAATAAACTCTGATCATGTCAATGCGCGATAATCCTTGAGATACCACATGATTTGAGTCTTTTATGTGTTTCTATGACAGGGGGCTTTGCGTGTTTGAGGGATTCTCCCTTATTTTTTTGTTTGGTAATAGTGCAACAACGTATCGAGCATTAGCAATAAAAAGTCCAAAATGGAGAAGAAAGTAAAGGAGGGAAGAAAAAAACCAAAAAACAATGAGCGCAAAAACGATTGTAATAGTACCTGGCATACTTTCAGAGAGTATTAAAAAAAACAAGAAACATTCGTACACATTCGCACAATATATTCATATTTGTATATATATGCATATAAAACACCAAAAAAAAAAAGGAGGAAGTTGGTCGCTGCCTGGCTTCCCCTGTGGCTGAAGCAGACAGTGAACAATGTTTTTTTTTATTTTAATTTTTTTTAGGAGCTGTTGTGTTGAGAGGCTGTGCTGGCTCAGGGCGCGAGGCCATCACAGCCGGGCCACTTTCACGAGCCGCCGCCCCAAAAGAAAAAGCAAGCGGGAGGAGACGCTTCCGAACCGGTGTACCGAACCCCGGGCTCGAACACGGCGGGGCGAGCTCTCCCGCTCTGAAGCATCTGCCTCCGTCCGGGCCCGCCGCGTCTCCCCCGATCCTCCATTCTCTTCCCTTCTGGTGTGAGCCCACGACCCCTCGTGGAAGGGAAGAGGATGGAGGGTCAGGAGGCCGGGGGGGGGGCTACCAAACATGACCGAGGTGGCTTGTTTTCAAGGGAGGGAAGGGGGGTGGGTGTTGCAGGGTGACGGGTGAGGGGTGGTGAGGAGGTGGGTGGCGGCGGGAGAGGAGCGCTTGTCCTTATGAGTAGGAGGACGAGTTCTGGCCCTCCTTGGAGCGCGCCTCGGCCTCCAGGTCCTGGTCGTCCTTGGTCTTGATGTCTTGGTACTCGTGCGTGGAGACGGCGCTCTTCAGGTAGGCCCAGTTGGCCCCCAAGATCATCAGGTAGTGGATCTGAAGAGAAACACACATTTACAGGGAATACTGTGCAGAGGAGGACGGGTGCTGTGGCCCAACAAAGAAGTGCACTCTGAAAACATGCATACTGACTTACCCACAATGCAGTGCACACAAGAAATGGTGGAGCGGTTGGAAATAATTGGATGATTGTGAAAACAGCTGCAGAACAATAACTATATCATTTTTTTTTATATTTCAAAGCTGCCAGCTCCATTTCCTTTGTGCAATGCATTGTGGGCTGATGAGAAGACTATTTTATTTTAGCATCCCTGATTTATTCCCTTTTTCCAGTATGAACAGACTGAGGTGTTGAGCTGATTTGAGGGAACTCTGCTAAATAGTTTTTAATGCAGAAGAGAATGACACAATGAATAATATAAAATTGTCTCACTGAGCGTTTAGGTTTTAATTAGAGCCAAAAGACACTACGTTAGTAAAACAATCTCAAATAAAAGATTTAAACACATTTAATGCCCTCTTTTTAAAATACTATTCTGTATCTCCTCCCACCTCCTGGATAAGCTAGCTGGAAACCATCCCAGCCCAGCGAGGCCTTTCAGATCCTCCAAAGCAACGTCTGCTTATTGCTTTTTTTAGCATCTCCCGTTTGCCTGCACATGAAACCGGGCGGTCCGCCTCCACAGCTGACCCGTCTACTCACGCTCACGCAGCAGAGGCTGCTGGGCCGCGGGGCTGGATCTCAACCCCGGCAACGAGCGTGTGAGAGGCGGGGTTGCCGCGGCAACGGGCAAGCGCGCCATGGCAACGTGCATATCTTTTTTTTCCTTCTTTTTTCCGAGAGGCGCCATTATCAGCGCGGATCACGACGGGCTTACCAATGCGATGACGGTGGCGCCGGCGCCGGCGAAGGCGACGATGTAGAGGTGGTAGGACAGGTAGAACTGTGGAGGGGAAGGAGAGAGTCAGAGAGGGATGGAGACGAGGGACCAGAATAGAGAAAGGAAAGGTCAGGTCGGCGTCCTCTCACCTCGCTGGTGTTGCAGATGTCTCCCAGTGTGGCGCCGCAAGCTTTTCCCGGAGTGGCGTTCCAGGGAATGATACCTGCAGGATCAGAGGGATGAAAAGTCAGAGGACAAAAAAGTTCTTCCTCCCCCGAAACTGTGAGATGGAAGGCATTATGAATCGGGCTCGGATAAAGATTAAAGGAAACAGCTGCTGAGCCTCTCCTACAGGAAAAATATGGGTCATTATTTCCATTTTTCTTCCTCACCATCGGCTCATTATAATCCTCCTTTACTTTCTCTTCTTTGCATTAATATTTTTCGCCTTAAATAAGATGAAAACTAGGAAGTCACCAAAACCTTTCACTCTGATAATAATTTGATGACTGCCAGTAATTGGGGTGAATATTTCATGCAGTGTAGTAGCCAGTGGAGCATATGCGATCCTCGTCCTACTTTGTTAACGGGCCAGCTGTCCTTCAATGTGGGTCACATGCTGTACGTTGGGCCATCGCACTGATATGCAAGCAGAGCGTTACTGCAGGAGGAGATGTCATCAATCAGGCCCTCAATAATATCAGTGTATTTCATGACCTCTTCCTATATGGGAAATGACATGTAAAGCAAATCGCACCTGGTGTTTGGTGCACGTGTGATGTTTAGGGTGCATGCAGCAGAGTAAAGGATTAGTTTGGAAAGTGTTTTTATTAATATTTTGCTATGCGGCAGGTGAAGCCTGGGCTCCACCTGCATGTTTTGAGCTCGCTTGCCTTGATCAGGGGGATTTCTCTAAAACTTTGAAGACTCGTAACACCGCCTGCAATCTGAATCTTTTGACGTCAGCTGCAAAACACCTGAGGGGATTGCCTCTGTAATTATGGTTTGGCATCAATTTGAAAAAATACCATCCAAAACAACGGGATTGTGAAATCATTTGACTATTTCAGGACTCAAATCTATAAATGTAAGTATGTTTATTTCTGAAATAAGGAAGTGCAGTGTTGAGTGTGAAGTAGCAAGCAAGAATACACTCGTGATTATTTAAATAATACAATTTGAGAGAGGGAAAAGTATTTTTTGGCCTGCTCATCACTCATACACAAATTAAATTAAACAACCTAAGCTTTCGAACTTATAATAAACACCACATTTCCCATAAACCTTGTAGCAAGCATGAAGTTGGCATCTCCATAATTATGACGTTAAAGAACGATAAGAACAAGTAGGATATGACGCCTCAAAAGTGATTTGTTTTTCTGTAAATCTGTTTCATAAGCCCAGTTTTCAAGGCCTGCACACCTGATCCAATTCAGCTGCAATGAAATGATGTCATCCCTAATTAGATCAGGTGTGCAGGCCTGAAGGACAGGCTCGACTCGGTGAGCCGAGGATGAGCTGACAAACGCGGCTTGGAGGCAGCCAGTCTTCATCACCGTTGTTTGTGGTTATTTATTAGGATGAAATAATAAACACGCTTTAATACGGCATCATTGTTTCAGACACATGCTTGAGATATTTCTACGGCTGATTCAATGGGAAGTGACGGCAGAAGACATTTATGAGCCTTAGTGATCGTTGTCAGCTTTTTAAATCAGAAAGAAAAACACATTAAAAGCAGAAATCACATCCGCCACAACTGATGTGTCAGATAATCACAAACAATCAATTCTTGTTTCTGCAAGTGTGATATGAGGCTGATAATAAACAGATTTATAAATCCTCTTTTTGTTACAGAAAACGTTGTTTTCTGGCGACCGGGTTGTGATTCCAGTATGTTTCAGCGGCATTTTAAGAGTTTTATGAATATAATATGTGGATAATATCACGGTTATTTCCGTGACATTGACGTCCCACTCACCGTACTGCCTCACGTCCACACAGATGGAGTCGGGCGAGGTGATGTTGGCGTCGGGAGACTTCATGGCAGCGCAGGTGTTCCACATGTTGAAGAAGAGGAACACCGGTATCGCCGTGAAGCCGAAGATGGCGAGGAAGGCCAGAGCCAGGATGTAGGTCAGGAACATGAACTGAGGAGAGAGGAAACGAGACATTTCTCAACGTAAAGGCCAATCCGGCTTCACTGAGAGTGTTTTGCGTTCATTTTTTAAAAAGCCCTCCAACACTATTTCAAGCAAGAGCATTATAAAAATACACATCCAAGTAATTCAATCTCATTTAGAGGCTTTCGTTCAGAGTGTATCTGGGTCAGGGGCTGTGTGGTGATCTGCAGCAGCTGTTGGCGTGCTCGCCGACGTACGAAGGCGGTGATGCAGCGGCCGCAGACGGTGGTCTTGAAGTCGCTCTGCAGCTCCTTCTTGACGGCGCTGGTGGTGTAAAAGCCCTCAGCCAGCAGGACGATGGCGTAGACGAAGAAGAAGGAGGCGATGCCGTAGATGATGTACTGGAAGATCTGGATCCTGAGCGCCCGCACACGGGAGAGAAAGGACGGCGTTAGGGAGCGACAACAGCAACGTTCCCCGATTAACACGCGGGAATTTGATAGTTTGATTCTGGTTCTAGGAGAATTCTTTGGAAGTGAAAGCAGCGAGTTTGGAAAACCTTAATTGTTGCACAAATATCATCAGGGCGTTTTACGTTAATGGAGGATGCACGGTTGCATGCACACGGGAACATTAGTGGCCTTTTCTGTCTGGCTTTTATCTAGTCTTCATAATTTCATGGTTTTAATTATTAATGCTTGTTATTTAGTCTGATTTTAATAAATATTTTATGCTATGGTTTTAGTGTGTATACATATTTTCCTGTTTAACCGTGATACATTTATTCAGTGTTGTATATTATATTATAATCCTCCTAATATGGCAGCTGTTAGTCTGCTCATTATCTCTCCATTTTTGTCTTTTTCTTTTTTTTATAAAAAACATCCTGTTTGTTTGTTTCAATCGTTTTTAACTCCCTTTGAATTGCATTTGGTCAGTTTATAAGGTGGTATATACTGTATAATGTAAATATCTATTCTGTAACTCACATGAGTTAAGACACATTTCCTGGTTCTCGGGTGTTGTGAATCATGGCAGATAACGTGGGTGGCTCTCCTCGACAGATTTAATGACTGCAGGAGGACAGTTTCAAGGCTTTCTCCTCAAACGGTAATGGTGCTCATCAATGATTCACTCCTTAAGCCTTGTTACAGTCTGCATGTTACAGCGCTTTAGTGCTGGATTCTGCTGCCGTCAGCCAACCGAACACAACCCCACCGAGGACTTACACCATGGCGAGGGTGGCGTGGTCCGTGGCGACCCTGGAGAAGTGGTTCTCCAGCATGGTCAGGGTGCCGGTCAGCGCCACGTGGCCGCAGCCGCAGAACAGGGCCACGCCGGAGAAGCAGAGGATGGTGGCCACCAGCGAGGCGTAGGGCACCCCGCCCAGACACTTGATGCAGCACTCGAAGCATCCTGCAGGGGGAGACGGAGAGAGCAGCGTCAAGTCACTGAACGCGAAAATGCTTTTACAGCTAGAAAAATGCTTTATTCTGTCAGTTTTAACAGCAGGAGCCTCAAACAGTGTCTCCATCGGCTCCGGTGACGACACTTCGCTGCAACACTCCACGGCCTTTTGCCAACCGCTGTTAAGCCAGCAAACCGCGTGCATGTTCAGAGTGTCGGGGCTGGATCGAGCATGCGTGTGCTGCAGAAGAACAGCGCTTCTCCGTGTCGGGTTCTCCAAGCGGCTAATCAGTTGGTGTGAGTTCACTTTGAGCTCAGCTGGGAGCGCTGAATATTACATGCACGCTGCGCTACATGCTCACAGTGTACACGGCTCAAGGAACTGCAGTATCTCCCTTTTGTCTTTAAAGAAACATCTCAAATGTTTTTTTTCTTCTTCTGATGCATGAATAGCTTATGACCTAGATGCATTGTTTTAGAATAAAAGCCATTCCTCAGGGCACCCGAGAGGTGACATTTAAGTGGCTCTAGTTTTGTGATTCTAAAAGGTGGGATAAATGTTTTCATATACTTTTGGTTTCAGTGCATTTCAAAATAAAATGCAGACGAATAGGCCACGAGAAACCGAAAAAGTGTCCCCGCGCAGCTTGCATGTCTTCTCATCGTCCTCATTTTTCACAACTTCAAAATGATGACGAATGATGCGCAATCATCCCTCGCGCTTGAGCTGTTTCTGCAGAATGAAGATGGTGATGAATTAGTAAATTTGTTTCCCATTAACGGCTCATAACCCACTCAGGGATGCAGGTACGGGGAGCGCTGGGGCTTTCTGCTCGCATCACAGCGAGAGGATGAAGGCAAAGATAACGCTGTTGCATTGAGCACAAGAGATCTTATATAATAGCCGGTAAAAATAGCTCCTCCAGCAAAGCAGGAAGTTTCTCTGGGTAAGAAGAAAAAAAAAAAAAATAAGGAGACAAAATGAACTGTCTTGTGTGTGCCACTTTGCTGTTTCCATGACAACCTGCTCCAATTGGCAACTCTGAAGCATCGTTAATTCATGTTCAGAAATGTGTTGAATCTGAATGTTTGTAAAGCCTTGTTACATGTTACATGTCTGTCAAACCGGCACTGAAGCTGCTGCACTTCCTTCGGGCTACGCAGCGTTACACGATGTTAAAGTGTTTAAAAGAGCTGAGCGAGTTCAGCCGACCAATGAGAGGCTTCGAAAATCCACAAGAGCACGTTAGCATTTAGCTTCACGTCTCAGAGAGCCGGTAGCATGGCGGACAAAGGGAAAGGAGAACCGGTTTGTCCGCTTTTGCACAATTTCACAAAATGTGCAAAACAGACGTTTTTAGAATTTGTTTCCCAAAAATTTGACTATTTTAGGAACTTTCAAAACTAAAAGGTTAAAAAGAAATGTCACCAGATTTTACAATTCGCCGTCTTCTGATTATTACGAAGCAGCTGGTAATTTACATAAACTTGAATAAATAATTCGTAAAGCGCATCTGTTTCTATATGGGATTTCTTTTCTCATAATACATCATAATACATCATAATACATGCGTTTTTATCTTAAAGAGCTGTTTTGTTCTTTTCTGACCTCAGTGTGAGGTTACATGCAAACCCCTCCACTTCATGTCTGACTGAATAAAACAAATCTAAGATGCAACTCTCCTCCTGCTGCTGCCGGTACTGAAGACCGCGCGTTGCGTAACCAAGCGGAGGCTCGTTTCATAATAGATCCAAATCCTATTAATGTTAATGAAGGAAGCGGGCTGATGGAGAGGTGGTGCTGATAAAGCTGGATGGCTCTAAAAATCTGAGCCGAGAAACAGGCCAGGCCTCGAGGGGGGTTGTGGGGAGGGGGTGGGGGGTCGCAATGGACTCACAGGTCGATACCATGAGGCTGTTTAAAAGCTGCTCTGACACTCCATCCTGCTGTAAAAGGTCAACCTCCCCAGGTGATTTAATGTGCTGGTCTTCCTCTCGTGGTCATTCAGAGAAGAGAATGAAAACCTGCCATGTGTGACGAGGTAATCCCGCTTTTTAAAATGCAAATCAAGAATTTCCAGGTGATGTAATCTCGATATTCCCGGGCTTTGCCGGTAGCTCCTTTCAAGGTGCGGAAAAGGAGTCCATTTGCTCATTTGTTTTCCATAACAAAAGACTTTTGACTTTGAGAGTGCATGACTGATATGCAAAGCTCTCATAAACCCTGCTGTTAACTCTATCTCCTCCCGGGCCGCATGCAGCCTCACGCATGAATTCACGGGTTTCATTTAAACACCGAGCGGGGGCTTCTCATCCGGCCCGCCTGTGGCTACGACTGTTTGTCAGCCTCACTTTTAAAGTGCGCTAATGGGAAGCAGACAGGCCGGAGTGGTCAGCTCCAGCCGGCCCTAATGGAAATCAATGGACTATTCATTAGAGCAGAATTTAGGGGACACAGCGAGGCCGGCCCTTCGCTCTCGTTTTATACCTCGCTGCATCTCGCCGCCTCTCGACTCCGCCTGTCTTCTCCGTGAAACATGGCCGCGTGCCCACGCTGTACTTACAGCGAAGCAGCTGGAGTTAATCGCTCAGACAATACGTTACCATGCTGCATCGTACATCATCTCACCCGCCTCGCACCGGGGGCCGGGCACCGCTCCGTGGGAACACTCTGCAGGCTGCTCCGTGGAGGGAAGGCGCCTGAGCGGGCAGATTTGGGAGTTTCTTTTCATTTTGACAGACAAGAGCTGCAATTTAGGATTAACAAGGCCTGCTGTTAAAGCTCGTTCTTCCACTGCTGCGGCCTGCAGGATAAAACACCAAAATGTGCCCCCGTGTTTAAATTAAGATTTCAATTTGTAGCTGAGAGTGACAGCCGGGGCGGATGGATGCTCGCTCTTTGTTTGTGTTTTTACAAAGACAAGAGGAAAGGGACGCGAGGAGGAGATTAAGAACAAGTGAGAAGGAACGACGGAGAAAGAGAGAGGGAGGCAGAGGTGAATGGAGAGGAAGACTGACGAGGAAGAGATCGATAGAGAGAGCGGGCAGCGCAACAAAAGGAAGAGGAAAGCGAGAGGAGGTGAAGAGAGACGCTCAGCGAGCGAGGAAGAACAGAGAAAAGAACAGAGAGAGAGAGAGAGAGAGAAAGTGTAAGCGAAAAAGCAGCTCTTGGCCCCGGGGCCCGGCGAATAGCAGTTGCCATAGCAACGCGTTGCCGACGACCCAGTTCAGCGGCGGCGTTGTCCTCCGCAGCCGCTTCACGCACACATGCATCGATGGAGAGTGATGTAACCTCGATGAAAAAAAATGAAGATTCGGTGCTAAGTGGTGACAACGGTGTGGGATTTGAACCAAAAATAACAAACGGGAGGCGAGAGCAACTGAGGTGATGGAAAGAGGGAGATGCAAAGTTATCCGTGATCCGCTATTCGGGTTTTAAGAAGTGGGTCAGAGCGATGTTATATTGTTTGACATGAAAGAGAGATAGATGGAGGAGGGAAAAAGATTATTTAATTTGAGCAGCTCCTCAGGGACTTTAAGAATTCATAATACAGTGATTTGCAGACCGTTTAAGAAGTGGGCGGAGTCACCCTGAGGGATGGTTTGCATGGTTTACCATGTTAAGGCCTAGAGTTCTGCATTTTGGCTGTCGCCATCTTGTTTTGTGGCAGAAGAAGAAGGTGGAGCTGAGCACAAGCGACCAAAATGTTACAATAAACATGGACAACGTTGTGCCTGTCAATCACCTGTAGCCCCGCCCTAAAGCATCCCCTGCTTTATGATCTGTTTGACCCTGAATGGACCATACTTTACTAAATGCACATCATGCTGTATTGAAGAAAACTAGAGATCGAGACATAAACTCATGTTTACTGGGAATAAATCAAGAGAGAAGTATTTTCATCTTCTCATAGACTTCTATACAACCTTTTTGCAACCGGAGGAGTCGCAAAGTTGTGTTTCTGTGCAACTGATGAACGTAACTCCGGTTATGTTCACTTTTATCCGTCATTCCTGGTTTTCTGCACAAAGTAGAAGTTTGTATGATCTAAAAAAACATCTTCCACAGCAGCATATAGCCCACACGGTCAATTCAATAGCGTTATTAATTCCAAGACGTCTCATTGGACAAGAGAACGCTTCCGGGTCTCCGATTGGGCGAACGAGGCGCGGCACAGAGTTTGCTGACGTCCTTTGTGATTGTGCTCCCTGACACCCAACAAAAGTGAAATAATTCCTCAAATACATGTGACTTCATTGTCACATTATAGGCTTGAATTTGCATTGGACCAAAAATAAGAATAAACCTATAGATATGCATGCAAAATAACTATTATACTCGTTTAGTGGCCATCTTGAGATAACAGCGCCTGAATGTATGTGCTGTAGTTCTCTGGCGACATTGATTTCCTAACTCATTTAAATGGAAACTGAGAAGATTGCATCGAGGGTCCTGATAATTTGCTATTATCGCCAACTGTTAGTACGCACAGAGCATCTGCCAGCAGTAACATCGGCGTTAATAAAGCTTTGTGAATATTTCAGCGGCCGGTCTGGTCCCTGCCTGCGGCTGTAGTGCAATCTAGAAGTGCTGTATTCATTATGGGGCAATTTCCTCGCAGTGCATTATGGGTACATTCCCACAAGGGTTGAGGAGGACATCAGAGAAAGAGAGAGGGGGAGAGAGAGAGAGAGGAAAGGTGTGGGCAAGTATAGCAGAAAGAGATGGGAGGACGATGGAAGGCTGCGTCTCCTCAGGTTGGAATGAAAAAGAAGCCCCATCTGTTTGATGGCAGCAGACTTCAGCGACGACAACAACACACACACACACACACACACACACACACACACACACACACACACACACACAGACTCATAACCTCATCATTTCAGCTTCGGAGATTTACGTCTTTCCACTTGAGTTATTAAACTAAAATGGGTTTCTTTCAAGGATTATTACAGTTCATTACATTTTTTTTGTATATTTTGTCATTATTTCTATTAGTTATGTACGGTGGTCGACCAAACTGTATGTATTCTGTTTCACATTTCTTCATTTCTTTTACAATATTTTAAAAGAGCAACAGATTTACTAAGATATTGTAAAAGTCGAAAGGCCAAATGTAAAAATGTTCTTCCCACTTCAAAACCAAACCACCACGTTTGCTGTTTATGTTTTTATTTGCGGCACCTTTCTGTGTATTTAAATTGGCCTTTCTGAAGCTGCGGCACGTTTCTCCTAATGTTGTGCAGTGTTTGACCTCGTCAGCCACCGTAGTTGTGATCACAAAGAAGCATTTATGTTAGGGATGCAACGATACCATTTTTCACAAACCGATACGAGTACGAGTATTTTTATTTGTGTACTTGCCGATACCGAGTACCGATACTTCTTAGATTTGGTCTCCATGAAAGTGCAATTAATTTTGAGGCAGATTTTATTTTATCCTCTGCAGATTATGTCAAGCCTATAGTACAACATTAACAGAAGGCTATCCCAAGCTTTAAACTTCTTGTGGAAGTCCCTCTAATGTCGGACCATAAAACGCCCCCGTGTCCGGGTTCATAATGTAAGCGATAATATTAGGGATCGAGCAATTATATAGGAAGCTGTGTTCCAAGTTATGTTTCCGGTGCTTTTATTGTGGAGGGAGAAACGGAAAGGAAAAGAGGAGTGGAATTGTGGGATATACGTGTGTGAAGGAGATAAAAAAGTGGTTCAAGTTACCCTGCAGCGTGTTTTCATTTTATTAGAATTACAAATATAGACACACAACAGACACTCGGCTACAATAATATCATCCGTAGCCGCACAACAGCGTCTGAATGAGGCCGCTGCCAGCGCTACTTCTGGTGGATCAGCAACAGTTTGATTCAAACCGGCGGGACGGCAGTAATTTTCCGTCGCGTTGGATGTGAACGCACCATAACTCTACACACCTTGCCGCAAGAGAGCGACGAAAGAGCCGTATGCGGCTCTGGATCACGGGTTGCCGACCCCTGCCCTAGACGTTGAAGTCAGGTAGGACAACAAATCTTTTTCTCCACAAAGCGCGACCAGTTTGTTGTAGTGAAATACTGTTGAGTGGTATCGGTTCTTGGTATCGACAATTGAAATCGATACGAGTATTTTAACGCAGTATCGGTGCATCCCTAATTTATGTTATGTCCATTTTACACCTTCTACACCGGAAGTATAGTGAACGCAGCACATTAGCAGAGCGTGATGCATTCAGGTACCTTACTGGGTTTCGGTCATAAACATTTTGCAGAGCGTGATGCATTCAGGTACCTTACTGGGTTTCGGTCATAAACATTTTGCCAGTATTGAAACCGCAGTACACAATCGTTTCACACAACACTGAAGAAAACTGCTTTGGTTGCAGTTATGTGCATGTGTAATGAAGCTTCTACAGTTAAAAATAATAATAATACAAATTAAAAATGATATACTGTCATATAGATGAGAAAGTAGAACATTCTCAAAACTGAGAAGCTCAAACGTTGACATTTCTACTTGGAAAAACTCATCTATTATCAAAATAATTATAGATCTTTTTTGTAATGAATGAATCAACTAATTGTTACCAATCAACTGAGTGATTTTATTCTTACCGATCCATAAACTGAATTTGTCCTTGGAAAGCCGGCAGTGTCTTGGCACAAGCAGACGCTAAGTACAGAAAGTATTCATGCCAAGAAATACTTCAAAACATGCAATTAGTTTAATTTCCTGCTTAAAATAAAAACAGTCTACTCACAGTCATCTGACACATTATCAACGGTACATAACTGACCCTAATCTTCTGTTGGTGAGAAACCCCTGGCTGGTTATACCGGCATTATGGATGCCACAAGGTCAACATCTGGCCGGGCGTAATTGAGCACGACGGACCTTCAAATCTCACCACTCTGCTGCGTGATCAATACTTTCATCCCTCCGATCGGCTGGATGTTGCTTCCCTCTATTTCTCTTTCTGTGTCCAAACTGGGCTGAACTCCTGACAGCTGTGAGAGACTCAACTGTCTAGATATACAATAAATATAATCAGCTTGTAGGAAGTACCATGTTTAGCACTGAAACTTCCCCTGATATCTTCCGTTTCAGAGCTTTTTTAAAATGTATTATCCAGATGCTTCCACCACGTGAGGCAAGACCAGACCCATGTGGTGAAAGACGGGAAACTAACAAAAAGCACCAGAATCACCAAAATAGAAAGTTAAAACCATGCAATGTTCCATAAGTTATGAAATATGGAAAACCCTGATGATGAAAAACCTTTTTTATGGACTTCACATCAGTTAAAAGTTTGAGATGACTCACTAGATCGACATTTTCAATAAAAAATAACTCAAACATGATAATATAGTGGCTTAACATGAGCATCTCTATGTCTTTCTTTATTTTTCATCTCTTCTTTTTGTCTTCTTTCTGGTGCAAATTAGTGCTCAAGATATTTTGAAAGTTTAGGAATCCTGGTTTATCTCCAGGCGATCTCATAATAAGGAGTGTGTTATCACAATATGATGCAAGGAAGCTGTTTTTGTGTCCTTCGGGTCTATTTTAGATAATGAGGCAATTAAAAGGCTTCATTTAAAAGAGCCCGGCTGCAGTGACAGGCGACCTAAACTGACCGCGGACACAGAAACTAAAGAGTGACCCTCTCTCGTCTCTCGTCCTCTGGAGAGCCGACGCAGGGCCACCTGTCCCGGGATGCCGTGAGCGGAGTGAGCGCTATTAGTTCGAGTCTTGTTCCACCAAACAAATGTAAAATGGCCCCTCTGGCCAGAAGTGGCGTGCCGTTCTGGGAAGGCCGTCTCCACACGGGTCTTTATTATGAATACTCGTCACATATCAGAGAGATGAGAGACCAATCTCAAAGAGATTTTGGTGCTGAATGTTTATTCCGGCGACACGTCGCACAGGCCCAGTCGCTCGTCGATGTCAGATGACGAGTGCTTAATCGGCATCGGGCGTGCGACGGGCTGTGGATGAGAGGAGCAGATTGGGCATCAGTGGGTGATGGGGGGAAGCCAGAGGAGGTTGGCATCCCTCAGGAACAGGGCCTGCTGCGCCAACCTGCCACTTGCTGCTATTCATGTACCCGCCGCAGACCGGGGTTCAAGCATAGACGCAGGGCGATGTGTGGAGTCTGTTGCTTCACGGGGCTTCGCGGTTATTTCAGTATCAATTATTATTCTTTTTTTTTTTTTTTTTACCATTTTGTCTTCAAAACATCATATTATTGTGAAAGATATTAAATGTGCAATGATATAAAACTGAGAAAAGCAGCAAATCCTCACATTTGAGAAGCTGGAACTCGTGAACATTGAGGCTTTTATGCTTGATAACTAAATATGAAATTAACATTCATCAATAACACCCTCTTGCTCAATACTCTTGCTATGGGTTCAAGTTTCTGCTAAACTTTAGATCTGTCGGCTATAATGTTACATTACTGACTTTTATATCTTCTCTAAATGTGCTGTTGTTTTGTTGTGTGTGCTAATATTTTGTGCTAATATTCTTCAGCTAAAGTTACATAACTTGAAATGATTGATAACTAAAATTGTGGAGATTTAACTTCTCGATATACAATAAATATGCAGTTGTTTTTGAAGGTGTGAACGAAAAAGCAACTTTTCTCAAACGCTGTCGGCCTTCGTGCAGAAAGAAAAGAGCGACAAGACACATCCAACGCTAAATACTGTTGGTTTTATGAACATGCAAGCGAGAAATCCAGTTAAATATGAATGTGTGGGGACTGAGAGGCCTGAATATGAGTACAGCGGCCCCGCCCACATATGTGCACACTGAAATAGAGTGTTTCCTTTGGTGCAAGCGGAGAGCGGACGTAGACATTCGCCTCAACCACTCCTGGTCACTGACACGTAAACAAATACAAACACACACACACACACACACACACACACACACACACACACATATCCAGATGGAGGCTGACAGCAGGCTTTGGGCAAATGGCTTCAAATGAGGAACACATGAGCCTCTCCCTGTGTGATGGCTTTCACATGCTCCCGCAACCTCACACACCTCCAGGGCGAGAGGAGAATAGGCGAAGGCTGTGTGTATGAGTGTGTGTGTGTGTGTGTGTGTTTGTGTGTGTGTGTGTGGGAGAGAGATGAGCTCGGGAATCAGGACAAGACAAGAAGGAGCGGAGGGGAAGAGATGAGAGGAAACAAAAAGGAGGATGTGGCAGGTTTTATGTGCAACAAATCAATCAAAAAGTGAGATCTGCAGGCAGGGGGAGATAAATAATGTAAATAATGTTTTAGAAGGGGTGTAACATTTCAGTTTTGCAGGGTTTTTTTCAATTCTTTGCACGCAAACCCAAACTAAAAGCACAGTAAAAGTTATTTGATCTGGAGTTGCCCTTGTTAGTCCTGTAAAGAGGATTTGTTTAGTCCAGGACTAACGAAACATGTGAGCATGTTCGTGCATATTAAAACCCTCAGAAAGACTTTGTAGTAAGAGAAAAACGATATTCTCAACGAGTGAAGTTTATACGTTGGAAACATGTCTGTTGTGTGGGAGACGTTTTTTCTTCTTCCGCTCGATATTGTCGTTGAAAAACTGCCATAAAGAGAGAAAAAAACTGGAGCGAGCCTAAGTGAGAGGTGGTTATGTGTAACAAAGACAAGTAGGAGACGGGTGCCAATAACAGCAAGTGTACGCATTAGAGTGTGTGTGAGAGAGAAGCAGCACAAGGATGGTTAGCACATATCAGCTACTATTACAGTCTTTCCCACTGGTGCTACATTGCATACTTTGGTTTGTTGCAAGTGAAAAGCCACATGGTTTAAAAAGTCACAAAAGATCATCAATATATCTGCTTTAATTTAATTGTGTGTGTCGGTTACAGCAGCGGATGCATTTTGTGCCCTAAAGTTAATACACACACACACACACACACACACCAGAGCTGACTTTCTGCTAACTCTCACCCCTTAAAGAGTGTGAAGAAGAGTCTACGCATGTGTGTGTGTGTGTGTGTGTGTGTGTGGCAGCAGTAAAGAGGATTACAAGGCATAATAAAACTGAACTGAACTGAACTGGCAACCGTATCATCATATTTACTGTACACTTGTTGACTATTTATCCCAACAGCTGCAACGATCCATTAAGGATTGATATGTTCACATCACACACGTTATGCTTGTACGGTCGATAAGGGTTTGAAAGGGAACCGATTTATTATTTATCAGTAACACGGACTAAATGTCAGCACCAGCAGGTCGGACAGTCCGGCTCCTCACCCGACTCACGATCATCAAACAGGGGTTGACCTTTAGATCCAAGGCCTCGACTTCAACTCTGCTTTTTTATTTTTTTTTTAAGTACACCCTTGTGTGTTCCTGAGTTGAGCCAATCGGGTTCATTTTCTCATTCACTCAATGGAGGTTCAGGTCTGGTGAGTTTTAAATGGGATAAAACGTCAGGAAATAGTGAAGGAAGAACCACAGTCCAAAACCCAACGATATTTAATATTCTGTCTTATAAAACTAAGCAACACAAATTGATATTTGAGGAGCTGGAATCAGAGAATTGTCTGCCAATCGATTTATTCAATGGCTCCCACATTTTTTGGCTTGGCTTATTCTGTTTGCTATGAAGGATTTTCAGAGGCTCAAGTATTTAAAATTATCCAGTAGAGAGGAAACAATTGAAAATGTTGTCTACTTTTGTGGGTGAAAAAAGTGTTTTATTATATTTCCTGCGTCACATTTGGAGGTTGGGTACCACTGGACCGATCCATTAATGAATCAATAATTATTTCAGCTCTATGTGAGTTATAGCAACACAACAAATAAGGAGCGAACCAGACGTTTACAGTAAACAGTCCTCTCAAAGAAATGTAAATGTGATAGAAGGCATTGCTATGCAAGGCTATTTTAAAAGCGTACACTTATAAAACATGGGAAGTAAAGGCAAAACGTTTGAGTCATATTTCATTTTGATGCAGTTATAGGAATCGTTCTATATTTTGTGACATTTGCATCCTTTCTGAGAGTTAGATGAGAAGATTAAAACCATGTGTCTTGTGTCTGTTTGTGAAGCTACAGCTGGTTAGCTTAGCTTAGCATAAAGACTGCTAGCATGGCTCAGTCCAATTACCACAGTATATATTGTTTAATATGAAAACTGATTGAAACAATGCTCTCCTTTACTTGCTTTAAATCCGCCTGAAGACATTTTGCATTACCTCTCCAGCACAGAATCTTAATATCCTCCTCTGCTCAGGTCAGACATCACAGATTTTACTGGGAAAAAAAAAAGACAACCTTGAACGGCTGATGAGGAGGAACTCTCTTTGTGCTTCAGAGGCTGCAGCAGAGCCGCATGGGAATTCAACAAAAACCTGCACCCCTCCAGACGATGATGTAATCTCTTATGCTTCTGATCTGAACATCATAAGCAAATGCGGTGAGCCGGCAACGCGTTATGCAAGAGCGGGCGCGCGCACACACACACACTCACGCACACACACACACACACACACACACACACACACAGGTAGGGAGCAAGGTGTGTGAACAGCTCTTTCATTTGGAACAAAGGGGAGGGCGGCAGACGAAGAGGCACTTTGAGAGCCAATTTAGGGGCCGCATTAAAGTTCAAAATAAAAAGCTCACATGGGAGGTGCTTTCTCTAATCAAACTGTGGCATACTAATGAAATCAGATATAATCGTACCTCAGAGAGCCGAGTTGATGTCTCATTATCCCAGTCCTGAGCACAGGGCACCTCCACAGACTTACAGATTAGAGATTATAGGACGCAATCAAGCAAAAAGATCACTCCATACCATCAGACACCAGCGCGGATCATAAACCCGGCCGGTGTTCTGTGCTCACTTTCCAGTTTGTAATTACTTTCAGCTCCATGTCGTACATGCGGAGACACACAATAGTGATGCAATCAAGAACATATTTATGGCCTGTTTAGCATAATTACAGCTAATCAACATGCTCTTTACAACCGTGAGCATCGTACCTGATGCTAATGCATGATGGGAAGACAGATACTGTAAAATAAGTTGCATGAAATCACACTTGTGTAGCTAAAAGGGACGCAGTTTATATTTCTTTATAATATTTTAAGAATTGTGGTTTAAACAAGCGAGACATAACCTGAAAGCTAGATGTTTCCAGTCATTGTGCTAAGCTAATATAGCTCTCTCTTGGTTGTACCTTCATAGAAACCGAAATGTTTTCAAACTATCCTTTTAATGCAGCATACATATTATATATTAATAATATTAATACAAATTGCTGGTCAAATTGTGCAATGAAGACTGTTTCTGAGGGAGCTCACACATGTTTTAGCCATTGTTCAACTGAAATATCCTGTTTCTTGGCCCATATATTAATGGGGAGATTAATGCAATTTATAATAGCCAATAAAAACATATTATTCATCAGAGCAGCTTTAATCTTTAGCCTCAAAACCTTATAAAACGACTTTGAGTTTGGGACTCAAGTTACAGACTTTGTATGAAGCTAATACATCTGGCTCGACTTGGTTTTACACCTTTAAATACTCGAGCCAAGTACAAGCTCAGATGTTGCAGTAAATCCAAGACCGGATCATTTCACATAAAGCGTTTGTTTGTTTTGTAAAATATGAGCATTTATCGTGAAACTTCTGCCGGCAGAATGAAGAAACGTGTCGAGCCGCAGCAGATGATGAATCGCTGGCGTGCGTCAGCTCAAGCGCCTTACATGACAGCGCTCGCCTTCTTGCCCCCACTGTAAATCTTCAGCCTCTTAACGGATGCTATAAGCTTATGGTCACATTCCAGATGTCAAAGGCACACACAAATGATTACACCGACAAATAGGCCATCCTCCAATCCAGTCTATTTTGGTTCGCATGGTGTGTGTGTTGGGGGGTGGGGGGGGGGGGACTCGGTTGGATCACACCTGGAGCTGTCCAGGCTGAAGATGTTGAGCCGGGTGATGATTTCACAAGTTAAAATGGTGATTAAGGAATTCAAAAGGGTTAATTACTAACTATAAATATGGCCGCCCTCCTGCTCATCTGTCCTCAGGGAATTCAAACACACTCGCCCACTCCGTCAATTAAAGCTGCACGATAAAGGCTCTCGTTGGACACTGGCCTGTGTGTAGCAGCATGCCTTCGGAGAGGATGATGTAATGTCTTTTTTAAAACACCACTGTTGAGGGACACCCCACTCTTCTGCACCGTAAACGTCATAGACTGTGACCCAGCAATGTTACTGTGGCAGGGCCCGACAAGTGCTGCAGGAACTACAAATTTGTGTTTTTTTTAAGTCACAAAAAAATCTAATATTGCGATAGTCATTTGGGTTTGGTAAAGCTGCAAATCTGCATATTTGTTGTCCAAAAATTACGATTTGTAATACTTGAGCTAAAAATCAGAATATTTGCTCCCAAAATTGTAATATTTTGTAAAGGTGGAGCTAAAAGTTTGAACATTTGCCCCAAAAATAGTAACATTTCTTTATAGTTGCTTCCAAAATAGCAACATTTTGTAACGTGGCACTAAAAAGCAGAACATTTCCTCAAAAAATAGTAACATTTTGTAATACTGGAGCCAAAATCTGAATCCCCCCCCACCCACCAAAATATAAATATTTATTTTTTATTTGCTTCCAAAATAGCTACTTTTTGTAACGTTGAAGCTAAAAATCTGAATATTTCCTCCCAAAACTGTAAAATGCCATCCCATTTTGCATATGCACTTGAAAAAATGTGTCTTTTGAAACACAAACCCGTCCTTTCAACACAACTGCCCACATGAAACTGGAGAACGACTGCAGCACAAGAAGGACTAAAGCAGGGGAAAGACTGGATGTTATGAGGTGGGTGTGAGGCCCCTAGGCCCATGCACTCAGATATCAGCTACCATGCTCTCTATCAGCCAGCAGAGCAAAAAGGCAACATGCCAGAGAAGCTGCATGGGTGAACATCTCCAAGCATAATCATTCATCTTCTGTATTACGCGTCAGACCAAGCTGTGGCTAATGTGTGCTTTCAGTGTGACTTAACTAACAACACCAAACTGGAGGATGAGATTTTACTACCAAGCCACAATGAAAACAAATCAGTCACATCCACTCTGTCTGGGCGTCGAGCATAGCCCACACTGTTCTGCAACAGCAACAGTTTGGTTGGACAGAATCGACTATTTCACGTCTGATCTTTGGTGTGCACGAAAAACACAATTTAGTACTATTTATATTACATTTTTTTCGACATGCACATTGCAGGTACACTCGGTATAAGCGTTTAAACGTTAATTTTGGTGCTCTCGAAATGCCGTGTTGCAGAGTCACACAGAGCATTGCATGTGTGCACCTTACAGAGGCTCCATTAACGTGTCTGAGCGGTTGTAACTGGTGGACACATCCATCAATGGCGAGCCAAGAGCGCCGCTGCTCGTTTCTGTTGCAGCCTCCTGCTCCACCGCGTCCAAAAACACAGCCGGGCTCCCTATGTGGCGGCGCCGTCGACCGATCACGCCGCTGACAGATCGGACACCGAGCCGCGGTTATTGATCGACGTGAAGCTGCTGTTGCTCCATGCACACCTGACGGAGAACGATGCCTCCGCGTGCACGGAGCGCAGCGCCTGCGCCGCCGCGTTATCAGCCGCTCATTAGGCAGAACGACGCACATGATGGTACAGCAATGTAAAAGCAAATTGGCTTTAATGCATGCACCATAAAACCAGAGCGTGTATTATCCACGGCGCATCAACCCGCCCACCCCCTAGTTGTTCTCCCCCACCACCCTCCAAATCCCCCTTTTGAGGGCGCCAAATAACACAGAACACGGCAAATTGCGCTCGGGATTGTGGGAATAATCTCGGTCATCCGCGCCAGGGAGGCCGTTTAAAGCTTTCCAAATAGCCCTGGAATAGGTGAGAGGCCATAGGGGGGAGGGGGTGTGTGGAGGGAGGGGGGGAAGCATCGCTATTGTCTCGCGCACGAGCGAGAAGCCATTGCAAGTAGGTTAAACCGCTCAGGCTGGCGCAGACGCAAATGTCTCCAAAGAAAACACGGGAAAACGCGCAAATGTCAGCGGCTGGTTGAGCGTACCTTTGCTGTCTTGTCCTGAGTCCTGAGTCTCCTCCGCGTTGGGCTCCATGGCCGGCTTGGTCCCATCCATTATTTTAGAGGAATATAGTCTCCTTGTGGCACTTGTACCTTACAGTCTGTGGATGGTGGAGCCTATCCTGGTGACTCGATGCTCTCTCTCTCTCTCTCCCTCTCTCTCTCTCTCTCTCGCCTCGTACACACCCTCCCTCTCTCCTGCCTCCTCCCCGTCAAAGCTTAGCTCTGTCTCTCTATGTATATTAACAATCCAGTCTCATGATGCAAAGGCGCTGTCAGATTGGATTTATTTCGCACATAAGGATTAGCGGCCCCAAATGATGGCAGATAACGCGTTTTGGCCCCTAGACGCTCTCTTGACTGTGGAGAAAATGACGCTCATTCACATTATTCCTGTCATCTTGTGTCATCCATGGCTTCCTCTGTCTGCCGGTCTGCAGGTGAAAATGACGGATTTTGTTGCGTATGCTTTGCTTCGGTGAAACATGAGGAGGATATAAGGGGGAAAAACGTACAAGACATGTAAATATGCAAACTCATGGGTAACCATGCATGCATGAATACACACACACAAACACACACACAAACACACACTCACCGCCCCCTCTCCATCTGGTGAGTTGAGAGAGTCAGGGAATGAAGATTGGAGCCGAAGGGAGGGAAATAAAAAGATGATAGTGTGCTTCAAAAGAGTGTAAGATAAAAGGGAGAGGACTCATTGAGGTTTTTAGTTTTCTGTCCCACGTCAAAATAGCCTGTGCAACCCCCATCAACACTTTTAGATGTATTTATTTCCAATTAGCACAAAGGACAAATGCGGTGATGAGGTTTAAGTCAAAACAAGCCAGTTTCAACACTCATTTCCGATGCTGTCCTAATATTATTCCCATTAGAATAAACACACATGAGGAGGATGCTCAGTTTCCTGCTTTGGCATTGGGACATGTTTATAGTCGTCATTACACCCCTATTGCTACTTCAATACACTTTCCTTGGTTTCCCCTTGCAGAAAAAACTGCTCCACTTAAATTGATTTGACTTTGATTGGATCACCTTTGACCAATCAGAGCTTCTTATAAGCTAAACAGCCACGTGTCTGGCTTTATTTAAGAGGGGGCTCTTTGTTTGCCTACAAGGATGCTGATTGGCTGAGTGCAACATGCCACACTCCAATGACAAACCAAGCAAGGTGAGTCCCCGGTTCAAAGTGGGTGGGGTTTGTATATGTAGAGAAGAGGGGAGGGGGGGGGGGGGGGGTGCTGTTTCCATCTTTCACCCCATTTTCTAATAAAGTCCTGAAACAATGGGACGCCATCTGTCCCGAATCCTCTTAAATAAGGTTTTAATTTGGGCCCACGTGGCCCTGTTTCAGACAAAGCTCAGCCCACACAACGGTCCAGGAACCCCCACCCTCTCTCACACACTGCAGACAAAGGTGACCCCACCGAGGGCTGAAATAAACACCCAGTCTGCTCTGTATGCAGCACCCATCGCGCTGACTTTCTGATATTTCAATGGCTCGCTGATACTGAGCCACGGGGAAACCTGATCAGCTGCATAAATGAATCAAAGTCCGTTTCTATGAAACACGACTGAGAAGAAGTTGAGTGCAGTTGTGGCGAGCCGGGTGACCCGAAGGCCGACTCGCAGACAAACGAAGGCCGTTTCAGAATTATTACTTCCTTTAATATTTTGTGCATGTAGACGTAGTTTCATTCCTCGTGGGTAAAGAAGAATAGGCAAGTGAAAATGGCACAATGTCTTTCTTATAGAATGAATCACACACAAACAAACAAACAAACAGTCAGTTATTAGGCTTTAAGGGTTAGGTTTCAAGTCCCACTTTTCTCCCAGAACCCCCATAATCCCTTGCTGGGTCACACAGATTAAGGACTTGTCCAGAAGATGAGATACAGTGCTGCTTGGCACTCTTCACCATCACCCTGACACACACACACACACACACACACACACACACACACACACACGCACTGACATTATCTGTGTGTTGTCCTCAGAATATGTCAATAATGAAAAGACATCCCAGTAGTCGCCTGACTGTTTGACAGACACATTTTTGTTGTATATATATATTTATAAAAACACACAACGATCTACCTGTTTGTCTCTTTTTCCCTGTTTGCACCCCATCTTACATGATCTCTTGTATCTCCTCTTCTATCACATCCCTCCTTTAAGACAGACTTTGAACGGCCTATAACAAGCAGCTGACACATTGCTGCTGAGCCGGTTTAGTGTTTACAATGTTCCCCCATGGTGGAGTCACCCAAGTCATTTGGAAACACCGTCTGGGAGCCAAAACTTGGTGCCAATCCATCCAGTAAGTGTCGAGATCTTTCCGTCTGGACCAAAGACGGCCACATCATCACTCACGCTGTTATCCTGCATCGTGTCACGGTCGATGGTTTGTAAAAGGGGGAAAGATTTCTCCTCATGCAGCTCCTCACATCAATTGTGTGTGTGTTTGGAGGTGGGAGTCCAGGTTCTCATATAATCTGTGAACAGTGTGTTTGAAGCCTGCTGGACGGCTTCAGAAGGAGCTCCTGCTCAGCGTTCTTATCTGCCTCCACAACTCTGGGTGTCCATTAAATGGAAAGCCAGGAGGGCCTGTCGAACGCCTGTCTTCCCTCATTACAGCGAGACAGAGAAGAGAAACAGTGGCGCCCGAATGGGGTCGTCCCTGAGTGACGAGGACATCGCAAACAGGGGAAGGAGAAGGAGAAGAAGGAGAAGGAGAAAAGGAGGACACACTCTGGACAACTGCAGAGAGCGCCTTCAAATTGATTTCAGACTTCCACTTTCAAAGGTTTCCACAACAAGCGCTCGTGATGGTCACATCCTCAACATCAGAGCGCTCTGATCTCAGAGTGATGCACGGCTCGGCTGTTGCCATGGGGACGTCTAACGCCGCGGACAGGCTGCACTAATTCAGATCTTTTTCGGCGATGCTATCAGTCAATAAAACTTCTCATGTGTCCTCGTACGCGGCTTGAATCCGCCAAGCGGCAGAAGCCAAGAAAGGAATTTATGAGATAGCCGTGAAGAGGGACTGACTGCAAATACATATCTGGAGCATCGGTAACGTGATTTCTACGCCTACGACCGGCGCGGCTGAAGGATAGAATATGAGGATAAAATATGAGGATAAAACGGGGTGTACATATGTGAGCAGCAATCAGACACAACGTCCCGTCTCCTCTGTGACGCTCGGCCTCACTAAAGGCTTCGCGTTGACCTCTTAGCCGCCTCCCCGGCACGCTGCTCGACACCATCAGGCGTCTCTTCTGCCGGGCCGACCGTCGGGCTCTGAGCTCTGATCCCAGAGGTCGACCTCGCCGTGACCTACAGGATCTGTTGTCTCACGCCTCGGTGAATCAGTGGCGTCGGCCGAGAGGCGCTTCGGTCTGTCTCCGTCTCGCGCGGGGGTCGAGAGGGAGACGGGCCTGCGTCAGAGTCACGGGCTGTATGTTTTCTGCTTTATGTTTATGTTATCTGTTGGGAATGCTAACAGTTGCTGCTCGCGTGAGAGCGGATAAACACCGTGTTCGGCAGTGCGATCCCAAACGTCCCGGTCCGACCCGGAATGTCTCTATATCCGTCCCTCTGAAGTGTGTTATCAGTAAAGCTGGAAACAGGGCATCACTTGGGCAAACGTCAACGTACAAAGGACGCTGGTACACACACACACACACACACACACACACACACCCAGTGTCTCAGCGACGGCTTTATGAGCTTCCCGCTGTTGCTTTAGTCTAATCCTTGCTATTTTAATGGGCTTCTGGCTCCCTCTAAAAGGGAAACCTTTGGCGGGCGGCCATGCTGAAGCACCTAGCGCTGCCTCGTCTCTCACCTGAAGAGTTCCTCTCCGTTCTCCGCAGAAATAGTGCGTTTGTAAAAGTGTCTACGCGCGTTCTTTGGGGAGCATGAGCGAGTTCAGATCCGGGCCTTTAATCTGTGGTGGTGATGATGACCCAGTTTCGCACACCCCCCTCCCACCCCTCCACCCCCCGGTCGCCAAGGAGACGCTTCCCTCTCATCCCTGAACAAAACCGCCGCATGCTGACAAAGGTTAGTCCGTCTCGAGCGCTCGATCTAAATGTATCAGCGTAAAAACACTTATTTTGAGTTTTAAAGGAATGTTCGGAACAGATGCATCATTTCTTTCTGCCTCTCGTCACGGCTTCCTCCCACAGTTGAGTCACAAAGCAGGCACGTGAGCGACTTTCATGCAAATCCATGCAAACGAAGCCCTCCCGGCTTCGTCGTCGCCTGCGCTCCCTGAGACACCTGCACCCCTGGGTGCACTGAATTTGCATGCGATTGCAAAGTTTTGCTTTAATGTGTAACGTCATTAGCGAACATGTGCAAACACGAAGCCGACGCCCATCGTCTCCTGGAACCACCCGTCCGCTATATAGTGGGGGAGCATCTCACCTTATTTACAATATCTGACACCTGTCAGTACGGATGGATTAACCTACACTCACCTCTACACACACACACACACACACACACACACGACCATCGCCCCCTCGTTCAGCAATTTATCCGACGAGCCGCTAATCCTGCTGGCCCAGATTTGGTCCACAGTCTGCTCCACAGGATGTTGTGTTGTCATCGTCATCCCAACAACTGCACACACACACACACACACACCCCATGGCCACACACACACCCCACCCTGCTCCGCGGCTGCATCACATGACTCAGGAACTGTTGCACCTGTGACCTACTGTACCGAACCGCAGCGCACACGCCAGCAGGGACGATCAGAGCTGATCCATCTGCAAAGGCATACCGTGAGTCACTGTGTGGAGGAGAAGCAGGGTGGGTTCATCATCACCACCACCACCATCATCATCATCATCATCATCATCATCACCATCATCACCATCACCATCACCATCACCATCATCCTCATCCTCCCTATCACTCCAGGGGTGGCAGAGCAGCAGAGGGAGTTGAAGGAGAATGTCTGTGTGTGAATATATATTCATATTTTGCCCTTTTTTTTGGCTTGCGTGATCAGATGCATGACTGTCAGATTTGAGATGACGCCCGCCTCGCAGCTTTGTGCATGGCCGCGTCGCCATGGCAACAGGTCCTCATCGACGACGACCGATTCTGACACATCGGATTAGCCGTCGGGCTGAGAATAAAATGCTCAGGACGAGGACGACTAGCAGACTAAATATGAGAGCAAACATTGGGGTTGGGAGGCGGGGGTATGACTTTCCTGCAGCCCCTTGTCAGGCCAAATCAACAGCAACACGCAAATATGTGGAACTAAAACAAAAAAGGACCTTTCAAAACCTTAAAAAGAAGAGCAAAGGACATAAAATCAATAAGTCGTATAGAAGACGGGAAAAAAACAAAAAAAAAGAATCATTTTAGAGTAAGAGAAAACTGTCTGCTCCGATATGATTTGACACTGGATCCATCGCACCCTAAAAGTGATCAATAAAACCACAAAATCAATTCTGAGACCAAGAAGAGGAGGTGCAGCTGCTGGAGAACAAAGAATGATGCCCTCTGTCACAGAAACAGTCCATCACTGTTGTTGAATCAGCTAGAAGCTAACTTCCTCGTTTGGCTAAAGAAAAATGGAGGACGCTACTGAAGCTTATTAGCTGTGTTGCAACAGAGTATACGTTTGGGTCCTCTTCCTGGCTTCACTGAGCATTTCCACTCATCCATAACTTCATGTGACACATGTCCCGCCTCTCTTTCTGTTTCCTTCAGTCACAATCACGGGACATTCACGGCAGCCGATCCCAAATTTGCCAATTGTCGGTCTTAATTTGAGTCTCTGCGTGTAAAATCAACAGTTATGTCAGCGCTGTCATTTCTTTCACAACCACCAGAGTTAATTTAACACTTTCAGATAGTTTTGATGCCCCGGAGACACAGCAGCTGTGTGCCTGAACAAAACTCTCATATGAACGCTCATAATTAATGTTAATGCACAAAATGTGCTGTGCAGCTGTGAACTTGAAGGTTTTTGAGACATAATTGATTTCATTTAGTGTGCTAATTTCCTGTATTCTATAATAGATATGCTTCATCACATAACACACTCTCAATATGTTGAAGTTTGTTTAAGTAATTTGAGTTTTAGCCTAAAAATATCAGCTTTCAGCAGCTTGTAACCTCACTAAGATGGAAAACCCACTAATTATGGTTTGTCTTCAGTTGTTATGACACCATTGCTGCAGTTTAAGTGTTGCTACACTGTTGTTCTAATCAGGTCAGTGAATCGTTCCACTTTCTCCTTTCTTTTGCATCTGAGTGATCATTTATTCCTTCAGAATAAAACAATCCTCTAATATCTGCAGCCTTTGAAGTCTGCCTGCTTGACGGCTGTTTCATGCAGCATCCATCCTGCAGATCAGCGCATACAGCGATGCAAGAGGATGCAAGAGGAGACGGGTTTTCAAATATCCACCGAGACGAAACTGCAGCGAGCACAAAGAGCGAATTCACCAAGGAGGACTCGCGGGAGGGGGAGGAGAGGAAAGAAAGCAGGGAGGAGGAAGGGGGGGGGGGGGATGGAAAGAAGAGTGATGAAGACAACGAGAGGAGCAGATGCAGATGAAAGACGGGATGATGAGGCTGACGATGATGAGACTAAAGTAGCAGTTTTGGGGGAATAACAGGCAAAGCAAGGGGAGCCGAAAGAGGAGAAGTTTACAATGGCGCTCCCCCATCGCAGTAAATCATGTCACTCGACTACATCCTGTCTGTCCACAACTTCTCACTGGCCTGAAGGCGATAAACAGGCCTGCCGCCTTATTGGAAACAGATGTTGTGAATGGGAGAGAGAGGGGGAGAGAAATCGAGAGCGAGAGTGCTTGGAAAAGTTGCCTGTGTTGGATCAGAGGCCTAATGGGATCAATCTGAACGCTACTGGTTTCAACGCTGAGCGACTGCCAATGCATTGCGGTCCGATCACTTCTTCCACCACAACGTGGAAACCGATCGCTTCGGCCATCTGTCCTCCATGAGCCCAGCCAGACGTTTTACACGTGCTTTTAGTTTCCCCCTTCTCGGCTGTTTGGTTTGTTCTGCTCGGCTTTTCATGCGTGAGGAACTGTTGTTGTCGATGTCAACTTTCCTCTGTTTTTAATACTGTTTACTACACATGTCAGAGTGTGACCTTTGTATGTCCTTTCCAGCTCTGGTTTGATCTCACACTATATATTTATGGAGGAGGTTCAAACTGATCTAAAGATAAAAACCACATCAGACTGAAACTACTTTATACCTCAGCAATTTTGGGTTTAAATCATGTAATAAATACACAAAACCTAGATGCAACAAATTCAATGATATCTGATTGAACAAAGCCTTCAAGCCTGGTTGAACAAAGCTTATATAAAAACAAAGATATGTGCAGCTTCCTGCAGCGCGCGTCACACGCTGTCTTCCGCGTTTCAACCTCGTCCAGCCTGTTTAATCCACAGTGAGGCAGCGGATCACTCCCTCTTAATCCAATCAACGTCAACTCTCACATGAGGAGTTGACGTGGGATGGATACAGTCAGTCAAGCTCACATTTTACCTCCATGGGAAAATATGCCAAAAGACAATACAAGACAGATTATTTTGTTGATATTCAGGTAAAACTCAAGTTAAAAAAAGTTTGCAAGCGTCAATAAAAGTCTGGGAAATGTATGCAATAAGTTGTGAAATGCTCTGTATAGTGACAAGAAACACACACACACACACTGAACAGGACTGCATGCATTTTCTTTTCCATCCACATCCACATGAACAAAAGGGATTCATCCGTGTTGAAGGAGCCAACTACACAAAGAGGGACTCACTCTCACTCACGTTACAGATACAGAAAACCGTGCACGAGCGCGCAATGGCGCATGCGTGAAACTGACCCATGATGTCCAAAACTAACAGTTTGGAGATGAGCGCCTCCAAACAGTAACTTTGTGATCTACTGACGAGGGGGGGGAAAGCCTGCAGGAACATCAGAGTGAAGAGAAAGTGAACACTTTTCCTTTGAGTCTTTAAACTTTGCAGACATGCAGATGAGAGTCAAACACGCGCGGCGTCACGCGCAGCGCACGCGAGCAGAACAAATTCGCGCATCTTTTGCAAGAAGACAAACAGCAAAGCAACAACAACAACACAAAGCGAAGTCACTTCCTCTTCTGTTGAGGCAAAAGTCAGTAAAAGTGTAAAATAAATGCAGAGCACAGGTCGTTACCCATGTTCCAGCTGGTCCAGATGAAGTGCACAGCTTGTTTAGAGGGGGTTGCATACAAACAACTGGACGTCCCGTTACGGGATCACGGGGAGCAATGCGGGGGTGGAGGTGTGACGTCACGGCGGAGTCTAGAAATGGATCAGGCTTCATTAATCCGCCAAGAGTCTTTATTGGCGGAAGGGAAAAATAAACACATGTTCTAAACCCAAGTACAGTTAGATGCATTGTTATCATTTATTCAGTTGTGATATTCACGTGATCTACTTTGTCCTGCAACGTGTGCTCTTGCTCATCAATATGAATTGAATTGATCTCTAATGACTATTTGTTTCTTATCAATACATTTTAGAAAACTTACAACTCCTTACATGCAGTAGAGAGTAACTCACTGTACTTGTACTTTAACTCATTTCAATAAAATATTGTACTTTCTCCACTTCATTAATTGGCAGCAAGTTATATTTTATCTTAAACACATTTGGGGATTGTAACGAGGTTTAAACGCCGTACTTTTTACTTTCAAGTATATTTTAAATGGAGGACTTTGATGTAGTGATACTTTTACTTATATAAAACATCTGAGCCATCCTTACTCTACACTGCTTTAATCAAGTGCGAGCTAATTTAATACAAATACTATACCCTGGGTGTAGAAATGCACAGCCTAAAAGCAGTATTAATATTAATCAAGAGCCAGACTCGTTACAAAGAGGAAAATAAGAAATCACCACTGACAAAGCAGTTTTAATCCAAACCGAAAACACTTTATTACAAACAGAATTTATATAAAAATATACATCCTTCAGTCTAAAATAAAGGGGGGGCAAGTTGGTGAAGCACGAGATAAAAGAGAATAGTCAACGTTCCTCCTGAGAAACCAAACCAACGGCTTTGAAGCCGATGAAATGTCAGAATCAGAGAGACACAGTTTAGAAGCAACAACAACAAATCACTCTGTTTGTTGGAAAGTGAAATATCAGACGCAGCCGTGCGGGAGCGCTTCTCCATTTGAACAGAGGAACGGGGCCGGACATGTTTTTGTGGTTAAACTAAGTCGACAGGCATGAGAGGAGCCACAGCGGCATGTAACATCACCAAGCTAGAGAGGAAACAGAAACCGATTATGGGGAAGTGCGCACGTTTGAGTGCATTTACATCAGCAGGTGCTGCACCTCCCAAACATCTCGCACAAACAATTTCGGAAGGACGGCACAGTGTTTTGGGTAAAATGCCTTCCGTAAAAGTGTGAATCCACAAAAACATCCAAAATTGTGAGTAGCATCAAAACCACAAGTGTTCATTTAGAGCAGCAGCTGACGGGGTCAGCGACACTCGCGCCTGGCCGAGCAGAAGCTTCGGCTAATTTATGCAACTTTTCGTTTGCGCTTAAAATATCTTGTAACCCTCGGCTAACCCACACCATTAGTTCTACATCAGCGACAGCCACAACCCATTACGCGACAAAGCTGCTGTCACACCGAGAGATCAGAGGAGGGATTTCCTCCGAATCAAAGCGTTTGCAGCCGTCACAGTTTCAGTGGGATGACAGGCCAGTACTTGGGCTGTTTGAGGTCACAGTTTCTGTCGAAATTGAGCTGCATCGCCGCCTCCATGGCCAGGATCTTGGCCGCGTCCTTGCCGTACAGCTTCTTCATCTCTGACCCACGCCTCTCGCCGGGTCGGTCCGAGGGAGGAGCCGCGCTGCCTCGCCAGGAGACGCTGCGAAGGTCCTGGTCGGCCGGCACGTAGCTGTCGTGCTGCTCGTCCTCCAACTCCTGCTGCTTCTCTGCAAGGACAAGAAAACAGATTATTTTCAGACACAAAGTCAGTCAGCTCATTTTCTGATGCACTGATGGAGACGGACGGAATTTGAAGGACTCTGGTCCTAAAAAGAATTGCCAATAATAACCCCTGTCCTCTTACTCAGCTCCTCTTTATGTTTTTCTGTCTGGGCGAAGTAGTCCCGAAGCTCCTCGGTGATCTCCATGTTGCTGATGTCGCACTCGATCTCACTGTCCGAGCTGCTCTCCTCGTCCTCTCCGTCTTCGCTGTTGTCGTCCTCCCCTGCGTTCCAGTCCGCGTAGCGCTGCCGCTGGCTGCCGTGACCCTGCTCCTGGCTGTAAGTGTGGCCGTAGGCCGCCTCCAAAGCCTTTGTGTAGGCTCGCCTGTGTCTCTGGTGCCAGGCCATGGCCTGCTGGTAGTGCTGCCAGTAGCGGCTGTACACGGGGCTGGTGAACCAGGACATCACGGTGCTTATGTCCTCCTGCAGATGAGAAAGACACATACAGTTTTTGTGCTTAGTTTCAGTGTTTTTTATAATAAATCAGCTGGTAACTGGGCCCTTTTGCACACTTAACCTATAGTTAACAAGATCATTTATTATTTAATGTGCAGCCACTTAACTGCACATACAACAGGGGAAATGTGTCAGTTTCCTGTGGACAACACGTCCTAAAAGGTTTCAGTAAATGGCCATCTGCTGCTCTGCTATCTTGCAGAACAACTTAAGATTGTGCCTTCTCGGCTGCCTTACCATGATTGAAGACGCCTGCAGTTGTGTGAATCTTCCGGTTGACTTTGCGCACGTTAATCCACCAACAAACCTGCCAACTCTGAAAGATATATAACTATTATAACAACACACACCTAATGAGCAGTCAAATTGAACAATATCTGCTTCTAGGATGTTAAAATGCGACTTTACACATCGCTTGAGCTAACGTCTTAAAAACAAAAATGGACGCCAAGCACCACGAGAGGCACCCTGCGACTAAACTTACAGTTAATAACTATATATAACATATATTGTATTTACATGCTGAACGCCTCTATTTCGCGAACATTTACCTGCTTGAGTTCAACTTGTTTAGCGGCTCATGTTGCTTCCTGAAACAAGGATTTCCCAGCAGCCTTTGTGCCACAGCAAAATAAAGTTCCGGCAAAGTGGCGCCACCTAGTGGACACTTACAGGAGAGTCACATACTGGACAGCTGTGAAATAGCTTGAAAGAGTGACACCTGGGTCATTATAAAGGTGGAATAAATGGGAGTAGCAGTTCAATACCTTGTCTTAATGTCTTTTTTCATTTTAATTGAGAAGTTTTGAAAATTAATAATTTTTTTTCTGTCTGATTTAGGGTGAAGTTTTCTAAGTTTGCAGAGATGGATGTGTATGACGTGCCATGAGGGTCAAAGGTGAATTGTAATCTATTCATTCAAATTTCTAAATTTGTCTAAATGTAGTTCATTTTCTTATGGGATTTGGTTTCACTTTGACTCTATCGTTTCAGGACTAAAGATTTGAAAAGCCTTTTTCTCATTTTAAATGTATTGCACCTGGCTTGAAATTCAAGTAGGCCAAGATTTGCAAAAGCACCAGATATTTATATGTCTGGTTTTATCTCTTCAATTAAATACAACATTCTGTGAGCGAGAAAATTGAGATATTTTAGAAAGGGGGGGTGCAAGAGTGTTTGAGTGCTGTGAGACATGTTTGACTGTATATCTAGGTCATGCTTCGGCTTGAGGCTTCAAAGCTTTCAGAGGAAATGCAAAAAGACAGATGTGCCTTTTCAAAACACATTTCCTCCTCTGATGTTTGAATGGATGAGTTCCCACAATAGAATAAGTATTTTCTCTTCTCCAGAACAGGGATTATCTGAAGTATATATGACTTCCTTGAACACTACCTTAGATTGCTGTGTAAGTAATATTTCAGTGCATTGTGGTGAATGCATGCTAAATTTATTTATTTCATTATTTTCCAGGTAAACAATGAACTCGTTTGAAGATGGTGGTACTTTCCTCTTTCATTCAGCTAAACTAAAGATACATACTATGATATCCTGAGGGGTACAATCATTAGATCTTTATTTATAAAGCACTTTTCATTCAGAATATGAAGCTTAAAGTACTTTACAAATTAAAATAACAAATGAAACAAATTCAATCAAGGGCAAAATATACACAAATAACACTTCTTGTACGCAATGGGCGGGGTTTCACTTGCAACGGTCAGGCTGAAGCCAACAACAGCAAAGATGATGCTGTTTGATGTCCAGCCTAACAATATGTCAACCAGACGGCGTGTTGCGTTGCTTTGACCTCAGGCTGGCGACCAAGAACTACAACACCAGCGTCGACCCTCAAAGGATTCACGCCACGGTTAGTCGTGTGTTCGATACCCGCTTTTGTTGTTATCCGTGTCTTCAGCAATATATATACCGTCTAATATTCCATTAACTCCCCTGTGGACTTTCCACTCAGCTCCTGCATGTGACGGACAGCTGCAGTCGCCTGGAGCAGAAGTTGGACCACAGCCTCTGGAACCAGAAGGTTTCTCTGGTCCTGGTCATGATCCTCACAGCTTTCTGGGGCTTCACCGTCTTCATCCACTACACGACCAGCTTTTCCACTATGAACTTGATAGCTGATTGTTAATCCTCTATTAGAGGCACGAGGAAAGTACTTATTATGAACTATTCAAGCCATTTTCAAGGAAGCCTTGTTAGAAATTCTGAAAGTTTTAAAACAAACTCAGTGACAGACGGGTGAGAGACTGCAATCTATTAAACATGTCAAACAAAAGCCAGGATAAGAAGTCTGTTGCAGGAGTTACATAAAAATGCTTTAAAGTAAACGCTGTGCAACACAAATTATTACATGACTAGTCACCATAATATAATGTACAGAAACCGGGATATGAATGACTCGTCTTTAAAGTTGGTGGGTGAAGGAGAAGCGGCCGTCGTCCATCTTGCTGTGCAACTTTCTTACCGTTTCATCCCTGAGAGCGAGTCAGAGACGAACGCTCCTCCCTACCGCTCGCTGAACTCTTCCAGCAGCACACGCTCTGCTGCTCTCTCGGTGCATTGAGCAGCATGGGTAGATGGAAACTGTGGTTTGTGCTCCGGCTGCTGACTGTTTGCGTCGACAGCAACGGTATTGTGCAGGAACTACTTCAACAAGTGCGTAAAGGCAGATGGCCCCATCGTCCTGCTCTGTGTTGACGTGAGGCTGTCGTTGTTTGATTGCAGAGACTAGACATCAGCTGGTGAAACATGGGGGAGAACCAGATGCCACTCCGATATGCACCAATACAACAGAGCACATCATCACACTTATAGTGTGTAAGATCCACACGGAGAGGATCGGAGACGAGTGTCGTCTGCTGTATCGATACAGAGAAGGCTTTGTGCACGATTGTGACTCCAGGTTCACACTTATGATGGAGAATCAGACTGTGTTTCTCCACCTGACCAGTTTAACACCAGTGGACAGTGGGAACTACACCTGCGAGTGTTCACATGGTGGAGGGATGGATGTTCTCCATCTGAGCGTCACTGTGGAAGGTAAAGATTTGTGCTTCTTTTCATTCGTTGCAGAAGAAACAATGATATTGTGGAGAAAAGAGTTTATTAGATTTTCCTTTTCTCTATAATATTGCAGCAAATGAAGACACCAACCTTTCTACAGAGAGGCCTTTTATTCCTGTAATTATTGGTGTATTCATATTCATCATCATTGCTGGAGTTATTCTGGGATTTATCTTCAGAAAGATCCACCACAAGTAAGAGACCATATCCATAAAGTGCAGGAGAATATAAATACTCATATTGGAGTGAATAACCAGTTTTTAACGAGCTGTTTCTGTTTGTCCAGCAGAAGACAATCAGAACCACCAACAAGTCATGCGAACACGGTACGGCACAATAAGTGTTCCCCCTTTTTAATCGGCCGTTAATTTGAGTATTTCTTTGACATATATGTTCTTCTGCAGGAGCCAGAAGACATTGAGCCGTACAACTCCTACAGACAGAGAGAGAACAGGCTCTATTCAATGCATGCTGCGTGTTGATATGACACATATTTCAGTTTTCATTATACGATATGGACTCTCATGTGATGCATGATTTCTGGCTTAATAATAACTGCAACAGCCTGCTGTCCATACTGTGAATATTTTTGCTTTGCCTGCTTTTCAGCATTTCATTTTATGATCTTATCGAAGAATTTTTTTTATATAAGCTTTACAAATGCATTGGTTGGTCTTTTTTTTTATCAGGAATGGAGCTTTTACAGACATTTCTTTCTCACTGAAGTGAGCTTTAAACCTTATAAAATAATGCATTTTTTATTGAATAAGTCATTGTAATTTTTGTATTTTGATAGAGGTTAGTATTTTCCACTTCTTATGTGCAGACACAATACAAGCTGAGGAGCATCTGCTTTACCTGTCTGTGAACCCCCGTCTCTTTTTTGATCCACGTCTTCTTTTATATCTTTAAACATGCAAATAAACTATTGTAATCTGTGTATGGATGCACACACACACACACACACAATCATTTATATTCAAGGCCGTTTCTTTTTACTTAACAGTAAAAGTCACAGGCAGACAGGAAGTGATGAGTGGGAGGGACATGAACTAAATGTTCGTGGCCGGAATCAAACGGTGCTGCGGGTGTCATAACCACTCGTCCACCACCCCGCTCTAAGCTGGTGCTGAGGCGAGAGTCTTTACACTACATTACATCTAGCCAAACCTTTTGTAATTCAATAAATCAACTAATTGTTTCAGCTCTAAAGGCACAATATAGTTTATATCTAAACATATTTTAATAGATGTTTTGTTCAGCAAAAATCTGTTGATTCATACATTTCTCACCAGCTGAAACGTTGTGTGTTGCTGACCTCTGGTTGAAGCCTGTTGGAGGAGTTTCAGTTAAGTTTCCCGTCAATTTCCGTCATAAATTCTCATAGTTATTCAATATATCCCTGTTAGGAAGTATTACAATTTAGAAAAAAAAGAGTATTCTTGTGCAAAACTCCTCTATTCATGATAATTATATATATATCTGCTAGGATCTGTGTTATCTGCATTGTGCAGAAATCGTTTCGGAAGCGGCCACGTCTTGCACTTCCTCTATAAAAGTCACTTCACCGTCGCCTTATGTGCTGTTAAGATATTTTAAGTAGTCGGAGGTCGATGTTTGCAGCCTACAGACTGTTCAGAGCTGCCATCATGGAGCAGCTGCTGTGTTGTCTTCTTCTGCCGCTGGGCTTGTGTCTGGCCTCTGCAGGTACCGAACTTCTTTACATGACGTTGATGCAAGTCAGTCGGTTTGCAGCTTTCCTGTGATAAGTTTCCCAATGTTTCATTGTTTGCAGTGACTGTAATGAAAACCATTGGGGGAGAACCAGATGCCACTCCAATATGCACCAATACAACAGAGAGTGTCATCTTGCTCATACTGTGTAATATCCACACGAGGAGGATCGGAGACGAGTGTCGTCTGCTGTATCGATACAGAGAAGGCTTTGTGCACGATTGTGACTCCAGGTTCACACTTATGATGGAGAATCAGACTGTGTTTCTCCACCTGACCAGTTTAACACCAGTGGACAGTGGGAACTACACCTGTGAGTGTTCACATGGTGGAGGGATGGATGTTCTCCATCTGAGCGTCACTGTGGAAGGTAAAGATTTGATCCATTTCCCTACTTTTTAAACTTTATGCATTTCTCTCATACTTTGGCTTGGTTTAAGGTCATTTTCCACTGCGTTGTCAACATTATTGAGAAATATTATATGATAATGTGATACCTCTGTTTAAAGATTGAAACGTTATCTGTGTATAGCGCAATGTCTGAAGATGTGAAATACAGATTAGTGCAGATATAGAATATCTGACTATAGATATTGGGTTTTGAAGAAATTGACATGTATTCGATTTGCAGATGATATAAGTTATTTATTTATTTTAAACTTCTGTAACATATTCCATGATGAGGGTGCAGAGTACACAAAAGCCTCTTTTCCCTTGTCCACTCTGGCCTTTGGGACAGTGAGCATAAATAAGTCTATTGCATGATGAAGACACACAGGTAGTTTGGAAGCAGACCAAGGATTGCTTTATAAATAAGTTATAAAATATTAAAATCATAATATTTCTTTACAAACTATTTACTATTTAACGATTTATCTGACATACATTTTTATCTTTACAATGTTTTAGAGGAGGGAGGCGCCACTCCTTCTGCTTCCAGGTCAATTCTACTTATTTTGATCATTGTAACTGAATTAATCATCACAACAACTGGATTGATCTTCGGGGTTATCTGTCTCTGTAAAAGAAAACTTCATAGGTAAGGGACTAATATAAATTTGTGTGTGTGTGTGTGTGTGTGTGTGTGTGTGTGTGTGTGTGTGTGTGTGTGTGTGTGTGTGTGTGTGTGTGTGTGTGTGTGTGTGTGTGTGTGTGTGTGTGTGTGTGTGTGGTGATCCACTGACTCTAATAACTCGGTTCAAGGTCAGCGACAGCCACAGCCACTTCTGAAGTACCTGAATGTGAGACCCCCGGCTCTTTCATTAGTAATGTATTTGAAGTTCTTTACCTTTAAATGTTCACATATAATCCAGAACCACTTATTGAAAAGCTGAAACTCAGGAACATAATATATAATAAGAATATTTTCTTTTACAGGAGGAAGATGACCCCTATGCAAGCCTCCAGCAACCATCCAGTGATCTCTACCAAACTATCTCACACTCCAGAAGCAACATAGAACATTTCTGCTTTGATAACCAGGAAATAGATGGAGAGTCTGAGCAAAGTGGAGAGGACGATTATGAAAATATTACACCGTGAGCAGTATGAGTGACTTTGATATTTCACTAGTATTAAGAAGTTTAACGATGCAATGCAAAACATTTTTTACTCAAGATGCATTTTCTCAAAACAAGTTTCTATATCTCATTGAAATGTTACTTGTAAGTGATCGTGTCCCATATTAAGTGTTAAGAGATATTTTAACTAGTAATTAGAATTGGTATTTTTGCATCTGTATTTTCCATGTCACAATAATATTTAGCCTTTCAAGTAGCTCCTTTGTTCATAAATGCTCTGTATGAAACTATTGCAGTGGTTGACAAATCAAGAAATGAAATAAAGGGTGTAACATATATTTTCTCTTATTTTTGAACACACACACACACACACACACACACACACACACACACAATGAGATGGGGCCTTTTATGATTGTCGTGATATGTCTAGATAATGACCTTCAAATTATACAGAGAGAAGAATTTGGGGTATTTTAGCCGTAATAATTATTATTAAAAATAATAATGTTGATTGCAACTGCATAAGTGCGTGTCCTTTACCGCCACGTGAACTCGTCTGGTGCTGTATGAAGACGACGCAGGTTTCAGTTCAACAGGCCGTAAATGCCACAAGCTTCTCAGATACCCTTCTGCTTTCTATTCGCAGCCCGAGCTCAGGTTTCTAATTATGTTCAGACCACAACGATGCGTGCAACACGTTATTATAAATGGGTCCAGCTCTGCACACCTGATGCTTTATGATTTGACATCTTATTGTAGACACGCAGACATGCAGCAGTTTTCGGTAATGAGCGTCTCAAAGCGCGTCGGTGTGAAAGTATACGCTCCTGTTGCATTACTTCCTTTTTCGTACCTCTGTGAGGGTTTGAGGTCGAGGGGACTGGAGGGCGTCCACCTCCCTGCAGCAAAGGATGCCGTTCACTTGCAACTTCAGCCGCTGCTGGACCAGTATGGCTGAATGGAAACGGGTCTTTGTTCTGCTTCTGCCGCTCACACTGGGTTTTGGCAGTGAAGGTAATGTACAGAAACTCATTTACACATTGGGAAATTTACAAAATGCAAAAAGAATATTAATACCTAACTGAATGTTTGCAGTGACAGTAATGAAAACCATTGGGGGAGAACCAGATGCCACTCCAATATGCACCAATACAACAGAGAGTGTCATCACGCTCATAGTGTGTAAGATCCACACGAGGAGGATCGGAGACAAGTGTCGTCTGCTGTATCGATACAGAGAAGGCTTTGTGCACAATTGTGACTCCAGGTTCACACTTATGATGGAGAATCAGACTGTGTTTCTCCACCTGACCAGTTTAACACCAGTGGACAGTGGGAACTACACCTGTGAGTGTTCACATGGTGGAGGGATGGATGTTCTCCATCTGAGCGTCACTGTGGAAATCACTGAGGAAGGTAAACACATTTTACACATTTTCTTTGAGGTTTCTGTACAGACAGCAAACAGCTGTCATGTTTCTGACTAAGGTGTTTTTCTTCAACATGTTTCAGAGGACGGAGACACCAGCTGGTCAACACCCGGGCTGATTCAAAATGCATTGATCGGTGTAATAATAGTCATTTCTATAACTATAATTATGTTGGGGTTTATCTACAGAGGAATATATCACAGGTGAGAGAATACTGTAATATTCACAACTATTGTTAGAAATAACTTAACAGCATTGAATGAATATTCATTGTGGTGAACACATTTTTGTTGTTAAGTTAAAGTATATGTTTAAATGACTGTAGTCATAAATATGCAGATCTTGACTGTAATGAAGGAAGGCCCTGCCCTTCATTTGATTCTGCTCCGTCTATAACAATAGAGTTAAATAACATTAAGATGAATTTCTGATGCATAGTTGTCTGACCCGACAGAATAAAACCAGAACCACTGAGTAGTTTTCCAATCACGGTACAGAAAACATTTTAAATATATATATATTTTTTATCTTTCTATATATATATTTATTGTATTAAATGCATGTCTCTTCCTGCAGGAGCCAGAAGACATTGAGCCGTACAGCACCTTCACGCAGAGAGAGAGCGGGATTTATTCAGTTCTCAACCTGCACAATCACTCACACACAGAGTACACATATTCAGCTCCTCTTGTGAAGTGAGAGCTGTTGTCCATGAGGTGGCAGTATTTCACGTTCATAACACCTTTTACTATATTAAACTGTAACAATGATAAGAAACAATAAAGAATAAACAGTTCAAACTAAGTTGTGGGTCCCGTCTCTAAATCTATCTCTGAATATAAACATATTCCAATTGGAGTAAACAACAAAGTGCACTTCTTATATTGTCGGCCATTTTCATATTTAAATATTCTTCATCCCTCATTTTAATATAATCTGCAATAGTATGCATGCAATGTTTTTTGTGTCATGCATCTTCTGCCGATGCAAGAAAGATCTTTTATGATCGTTACGGGTAATTCTTTCTGGTCATGAAACCAAACATTTGCTTTAATAACTCATTATAAGCCTTTCATTGGTATACACCTATACACCAATTAAAGGGAAACATGTTGCTCTTCTAAAGTATAGGAGATTGTCTCTGTAAAAACATTGAGTTCATTACAGAGAATAAGGAGCTATGGAATGTTTTTTTTCATTTTCAGTCTGCAAGCACGTCAATCAGCTGTTGTTATTTCTCTCTCTCGGGTTTTTCCCTCCCAGAATTCCTCTTTATCTACTGAGGAAGTGCGTCTGGGTCACACGCATTTGGTTCGAGCATCGACAGGCCAGTTGATTTTATTAAAAAAAAGTATTACGAAGGATCGAGACAATAGATTCTCTGATCGCCATTTGAGGGAGATTTGAGGGAAATGAGTCAGCTGTCAGACACATGAAGTCTAAAACACCAAAAAGACAGAGCTGTAATGCATTGTGGGTTATATTAAGTGCACGTTTTCTCAGACACATACTTCAATCTCTACATCAAGATTGTGATGGACAAGTTTGAGGTACTTTTTTTTACTATTTTTATACTTAATATTTCCATTGTAGCGTCCTCCATTTCAGACCAGAAGAGGATGATTGTTTGTTGTGTAATAATAATAAAAGCCTGCATGAATCTATCTGATAAGGCAGAGGCTTTAAAAATGCCACATCGTGTTGTCGGCAAAGCGCCAGGTGCTTACTCTGCCTCCACGTGGCATCCTGCAGGGTGTATTATTACAGGTGTCCACTCAGATGTCAGGTAGCGCAGGTACTTCCCAGATGCAATCCATATTCTGGAATAGATTTCCGTTCCATTTTCAAAATACAATCGGCAGAGTCCTGAATATCAAACACTGCATCACTATTACACAATGTAATGATGCAGTGTTACACAACTTGATACAAAATGAACAATTAACCCTTGAGCTTTGCCACTTTGGAGTTGTCTAATCTTAATGAGGCTTGAAGGTCTCAAAACATTAATTAATGTTATAATGAAAATGAAAATGATTGAGAAAGCTGGTTATCTTGCATTATTTTATCTTCTGGCAATAACTTAACAACATAACAACTCTTCCACACAGAACAGTTAGGTTCTTTCCACCCGGAATATAACACCCTTAAGCAGAATTATATACAGAGACTTCCCTTTTTTGCTATTTGTAAACAATATTTGAGAAGCGCTTTAATCATGATGTGGCATATCTCACTGAAAACCACCAGAAGCATGATGGGTGTGCATCAAACATCCTTTGCTGTGAAGAGATGCATCCTGCTTCTATAGATTATTATTTTAATATTTATACACCACTGACTTCTGACACTGATTTCCTGAAGATAGTTTAGGAAATAGTTTCACAATTACAAATAAATCCTTGAATAAGGGCAGGGAATGTATGAGGATGACTAAACATTCAGTTTATATGAGACATATCCTGCTCTTGCCACATTCACACAACACCTACATTCCATGAACATTATCTCATTTTTATATTCTACTGTTCAATTGTAAATATTCATTCATTCATTCCCATTTATTGCACTCTGTTTACTGTTAAAGGTGTATTGTTAAATGTTAAATTTTATGCACCTTCCGCATAACATGGCAATAAATGGTTCTGATCCTGTTATTTTTACTGGTTCATTTGGGGTTTGTGAATGTTTGCATGCTTTAATGTTCAAAATACACATAATTCAATTTTCTCTGTGTTATAAATATGTTTGTCCTCTTGTTACACAGACGTCTTGTCTTCCATCGAGGTGGAATTTTTCAAATCAGCTCAAATCTGGTGGCTTGGTAAGTGTCAAACATGATGAGAATTTGATTATGATCGCATACTCTGCAGGGAAATGGTGTCAAACCTCGAAACCTCACAGGGACTTCTGCTTCTGCTCTGGAATTTCTGGGGCCACTTTAGATTACTGGACTTGTTGTAAATACAGTACGTTACTAAATACAGTAAGTATCCGATTTACTGGACTTCACTGTAATAATAACAAGTGAGTTTCAAAAGACACTCATAAAGTGACGTCAACATTTACTTACACTGTTATCTCGTGTAGTCAAATTGATTTCATCAATAAAATATTGTATGAATAGTCAATAAGAATATGTTTTACCTTGATAGTCCAGCATCGGGAATGTAGTCCATTTTCAGATCATGTAGATTCAAGCACAGCCTCATATAATGCAACTTTTCTCTGCATGTGCTTTATGCAATCATCAAATGTGTGGCTCATGTATGTGGTTTGTGGTTTTGTAATCCCACCTCCATCTCTTTTGGTTTCACTTCAACAGAAGCTCTTAAACGCAGCTCAGAGTAAAACTGAAAGAGCTCGGTGACAGAAGAAGAAGAAGATGTTGCTCCTGGTACTCACTGCTTTACTGTTTAAAGGTAAGTGACATTGCCACTATATATGTTCACTGTAGTGTAGTAGTGTTTATTATATTTAAGACTCGACTTTTTAAAATGATTTTTGTATGTATATTATAGTTGTAGAAAAAAGTATCCAACTGTTTATCTTTAAATAAATATACTAAATAACAAAATAAATATATATTTTTCGTGCATTTACTGACACCCAGTTGTTTTTATTATCAGCCTCCATGTCGCAGATCATTGGTTATGGAAATAAAACAGCTGTCTATGGCGGAGATGCATATTATTCATGCTCAGTATCCAACCCCACAGGTGAGAATTTTATTTGTTTAAATACCAGTTTTGCCAGTGAAGAAGTATTAATATCCTTAACTCAAGTAAAAGTACCTTTACCACTGTAAAAAATACTCTGTTACAAGTAAAAGCCCTGCATTGAAAATGTTACTGAACTGAAAGTATGTGATGTGAGTATAATCAGGAAAGTTTACTTTAAGTAGAACATACCTTTTTTTACTATATTGTATAAGACTGCAGCATATTAAATTAACCAGAGCCACAAAGTGATTAAATGATCAAACCCTCTGGGCACAGAAATATAAATCAGCTGTTGGTGGATCAGCCAGTCTTGAGTCCCCGCCCCCTTTCTATCACAGGAACCAATGAACACTCAGGAAATCCTTAAGGACCCACCCACCTACACTGCTAAAAGACAGTGAGAGAGATGTCAGCTCAGATTGGACCAGATCAGCTGTTCTGAAAACTGTTCTTCAAAAAACAAAACTGAAACATGCACATTGTGTAAACATAGTTTGTTTTTCTTTTTAGTACATATTTTGACTCAAATATATAGTCAATATTTAGTTTGAAAACAGAAACTGTTGTAATGTTCATTTTTCATTTGCACACAAGAGAAAAGTTATGTTTTCAAAAGAGATATGAAGAATTTCAAAAATCAAGCTTCAATTTCTTTTAGCTTTAGGGCCATATTATCTCTTTACACTTTTGCCTTAAGACAATGGTGCCTCATTAAATATATATATTTTGCAAAATATAAAAATAGACTTGACTATGCTTATATTTTATAAGCTCTTCATATGTTTTGCTTGCAAAAAAAAAACACGAAAATAAAAAATGCAATATTTTCCTGAGATGTAGTTGTACAGAAACTCTTTTTTCTGTGTTTGTTGTGGTAATACCCATTCTGGCCATAATCATTTAATTAATTAATTGGAGGCTTTCCATTCCCAACAGGTGTGCTCCAGGTCACATGGCAGAGGCTTTTCAAGGAAGAGGTTATTGAAAATTTGGCGACCTACAGCAAACGGTTTGGGCAGCAAGTAAACGACCCTCACCAGGGGAAGGTGATCTTCACGGAGGCGTCTCTCGACTCGACGTCCATCACTCTGAGGAACGTCACATGGGCGGACGAGAGCTGTTATATTTGTACTTTCAACGTGTTCCCTGAAGGGTCCAAAAGAAGGCAGACTTGCCTCACGGTGCAAGGTAAATTGTAGCAAATTCACATGGGAATTCTGAAGGAAAATGTCATGGAATTATCATCTTATTCTGGGAATACAGAAGAGAATAAATGAATAGAGAAATAATTGAATTATACCAGCATTGTTTTTTCACTGGTTGAAGCTAAAAAAAAAATGAGTTCTGTTAATTTTGTAACTATATGGCCTTTATTCTGTAAAATGTAGCAATCAGACAATGACACATTCTAATTCTCTATGAAGGGATATCCGAGGTCAACACGGAAGTTCAACAGGAAAACGGGGAGGTTGTGTTCCGCTGCTCCGCGACTGGTAAACCAGCGCCAACTATTCGCTGGGACTTCTCTTCGGGTGCCACCGGATCACACCAACTGCAGAATCTGATGGTAACAAACGGTGACCACACATTTACCAGCAGCAGCAACGTCACGCTGAAAGCCCCTGCAGGATGGAAGGGTCACGTGGACTGTGTGCTGAACAGCGGCGTGGCGGGACAAAGGCGGGAGAGGATTCCCTTTTCTTTACCTGCGGAAGAGGAGGGTACGCATGTCAATCATTTTGAATAGACCAGTAGTATACTTTTTCTCTCATGGGTTTTGTATGATATCTATATAAAGTGTGTAACAAGGAACCACCATTGCTCTCGTGTACTGGAAGATCGGCTTTCTTGAAACTTCCAAGATTTTCTTTCTCAATTATTCAGACCAACTTGAAGGGATGCAACCCATCCACCATGCACTTCCGGATACAAATGTTGATTATATTGGTGTGCCACTATAAATAAGAGTGACTCACAGCAAACAGAGTCAGCTGTGCAGGTCACATGGTTTCAGTTTCACTTCCGTCTAGCTTTCATGATCAAGAAAAACAGTGACAGTTCAATGAGGCATGACTTTAGCGTTCTGGGAAGGTTGTGTGACAGATTGGGGAAGTTCACACTCGTCATCTTACAGTTATGTCATTACCATGTACATTTCCCACTGCCCTCTTCTATGGAAATGTTACTGACCTTGACCAACCCTGTTATTCATTTCCAGGGAAAGGAATGTCATCGTCATGGATTGCTCTTGTAATCGTTCCTGTGTTGATCATCTCATTGATCATTTCATTGATCCTTGTTGTAAAGATACGACAAAGGTGAGATATTTGACAGTGACATTCGTGAATGTACTGTACATATAGTTTAATTCTCCTTATAATAAACTTTTTTTCTCTTCCCGGCAGGTTACGAGATATCAGCCGAGATTCAAATATTTGACGAGCCTTTCACGCTGCCATCCTAGACTGGACATTCAAGCATTATTAAAATCTGCATTTTATTGCATCTAAAGTTTAGAGCAGTGAGTCAAGCTCAAAGCTGCTCCACAGCTGGTCAAATCCGTCTTTTATCTTTCAATACTCAGCACTTTAACTATTTATGGAGCTCCAAGCAAAGCACATTTGCAGAATGTAAAGTTGTATAGGAGTAGAACAGAGCAACTAAAGTGAGCAGAAACATATGTGTTTTACATATTTGCATAACTCATATTTTGGTATTATTTGGTTATCTCTGCTCATATTCACAGTCCCTGTGACTGCAACACTGTGCAATAGTATTTCAAGCATGACAAGATGAGTTTTGGTAAAAACAAGGAAATGTGCTGTGGAGCAATAGCGCCATCTAGTGTACGTTGTGGGGAAGAAGAAAAGGCCTAATTTTCATCAAAACATTTGATATATTTCAATATGGTATTTTGCACAGCAAATTGGAACTGTTTATCTGATTGATATCTGATTGATCTTTAAAGTTGTTTATTAAATTGCAAGATTAGCACATATGAAGCCAGCCATATGTACATGGTTAGATGGTTTAAAAAAATACAATAGACATCATACATAAATAACTGTGTTGCACTTTAATGTTTGATGTTTGCATACTAATGTTATTTATTGCTCAATGGACTTCTACTCTATACACATTGACTGTAAGGGTTTCACCTGTTGTATTGTGTTGATGCATCACTGTCAAAATGTTTAAGGTGTTTCAAAAGATCTTATATGTTTTATTAATTTATTATCTGGCACATTACATATGAACATGTATTTTTGTTTGGTTAGTAAAGCAATTATGTTTGAAATGATTTCACTTATGTTTAGGACACGTTTTCTGTTGCCCTGCTCACTTTATGTAAATAACCAGCGTCAGAGATTCAATTTCATTAAATCAATTGTTATATCATTTTTACATATTCAGATCCAAACTCTCATGGTAAGCACAGTCAAAGGTCAATACTTTTTCTGAATATGACTTTTTGTGTGTTTAACTTTAACTTATTATACAATGAAAACCTTAATATCACACAAATTGCCTTGACAGACAAAGCAAATGCAGATTACACTTGAATGTTATTTATTGCTTAATGCACCCTGACGTAATAAATGTATGCTTGTCGTATGTTATGGTTGTTTTGCATCCATGTGATAATGAATCCTTGTCAAACGCTGGAAATAAATGAATACAATGAATACTCAGATGTTGGTTAACTATTTATTGTTATTATTCATTCCATTCATTTGGATGGAAATCAGTTGTTAGTCCAGATATGTCTCTGAATAGTTACAGCTTCACCCTCTAGATATTAATCATTAGACACAGGGACAAAGTTCAAAACCCAGGAAGTTGTACATTCCTCCAAAACGTGGAAATAAACTGTGTGGTGGAAACAGAAACGTGTTATCTTCCTCTTCACTGCACCAACCAGCAGACTGAGACCACAGAATGAAAAACGCTTAAGAATTACAAGAATGTAGCCACACAATACCTTTTGAACGGGGAATAGATATTTTAAAGGGCATGGCTTGGCTGCGTATACCTGCGCATTCGTACAGTCAGCTGAAGGTTTTCACTTTCACTTTGAGTTATAGAGAAGAGACCGATGACACTGCTACGTTTTCTTTGAGGATTGGGAGTCTTTCTCAAAGGTAAGGATTTATATCGAAATAAGTGATTTGTCCCACGATATTTACGCTTACCAAATCTCTCTCACAGGGGCGGATTGGTCATAGGGGATACCGTCTGGTGGAATGCACTCCCTTTGTTATCGCCGGTCCCGACTGTATTCTATGCTTTACAGAAGCAGCAACTTTGCAATACATTTTCTCCAAAACTATCAGCGGATGACGGCTCACTTGACCGCAGTACCGCTGTGGACTAGACAAGAAGCAGGGGAAAATATCAGACAAGTTAAATGTGTAAGTGTTGGGAAAATGTATCGGCTAATTTTAATATCTCATACCCCAATCAATCCGATTATATTTCTTTAAATGTGCCTGCTGGCGATACGCTTAATAATATGCATCATCAAATGAGATCTTATAGCGAAAATAAGTATCTCAACTCTTTCAGAACAAGTAGATAAAAACGAGCCTAAATATCTAAATGCTACGAATGAATAGATACTTATGAGGATATATGTACTGTATGCGCTTATGTATCATGTACTATATGTGTACATTATATAGAACTAGGAGTTCGAATGTGTGTGTGCAAATCGGTTTATGGGCGGATCAATATGTCTGTCTGTCTGTCTCACCTGTATGCCATCTGAAGGTTAATGTGCAACCCTGTGTTCAAATGCAGGAACTGCGTGTCCCAGTTCACCCAGTGTTTCCCTCAAACAACAAAACACCATTATGGCTCCAACAAATACTGTCGGCATGCAGCTTCCATTTTAAATACATTCCATTCATACAGGAACTACTTTTCATTGATAAAAACCCACAGTGACTTTCTACTATGTTACACTACACATCTTCATAATACATATAATTAATATCCCATATTAATTATTATTATCCTCCATAAGTATTGTAATTTACACATAGACATTCTTTTTTACAAGTGTAGCCTAAGTCATAATAAATTACAACTCTACACTGCCTCGTGCAATTTATTGTTGGTATATTAATTTCAATTGTGTTATACGTATTTCTTAATGGGGATTTCATGTATTTTATTTAAATTTTATTTGGACTGATGTTTCTCCCAGGACACAAAGAGGGAATTTTATTATGGTCAGATTCAGTTGTGTCAATATGAATAGCCATGATCTTAATACTATATATTAATTTTACATAGATCTATAAGTATTGTTTATGTAATGGTTCTCAGAAGGATAGTGACTCCGTGATCTCTTTCCAATGTGTCATGGTGTGTAGTGGTGTGAACATAGCTATATCCACTCTCTTGTGTCATGCAGAGAGATTCCTGATGCGTTTCAAACACGTGAAGTGGATTCTGTGGAGTATCTTATGATGCACACGTTGTGTTTCCTGCAGGTCAAACCTCTCTGATTGAATCACAGCAGACTGTGATGGCAGCTATAGGAGACAGCGCCTGCTTGACCTGTCAGCTGATGCAGTCTAAAGATGTTGAGCAAGTCAAATGGCTGAAAATCTCACTCAGATTCTGGCTTTTAAGCACAAAATCTACGGTCAGAAAGTGAACCCTGTCTGTGAAGCTAAAATGGAGTTTAATTATGATGAACTTTTATTTGTTAGGTTAAATAAACAATGTATTCATAAACGTATGAACTGTCTGCGTCAGAGTTACACTTGTCAGGCTGAGCTTAAATTAAACTTATAATTCAACATAATTGCAGCTTCATTCAATCAGTGAACCAGAGGGATCTTCTTTAGTGGTGTCTCCTGATAGACGGGTGTTTCAGCTTCACTAACCAGCTGCTCTGTGTGTGTTTGTGTCTCCAGTATAACAATGTGACCACACAGCGGGTCCAGAACCGGCTCTTGTTGGATATCTGAAAGACACACACACACACACACACACACACACACACACACACGTATACATATATTGTGTTTCTTTCTTCAAACACAATCTTTCTATGAACTAGGCCACCGGCCTTTTATTTAATTTATCTGCAGCTGTTGTTAGATTGAAGTGTCTGTTATTTGTCTCCCAAGATTCCTGCATGAATATTATTATAATCCGTCTTTTTTAATGAACAACATGCATTTCACCCATGTCTTGTATCTTTCTGCTCACTTTAGTGTTTCTTCCTAAAATGCTTCTCTTTTTCTCCTGTGTTTCCACAGAAAGAGAAAGTGTGTAGAGCAGCACCATGTAGGACCCTATGTGAAGAAACCGCTCAATGCCTTCATGATATTTATGAAAAAGCAGAGGCCTAAATATGCAGCCCAAATGAGCAACAGCGGGAGTGCAGTGGTGAACGAGATTTTAGGACAGAAGGTACGTGTGTTTGCTCTGAGACACACTCAATGCTACACAACCTTCATGACAGTTTGGTTAAAGACTCTGCAGATGTTCTTTATTGATCAGTGTCCTCTAACGCTAAATCTTCACATCTTAACAGCAACTTCTGATGATTTTCAGTTATCGTCTAATAACTAGAGAACTCGTCGTAATGCAAATTTTTACGACACAAATGCATCGTGGGAGTTTGTGGGAGAACGCTCTCATTAATGTTGTGTCTTTCCACAGTGGAAGTCTCTGTCTAAAGACGAGCAGCTCAAATACTAGAGAAACTCCGCCACGCTCAATGCCATCCAGACTGGACCCCCGGCAACAACTACAAATGCACAACTCATGTTACCGCTAGAACACTAGAATTTATGAAGCAAAGTCACTGAAAGAGTCTTGTTTTTATCACCTCATGCTGTACGGAAAGTCTAACGTCTTTGTGTAGGGAGTAAAGAGAATGTGGGATCGGTCCCAGGCTGCCAAGGCCACCCAACTGGCCACTAAACTGTCTGAAGGTAAGACAATATTTCTAAGGATCACAGGTTAAAAACTGAAATGACAGGTTCATATTGGACTAAGATAGACTATAGATAGTCAAAATACATAGAATAAGAAGTTTTACCCTGTTCTACCAAGTCATAGAGGACTGATCAGTGTTTTTGTTTGTTTTTACTGCACCATCTACTTCTGGAGGTCAGCCAACAGGCCAAGAGGCTGTGTGTGTCCTCAGTAGTGGTGGAGGCTCCTCCCACCAACACACATGTGATGGAGCCCTCCACCCTGCAGACCATCCAGATACAGAGTCCTGACAGAGAGGTGTCAGCCACTGTGAACGACGACCTAGAGTCTTTTTGGTGGGACTTTAATGAGCTGGCTGAGGTCAAACCACTAAACTAAGAGCCAGCGCCTCCACAGTCCCTTGTTGCCCCAGTGTAAATAAAATGTACATATAAATGAATCAAATGTAAAATAAATACATTTTCTCTGTTTCTACCTGTCTGGTTCCAATATGTACAGTATTAATACAATTGCACAAACAATTTTAGTCACAAACCACCAAAACAGTCAGAATCACTTCAGGTGCTACTGACATTGAGTAATATAAGTTTGAACACCCATAAGTAAAAGGTTTTCTATTTCCACCTGAATATTGTTGTGAAATATATACCTGCAGATGATTATAGCCGGGACTTATGAGCTGGAAAACACAATGGGAGCATAGCAAAAAGCCTTACCTAGTTCAAGTAAAAAGTAGATTATAATATCACAGAAAATTAAGATTTTACACATGTTTTACTAAGGTTATGTCTAGGCATTTTCCAATAAAGGCCATTTGGAGACTCCAAAGGACCCTAGGTACCCAAAGTCACATATATGCTAAAAAGACTACTATTGTTGAACGCTTGAACGTACAGTCTTCATTTTAGGCTCTAATGAAATGTGACACTGAGCGGTATCCTGTCCCATATACAGATTCACTATGGCTGACACATATTAACTGAAGCATAAACACATTACAGTGTTTTTTCCCCTAATTAAAATAAAATTGTGTGCATATATTGGGCATCTGACGCAAGAACACTAATTATTATAACTATACAGCTTTACAGCTAAAAGAAGAAGACATTTGGAACATTCCTTTTGAGGACATTCATTCAAAAATCCATACATATAAAATCATTCAAAGGGAAGTGTCACAGGGCTGAACTCAAAGCTGTTTTTAATGGCAAAGGTTGGAACAGATACAAGGAAGATAGAAACAGATTGAAGTACAAAGTGTGTCGGATGGGACGGAGGTGGAGTTTGGAGGGGGTTCTGGTAGCGGACCAGGATGAGTGGGACTGCAACAGGGCTCTGTTGAGTTTCATCGGGGAATCAGGACTATGGCGTAGAGCAGGGGTGTCAAACTCATTTTCACCGCGGGCCACATCAGCATCATGGTCGCCCTCAAAGGGCCGGTTGTAACTGTAACACTGTATAAATTTAACTACTACCGAACATATTGTTAAATAACTGTCTTTGTATTGTTTATGCAAGTGTAAAAATATTGTACATGCATATATATATATATATATATATATATATATATATATATATATATATATATATATATATATATATATATATATATATATATATATATATATATACTTTGTTCAAAGCTTGTTTTGTCACATGCATGTGGTCTGGGGCAGTGGTTCTACTGGTCTGGCTGCACCATCACCCCTGAATGAACCGAGATCCAAAGCAAGGAACATGTTCAACTTCTCAAATGGATTTCATGAAAAGATGGTGCAGTTTGAGCCTGAAATGGTACAGAATCTCACATGCCAACACAATAAAACTAGTTTGAAATATTCCCTTTTACACTCAATTAAAAACCCAAAAGTGCATCTTAAGGACACAAAGTAATACAACACACATAATAATTTTATAACTTCAGCCTTTTCTAACAGACTCAGCAGTGCTTTCATGCACAAACATAATAAAAAGGTCCTGAATGAAGTGAACTATCACAAATAGTGCGTGTGTAAACTCATGCAAGTGTGTTGTGAACGCAGCACTGAGTGAATAGACGCACTACTGCATTCAAAATTCCCTTCAAAATAAAAGCACAATATTTTTATATTGCCCATGCAAAGGTCCGCAACCCACTGAAAACGGGTCCGCGACCGACTGAAAACGGGTCCGCGACCGACTGAAAACGGGTCCGCGGTGGTGATCATGCCTTTCAAGCCGGGCGCGGGCCACATAAAATGACGTGGCGGGCCGGATCTGGCCCGCGGGCCTTGAGTTTGACATATGTGGCGTAGAGTGTAGTTGGGTTGAGGTTAGTTAGATCAGTTTAACATGTAACTGCACACTCCGGTACAGTAGGTGGCGGTATGCACCTGGGGAAGTTGGTTGCGATCCGCCAGTTAAACCAAAAGAAGAAGAAGACTCACCTGAAGTCTCAGCTCAACGCGTGCAATGTTGAGCTGAGAGTTTTTACTTTGACAGTTTCTGCCAAGATGTCACAGCGAGCAGTCCTATGTTTCCTTTGTGTGTCGGGAGTCTTTCTCAAAGGTGAGAAAGAGATGATACTTTATTTATTATTTATTGTATTTGGTTTAAAGCACAGGTGTGTCTCGAGTAGATTTTAGGTTCGTCGGAGCCTCGCCTCGCCTGACCTGGAATCCAGACTTAATGGAGATTTCATGTATTTTTTTATTAGGGTCAGATTCAATTGTGTCAAGGTGCATATGAATAACTATGATCTTAATACTATATATTAATTTTCCATAGAGATCTATAAGTATTGTTTATGTAATGGTTCTCAGAAGGATAGTGAGTCTGTGATCTCTTTCCAAAAACGTTTCATGGTGTGTAGTGGTGTGAACATGGCTATATGTCATGCAGAGAGATTCCTGATGCGTTTCAAACACGTGAAGTGGATTCTGTGGAGTATCTTATGATGCACACGTTGTGTTTCCTGCAGGTCAAACCGCTCCGATCGAATCACAGCAGGTGGGCACACCATACAGCGTCTACTTGAACTGTCAGCTGATGCAGTATAAAGCTGTCGAGCGTGTCACGTGGCTGAAAATCTTATCTGAAGAGAAAATTCTGGTTGTTCAGTACAATAACGATCAGGTCGTGAACCCTGACTATGAAGCTAAAATGGAGTTTAATGCTGGACTGATGAACAGCTCCATGACCATCAATAATTTGACGGACCAAGATGAAGGATGCTATTGCTGTCTGTTTAACACCGCTGATGGTGCTATCAATGCTACAATCTGCCTTCAACGCTCTGGTAAGAACCATAACAATCCTCTGTTCTGTCATGCAGAAGCAAACCAACCCCTGGTGAATGACAATGTTAACCTGTTTCATCAGGCGTGTTATGCACCTCTCCAGTAGCAGGTGGGACAAGGCGTGTAATGTCAGAAGCTGATGTCTTTGTAACACTTAATTCATGTGATGTTTTTAAATATTGTTTCTCTTGCAGGGCTGCGTGAACCCTTTCTACAGGTCACAATATCGACCTCTAGTGAAGAAGTTCTCTGCTCAGCCACAGGCCCACCTGCTCCCACGGTAACACCGACTGTCCCTCACCACAACTCCACCAGCGTCACCAACACCACCACAGCTGCGCCTGCTGATGGTGAGACACACTTCTAACGACACAGATTTATAGATTGATGAATACTTTGGAGCTCATTTGGTTTTATTTCCCAGGTTTTGATGTGGAATCTGGATCTAATGTATGGATCATTGTGGGGGTCGTGGGAGGGCTCTGTGTTGCTGCTGCTGCCTTCATCGTCTTTTATAAATATAAACACCAGAACAGGTAACTTTTCACGTTGAACTCATCTCCTTTCTTGTATTAATACCAGTTTCAGTTAATATGGTAATGTCAAACCAAATCTTTTCAGACAAAATCCCCAAGAGAATACACCAGGTAATCCTGAATCTGTCTCTATGATACCAATGGACTCTGAGAACAACAATGACACTCATGAGTGAGTCAATTCATTCATTTTTCACTTGTACATTTTTATTTGTATCCATTGTAAAAACAATTCAGTCCACTCTGTCTAATTCGGGGCTTCACTTTTCTACCTACTTGCTAATAAGACTAAACTAGTTTGAGTCACTTCATTCATTCAGGAGGATCCAATGGGTCAGAGGTCTTGAACCAGGATACCAACGAGTGATGCACATTACTCTGCATGGACCATTGTGTTTAGTCTGCATGTTTATTTATTGTTCTGAATGATTTCTGACTCACTGTTTTTATCTGAAGGCTCCAGAACACTAGTATTGAAGAACAAACTACGTCTGCGGATATCAACATGCAAAGCATAAAAACAGCGTCCAGCCAAAATCATCTAGAAGAGGAAAATAACTCGTCCTCAGTCCCAAACTCAATTCACTCAGTAAGTCAATTCATTCATTTGCATTTTTCTCCTTTTGTAAAAAAAACAATTCAGTCCACTCCGTCTAATTTAGGACTTCACTTTTCTACCTACTTGCTAATAAGACTAAACTAGTTTGAGTCACTTCATTCATTCAGGAGGATCCAATGGGTCAGAGGTCTTGAACCAGGATACCAACGAGTGATGCACATTACTCTGCATGGACCATTGTGTTTAGTCTGCATGTTTATTTATTGTTATGAAGGATTTCTAATTCACTGTTTTTATCTGAAGGCCCAGAACACCTTTAATGAAGCCAGAGAACGAACTACGGATGACTGGAAAAAGGATACAAACGGCTTCCACCAAAAATCATCAAAGGAAAAAAACGTTCCAGTCCCACACGATAACCCACAAGCCTGAAATGCCAAAACAAATGCTGCTGGAATTTTCTTTTATAGACAACTTGTCTATCTAAACCTGCGTAACCTTGGGGTAATATTTGACAAATCCTTGTCGTTTGACCCCCATGTTAAGCAGCTGTTTAGAATCTACAGTTGAATTAGAGATGATCATACATGCGTTCATCTCTTCTCATATTGATTATTATAATGCACTTTTCTCCTCTCAGTAAATCTGCGATTAACCGGTTGCAGGTAATCCAGACTGCTGCTGCTAGAATACTGACGAGGACAAATAGACAATCTCACATCACCCTGATACTCGGGTCTCTTCACTGGCCCTCTAGAGCATAGGATTCACTGTTACATTCAGAGCTCTAAAATGCTCTGCCTGCAGCCCTACGGTTTGCTGATTCAGTATTGTCATTTAAACACCAAAGACATACCTGTTTACACTGGCGTTTCGTTAATTACATGCTCTATGGCCAGCTTTTTATCTGTTATTTATTTTCCTTATTTATTTTACTGTGTATTTTATTTTGCTCTTTTACATTACATTTCATCAAACCACCGATCCTCTGATTGAAAGACGGACCTGCTAACCACTGAGCCACAGTGGTTAACTGTTGAAATGTTGTGGCCCCTCTTATTGTCAATTTGTGACCCTTTGTCTGTGAAAAGTGCAATAATAATAAACTTTATTTACTTATTTCTATATCGGTTCATGGATAATAATTATAACAAATCAAAAATATTCATGTTCACAGTAGTTTTGAACATTTAGAAATAGTTTTCTAATTTTCTGTTGCATTTGCATCATTTGTTTTTACGTCTTTCATAGTTGTCTTTACTTTTATGTTTTTGTATGTCAAAATGTATGTTCTTCAAAAAAATCTTTTTAATCTATTGAAAGATTCTGCTCGTTATCCCGGCCAGTCCGTGGGAGAAATGCTCAGATATTCAAATTTATATAATTAAAAGATTCAATAAAAGATGATGACAAAACAGTTATACATTACTCGATTCGAGGCCTTCCTCCTTTCTGCAAATTCACAGACTGTAAACAGTTAGCTGTCGCATCGCATCCAGAAGAGAGAGGCCGTACATCCCGCTTTATTAGTTTAAATACTTTTCAGTCACGGAGCTTAAGGCCCTCCCATTGGTTAGTCCCCTTCCCTTCCCGATTTTCCATAGGTCCATTTGCTTTTGGAGAAGGCGGAGGCTCTTCATCCTCTAGAGACAAAGGAGTAGTCCATCTTCAAAGTATCCATGCGCGCGTCCTTCCGGTCCCCAATGTCTGCGCCTCACTTCACCTTCCCCCAGCAACACATGAAGGAATCATTCTTCGTAAAGAAACAGTCCCACTTCCTAACTCCTATAGAATCATTATCTAAAAACCCATTCACACCTAAACTTATAATAATATGACATACAGTGTCTTTCTTAATACATACAATTACATATCCTTCATAATGCTCTTCATTATTTATCATATCCTTCTTATGCATTGTAATGTACACTTAAACAATTCTTTATTACACATGTACAGGTAATTTCAAGCTCACTAATCTATTAGAACTTAACACTATATATGGATGACCTTTCTAAAAAGTTAAAAGAATGTAAGACAGGATGTATGGTGGAGGAAAGTCTTATTAACCATCTGACGACTTAGTGGTCCTGTCTCTTTATAGTGATGGTTTACAGCAATTGCTCAGTCTGATCAAGGTATGGTGTGCACTATGATATACAATTCAACTCTAAAACAAGTGTTATGATAGTTAAAACAAAGTAGGATCGAGAAGATACATTTTTCTTACATTTGTATGGGAGATCAGGAGCAAAATATGGTGCACAGTTAGATATTTGGGTCACATCATCAGGAATTACCTAAGTGATGAAGATGTACAGCGGTACTTTATGCACAAGCCAATATGCTGGCACGTACATTTCATGTGTACAGGTGTACATTAAATATCCGTATATATCCGTCCGTGTACGATTTATTTGTCTGTTTGAAACGTTTTCCACGGATGCACAATTAATGGAGATATCCGAATCAACATAAACAAACATTAGCAACAGCCTAATGTTTGTCTATCGAGTCCGAAGTCACTCGTAACTTTAGTTTATTAAGTTTAAATAGGTTACGTTTATTAACCTAACGGTGTTATACCCAGTGCCTACGAAACATTTATAATTGATTTAGAATGTTTAAATAAAATATTTTATTAAAGGTGTCCCATTGTCATTTATATTATTTTAATGGTAACTTTTATAAAATGAGCAGGAGCGGGAGATCGACAGGCGGATCGGTGCGGCTGCGGCAGTATAACGACCGGTAAATTGAGAGCTTCGTCTTCCGGTTCAACTCAATTTACCGGTCGGTCTACGTCCCAACCCTCAGCTACGGTCACGAACTTTGGGTCGTGAGGTCTCGGATACAAGCGGCCGAAATGAGTTCCTCCGTAGAGAGGCCGGGCTCAGCCTCAGAGATAGGGTGAGGAGCTCGGCCATCAGGAGGGAGCTAGCCGCTACTCCTTCGTGTCGAAAGGAGTCAGCTGAGGTGGTTCGGGCAGGTCCAGCAGGTCTGGGCCGGCCTGCTGGACCTGCTGGACCTGCTGCCACCGCGACCCGACCCCAGATAAGCGGACGAAAATGGATGGATGTATAAAATGAGCATTGTGAATGAATGAGCTGGTGAGAGATCAAGCTAGGCTAACACACGTGACGTTCCCAATGTTGTTTGTCTGTTGCATAGCAACAGCCACACATACGGGGACTATTTTCTCTCGGCCAATGAAACGCGACACACAACGTTTGGTGGCTACAACATGTTGTACTGAAAGGAAGCTTACTATTTACTTACTATTTGAAAATGTAGAAATAATAGTTTTCTAATAATTCTCTATTGCATTTGCATCATTTGTTTTTACGTCTTTTATAGTTGTTACTTGTTTTTTTAAATGTATTTTTATATCAATTTAATTTTGGTCAACATGGAACTACAGGCCTTTTCAAATATTGAATGTGTGTTAAAGCAGCATTACAAAGTTGTCAGCAGAAATGCCTCCAATCAAAATGTATGTCCTGCACTTACATGGCTTATCCCATCTTTACATATTCAGATCAGAAAAATCAAACAATGCCCAAACCATCTTAAGCTCACTCAAAGGTGAATACCTTTTCTGGATATCATTTTTGTGTTTAACTTTAACTTATTATAAGCAATGAAAAACTTAATATCACACAAATTGCCTTGACAGCCAAAGCAAATGCAGAATACTCACAATGCAATTTGTTGCTTAATGCACCCTGACATAATAAATGTATGCTTGAGGTGTTTTGCATGTGATAATGAATCCTTGTCAAACACTGGAAATACATTAATAAAATGAATACTCTTAAGATGTTGGGAAACTATTTATTGTTGTTATTCATCCAATTAATTTGGATGCAAAATAGTTGTTAGTCCAGATATGTTTCTGAATAGTTACAGCTCCGCCCTCTAGATATTAATCATTAGACACAGGGACAAAGTTCAAAACCCAGCAAGTTGTACATTCCTCCAAAACGTGGACATAAACTGTGTGGTGGAAACAGAAACGTGTTATCTTCCTCTTCACTGCACCAACCTGCAGACTGAGACCACAGAATGAAAAACGCTTAAGAATTACAAGAATGTAGACACACAATACCGTTTGAATGATGAATAGATATTTTATAGGGCATGACTCACCTGGTGTTACCTGCATGCAGGTACGCATGCGCGTCCAACTGTAAGCTGGGAAGTTTCACTTTAACAAATTCTGGCGGTAGATTTGAATCAGTTTGCAGCCAAGATGTCACAGCGAGCAGTCCTACGTGTCCTTTGTGTGTTGGGAGTCTTTCTAAAAGGTGAGGAAGAGATGATACCGTGATATTTATACCGAAATAAGTGATTTATTCTATTTGATTTAAAGCACAGCTGGCTCTGGTCTGTTTATTGTATTTACAATTTTGGCGGCAAATATGATTGCATCAATTACCTAATATTATTTATCATGTTTTGCAAATTAAATGATTTGTATTAATCAAACTCCGTCAGAATTGGACTTGCAGTATATCGTTGCTCATTGCATCCCATCCACAATGTGAGCTGCTAGATCCTGCTGATCGTTTTTCTTTTCTCCAGAACGGTTCAGCAGGATAATTATTGCTGCCTCGTGCAATTTATTGTTGGTATGCATTTCAACAGTGTTATATTTCTTAATTGGCATATGTGTTTTTTTATTTATTTTTATTTAGACTGATGTTTCTCCTAGAACACAAAGAGGGGATTTATTAGGGCCAGATTCAGTTGTGCCAATATGAATATGAATAGCCTTGATGTTGTGTTTCCTGCAGGTCAAACCTCTCTGATCGAATCACAGCAGACTGTGATGGCAGCTATAGGAGACAGCGCCTGCTTCAACTGTCAGCTGACGCAGTATAAAGATGTGGTGCAAGTCACGTGGCAGAAAATCTTACCTAAAGGGAAGTGGGATCTCGCTACTTACAACAAAGACTTTGGTGAGAAAGTGAACTCTGGATTTCAAGGAAGAGTTGAGTTTAAAGACGCTGGACTGATGAACAGCTCCATAGTCATCAAGAACGTGACGGACCAAGATAAAGGATGCTATCGCTGTCTGTTTAACACCTACCCTGATGGTGCTTTCACTGGGAGGACATGCCTCCAGCTCTATGGTGAGAACCCTGCAGCGTTATTGCAGACGCTTCCATAATCCTCTGTCTATTGTGTAATATTACCACTAATATTGATTATCTTGCAGAGCTGCATGAAGCCTTTCTACAGGTCACAGAATCGACCTCTAGTGAAGAGCTGGTTGTCTCCTGCTCAGCCACAGGCCGACCTGCTCCCACGGTAACACTGACTGTCCCTCACCACAACTCCACCAGCGTCACCAACACCAACGGCACAGTCACGGTCACCACCACAGCTGTGCTGTCTCGTCTCCACGTCAACAGCACGCAGGTTGGATGTGCAGTGAGAGTGCTCTCTGGTCCTCAGAGAGTCGTGAATGTGCTGATTCCTGAGGTCAAGCCTGCTGTTGGTGAGACACACTTCTAACGACACAGATTTATAGATTGATGAATACTTTGGAGCTCATTTGGTTTTATTTCCCAGGTTTTGATGTGGAATCTGGATCAGATGTATGGATCATTGTGGGGGTCGTGGTAGGGCTCTGTGTTGCTGCTGCTGTTGCTGCTGCTGCTGCTGCCTTCATCGTCTTTTATAAATATAAACACCAGAACAGGTAACTTCTCATTTCTTGTATTAATACCAGTTTCACTTAATATGGTAATGACGGATCCAAATCTTTTCAGACAAAGTCCACAAATCAATACACCAGGTTTTCTTGAATCCGTCAGTGTGTTACAAGGGAACTCTGATGATAACAAGAAAGACACACATGAGTAAGTCAATTCTTCTCTGCATGGACCATTGTGTTTAGTCTGCATGTTTATTTATTGTTCTGAATGATTTCTGACTCACTGTTTTTATCTGAAGGCCCATAACACCTTTAATGAAGCCAGAGAACGACGTACGGCAACGGACGTCTACTGGAAAGAATAAAAACAGCGTCCACCCAAAATCATCTATGGAAGGAAGAAAACTTGTTTACAGTCCAACAGGATAACCCACAAGACTGAAATGACAAAACAAATAATGCTGGAATATTTTATAGAGAACTTGTCTTCTACATCAGTTGTATAATAATTCCAGCAGATCAAAAAGATTCATGTTCACAATAGTTTTGATTTTGAAATAATATTTTTCTAATAATTCTCTGTTGCATTGGCATCGTTTGTTTTTATGTCTAGTTGTTTTTACTTTTATACTTGTTTTTGTATTTCTTTTTTTAAATAAACTGAATTTTAATCAACGTGAAACTACAGGCCTTTTTACTGGATTTAAATATTAAATGTGTGTATGATTATTGTGATAAAGGAGCATTAGAAAGGTGTCAGCACAACACACCTCCAATCAAAATGTATGTCATCTCATAGACAAAAGTATGGACTTGTGGACTTTGAATATAAATCATATCATTACTTTCTTCCAAGAACATTTAACAGAATAAGGTTTTTGTGCAAATGAAAGTCTCTTAAAATCTGATATTTTACATCTCTGGAAAATCAAAATATACATAAACAGAATACACTGCAGTTCAAACACCAACAGAGGAAGAAACCCTCGATGAAATGTCCCAAACACAATGTAACGTCCAGCTTTGCATGAGCAGATGCACCACATGGCCACTAGAGGTCCTGCTTTCCTCAAATACTGTTGGTGGTTTAGTCTGAAGCATGGCTTCTCCTCCAGTCTCTCCTCACCTGTAGTACAGAGAGCACCTCACGCACCGGGAGCTTTTATACTTGTGTTTTGTATTTATTTATTTTTATATAAATTTAATTTTGGTCAACATGAAACTACAGGCATTTTCATATATTGAATGTGTATGATTATTGTGTTAAAGCAGCATTAGAAAGTTGTCAGCAGAAACGCCTCCAATCAAAATGTATGTCCTGCACTTACATGGCTTATCCCATTTTTACATATTCAGATCAGAAAAATAAAAAAATGTCCAAACACTCATGGTAAGCTCAGTCAAAGGTGAAAACTTTTTCTGGATATCATTTTTTGTTTGTTTAACTTTAACGTATTATAATCAATGGAAACCTTAATATAACACAAATTGCGTTGAACGACTTTATAATGTTATTTATTGCTTAATGCACCCTGACATAATAAATGTATGCTTGAGGTATGTTATGGTTGTTTTGCATCCATGTGATAATGAATTCTTGTCAAACACTGGAAATAAATTAATAAAATGAATACTCTTAAGATGTTGGCTAACTATTTTATTCATTCCATTAATTTGGATGGAATTTAGTTGTTAGTCCAGATATGTCTCTGAATAGTTACAGCTTCACCCTCTAGATATTAATCATTAGACACAGGGACAAAGTTCAAAACCCAGAAAGTTGAACATTCCTCCAAAACGTGGAAATAAACTGTGTGGTGGAAACAGAAACGTGTTATCTTCCTCTTCACTGCACCAACCTGCAGACTGAGACCACAGAATGAAAAACGCTTAAGAATTACAAGAATATAGCCACACAATACCTTTTGTTGAACGGTGAATAGATATTGTATAGGGCATGGCTCACCTGGTGTTACCTGCATGCCCAGGCACGCATGCGCGTCCAACTGTAAGCTGGGAAGTTTCACTTTAACAATTTTTGGCGGTAGATTTGAATCAGTTTGCAGCCAAGATGTCACAGCGAGCAGTCCTACGTGTCCTTTGTGTGTTGGGAGTCTTTCTCAAAGGTGAGGAAGAGATGATACCGTGATATTTATACCGGAATAAGTGATTTATTCTATTTGATTTGAAGCACAGGTGACTCTTGTCTGTTTATTGTAGTTACATTTTTCGGGGCTAATATGATTGCATCGATTACCTAATATTATTTATCATGTTTTGCAAAAGAAACACATTTTATCGTTGCTCATTGCATCCCATCCACAATGTGAGCTGCTAGATCCTGCTGATCGTTTTTCTTTTCTCCAGAACGGTTCAGCAGGATAATTATTGCTGCCTCGTGCAATTTATTGTTGGTATGCATTTCAATAGTGTTATATTTCTTAATAGGGATATGTGTTTTTTTATTTATTTTTATTTAGACTGATGTTTCTCCCAGAACACAAAGAGGGGATTTCTTAGGGTCAGATTCAGTTGTGCCAATATGAATATGAATAGCCTTGATGTTGTGTTTCCTGCAGGTCAAACCTCTCTGATCGAATCACAGCAGACTGTGATGGCAGCTATAGGAGACAGCGCCTGCTTCAACTGTCAGCTGATGCAGTATAAAGATGTGGTGCAAGTCACGTGGCAGAAAATCTTACCTAAGGGGAAGAGGGATCTCGCCACTTATAACAAAGACTTTGGTGAGAAAGTGAACACTGGATTTAAAGGAAGAGTTGAGTTTAAAGACGCTGGACTGATGAACAGCTCCATAGTCATCAAGAACGTGACGGACCAAGATGAAGGATGCTATCGCTGTCTGTTTAACACCTACCCTGATGGTGCTTTCACTGGGAGGACATGCCTCCAGCTCTATGGTGAGAACCCTGCAGCGTTATTGCAGACGCTTCCATAATCCTCTGTCTATTCTGTAATATTAACACTAATATTGATTATCTTGCAGAGCTGCATGAAGCCTTTCTACAGGTCACAGAATCGACCTCTAGTGAAGAGCTGGTTGTCTCCTGCTCAGCCACAGGCCGACCTGCTCCCACGGTAACACTGACTGTCCCTCACCACAACTCCACCAGCGTCACCAACACCAACGGCACAGTCACGGTCACCACCACAGCTGTGCTGTCTCGTCTCCACGTCAACAGCACGCAGGTTGAGTGTGCAGTGAGAGTGCTCTCTGGTCCTCAGAGAGTCGTGAATGTGCTGATTCCTGAGGTCAAGCCTGCTGTTGGTGAGACACACTTCTAACGACAGAATTATAGATTTATGAATACTTTGGAGCTCATTTGGTTTTATTTCCCAGGTTTTGATGTGGAATCTGGATCTAATGTATGGATCATTGTGGGGGTCGTGGTAGGGCTCTGTGTTGTTGCTGCTGCTGCTGCCTTCATCGTCTTTTATAAATATAAACACCAGAACAGGTAACTTTTCACGTTGAACTCATCTCCTTTCTTGTATTAATACCAGTTTCAGTTAATATGGTAATGAAGGAACCAAATCTTTTCAGACAAAGTCCACAAGAGTATACACCGGGGGATCTTGAAACCGTCAGTGTTTTATAAAGGGACTCTGATGAGAACAAGAAAGACATTCATGAGTAAGTCAATTCATTTTTCACGGACGTCTACTGGAAAAAAAACATCGTCCAACCAAAATCATCTATGAAAGGAAGAAAACTTGTTTACAGTCCAACAGGATAACCGACTGAAATGACAAAACAAATAATGCTGGAATTCTTTTATAGAGAAATGTCTTCTATATCAGGTCATTGATAATAATTCCAGCAGATGAAAAATATTTATGTTTACAGTAGTTTTTAATTCATAGTTTTCTAATAATTCTCTGTTACATTTGCATCGTCTTTTATACTTGTTTTTGTATTTTATTTAAATAAACTGAATTTTGATCAACGTGAAACTACAGGCCTTTTTACTGGATTTAAATATGAATTGTGTGTATGATTATTGTGATAAAGGAGCATTAAAAGGTGTCAGCACAACACACCTCCAATCAAAATGTATGTCATCTAATAGACAAAAGTATGGACTTGTGGACTTTGAATATAAATCATATCATTACTTTCTTCCAAGAACATTTAACAAAATAAGGTTTTTGTGCAAATGAAAGTCTCTTAAAATCTGGTATTTTACATCTCTGGAAAATCTAAATATACATAAACAGAATACACTGCAGTTCAAACACCAACAGAGGAAGAAACCCTCGATGAAATGTCCCAAACACAATGTAACGTGCAGTTTTGCATGAGCAGATGCACCACATGGCCACTAGAGGTCCTGCTTTCCTCAAATACACTCCGGATTAGCTGTTTGAGCAATCAGGGACTGAAACGCGGCAGCAGGAAACCCGACGCTGTTGGTGGTTTAGTGTGAAGCATGGCTTCTCCCCCAGTCTCTCCTCACCTGTAGCACAGAGAGCACCTCACGCACCGGGAGCTCACTTTGTTTTTCATTTGTCTGCCGGTAAGTTCCGTCTTTTATTTTGAAAGTCTCCATTTTAGTTGCATTAACATTGATTCGAGTTTTTAATGTGAGGAGTTGTAGACTTTCTTTCTTAATCTGCAAATGTCAACACAGCTAAATTAGTTTGTTAGTTTTTTATGGTGACACGAATATATGGATGTTTAAAATATTTATTTCACCGAAAATATTCAACTTCATTCAGTGTTTTCCTCTCGAACTATATAATTAACACACACTACAAAACTACACTTCTAACTGAATTCTCAACAACTTTGTGGCACACTTTTAAACAAAACATTTCTGAGGAGTTGATCTGGCTGTTGAAACGCTTTATATGTTTATTTTATTGAATTGTTATAAGACCTAACGAGACAGATTTACTACCACAAAATTGACTTGATTATTAAAAAAAAATTCCCTCACCAATTGCTCAATAAACCTAATCTATCATCTGTTCTCTGGGACCGAACAAGCTGCGGTGCACATCTGGATGTTTAGGGGCCAACGTTGAGGATATAGGGACCATTCTGGTTTCAGCCCCTCTCTTGGTGAACATTATATCTTCAGCTCTATTCAATGTGACACTTACTACTTTCCTTCAGCTGTATCTGCTTGAGTTTCACAGTAAAAGCCTGGAGAAGACTTGAGATTTGCAGTGAGACATCAGTGGCGCTTTTGTAGTGTAAACCGTGCTTTAACTTTGGCCCAACAGGAGCATGCTGCATGCTTGGAGCCAGATGGTTGATGTTGTAAAAGAGCACAAGACGCCCATAAAGCTCTGAGGTCTGGACCCGGTCTGTCTTGTGGTTTTTAGGCGGTTTATTTGAGTCTGATCAAAGGCCATGATAGAGAGAAGTGGTCGGAGAGTAGAATTCTGACAACTTCTACACACACTCTGATTTTTAAACAGCAGCTGGGCTTGGCTGGTGTCCACACACACACACACACACACGCGCGGCCACTGTAATTTATTTGACGTTGGAGGTTCAGCTATTGATTTTGAAATCTCGAGGTCGCCTCTGGTCTAGACATCAAAGTGTGGCAGCTTGTTTTACACCGGATGATTGTGGGTTAACAGTACAGGGTGTGTGTGTGTGTGGTGCATCATCATGTAAAACCTCCAGGTGAGTTTTCATGAGTCAGCTGTTGTTGTTGATGCTGACGCATTGTATTACCCTGGCAACTAATGCCTTAAAAAAAACGTAATTCCCTTCCAAGCAAAGTGTGTAATCGGTGATGATGCTGAGAGGATGCTGCCTTTGCTTATGTCATCCTCTGGCTTCATGTTTCCCATTACAGCGGACGGTAAGATGCAGCTACCGCTGTGCTGACCAGCAGCAGCTCTAACAAGTCTCGACACTGGACAGCTGACGGGGTAACATCTGCATCACAGCCTCTGCATTCACGCTGGTGTCTTCGCTAATGTTTTTCTTTGTGCGTGGCCACAAGCTAGTTGTAGGGTGTTGGTTGTGGCTTTTTTGCTGGCTCAGCTCTCTGACAGTGTTTGTGTTTGCAGCTGCAGCCTGGATGTGCTTCAGCGCGTGAGTTAGTAACCCAGCCTCAGTGTGCCATGTGTGGACCGGCCTTGTCCCTGTGCCTGCTGCTGTGGATGCTCGGAGTTCACAGGACGCAAGGTACGTTCTGCATCCATGTGGGTGAGAGAGAGATCTGGTTCTCTCACCCACAATACAATACAATACAAATGGATTAAACTAGTGGTTCCCAACCTTTTGGCTTTTGACTTTTTAGCAGCTTTTGGAGCTCAAAAGAAAGATACAAAAGAGACTTTTCCCCTCGTATGAAGCACTATAACTTGGGATGAAGTTTTTTTTTTTCTCACTACCTCTCTCAAAACTGTATTTTTCCAGTACATGAAATTGAAATGTCATATGGTCTCTGAACTCAGGTCAGGTCACGGCTCCGGCCAGTCTGAAGGCCGAGGTAGATCGGCCCCTGCTGCTTGGCTGCAAAGTCACCACGAAAGCCGGCGAAACCGTCCAGCAGGTGCGCTGGCTCAACATGCACAAGAAGGTCCTCCTGGCGTACCAGCCGAGCGCGCCGGTGCGCGTCAGCCATCAAGAACCCGACGTGCAGCTCACGGCGTCGCACGTCGACGGCAGCTACATCACCATCAAGAGGGTGCGGCCTGATGACGAGGGCTGCTACCGGTGCATCTTTGATGTTTTCCCCAGGGGCCCGCTGGAAGGCACCACGTGCATCAGCGTCACTGGTCAGTTTACATCTCTTCCAGGGGCAAGCAAAGTAATCCATATTTGAGATAATTAAGAGTCCCTGCATAATCTTTCTCTTGTTTTGGGACACGTTATCTTGACTTCAATACACATCTTTTCAGTGCTGCAGCCCACACTAAACATCTGAACCTTTTTCGGGTCACAGAGGGTGTTTGTTTTTCTTACGAGACCCCTGATGAGACAGGAAGTAGTAGCTTAGGTTTGAACTAGCAGACCAGCAGGGGAGATGGCCCACCCACCCTGCTAGCCTTGGCACTTCCTGTTGTTGCTAATAAATGTGCACACACATTTTTACCAAACGCAGACTCCTCCTGTTGGACAGAAACAGCAGTCCTGTAACGTTTTTATTGTACAATTTGAGGCCAGCAGATTCATAACAGGAGCATTCCCTTTGTCCCAGGTAAAGTGCGCCTGGAGGGCAACAAGACGGCCGTGAGCGGGAAGCCGGCCACCCTCTCCTGCTGGTACAACCTCCCCAACAGGGTGCAGCAGGTGCTGTGGAGGAAGACGGCCGAGCAGGGCGACACCACCACCGTGGCCTCCTTCACCAAGCACGGCCGCCAGAAGACAGAGGAGCAGTACAGGGGCCGGGTCAGCTTGAGCCAAACCCTGGGCGACACCCAGCTGACCATCCAGGCGGTCAGGACGGAGGACGAGGCGTGCTACACCTGCGAGTTCCACACGTACCCGGACGGCACCAGAAAAGACACCGCCTGCCTGGTTGTTTACGGTGAGTGTGCCGTCTCTTCCCTCCAACCAGAGCAGAATACTGTGTGCATACTGTATGTGTGTTGTTATCCAATATTCTTCTTGCAGCCGCCATGTGGAGAGTCGCTGAGAGGCGATCGCATTGCTCCCACCTCGTATATCACACCTTTAAAGTAGATCCGGATCCTTTAATTAGACTCCGGCATGTAAAATCGCCCATTCAGCCTTCTGAGGTGACGCCATCGCAGATGAATTATCGTGTTTGATTGATCTTATTTTGGAACATATGACGATTGTTCGGTTTTTCCAGACATTCTGAATAATCTGATAACGATGAGGAGTTTTCTGTTTGTTCCACTCCTCCTCCTCGCTGTCATTTACTGAGAAATAATGACGCTGTTAGAAGATCTAAAACACACATTACCAAGGTTTCCACTTGGAGTTTTTTCCCTTAATGAAAAGATGAAATACAAATACACAAAAGTCCACAAGAAAATACATACAGAACAGCATAAAAACTATTTTAAATTGTATTCGACTAATAAATTAGTTTTTTTTATTTTGCATTTGGGGAGCTTTAGAGTTTTTTTTGATTATTTTCCTAAGGATCTTGACACATTGTTCTGGAGATATATTTCAAGCTGAGAGGAAATGTGCGTGTGTGTGTGTGCGTGTGCGTGCGCGTGCGTGCGTGCGCGCGTGTGCGTGTGTGTGCGCACATCCCATACATAGCTCAGGAAAGGGAAGGAAGCTCTGTGAATAAACAAACCCCGAGGTGAGAGTTTCTCCAGCAGGTCATTCAACTTTTGGTGACAGGGCGTCACGACCCTCGCCAACTCTAAGCCCCGCACAGGTTTCCCCCTCACCGTGCCAGAGAGGTGTAAACCACAACGAGCTCGACCTTTCTGAGACGTTCGTGTGTTTTTTGGGGTGATAATGTTGACAGAGGGAGGGTGTCACTGAGGGGAAAGGGGTGATTAATTTGGGAGAACGCCCACTGGGATGAGTGGCTCACTGTTTCCCCAGACACAAGGTCTCAGTGTGTGTTTCCTTCTCCTCGCTCTGCTAAACAAGCTTTGTCTCACCCGACGTAAAAGCTGCTTGGCTTCTGTGTTCTGGCGGCCTGTCGGAGGACAACTTGTTGTTGTGTCCTCGGGGTGGTGGCGATGTGACTCTGCTTTAGTTGTCTGTGATTTGCTCAGACAAAATACAAAACACATAGAAAAAAACACATATGCTCCATTGTACTGATGGAAAAAAAACACATGCAGCCACTGAACACAGTCTTTCTCTCTCCAGTTTTACCCAAACCAGAGGTGAGTCACGTGACCTCGTCCTCAGGGGTCACCGAGGCCAACTGCACCGCCCAGTCCCGACCTGCAGCGGAGATCACGTGGACCGCCGGCGGGGAGAACCGGACCCTTGGACCGCCCGTTTCCTCCGCCTACGAGCAGGGCGACGGCACGACGGTGGTGACGAGTACGCTGCTCTTCCAATCAGCGCTGCTCCATGATCTGAACTTGAAGTGCGTCGTGCGTCACCCAGGTCTGGAGAAACCCCTGACGGTGGCCCTCAACCCAAACGGTGAGGAGCTCGTAGATCCTGTTCTAATTAGTCCAATTAATTATGTCGTCTTATATTACGCCAGTTAGGAGTCACGAGTGCAATGGCCTTCCTGTAAAACCCCTGCACACAAGTGTGTTCATGTATTCTGGGTAATTAGGCTTGTATGGAGCTTTGCTGGGAATTATAGTGAGGAATCCGTGAAAAACAGTGCAAAAAAACTTCCCAAATGGGTCACAAAGCATAAAAAACACAGACAGCATAGATCAGCTGTTTCTGCAGCACAAGAAACAGGCCAGAAGTAAATCTACATACCAAGTGTCTCAAAATGTGTAGGAGCCAGTTATATTTCACATTCTTGGGTGCTGAGGTGAGGCAGAAATTGGCCTTTTGTTTTCCACATGTGTGTATTCTCAGCTATTTTAGTCTCTGGTAATTATGGCTGATTATTTTTCAATTAAGGTCGTTATTCCGGTACCAAAGCACCTAACATGTTTAGTCCAGATGTCATAAAACATAAACAGTGGTTTAAATATAAGTGTGTGTGTGTGTGTGTCTTTCTGTGTGTGTGTGTGTGTGTGTTTCAGTGGGTATAGTCACGGTCGTCCTCCTCTCAGTGTGCGGTGTGGCAGCGGTCCTCCTCCTCTTTCTGTGTGTGTGTCTCTGCAAGTGCTTCATCTGTACTGGCGGTGAGTCTCCTCCCACATTCACTCCTTCACGCCTCACTCACTCATAAATGAATTGACGAGATGAAACAGTTTCTGTCCACATTTGTGGAGGTGCCATTTCATTACGGTTTGATTTAATTCACCTAAAAGCAAGCTTGCAGCAGCTGTGGGCAACAAGCCTACATGCCTGTTCTCTAGCGGTTTCACCAAAGGCATTCTGGGAAATGCACTGGGTTGTTGCAAAAGAGTAAATTACAGCATGTCCTCAAAAACTACTGTAAATCCTGTTATGTGCAGATGGATGTTTCCTTTTCAGCCCAGGAAAACGTGGGTGAAGAAAGTGAAAAAGAGGCACTTTGAGTAAATCCTAAACTTTTTCAGAGTTCAGCAGAAAACTGAGGTTGTTGTGGGCGACTGTAAAACTGTAAAAACAGGCTGAGCATTCTCAGATGGAGAAGTCTTCTCCATAAGCTTCTCTTCATTACAGGATCTCTATTGTGAGACATCACACTGATATGCAGCGCATTGTTTGTCTTGTGGCCTGTTGTGCCGGCCAGGTTTCGAGAGCCTCTTGTCATTGTTGTGATTATGAAGTATTTCTACTGGTTACATAAACAGTGAGAGCCTGGTGGAGCATTTAGCTGCTAAAAATAGAGCTAAAATGAGGAATAATGTTGGACTTGCATTTATCAGGTGGACACAAACACGACTCCAAAGGAATTGGTGAAGTTGTAAGTAAGAAACGGATGTGTGTTCATTGGCAATATGAAGCCATTAGCTAAGGGCCGTTCAAAAAAAACAAACAAAAATAATATTTTCCACAATTTGTTCTCAGAGAAACTTTCATAAACCCTATACACACGGAAAGAGTTAAAGTTGTGAGATAAAAACAGACAACTCTCAGGCCGGAGAACGCCACGGTATCGAGCTGTCAATCACAAGGTAGCCCCACCCTAATGCATACCCTGCTTTATGGTCTATTTTACTCTAAATGGACCATAATGATCTAAATGAACACCATGCTGTCTTGAAGAAGACCATAAACTGATAATTAATTACAAATTTTCTCAGAGACCTCTCGACAATCAGACTTCACTCTGGAGTAAGTAAAGTTTATTTATATTACACTTTTTACAGACAAAAGGTCACAAAGTGATGTACATTAGTATGGAGAGAAATCTCAGAGGAAGTGAACAAGAGCGCCATCAAACTATGAAACCCCTCCCATTTCTCTGACATCACCCTCTAAAGGTCAGCAGGGCTCTCCACACCGAGGTGGCGTTGCTTCCTCATGTGTCACAAACACGTTCCTTTAACATCCTGGTAACACCTCTCCCACAATCCCCTCCGGGTGTCGTAGTAAACGGTGTGGTGCCAGCGTAATGCGGGGTGTGGACCGCAGCCCATTTCCCCTTTTATCTTAAATCCTCTGCCCACCGAGGAGCGGCGGCGAGAAGCTAAGTTATCGCGGCGGCGACAGAAGCCTTGGCTGACGTCGCCGCCTCTGCCGGCCAAACAAGAGTCGCGAGGGAAGAAAAACAAAAGTGGGAGCTGACGTGTCGAGGTCAGAGCGGTCCCACGGATAATCCCCACTTGGCAATGCTCTATTTGTGAGATAATCAGTCATGCGAGAGATCCCCACTAATATATTTAGTTTTTTTGTCATCCTTGCGTGGACCCTTAAAAGGTTTCTAAAAGGTCACAAGTTCATCTCAAACAATGTATTCCCCCAAAAAGATTTAGGAGTTTCCTTATCCCCCCCAGCTCCTCCTCGTCTATGTTTTCTTGTCCGATAAGAAAGACGAGGCCACATACGGCCAATTTCCTGACGTCTCAGAGATGGAAACACGCAGACACGCCCCTTTAATTCCTGCTTTATTCGTCACCCCACAATGCCGAGCTCTAAACAAAGGCCTCGACCCCGCTGTTGATTTAGGAGTGTTTGTGTTTTTCTCACATCCCAAACCTTAAGGGACAATCTTGTCATCTTAAATACTGTATTTGCGTGTGATTGACGGTTTTGTGTTGAACCAGAGCTCGCTCGAGCATCTGTGAGATATCCTGAATAGATGGCAGCTGGGTCACTGCAAAAATAGATTTGCTTGAGACTTTCCACACGGCTTGAAAAGTCTTTCCTCATCCGTGGCTCCAGAGCAGAATACCAAGTGGTTTTGCTGATTTCCAGAAGAAAAGACCCTCTTTCTCTGTTTTAATCCTTTGGACTGTGGGGTATGACAGACATTCGAGGCCTGGAGGAGGGAGCAGTGACGAGGAGCAACGCCGCTCAAAGTTGAGATCCTGCCCAGTTAGTAACAACACCCGACTGTACACACACACACACACTCGTAATGTCCTTCCCGGTCTCGGCTTGGCTGAAGTGTGTCGGGAACACAGGCTTTTACTGTGATGGGATTCAGATTTCAGTTCAAGGGAGCAGAGCTGTGACGCCTCGGCCCTTATTTTGGAGCAGGCCTCAATCATTTTTGTCATATCTGTTGAGGCTTTTTAAAAAAGACAGAGAGCACAACTCTGACGCTAATCAAGCAACGGCCTGTAACAGACGGTGAAAAAGAAAGAAAGAGAGAAATCACGTCTGTGATGTCTGCGGCCCGAGTTGAACCGCGGGCCGACCACAAAAAGGCTTTTGTGGTTCCCCTCTGAACCAGTGGGCGTGATTCGGCCTTCAATCACGGCTGGGAAGTAGTGCCGAGGCTCTTCCAGTAAAATCCTGCTCGGCTATTTGTGTTTCCATGTTTTGTTTGTGTGGCCGGGTTGAGATGTACAGACTGAGGTGCAGTGGTGGCACAGCTACAAGAGCAGAGCGTTACCCTCAGATAAGAGGCGCTTGTTTAATGAAAGCCAATGTTTTCGGTGGCACCTTTTTAATCTGCAGCACCACAGGAAGCACGGGGCAGCGGCCACATCCGGTCCCCGAGGGAAGAACTGAACCCAGCACTGATTTCTCCTTGAGAGATTAGACATAGAAAACCTGGAGCGTTAACAGGAAGACGGTGACACCTGCTGCTCGCACGCCCCTTTCTTTTTCAGACATGTTCTGGCGTCTGCAGCGATGGTTCTCTCACTTGCCACGCTCGCTCTAATTGGCTTTTGGGCTCCATGTGTCGGTTCAGCCACCGCCGTGAACAGACTCACATTGCTGCCACATGCACTCTGAGGAGTGGCGGGCGCCTTAATCACGGCTGTGGAATTCCTGCAGTGTTTCATGATTTTAGTGCATGCAGTCGAGTGGGGATGCAGGCGTGTATGTGCTTGCTGTTTATTTTTGCATTCCTGTGCAGGATTTATATTGCGTGCAACCTCCGCCCATGACATTATGACATTTTTGCCCTGAGAAACTCTCATTCTTCTCTGGTTTGCAACTGCAGAAACAACATTGATTTCCTGTCTTATTGCTGACCTTAAACCTCTGGCACAAGCTCCACCTCATAGACTATGATGAGTAAAAAGCTGAATGTAATTTTCTAAATTGTAAGAATTTGAGACCTTCTTGGAGCTGTGATTTTTATTGTTACAAATCAAAAAGATGATTTATGTCCCGTTAGCATTTAGCTGCAGATAGCTGCTAGCGTCTTTTTAAGACGTCTCGTTACTAGAAAGAGTTGGAGAAGATTACGTTTTTGTTTTTTTAATACATTATTATCAGAATCAGAATCAGAATCAGAATCAGAACCATTTATTGCCATGTATGCTTACACATACAAGGAATTTGTCCTGGCGGGAAGGTGCATACATTTAACATTTAACAATACACATTTAACAGTTAACGCAGTGCAATAAATGAGGATGAATGGATGAATGAATATCTACATTGAGACAGCAGCATAACAAAATACCAGAAGTAAGATAAAGTGCATGGAATGTGCATGAGTGTAAGTGTTGTGTGAAAATGGCAAGTGCAATGCCCAGGTGTCAAGTGTATTCAAGTCAAGTATAAGTATAAGGCTATGTGCAGGGGAGTGTCCGGTGGGAATTGACTGGGGGTGACAGAGTCATTAGAGTCAGTGGGGGACCCGGGCTCTGTTGATGAGCCCGACTGCAGACGGGAAGAAACTGTTTTTGTGGCGTGAGGTCTTGGTCCTGATGGACCGCATCCTCCTGCCAGAGGGGAGGGACACGAACAGTTTGTGTCCAGGGTGAGAGGGATCAGCTACAATCTTCCTCGCCCGCTTCAGGGTCCTTGAAGCAAACAAGTCCTGGAGGGACGGCAGATTGCAGCCAATCACCCTCTCGGCAGAGCGAATGATGCGCTGCAGCCTGGCCTTGTCCTTGGCAGTGGCTGCAGCGTACCAGACTGTGATATAATTGTAATCTGTTATAATTTAACTTTCTACTTTTAAAACTAATATAACCTGATGTTTCCCTGTCAATCTCACACTGCTCAACCTTTCACCGGTGAAACCTCGAGGGTGCTCTGTCAGCAAAAGGGTGTCACAGCCCGACAGGACATGCGGACTGCTGAGGAAGGATTTGTGTTGGTTAATGCAAGATTGGGAAATGAAACGTTGTGGAAAGTTTCCGACCGACTAACAGTGTGTGTGTTTTCTCTCTTTCTCTCCGTCCAGACTGATTCGGAGGCCGGACGCCACCGCTGCTTTGATGAAGGTCCAGCGGCGCTGTGAGCCTGACCTAGCTGCTCAGCACCGAGCAGCTAGGTGCTCAGCGGGCAGAGGAAGGGAACCGGGCTGCCACAGAACCGAGCCGGCTGGTTCTGCTTCCACGAGCCGGGAGGATGCTGCAAGTGCAGGAACACTTTTATTTTGTCATTTACCACAACGTAAACAGAACTAAAACCACATTATTTAATGCTACATAGTGTGTGTGTGTGTGTGTGTGTGTGTGTGTGTGTGTGTGTGTGTGTGTGTGTGTGTGTGTGTGTGTGTGTGTGTGTGTGTGTGTGTGTGTGTGTGTGTGTGTGTGTGTGTGTGTGTGTGTGTGTGTGTGTGTGTGTGTGTGTGTGTGTGTGTGTGTGTGTGTGTGTGTGTGTGTGTGTGTGTGTGTGTGTGTGTGTGTGTGTGTGTGTGTGTGTGTGTGTGTGTGTGTGTGTGTGTGTGTGTGTGTGTGTGTGTCTTCAGAGGAGTTCTCAGTTAGTTTGAAGTGTTTTGGCCTTTGTTGCATAGCTTATTTAGGAAGTAAAAAGTACATCCAAATTTAAATAAATAAATTAGTTCAAAAAACCACAAACATTGCCTAAAAAAATGATTTCTATAATAATTTAAAGCTACTGAATACATTGTTTTAAAATCTTCATTCTTTCTTTATGACATCATTTTATTTTTTAAATTTAAAGACGTTCTTGACTATTGCCGCCTGATTGCTGTGGGCCACCAAACCTCCCACCTCAGGGTGCTACTTCACCTACAAACCCTCTATTATTGGTTGTCAGTGAGACAACCGTTTCTGTAAACTACTGTCAAAAAGAAGGACGACTAAAAGGACGGCGTGCCAATGTTGAACTCTATTTAGGCTAAAATGTGACTTTTAGTGACCCAACCCTGGTGTGACACATTTGTGTGGGAAATAATGAAAGGTTTGTTATTTATAGCTGCTGAGTTGTGGGACAGAGAAGGTGGTCGACTTGTAACCCTCACTCTGTGGTTAACTCCGCCCCCAACGACGAACCCTGCTGTGAATCACGCCGGAGTGTGTGTGCAAAGGCATTGTGTGTGTGTGTGTGTGTCATTGTTGTACAGTATTTCATGACTTACAGAGCTGCGTTAAAATGTTAAATGTGTTAAAATCTAACTTTTCATTTAGGAAAATATTAATGTAGGCCGACATGGTCTGTGTACAGCATAGTTGTTGAAAATATAATTTAATCTCATTTATCAGGAGAAAGTATCTTCTAATAACAAGTAACACAGTTGTTGGATGTTTTTTCAGTAAGTATCTGTATATAAAGAGTATAAGGATTACATGTTAATAAATGACTACATTGAAGTAAAAATAAAAATCTTTGTCTGCTGTTTCATTTTTTCTTTTAGTGATGATAATAATATTCACATTTTAAATATTCACCTTTTTTAGTATCTGTAAGATATAATCTATTTAATCTAGTTTCCAGTACTGGTGCTGAGAAAAATATGAAGTATAAAGTTGATCAGAAATGAAAACTGAGATTGTACCTGCTTTTGTTTCACTGCTTTTAAAACATACATATCTTTGTCTTTTGGAGATATTAATTATGAATTCCAGATGTTTTCCTTTAAATAATTCCTTCAAAAACCAAAGCAGCTTGGATTCCTGAGACATTGTGATGTCTGAAGACTGCAACCAAAACTTTACACAATAGGAAACTCATTTCCCTCCAGGGACTTTACTATTTCCCTCCCAGACTTTGTGAGTGGCATACCGGCCTACACGCCTTCTATAATCATCTATGACGAACAAATGTCAATATTTAAAGCTTGAAATCCCCAAATTAACACACGTCTAGTTCCACAACAATTTCAGGTGAGTGAGTCAGATGAGAGTTTCACGCCAAAGTAATCATCTGAAAAACACATTGCGAAGTTATTGTTGGCATGAAATTAAAGCACTTTATGAGTCCACAGGATGTAATTGGTTTTATTGTTCCTCGTTTGATTTGAATGTTTTTGAAGATCAAACAACCAATAATACAATAGTTAGCTATCATAGTACCGTAAGCTAAAAGCAATGGACAAATGGTTGCATTATATCAGATAAATGATGAAAAGGGCTTAGGAAACTGCATGGGCTATAACTTCACATTAAAAGCACTATTATGTTTTTTTAATGTTTATTCAATAATGATTAAAGGCATGACTTGACTTTTCCTTTAACTGAATTCATCCTGTTTTGGAAACGAACTCTAAATTGAACCATTGTAACATTTTCCCCAAACATCTTTCACATAAATAGACATTTTGCTTCCTCTCACATTTTCCACAAACGAACAAAGACAGGAAAGGGTAAGTAGTCCCTTTGTTACTTGGAGGCACTTGACATATTTATTTTATTTTGTATTTAAAGCCAATAATCTGACTAATAACAAAAACAGAGGGTCTTATCTGGAGGAAACTGCTAACCTTGAGTGGACTTCACAATAAAATCCCTTTGTTTTGGTCCCTCTGTGGCTTTACGGAGACACACTGGTCAGAAATATTAAAACTATTATAAAGTATTTGCTGGCTCCCTTTCGCGTTCAGAATCCAGAGTTTTACTCTTATACCACTAGATGGTGACCATGTTTACTTTGCTTTTCAAGCTGTCCCATCCGTCTTAATTCATATTTCTGTGCACAATATCTCCACTTCCACTCCACTTAAATAACATACCTGTTACTATGTACACATCTAACAACCGCTGAAAACAAGACGTTTTTGTACTTCCTTGTTTGTAACACTAAGAGGGCAACGAGTCCCTCTACCTGCATGTGTCACATGGAGGGTGGTGGGTGATGCAGTTTGCTGGGTGGGGTGTGTGTGTGTGAAAGTGTGTGAGTGAGTGCCATGTGCCAGATTGTGCAAGTGATGCACGGCGGCGTTTAGCACTTTTAAAACCACACATCCCACAGGCCACGTCGCTCCTCGAGCTTCATACATTATACGGCCTACTGTCACTGCTTCACTCTCCACTCACATCTTTGTTCTTCTACACACATTTGTATTTGACAGTCCCCTATCTTTTGATATATGAGAAATAATGTTTTCTTATTGTCTGTACTGAGTACTTTGTTGTAGGACTTAAATGCTTCGTGACCTTCTACCGAGGAGGCCCATGGAGAGTTTTGGTTCAGTTGACATTGGAAATGTAGCGGGTTTCAGTCAGAAGTGAAAGGTGCCATATCCTGGATTCAGAGTGGGAGTTGATGGTGTGATGAGCTGGTGGAGCATGTCCACCTGCTCCAAACATGGGCTTTCACACATGAGTCATACTCATATATGGAGGGCAGTAATTCATTGGCACCTTGGACTAGTTTCAGTGTCCAAATATCAACATATCTCCCTGCATTCAGCATTAAAGACTTCATTAAGTTTAGTGTGCAGAGACAGGCGTTGAATCGGATAATACATTATTGCCACCTGCATTCCCTGTTGTGCATTGTCATTTATTTAATTTTCAAACTCAACAGAATTAAATATACGGCAAATAGTCAATGTGGTACTTTTTTGTAAATAATGTGCTTAATATTGATAAAATCTTAGCTAACGCTGTCTGCTAAGCCTCACCCTTGTTTTAGGCTGCACACATTAGCTTGCTAGTAGAAGGCTAATATACCATTGTTTTATGTTGTCTGGTGGTTATTTGTACTGATACCCATCAAATTATTCAATACGTATTAAAGATGAAGACTTATTTTAATTTATTTCATCTCCAAAGGCAGACTGAAATATCTCACCATCTTTCTGATGGATTTAAATGTAACTTTGTACAGCTAATGATGGCCCCCAGAGGATGAATCCTTGTGACTTTGGTAAAATATCACGTATCCATTTGTCTACTTTAGTTTATAACCAAATGCATGACAAACTAATGACATTCCCATCATCCTCAGCTGTAGTTCATGTTTACTTCTAATTTGCACACTAAACTTGATGTGTTAGCATTGAGCTAAAAGCAGTGCTTTGCTTAATTAAGGCCTCACTTGCCTCTTGTGTCAGGCTTAACATGTAATAGCTAAATTAGCCCACAAAATGTGTATTCTTTACTGTAAAACAACCTCCAGCTACATATGTGACATGTGGTTTAAATCTGCTTCCTGTCTGTCGGCTCCCAAATGCACAACAGACACTGTACCCAAGAACAACAGCTACTTCAATCCACATTTAAATTGTGTGTAAAGACCAGAGGTACTAATAAAAACACAGCACACAGCAGTGTAGATAAAGAGACATTTTAAAAGAGGATAGCTGCTCCGGACATGTGAACACAGAGCAACACCTTGACAGGAAACACAACTTTACCTGTAAATGTTTTGCATTCTGCACACGCACACTGCAAGATCTCAACAATAGTGGTTTCTCATGTGAGAAATGTCACACGTGAGATTTTGCAGCTCGATTCAAAGTGATACAAAAAGCACAAGTCTACAGCAATATTCAGTGTTTTCAATATCCCATGTTAAACATATCATTGTGCAAAGAAATCTTCATATTTTGTCAACGTAAAAAACTTTTTTAAAGCCACGAAAACCCAATCAGTAAAGCATGCTACATACAAAATGCAAGGCATGAGAGACACAGATCAGTAAAAATGTGAATTAATGCAATGAAATATATTTGGATATGAATCATTTAAATTTAGCGGATGGATTTCAAGGCACTACTGATCGTTCTCATAGATATGAGAGGAAGGCAAAGCATCATGGGAGGGCTGGCGGCTCGGTGCGTCCCTGGATTTATCTGCACAAGGAAAGATTAGTTATTGTTCCCATAATTACTTTTGTGAATATGCACTGTATTGTGTATTAACTCTTGTTGTTATGTGGCTTTTTTACTGTTTTGTTTTTCAGATTAGACCTCATGCTGCTGCAACAGCTGTATGTAAGAAAATACAAATAATTCTCACCTTTAGACCCACAGCATGATGCAACACATGAAAAGAATACCATGAGGACCAACACCAGGACCCCGAAAGCACGGATATAAACCATAGGCTTATCAATCGCTGCAAGATAAAAGAGGACATTTGATTTCACATCCAATTCAGCCACGTAAAGGAAAAGATTCATGTGTAACAGCGATATCATTGTGAGAGTGAATTAAGTTATTTTACCCCATATTGAAGTATTTGATGCATCAGTGGTGAGCTCGCCTGAAAAGCGTTCACATTGTTTATTCACATTGTTATTTAGGAAACAGCGACGGCTTCTAAATGAATGATTCAGTAAAAAAAGTGAACAAATAGCATCTTGTCTTTCTGTGTAGAAAGTCTCACGATATAGTTTATTCTTACCTGTGTCGTTGTTCCTTGTAACATTGGGACGCTCACCAACACCTACAACAGGAAGCACAGCAGCAATGCTAAGTCTTACTGATATGAAGACAGAAATATTCATTTATTATTCAGCAGCGGTTGGAAATATGAATGTGACAATTAGTCTCAGTCCAGTCAGGATGCATTTCTGTAATATCTCACTCACCGTGGACAGAGACGTTGATTTTGTGGCTGACACTTCCTCCACTTCCACACTGATACACACCTGAGTCGTTTCTGCGAACGTTTTGAAAGATCAAAAACGCTGTCCCCACTAAATGTTTTAAAGGTTTCCACTCCGTTTTAATGTGACTGCTGCTGCTGACATTGACAGGGACAGCTGTTGTTGTCCCCTGTTTGTACCAGGAGACGGGAGGCGGGGGATCACTGCAGAATTCAACTGTGCAGTTAATCCGAAGGTCTTCTCCGAGGACAGCCTCATTAACCGTGTTACGACGGACTTTAACTTCAATGTCACAATCTGGATCTTCCTCTACAAAAGGAATAACAACAAACACATACAGATAAATTATTGCAAAATGTATTTCAAAAATCAGTCTGTAGACCACAGAAACAGCTGCATACAACTGGAGATTCAGGTCAGCAAGTGGTCTTTGTGGTTAAAGCACTTTTTTAGTTTCTTTTGTGAGTTCTGGCTAACTGAAATCTACCAAATTAAATCATTTTGCTTTAACTGAATGTTAAAGTCTGGATCTTGGAGCCGCGGTTGGGATGGCTCCATCTCAATGGAGGTGAAAGTGAAGCTAATTTTATATGGTTTTTAGTGGCTGAAATGTGAATAATGAAAATGTAATATAAAGTATGACGAACATTTTCTGTCAACCATCTACGCATATGCATATATAGATCCTCCTGAGTTGCAAACAATTAACTAAAATCATCGCATCATAGCATCAAAGAACCAATTTCTTTAAATTCTGACAGTTTAAAAGCCATTCATTGATTTTCTTTAGTTTTTGACTATTTTCTTGATTAGTTTCAATGCTGCGCTGATCTGCTCTGGACTCTATATGAGAGGAACACAATAATAATTTAGTATAATCTTTAACATGCGAGTCACCTGATCCACGTTAAATAGCGACAGAGAGACAGAGACCTGCTCAGATTGAGAGTGAGCGATGAAGACAGACTGACACAAGCTTACCAACAGCATCCAGTGTGAGGATGAGCGACGCAAAGATGGACACACAAAGGATGGCCAGGCAGCAGTTAGGTCTCATGGTGGGAACGAAACAACTACAACTTCTGTGTAACTACCAGTGAAGGTCTGCTCTAGATTTCAACGTCAATGGCATGTGGTTTACTTCACTTCCTGCTTTTGAGCACTGTGGTCTTTGGCCTGTGCACACCCTCATTACACTACATATGGCAGCACACACCTTTTCTTTTTCTTACCTCAATTCAAATTAATTTCGGGGGGTCTTTCTGCAAACATTTTTGCTTCCTTATATCAGTGTTTTTAAAGACAAAGAGGGAAAAAAAAAACAGTAAGCAGTGAATGATGGCTTGATGTAATCTTAAAATCAAACATTTATGGACACACGTTACGTTATTTCATTGCACAAAATGATGAGATCATTATACATTCTCGATTTCCCAGTTTGAGAAACACAATCATTATAAAACGCATTACAGAAGGTAATTAGTCATTCATATAGTCAGACAATGAGTCACTGGTTATTATGGTACAGATTGTAAGCTCATGAAACCATTACTGTTATCAGATATGAGGTTTCAACAGAGTAAATTCAAGTCATGGATGGGCATCAGCACTAGGTCACAGTTTTAACCCACAGCGAGTGCATGGCACAACACATTCAAACCCAGATCGCAAACAAACCTATTTTAGTTTGAAGACAGTTTGCAAAAACTCTGTAACACATTTATTTTGGTAAGAGAGGGAGCTGCTTTTGGCCTCTCCAACACTTCAGATTTACAGACTGAGGCCTTCGTAGGCTGATGTCAGCTCTCATGTTCGAGGATCCTGTATTTATTTTTTCAACAAATCTAATAAAATACAAGAATCCAACACAACATCTACAGCTCCCAACTCTTTGACGTCCCCCATCTGTGGCCCTGAGTGCATTGGTTCTTGCCAAAGACGAAAAGCTTTAAAAATGGAGCACCAACATATTGATGCATTGTTGAAAAGTGACTTCCTCAAACAGAAAGGCCCTGTTGTGAAGATGCTAATGTTAGCATTGGGCAAATCGTTGGAGGCTCAGGTAGATTGGGTTGGATGCCTGTGTCTGCAACCCTGTTTGGTCCTCTGGGAAGTGGCAGTTTGCAATGTGAGTTTACACCAAGACGCCTCGGCCTATCGCGAGATGTCTTTGAAGTGATTTAGTCTCGTGGGTGACGGCTCTTTCACGCGGATTGCCGCGTACTCGGACGCCTCCTCCCGCGGCCTCCGCGGCCGAGCTGCAGCCGCCGCTGGGAGCTGGTGGTTGAGAGCCGCGTACACGACAGACCCGCCCTCGTCCTCTCTCTTCCGGCCGTACACGTTGTCTCTCGGCGAGGGCAACTCGTCGGGCTGTGAGGGCGAGGCCTTCCTCCGGGGCGAGCTCTGAGATGGCGGTAAAGAGGGGCACCGCTCGACCAGGGGCATCGCCATGTACTGCAGAGAAAAAGCATCTTGCATCAAAATGTTTGAAGAGTTACAACGAAGAAAAGGAGATGTAAAGGGTGGAAATGCACCTTTGTCTGACCTGATTTTCAGTTTGCGTCTCTTTCTTTGATGACCCTGCATGAGGACATTTTGCTGAAATTAGTCACTCCTTTTAAAATCCCAATCATGTCCTGTATGAAGTACTTCAACATCTCACCTTTACACCCTCGCATTGATGCGACCGATATAACTATCACGATGATGACGAACGCCCCGATCCCTGCAGCAAAGTACATGTACATCCACAGGTATTCTGTGGGTTCAGGACCTGTTTCTGCTGGAAGACGTTAATATGAATGTGTTTAATCTTCAGTAATAAAGTGTTTGAAGAATATAGATTCAAATGAAGACATAGAAAGCCAACACTATAGTTTATTCTTACCTGTGTCGTTGTTCCTTGTAACATTGGGACGCTCACCAACACCTACAACAGGAAGCACAGCAGCAATGCTAAGTCTTACTGATATGAAGACAGAAATATTCATTTATTATTCAGCAGCGGTTGGAAATATGAATGTGACAATTAGTCTCAGTCCAGTCAGGATGCATTACTGTAAGATCTCACTCACCGTAGACAGAGACGTTGATGTTGTGGCTGACACCTCCTCCACTTCCACACTGATACACACCTGAGTCGTTTCTGCGAACGTTTTGATAGATCAAAAACGCTGTCCCCACTAAATGTTTTAAAGGTTTCCACTCCGTTTTAATGTGACTGCTGCTGCTGACATTGACAGGGACAGCTGTTGTTGTCCCCTGTTTGTACCAGGAGACGGGAGGCGGGGGATCACTGCAGAATTCAACTGTGCAGTTAATCCGAAGGTCTTCTCCGAGGACAGCCTCATAAACCGTGTTACGATGGACTTTAACTTCAATGTCACAATCTGGATCTTCCTCTACAAAAGGAAAAAACAACAAACACAAACACAAAAAGGTTAATTCATCCTTACTTTATAGTTTACTGTGATTCCAGCTATGATGAAAGAATTAGGGCTATATTATAATTTATCTTGAAATGGAATTGTACCACAATTTAATCAAATATTGAGATATCACGATATACAATACGGCGTAAAAGTTCTTTGAAAATATGTTCATAAGTCAAGAGAACCATGTGGTTGTTTCATAAGGACTATACTGAATCACTAGAAAACATGCTATATTGCTGTCTATATTGATATCAAGATATGAAAATGACCTACATATTGAGCCAAGTAAGAATATGATATTACATCTTGAACAACAATACACTTTCGGACCAGCAAAAGGTTTTTTTCTGCAGGTAAAACAAGTTAGGCCTTTTCAAAACCACACAGAATGCACTTTTATAACTATTTGGATAAATATAATAAAAGGATCTCTCATTTTGTCAGTACTTTGGAGCAGCATGTAACAATACATTTCTAATTTATGAAAATAACACAACTTGGATCCGTAAAAGTAAATGCATTCATGTAAGTTTCATTTATTTTGTTTACAAAATCCACACTATGAGTGTATGAGCATCATTTCTACTGTAATAGAATTTCAGGCGAGACTTTTTTTGTGAATTAAATGTAAGACTTGTTGATACCTGCTAAGGCTTCAAGGAATCTGATTTCAAGGCTTTTTAAGACTTTTCAACATCTGCAGATACCTTGAAGAGAATATTTTAGTTGCTACACGTGTGAAAGGACACCAAGCACTTGAAACACAGGTCAGTGAACGTGCTGCACGACTTATACAGTCAAACTAATGAAATGAACTGAAACTGACATTTAATTGCGTGATGAATGGAAACGAAATTTGCATGAAAAGGAACTGAAAGCGACCAAAGCACATTGACTTCTCAAGGGAAACTGAAATCCCTCATCGGAACCCAACCCTCAGTTAATTTGCATGAAATCTGCACCATTTGTGTCAATTTAACACCAAAGATTCTGCTGTTCATGAATGTGGATTGAGAGTTCATTCTTGAGCTGGATCTCTTCACGTGGTCCATTTAGTAGCTGTTCTGGAGCTTTCAGACATAACACGATCTTTAAGGGCTCCAGAAAACTGGAAATTAAAACCAAAAGGTTTTTAATGAATTATTTTGCTATTTTTATTAAGGTAACACCTACTGGTGTAACATATTTAACATTAATTATTATAATTTAGCTTGAAACAAAGTCCATTTTCAAATGTTGTTGCTGCATGGGTCAATATTAAATATTAATACATCCTCTGACCTCAAACTATAAAAAAACATTGAAGGCACAAGGAAACCACAGAATACCTTTATAGACGAATACTGACTCTGTGGGCAGCGGCAGTAAGTAGAGTCTTTGCACACAGGCAATTTATTACAACATTTAGTACAAAAGGAAATCACATCCTTCATAACACATAGGAAGTTGTAGTAACTTGGAACATGAAGTGTGCCATGTTTTGAAAAAACTATATTTCTGCCTCTTGTATCTTCCTATGCAATCTCTAATAGTTTCCATCAAGCTCCTACGTCCACCTGTTCCACCATTGGTGGTTATTTTTATGTGTCAGTTCAACAGAAACTCATGGTTGAATTTACCGACTTTTAAAGACGATTAAGATTATATTGTTGTATATTCAAGGAAGAACCATCGTCATGACTTTTACACCTTACTGACCGAACCCGTTGGGTTTTGGAGACTGTGTGCCAACTTCTTCCCTTTAAAAATGGTATACGTTGCTTTTAAACTCTATTATTTTATCATTTTAAAGTTCATAACCTCTACAGAAACTAGACTTTTCCGTCACCAGAGCGTTTGGATTGTGGTCCCAAAGCTGACTTTTTAGTCCAATGGCCTGATTTAACAAATGTCAGACCACAGAGGAGGGGCGACGCTACACAAATACTGAGACTGCACAATACGGCAAAAAAATAATAACTTACCGATAGCTTTTAAGGGCAGAAGCATCCCTGCCAAGATGAACACATGCAGGACGGTCCAGCGGTGGTTAGGCCTCATGATGCCTCGGTCGTAGCCAGTCAAAGTATAAAATGTTCCTCCAAGCACATCATTATTTAGTTAACAAAACAGAGAAGTGCTGAAGATGATGTAAAAGTCACCAAGATGCATGCTGCTTCCTCTTTCTACTCTACTCGCTACCTTCCTACCTCTGCCTCTTTTCCTGTTAAAGCAGGGGCGTTGAGTGCACTGGAGGGGAGAAAAGGTCGATGGGTGGGTTTTCTTCTCTGCATGTTGTAGGTCTGATGCAGTAAAACATCTTAGATTAGGGGGATCCCACAGTTCCAGGTGTTCAACTCACTACAATACAGCTATTTAGCAAAGATCTTTCTCTCTCACATTAGCGCTCCTTTCATTTCCGAGTCTTTTAGTCTGTGCACCTTGACAGTGACTTCATGTCAATGTGGTTCACTCTTTAAATGACTTCCTCCACCCTCTCCCATCCTTTCATCTTCACCATCTGCATCTCCTGCAAACTTGTGAGGCTCTGTGCACAGCAGTGTGGTTTCAGTGGAGGATGCACAGCACACTAAAGAGGGGATGGGGTTGCTGTGGCCTCTATAAATGCCCAATCTGTTTTGTGTGTTTAGATGCTATCAGGCAAGACCGTCAGCCTGTGGACTGCTTATTTGTTAATGAGTCAGGTTTAAAGGACTACACCAATTCTAAACATGAAGTTCTGTTTATTTGTCATAGACTTGCTAGCTTGTGTTTAAAGTATTCTGTGTCTCTCTGTCCCAACTTTTTTTAAACTCTGGAGAAATAAGCGTATAGTTAAAATCTAGACAAATAAAGCGCACACAGTAAAATAAAAAAAAGTATGAAATGCGCCATCATGTGGTGTTTAGTGTCAGTGCATGATGTTGGATGGTAGCGACTGCGCAATCGCACTACTCTACGTAATGACGTAGATCCCTACGTCTCCAACGAGCCGAAAATGGCGGAGTATCTGGCGTCCATTTTCGGCACAGAGAAAGACAAGTAAGTTTTATTTAATATGCATCGTATTTGTCGCATAAACGATGAATGTTATACGGATTATGTTTGCAGCTGCGCTTCTTTATCGCCAGTTGGACTCAGTTTGTAGCCGCAGCGCCGCTGAACGCCACAGTCAAGCTAACATTAGCAACAGGAAGCTAACTCCGAGCTAACACATTGAATGAAACACGGCGAACGTGCATCTGCTCTGTGCCGATGGTTTGCGCCGGAAATGTGTCCTTTTTATAGTTGGTTACTACATGCGTGAATATCCTAGGCATGCTTTGTGGGTTATTAATTAGCCAGTAAACGTGTAGCTAGCTTGGTTGCTCAATGCGCTGGGTGGCAGGGTGACGTTAGCTGGCGGGTTGTTTGGTTCCGTTTCACCGGTGGAGAGCAGCAAACTGCGTCCAGCACGCGATTTACGGTGCAGTTTGCTATGTTCATGGTACGTTTATTGAAGAATGTCTCGATTACTTCGCGTGAGACAACTATGTTTAACATTTCTGAGCACGTCACTTAAAGTGGCTCCCCTCATTCAAATGAGAAAATGGTTTGATCTGATATTTAATAAGATTAGCTTAGACGACAATAGACTCATATAGACAACACTTAACTCAGTCCACAGTGCACAACAGACAATAAACACATTACAAAATATAAATAAATACATCATATATGTAATTTAACTCCCAAGACTGGACTACTTGATATTGTCTCGTTATAATGCATAGCTAGGTAGGTCACGTGTGGATGGTTCCTCTGCCATGGAGATCCATCGTTATCTAAAATATATTATAAACACATCAGTTAACCAAACCATATCCATGGTGCCTTAAAAAACACATTGGTGCACAAAATCCACTGCTGAAAATAGTTCCAACAAATACACTGACCTCCCAATACTCTTTTAAAGCAACTTTTTTTTATAATCCTAAAGTAACAAGTTGATATGTCGGGACAGATAGTCTGGAGAAGTTTTGTTTCATGGACTTAATTAACAGCAACACAGCTTTTGAGACCTTTATCCTCTACCGAACCAAGTAAAACAAACATGATGTTTTTTCTTCTTTTCCAGGGTCAATTGCTCCTTTTATTTTAAAATTGGCGCTTGCAGACATGGAGACCGCTGCTCAAGATTGCACAACAAACCAACTTTCAGTCAGGTGAGGATCCCATCATCGTGTTTCTTCCAAGAATAGTGTATTTCAGTTATTGACATATCACTCTTTATGGTAAATAGGCTGCATTTATGTAGCGCTTTACTGCAAGGAGCTTTTCCATTTGCCTCTCATTCAGCCATTCAGACACAATCCTCACTTTCTTCTCTGGATTTTGTGCCTGCATAAATATCAAAAGATCTTCTCAAGCTTAAATAGAAATTGATGATCCAAAATAGCACAAAAAAGGGAGCCTGTCTGATCACATGCTTCTTTGCTCTTTCTCCTGCAGACCATCTTGATTCAGAACATCTACCGTAATCCCCAGAACAGTGCACAGACGGCCGACGCTTCACGCTGTAAGTGACAAATGTGTCGGAAATCTCCCTTTTGCATTTCCTAAAAGTGGTGCTTACATAACAGATGTTAGGTACTGCTTCAGCCCTGTTAACTGGAGACCCGGATGTGGCCCTATTATCTGCTCAAGTATCCCAAACCAAATATTTATTTGTTCGTCAGGCATTACCTAATACCAAGAGAAAGAACACCTGTGTATGATCCTCTGTTTTTTAACCTTGTATAGTTGAGCCATCACACCAAAACATTACTTACAATTACAGACTGTGCTAGTCATAGTTGAATACTTAGAACTGTGCGTACAGCAAATAAGTTGAGCCCAGCCTCATGTAGCTGAAGCAGTGCCTCTCATGCAGGTAAGTGTAACTGACTGGTGTGTTTTCCCCTGGGCCCCATATTTGAAATATACATTGATACAAGAGACATTCCTATTTTAAGCATCAAATCTGATCTGGTGATTGATCTGGGGAATTGTTCTTTACTCGGACAAGAGGCTAGTTAACTCTTGGTTAAATTTGACATTGAAATATAACCGGTACTTGTGGACTATTTAAAGGACCGTGCTTTTTATTCTTTAGTTTTGTGTATTTTTTCTTTCATATCTTAAATGTTGCACGCATGTGACTCAATTCTGGTCAATTTCACGTTTTTTTATTTTTTTATTCATTCAAGTAATTTCCATTCAGCACCTAATTATACAAACAAACAACTCTAGAGACTAATTAATCAGACAGTACAAGTGGACCATTATTGTAAATAAGTAGCTTACAGATGTGTTTTATAAAGTTGCATTGGAACAGTAAATTATATGGGTATACAATCTAAAAGGAAGTTTGCTGTTTCTTATAATGCATTAATTAAAAAACACGATTAAAAGCAAGACAAACGTGGGCCTCTTACTTACACTTTTCAGCTTGTACTCAAACATGTGACCTCACTGTGTTTGATTGTTTTTGTTTTTCACTTTAAAGGCGAGATTCAAATTCTTTTGACCTTGTTTATGTAGCTCTGCCTATTCATGCTTAACTAATCAATATGTGCGTGTGCCGTAGCCTCTAACATAAAATGGGAATTAGTCCAAGAATACACACTCAAATCTTCAAACTGTAGCCCATTTTAAGCCAATTATCTGTTTATATTAAAAAAATGAGGGAAAGGAGCGAGTTTCTCAAAATCGTTAACAGTGATTCAGGCAATAAGCTTCTCTACCAATAATAACAGAGTGGCCATTTCTGAGATTTTAATGCAGTTTTATCCATCACATAATTAAAACCTGGAACTGACAACACCTAATATCGAAGGGCCGCAATTTACTACCGAAAAAAAATCTAATCCAATATCTTTCCTCCTCAGCTCTTTATTTTGGTTGATTTATGTCACAGAAGTCTACGTTTTGTATTTCAGACCATTTCCCTCTTGAACATTTACCTTCATAACCTTCAAAACTCTGCCCAGTCTGCTGATGGTTTACACTGTAAGTTCTCCCTTCATCTGCAGGACCCTCCAGCACTGACTGCACTTAATTTACTTTATCACACCTCCCCATATAAATTCGGCTTAGGGTAGGAACATATCTTCTAGAGATGCCTTAACCCGTCATTTCCTGGAGATAGAATAACAGGCCATGTGCTGTTTCCCTGGCTTAACTCAATCTAATGTAGTATGTCGTGCAATAATGTGCACATCTTTGGTCAGGTCCTTAATTTTGCTGATGTGAAACAGATGTGTTGGACTCCAAAAGGCAAAATTGACTTACTGTTCTTTTCTTCACACTGAGATTTTTGCTTCGTATTCGTTGAAGCAGGTTTCTACTAGTTCTGTCCTCAACTTAGGAAACTCTCCTTCATGTTACAGCCAAGCGTTGTCATGAAGTAGTCCAAAACAACAACAAAAAAACGTTCTATGGTACTATGTCATGGCCCCGCTGCACATGATGTACACATAATTACACAAACAAGTTTTGTAAAGAAGGTAAATCCTTTGAAAGTAAAACCCCACTAACCAGGAGGAAGAAAACAGGGTCAGCTCAAGGTTTAAAAGGTGTTTGGCCCACCAGTGTCCATCTGGCCTTGACTCTTTTGTTGATGTTTTATAGGTGCTGTCAGCGATGTGGAAATGCAGGAGCACTACGACGAGTTCTTTGAGGTTAGTGACCTTTTGTCCCGCCGTCTCGTAATGTAGATGTGACATCAAAACTGCGTTATTTGCCTTTTTGTAGCCGATCAAGGGAGCAAACTGACGTTGACACAATGTATTCTGTTTGTGCTGAAGCAAGAGTCATGCAGGAGCTAATATTTACACAGGAGTATGCAACAGCTTACAGGAGGTTACCACACTTTTTTATTCAGATTGTCAATTATTTCTTATTTTTATATATTTATTTAAAAAAAGAAGAATTAATTGACAAACTCAATAAAAAAGTGTGATAATTATTCTTTATTTTTATTATTAGCTCACAGCTGAGTGAGCATTTCCATTTGAAGCGCCCAGAAAAGATGCAGATGGTGTCTTTGTTTATGATTTGATTATCTGTCCTGAATATGGAGCTGAGATAATTGCAGATAATCTGTGGACACAAATCTAAAAACTCGACATATTCACGTTGACATGATAAGACAGATGGATGTCTGTTAATATTTCTCAGCTGCTTTTGAAATGAAAAACTTCCTTCCTTTAAACGTCCTTGTTAGCATCCAGTTACAACTAAGCAATAAGAGCTTGTTGTTTACTTTTACGTTTGTTTTTCCCCCGTATTTCTGATACAGGAGGTGTTCACAGAGATGGAGGAGAAGTACGGCGAGGTGGAGGAGATGAACGTGTGCGATAACCTGGGCGATCACCTTGTCGGCAATGTCTACGTTAAGGTTGGTAATCGCTCTGAATGTATTCATGAGTAGCGCTAATGCAATTTAGATTGATATAAAATGGTGTGATTAAAAATTCTAACTCTTAATCTGTCTGAATTCAGTGCAATTGTTACTTCTTTTTCTCACATTAATTGCCACAAGTTGTCCGTTATCCTATGCTGTCCTTGGTCATCTTAAGACCGCTTGCTCTCTGCTTGTAGTTCCGTCGTGAGGAGGATGCAGAGAAAGCAGTCATGGACCTGAATAATCGCTGGTTCAATGCCCAACCCATCCACTCGGAGCTCTCCCCCGTCACTGACTTTAGGGAAGCTTGCTGCCGTCAGTATGAAATGGGGTGAGTGACACCTGTTGAACAATGTGCACTGATGTAACAAGTCCTTTTTAATGCATCTTTTTAATTTAGTGATGCTAGAAAAGCAGGAGGCGCCTCACAGTCTGCACATATACACGCTCATTGCCGCTACTTACAACATTTTAATTAGAATCAGCTTCACTCCCAGATCTCTCGACATTATATAGGCTTTGCTGCAAATCTCAACTGATGATACACCAACTTTTCTTTCCCAGACAAATTTAGGGGCAGCAACAGTTTTATTCCAAAAGCATTCTATATTTTTGATCCGATTCACAAATACTTCACCAGGGAATGTTGGGTAGTTTTGTAACATTGTCTGTAAATGGTTAGCAAATAGTTTAAATTACAAACCAGTTGTGAGGATATTAAATATTGACGTGTAATTTTACAAATACTGTATGTTATTAGCTGCTAATAACAGTCTTCAGTCTTAATCGCTAACTGAATTCAAACAGAACTACAAATCGTTGCTGCGTCAGCCCAGCTGAAAGCCAAAGTTTTGTTTATTTTATTAAGAGTGTGGAGCAGGATGGTGCAGCAGTTATTTGCTGCTACTAACTGTTTGGAATAGCATCTGACATGATCACAGCCTTAATAAGGAGGTTGCTTCATGAAGAGGCTCTCACTTTGAAAGGACTGTGTTTGGTCAAATCACCACGACGGTAAACTGTGCACACTGCACACCGAGCGAGACTCAGGATCTTATTTCTGCCTGTGAACCAGGCCCGACCTGCAGCTGCACGTGCCCTTCGGCAGAGCGCTGAAAACACGACAGCTGCATGGGCTCCGTGCAAATTATCACATTTTCCTTCCACTGTCCTTGCACAGTGGGAGGAAACGTTTTCTTTTTATGAGTCCTTCAGTGTTTTTCCATTTAATCGGTGGGTTGTTTGCTCTGCTAGTGATAGGACTTGTGCGTGAGAATGAGAGGGGAGGGGGGTAAAGATCATATGTTCTACTTGGTGGACTTTTCCTTGTGGCTATGCTTCCCCACATGCAAGCCTAGCAAGTTTAACCCAACCCTGTTTTTCTACAGAGAGTGTACCCGAGGTGGCTTCTGCAACTTCATGCACCTGAAACCAATATCGCGGGAACTTCGAAGGGACTTGTACGGCCGCCGCAGGAAAGGAGGTGGAGGAGGTGGAGGTGGAGGAGGAGGAGGAGGAGGAGGAGGGTACAGAGATATTTTAAAGCTTAACATCCATATTGGATCAATCTCGATTTGTCAATTAATATTTTTCCTCTCTCCCACCAGTAACCGCTCTGGATCGCGCTCCAGGGAAAGACGCTCCCGCTCAAGGGAACGACCGCCTCCGCCGCCACGGCGTGAGCGCGACAGGCCGAGAAGGTCGAGGGACCGTGAGCGCTCTGGAAGGTTCTGAAAGAAGCCAAGACCGACCCAATGTCCTACCGATTCCCTCCCTCCTAACCCCAGCAGTGATGACAAAGTTATTTTCTTTATTGGTGAATCGTTGGAAGTGTTTTTCTTTTATTCCCTTTTTTTAAGACAAGCTTGTGTCGCTTTCTCAATAAAACAGATTTGTAATTCTGCACTGGCACCGCTTGTTTATATGAACATGAGGTTATTTCTTATGGAGAGACCTTTATATATGGGAAGGGCTGATTATTGGTAAACTGCATGCAACATGACAAACATATGTAAGTTAGTCCAGTTTGAGTTTGTGTGTCAAGAGTGGTAATGATTTTGAAGACATCTCATTTAAAACTAATTTAAAAATGTGTAGTCTCACATAAAGACTTTAGATCAGAATGATTATCTAATTGTCGGATCATTTTTTTGGAAAGACATTTATATTAAAATGTATTTTAAGCCCCAGTTATTTTTCATATAATCAATTGTCACCTCACTTTTATTAAGAGAGTTTGAGATTAGTTGGTTAAATGCACGAACGTTTACTGGTATCCAAATAGTATAACCAATTGGATCATCTGGTGAAGTTTTAAATTTAGAAATTTTACTGAAAATTATGGAAAGGTAAATATTTTGTTAATGAAAAATGAAATAAAAATATCCCTGGCAACAAGTATATTATATTCATATATATTCATTTATATTTTGGCACCAACATGAGAAGGGCTCAATATGTCACATGCGTCAAATGTACACGCAGTCAATAAAAGGTAAACAGGTGGCGCTGACAACTTTAAAGGCGTTTTCGCGAAGCCTTATTGAGAAGTCTTTCCCCTGATTGGTGGAGACGATCAAACAGACGCCTTCGACGCAGCCAATCGGAGACGGGCCTAAAACTTTGACCCCTCCCCCCTACTCCGGTCCACGTGTGTCTTTGTCGGCAGGCGCTCCCTCCGCATTGTTGTACTGGCTGCCCGTGTTCGTGGGGGTTCTCAGTGATTTTTAATTTTATTTTACAGGAGTTATTCAATCATAAGGTGAGTGGGATTCAACGAGTACCTGAAAATATATGATACAAAAAATCTTAAATCGATGAATTAGATCGCCGTGACGTATGGGCTGAGAGCCTGAAATCTGATGCAACGTTGCAACTGCGTAGAAACCATTTTTGTTGCACCGTTTGTCAGCTAATTTGGTTTATTTATCTGTGTGCACTAAACCTGACACCTGTCGTTTGTGTGTAATTATTCTCCGTTAATTCTCACGATTACGTTGTGACCTTCCACGCTGTCCGCGCTGAACAGTTAATTATTCGTTTTCTTTTATTCCCTCAATTCATATATATATATTTTTTATATACATCAGCTGCCTTTTATTTTGACATGCACTTGTCCTGTTACATTTCTACCGGATGTTATTGCCGTTGTAAAATAGGGCTGCAACGAACTGTTAATGTGACCTTTATTTAATTGACACAGCGACGATGTCAATTGAATATCAGCAGTCCAAATTCCAAATAAATGTTGTTGCCAAAAAAGACGAAAAGCAGCAGCTATTCACATGTGAGCAGCTGGAATTAGGGAATTATTGGCATTTTGCCTTTAAAAAAACACAATTGCTGTACGACACTCTTATTTCCTGTGAATGTAGGGGCTACCTCTAACAAGTGTGAGATCTGCCAATCAGCCATATGTAGTTGTTGAAAAAATAAACTATATTGTAGAAAGAAGAAAAGAATCGGAGGAGAAAAAAAAATCTAAATAGATTATTAAACGACTAATAATTTCAGCTTTATTATAGCGTCAGTGTTCCCACTTTGCTTTCCTCTTTCTGACAGCTTTGACTCACAGTAACATTACACCTTTACATTATGCGTGTGAGCTCCCGACCATGTGGAGGGTTTCCAGGTTTATGTTTTTTGCCGTTTTATGCTGTTTTGTTTTACTGCCAGCATTCCTGCTGCTCCCATTTGTCCTCCCATTTGTAATGGCTGAATGAATATCTATAGGCTGCTCTTCCCGTGCTGTTGGACCAGCTGATACTTTGATGCTGGCAGAGCAGTTTGACATTTTTTTTAATTGCCTACAAAAATCTCCATTGCCCCGTCCCGTGTTCATTATGCTTCGAGAGCCCAGCACATACCAAAGGAGATTAGAAATGCTTCAACATAAGCTGATCACCGAGTCTGATAAGTGGGAATGGTCCAGGGATTTGTCTTTAGATTGGGTTTGACGCTGCCAGGCTCAGATCAGTTGATTTCAGCTCTGTATTGCCTCAGTCTGGTTGGTATTTAAGGATTTTATTCTTGGGTTATGTGTGGCTTGTTAAACAAAAAAAATGAAAAAAGAAGAACTTTATCCTTGTTAAAGCCCCTGCAAGTCTTTTCTAGCATGCAGCCTGGGCTCAGAGCCGCATGTGCTCTCACAGGAGGATCACATTGTCTCCCTTGAACTCTGCATGGCCAGATATACCTCCCTGGTATTCCTACATTTGTCACCTTAACTAGCAGTAAGGCGTCTGGTGGCTGCAGCAATGTGTGTTGGACTCTGTCTTTTTAAAATGTGATGCAAATACAGCATCGGTCATAGTTTACTTAACATTGCATTTAATAGCGCTTCATTAACTCTAGTCTGGGGCAGCTTTCTCTCCCACGCAGAGCTGTTTGCTTAAGAAGATGTTGTCTTTCCAGCGCGAGGACGTCGTCTAAACTCGACCCAAGAGGGGTTTTAACAGCTGGCCTGGCTGTGTGCACTGTGTGTTAGTGAAGGTTCATCTGCGCCACTTTGTGCCAGACAGTGGAGAAACCCAGTGCATACATTCATATTTAGAAAATATCTGTCAGTTGGTTAGTAAAATGACAGATAAAAAGAAAGCCCATCAGCGTTTATTAAGCTACAAATCCTGGGAATTTAAACTATTAAACCCTAACAACATAAATAGTTCCAGATTTGTTTTCCTGTCAGTTGACAGCTTTCAAGCTCCACCAGTCCTCCCAGAACGAACACTCCCATTAGCGATTATGTTGAACATTTAGTTACACATTTACAAACTTTTACAACATTGTACAAATGATAATGACCTGTGATTGTGTTTTCATTCACAAACACGAAGATAATGTGAGGTAGATAAGTACATGTCTGCACACTCAACACGAGCAGCAGGAGGTTTTGGCTCTTTGTACAAATAATTGATATTTTTTTCATAATTTTTTTGATTATGCAATATTAGCCAATCTTCTTGAGACTTTCTACCACTTTCAGTTCTGTTTTTTTTTTCAGACCGCGCTGATGAAAGCAGCCTCCGCGTGACTAATTTGTTTAGTAGCAGCGACTATTGCGTCAGCGAGCAAAGAGGTGTGGGGGAGCTGCCAAAGCACCTGCTTAAGGCATGATGGTGCTTTATTTCTTTGTGTTGCGATGACTCAGCGTTAACGGAAGAAAGGAGTGGTTCGGTGTCTGTTTTCCACTGGCTTTCGCTTACATTTGGTAACACATCCATGTGGGATGAGAATTCAATATGAGCCCTGGACTGGCTGGAGGGCGCCCTGCCAACCCCGCATGTGTCTGACCGTGCTAACATTTGCATAAAAAAAAGTTACCTAAACTTAAAACATGTCCTCTGCTTTGTCCAGGGTGAGCCATGCCGTCAGTCCCCTCAACCAAAGAAACCGCCGTGTGCCCTCACGCCGCCAAGCTGCTCCCCCACAGCAACGGAGACGCCAAACTCCGGGAGGGTTCGCTGCTGCTGAAAGGGGTCGAAAAGCTGACGACGCTGGACGCCGAAGACCCGAGCCGGACCATCCAGATCAACGCCAAGAACGTCGTGCCCGAGAGGAAATGGATCCGGCCCGACCTCCCCAGCCGCTGCACATGGAGCCTGGGAGCCTCGAACGCCGAGTCCCCCCACACACAACTCCCCAGGTCAGCCAGCTGTGTGAATACGCACTCCAAAAGTAGCCTTTGTCATTGTGCGTGCATGACTTTGATTCCAACAAGTGGCAACAAGTTATTATCTCAGACTGGTGGGACCAGAAAACCAGCTGAGTCAGGTTGTTGGTGTCATTATCGTTGCAGTGTCTCCTAAATGGGTCTTTCTCCCCATTGTCTCCTCCCCAGAGTCGCCATTCCAACCATCCTACCGAACATCCTGCACAGGATCGGCGACACTCCCCTGGTTCGCATCAATAAGATCCCCAAAGTGTTCGGACTCAAGTGCGAGTTATGTGAGTCACGCCCGGACACTTTGTCCCATCAGGCAGGGGGAAGGTTGTTTGTTAATTGGCACCGCGCAGACACGCGAGCGGTCGGGTGTAATCAATCTTTCTGCTGCGTGTTCTTGCAGTGGCCAAGTGTGAGTACTTCAATGCCGGCGGCAGCGTCAAGGACAGGATCAGCCTGCGGATGGTGGAGGACGCCGAGAGAGCCGGGGCCCTCAAGCCTGGAGACACAATTATAGAGCCCACCTCCGGAAACACGGGTAATTATCTGCATGTGTTACTATGGGGGCCGGGAGGTATTTAAAGGTTGGCGTGGTATGTTGGTTGTAAAACCTGTGTGTGTGTGTGTGTGTGTGTGTGTGTGTGTGTGTGTGTGTGTGTGTGTGTGTGTGTGTGTGTGTGTGTGTGTGTGTGTGTGTGTGTGTGTGTGTGTGTGTGTGTGTGTGTGTGTGTGTGTGTGTGTGTGTGTGTGTGTGTGTGTGTGTGTGTGTGTGTGTGTGTGTGTGTGTGTGTGTGTGTGTGTGTGTGTGTGTGTGTGTGTGTGTGTGTGTGTGTGTGTGTGTGTGTGTGTGTGTGTGTGTGTGTGTGTGTTTAGGTATCGGGTTGGCCCTGGCTGCAGCTGTGAAAGGCTACCGCTGCATCATTGTCATGCCTGAGAAGATGAGCATGGAGAAGGTGAGTTCTCAGTCATATTGAAACTATTACTCTTGCGGTCTTCTCCTGCAAACCAAGTCCTCAGTACGTCTGCTAAATGCAGACTGACCGTCATAGTGAAACTTACCTGTAGTTTTAAAACCGTTATATCTAAATAGGGGTAGCTCACTTAGTGTATGGCTAATAGAAGTGCACGTCATGCTGTGGCAGAGGAACCTTACAAGACACAAAATTGACCAGTCAGTGCATGTCTCATTTGGTCACAATGCCAATTTATTTGCAATAAAATAAAAAGTAAGATGTACGTATAGTACACGCTCAGATTCTTCCGTTTATTTTTCTGCACAGGTGGATGTTTTGAGGGCGCTTGGAGCCGAGATAGTCCGCACCCCCACCAGTGCTCGCTTCGATTCCCCAGAGTCTCACGTCGGCGTCGCGTGGCGCCTTAAAAACGAGATCCCCAACTCTCACATCCTGGACCAGTACCGCAACCCGAGCAATCCTCTGGCTCACTACGACACCACAGCGGAGGAGATCCTGGAGCAGTGTGATGGTAAAAAACATACATATATATTTATCATTTACTCTTGTTGATATCTAAATGTACAGAGTAAATCAGAATTTTCTCTTCACTCCCTTCTTAAAGGAAAGCTAGACATGCTGGTGGCGGGAGCAGGAACCGGGGGGACGATCACAGGCATCGCCCGCAAACTCAAAGAAAGATGCCCCAACATCAAAGTAAGTCAAATTATAATATGAATATAATATTGCTAGGTGTCTGTTGAGCTACTCGTTGTTCATGAGTGGTGTGTGCTGTCTGCAGATTGTTGGTGTTGACCCAGAAGGCTCCATCCTGGCGGAGCCCGAGGCGCTTAACAAGACGGATAAGACCCAGTACGAGGTGGAGGGCATCGGGTACGACTTCATCCCCACCGTGCTCGACCGATCAGTGAGTTCCAGGAGATTTTTTTTTCTCTCTATTATCTCCATTTTTTCTTGTGTGTCCCTGACTCACAATTATCTTTTTTTTTTTCTTCCAGGTAATCGATACCTGGTACAAGTCAGACGACGAGGAGTCCTTCAACATGTCTCGCATGCTGATGAGAGAGGAGGGCCTGCTGTGCGGTAAGTGCTCAGGTTCCTGCCAACACAAGCGCCTCGGTGAGTCGCCGAGGTCACGAGGTCAGCTCACCTTTTTGCTCTTTTCTGTGACAGGTGGCAGCTCTGGGACGGCCATGGCGGCCGCAGTACACGCCGCCAAAGAGCTGAAGGAGGGCCAGCGCTGTGTGGTCATCCTGCCAGACTCAGTCCGCAACTACATGTGAGAATCCCCACGTGTCAAATGCTCACTCGGCCTATTTCCGTAATAATGAGCTTCAGGCAACTGGCAATTAAGCCGCCTTTAATGGTTGCTGTCCGATTGGTATTCATAAATAATAACTGATAATTAAAACTGTATGTGCACCTGTTTGGTCAATTGGAGGCTGCACGTCAAGGCGTCCTTCATCAGCCGACTCTTTCAAGCGGTGTTCAGTCTTTACAGTTCATCCATGTGAGACGACAAATATATCAGCAATCGCTGGTTGTTGTTGTGCGGCAAATATTGCTGCCCCCAAAAAGAAAGTGGTTATCATAAATTGAAATTCTGGTATTTCTTTCTCTGGAAGAGATGGCTGAAAACGTGGCCAAAATATTCATAGCTACTTTTAGCTTCCCCTCGTGGCCAATCAAAGTAATCTGATCAGCCTAATATATCACGTTGAAAAGTTGGAGAGCTCCTCTGGAAATAAAAAAATGGTGTGCGATTACCGTACAGTGTAATAATCAGGGTCATTGCTGATGATTGCAGATCTTTATTGTGTGAACACAGATAAAGCAAGTATATATATATTTTTTTTCTTCCTGTAGGTCCAAGTTCCTGAGTGACAAGTGGATGGTCCAGAAGGGCTTCCTGAGTGAGGAGGACCTCATGGTGAAGAAACCATGGTGTGTGTGTGTGTGGTAATCACAGGGCGTATTCTCCTCTTGTGCAAACTTCCTTCATGTGTGGCCGGGCATGACCCTCCTTTTCCCTCTGTTTGCCAGGTGGTGGAACCTGAAGCTGCAGGGTTTGAACCTGTCCGCCCCCCTCACCGTGCAGCCGACCGTCACATGTCAGAGGACCATCAAGATCCTGAAGGAGAAGGGCTTCGACCAGGCGCCCGTGGTGGATGAGGCCGGGTGAGAGTCCAGAGAGAGAAACCGGCCAACCGTCACGCTGACATTCTGCATATCTCGACCTCTGTGTTTTATTGCGGTGTCTTGTTGTGCTATGCAAAGGCTTTAACTTGTGTGTGTGTGTGTGTGTGTGTGTGTGTGTGTGTGTACAGGTTAATCCTGGGCATGGTGACTTTGGGGAATATGTTGGCCTGTATTCTAGCAGGGAAGATCAAGGTGTCGGACCCCGTCAGCAAAGTGCTCTACAAGCAGTTCAAACAGGTCCGGCTCTGACTTTAACATCTCTATTCGTGATGCTATCCGAAATGATTTGAAGGATGATATCGGAGACTATATTGTTCATTCTGATTGGCTGACAGCAGCAGCCAATGAGACCAACCGGTTCAGGGGAGGATCTGGTGAAAAGGCTTTAAGTCAGACTGACTAAGGGGTTTTATCAAGTCAGGGTGTGAAAAAAGACAAAGTCCAGTTGGGATGTTTTGACTGGAGTTGGTCCAAAACCAATTGTAAAACCAGATAATACTATAATTTAATTTTGCCAAGTAACTGTAAATAAAAAAAAATTTGATAGCTAGAGGAAACAGTTTTTGACTTACTGGAAATAAACTGATCAATTTCCCCTTCAGTAAAAGTACCAGAATTAAATTGTTAGCACATTTGTTACTGTTCCAATATATGACATGCCACTTGATCAAGTTGATTTCATTTCAATATCAATATTTGTATGTATAGTTTTATTTATTGTCCTCATTAAGTTTTTTTGTTTTTGTTTTTATAGATTCGTCTGAATGATAATTTGGGAAAGTTATCCCGCATTCTGGAGACTGACCACTTTGCCCTGGTGGTACATGAACAGATCCAATGTAAGTACATTTTCAGACAGTCATACAAACACTCTCCCTATCAAATGCTCTCATTTACTTGTGCTCTCAGTGGAAGACGAGCCCCAAAATCTGATAAATAAATGCGTCTGTAAAATGGTGATCTTTGGCTCCCCCTAGTGGGAATGTGGAAAACCACACTGTGGCAGAAAGTAGTGCGAAAGTGCTGTTGAATTAAAATATTATCATTCTAAACACTCAGATTAACAGTGTTTTATTCATCTAATTTGTGGCACACAATCGCGACCAGTGTCTGTAATCAAAACAATTTGGCTGAGTTTGAATCTGCAGGTCAATGTCTTTCTCAAGGGCTCACTATTGACTGCTGCAGCACCAATGTGACCCTGGGAGCCTGGGACAGCGACATTTTATGATAGCATTGGTCTCAGTGGGTCAACCGGTCATTGATCCTTTCTCTGACACACGAGTACCAAAGTTCAGCTGCAGAGCCAGCATCCCGAAGAGAAGTCTGGGTTTTGGACAACCGGGCCCTGTTGAAATAGTTCGCAACAAAAAAAATAACACCTCTGCATTTTGGTGACTTGTGCCCAGTGTCATAAACCATCCTGTTCACATTAAGAAAAGGAGATCTCCAGATATTTACCAGAGACTTCATTGATTGTAGTTGTTAAATAAGATAAAAGCAAACATTTATTTACTGAGTCAATTCTCAATCTGCAGGATTTATAAGCATCTCCTCTTCAGTTCCTGTATTTTAATAATTATAATTATAATAATAAAAGCTGCACACAAACTAATCGTGACATATTGTGCAATTGCTTCTACTGTATACACATTTTATGAGCCCACTTGTTTAGCATTTTTAGATATTGAATTAGTGGCAAAAACAGGGGGTGACAACTCCTCAAGCACGGTAGTCATTCCTAGCAACACTCTCGCTCTCGTTCTCATCCTCTTCATCACGCTCTCTTCCGTGTTGTTCTTTCCCCAGACTTGACGGACGGCTCTCCGTGTCTGAAGCAGATGGTTTTCGGGGTGGTGACGGCCGTTGATCTGCTCAACTTTGTCTCGGGCCGGGAAAGGAGAGAGCGATCCATGTCGGAGTCCACCGACGAACTGAACTGATCCAAACCACTTGTACATTTCTCACGCTTAACACCATGACACGTTTGGTAGATGTATCTTAAACATGGCAAATAATCTTGTGAAAGTTTTTGATTGAGTTTGTCTTTTTAAAAACCAAAAAAAATATTACGTATTACTTGAAACAATTGATTATGAGTTATTACATGTGTTTGTGGTGCTCAAAAGAAATCTTTTGAAGTTTGTACGTTTTTTTTCTATAAGAGTCTTGGGTGGAGGCATCTGTGTTGGTGATTTATTTGTCTGAGAAGTACAAGATTGTTTCGCTAACATCAGATATATGATGCATAGTGTAAAAGCCACATTAATTTCATTAAAAAAAAAAGACAAGTAGATAGCTGCTGTATATACGCACATTATCTTTCCGGTGCTGCTCATGATCTGTTGCCTTTTCATTTGTGTTGTACAAACACAAAAACTGTAATAGGTGATCTGATTTCTTTAAAATGATGTGGTGTTCTTTCTCTTTCCTTTTTCCAGCGCCTGAGGTGTAACTGTAAAGTTGCCTTGAATATTTAATCCAAAAGGTGTCTGAAACATTTTGTATTGTCTTTTTTCCTCAATGAATGTGTATGATTTAAATAAAGTTTAAAGGAATTCTTTGACCGCTTTCAGACAATTATTGTTTGTTATAAATTGTGCAGGGATATAAAGAGACTTATTCAGCTATATAATAAGTATGTATGTGTGTATGCATGCATGTATGCATGTATTTATATATACTTGGGATAACATAATAGTGAAAAGACAAGTAGACGTTTTGCCAGTAATTTGACAGCAGAATGGCTCCAATGGCCTCGTTTATTAATTTTCCACGTTTATACTATGGGACGTGAACTGAAATATGAGCAGTCATTAACGCGTTGTGTTTGTGTCTGCCATGTGGTTTGTGGCGCATGTAATACCCTCCTCACTGTCCCGTGGTGGCGGGGCTTAATTTAAAGCCTATGTTTTAATTAAGGAGCTCAGACTCCGCCCTAACAAGCATTCTTCGGCGCCCGCCGCACGAGCAAAGGAGCAAGTCCCTTTACGTTGGCAGTAGCCAATCAGCGCTGTCAATGCCGTTGCGATGTATGTGTTGAGTGGTGGCTGCTACGAGGAGCGCTGGACGGGCAGTATGGCGGAGGAGGGCTGTGTGTACGAGTCAGAAGGGCTCGAGGAGCAGTTGGGGAGTTTATTGAGCCGCTACTCAAGTGGTGAAACACGGGCTGATAGTAAACCGTTCTGCTCTGACTTTCGCAAGGTAAGGAGCCGTCGCCGAAGTTGGTGACAGGCTTGTTGTCGTAGAAACAAGCCGTTAGCTGAAATCCCCCTCCCCCAGAACTGGCCGTTACACTAGCGAGCATTAGCACCTGGGCTCGTTAGCATCCAAGCTAACGAGTCCGTAGTCGCTTTTAAAAACAATGTATATCGCCGTAGCGCCCTTTAAACTACACGTGTGATAACCCAGCTTCAGGTTCAGTTCACGTTATCGAAGCGTCAGAGTCAGTAAAGCAGTCACATTTTCACAAATGAGTGTTCACTGCACAGCTAGCAAGCTACATCGGCTAACCGTGTGAGCCAGCTAGCACAGGATTTGCCTGCAAGTTCGCTTAGTACACCGACTGTTTACCAAACTATCGGCTGGACAACTTTCCTGCACGTCCGTGACACGTTTGGTAGTCGTTTAACTTTAGCTGATGTGAGCTAACCGCTCACATAAGGTTGTTATTCAAGTAGTAGCCTGCGTTATTAAGTATTTGACATAAAGCCTAATCTGTTTTAACCAAAAATACATGCATCTGTACGGTGTGACGTTGTAACATAATGTCCTCACACCCTGCAGTGCTTATAATCATGATAACAAATCAATGCATCTCGTGGAAAACTGCATTTAAATGTCAGTTGGCAGGCGTTGTTGGCAAATACTCGGCTGTCACTTATAAGATGTATGACTAGAGTTCAGCTTAAAAACAAACTGTGGGAAATAGTCACGTCTCAAGTGTTTTTTATTGACAAAGTGCTGCAGGGATAATGGCAACGCAGACTTTTTATTCGAGTTTTAGCTCTGTATGAAAATACAGTTTGGATACTCATGAAAAGGGAATGTCTAAATGTCAGCATTTTTAATCAAATAAACTCAAAGTGCAATGCTTCATAATTCGCTGCAGTTTAATCTAGTAGAGATTTAGTTTTACAAATTAGACAAAAGCCTGAGTACCAAATTGTTGACGGTTTTCATTCACATGTTTCCAGTGTATTGTATTTTAAACATTTGTAAATAGTGTATGAAGGAGAACTAAATGTCCTATTGTAATTGCACACTAGTCAAAGGGTGTTTAAGAGGAGGGTTGCAGACATAACTGTTGAGACAAAATGGTGTCTGCACCATGTCTCAGGTCACTGTACAGTGAGTACTTTGATATTGAGCAATATGATAAAAGATGTTTGGCTCAGGCATGCAGATTATTCTTATGTAATAGTTGCTGAAAGTGTAATTGAGGTAGCAATCTGTTAGCTCTTGGTATTATCTATCTGGCTGTAGGGCTCCAAGCGTTCAAAACAATGGTCCAAATCCCATAAATATGATATTGACAATGTTATAAAACTGAGAAAAGCTAAATGCCACTAGGCTGAACCATATTCCTCTTGCATCACCGATGTACCAACAACTGCAGTTCAAACATCTAATATCGCCGCAGACTTAAACAGGCTAAATGGTACAAACTGTCATTGTCTGTCTTTTCTTCGTGCAGCTGGTGGAGGAGTACGCCTCTCGCTGGCAGGTGCCACTGCCTCAGCTCAGGATCCTTGAGATAGCTCTTCGCTACTTCGCTCGAGCCTCCACCTTCTTCACATCAAACTGTGATCATGTGCGACACACACTCAGTAGTCTGGCCTTGTAAGTACACAGAACTCTCCTTAGCTTGAGTAATTGCCACAGATTTTACTTGCTGCCACACTATTGTTACATAATCTTGCACCAGTCACGATCATGTAAAGTGTGATTGCAATGCACCTCTTAAGAAAACCATCTGTATTTTCAGTAGGCGATAGCAGCATAATGTGTAGTGAGCACCTTTTGTATGTCAAATAATATCTTCCTTTAGAGCAAAGTTTAGATGTTTTTTGAGGTAAACCCACTTCCTCTGAACCATACTTGCTGTGCCTGTGTCTATGCAGCTGGTTCGCCTTCATGCTAATCCAGTGATGTCTGTGAGAGTAGTTCACGTTAACAGTTTTACTATGAAAGAATGTCATGTTTATTTTGTAACGCTCCTATCGTGTTCTGCGTAACTACGATACACACCGTATTTTGCTGTAATCTTGTATTATCTTTCTTACTTATCACTCTTGTTCGCTAAGGTTTAACTGTTAGTTATAACTAGAATCTAGTTGGCAGTGGGACTGTGTTGACAAAGGCATTGTTAAAATGTCTTGTAATTATTGTTCCTGAACAAAAATAAATATAAATAAATGCTAATGTCTGCCAAAGCACTCCCTTCGAGGAAGAAAGTAGACTGGACGTATCTATTACTTGTGTGTTCTTGTTCCTGCTTTGTTCAGTTTTCCTCCACTGTCCAAGTTTCACATCAGTTTAATTGTGACTGAATGAATAAAAGCCTTTATTGCCCCTTAGGGAACTGGCCTTGCACAATGTGCCCTTTGAAAAGCACACATAAAACATCAGACATTACATAGCCCCTGGAAAAACACCCATCTGATGTTGATAAGACATTGATAATACACTTTTGTTTTTATAAAACAAAGTCCTATGAAATATTCTGGGTGAAAAAATGTTAAAATGTATTCTAAACACAAAATAATAAGAATATTCACATATACAATATGTAAAACCTTTCTTTTTATATATTCGTCAAGCATCTCTGTAATATTCTTGTATATTTAGGGACTTTTAATGACAACCTTTATGGAATTGAAAGTTGATTGTGTTCCTTGGCTCGAGCAACTAAATTTGTGAGCCAAGGAAAACCCTGGCAAGCTGCCAGCTGTTGACCTTACTCCATCCATGAATCCTCCATCCTGTGTCCCAGAGGTTTCCCTGTGCTTTTCAATTAAGTCCATTTCTCTGCCTCTAAACCTTTCAAATAACTTTAATCTGAGTACTTGCAGAAATGCAATGCTTTATGTGGATGTAAAAACTGGCTTTGATGAACTGTATTTTTCAAATGTGAATTTGTAGATAGACGTTAAACAATTTTGATCTCCTCACAGGAGTGTTTTTGAGTTGCTGCTGTTCTTTGACCAGAAGGACTTCTGTCAGGATCCACTGAATCACTTCACTGTTACATTCCAGGTGAGCATGATATGCAGATCATCTTCTCAGGAGAACAGTGTTGTTTATTGTGTGCTATAAAACCATTCAGAACATTATATTAAGACGAGATGGCGGTTCTCTTAATATATTCATAGATATTTGTCCGCGTGCTCTTTCAGGAATGTTACTCGGCGCTTGCAAGGCATCAGAATGTTCACTTGCTTCAGGTGGAGCGTTTGGTTCGGGGTGGCGGGCCTTGGGCCGGCCCGGCCTTACAGACAATCCTCAGTGAGTCCAGTTTACCTCAGAGTGAAGGTAGGTGAAATGGTATTATGCATCAGTAGTAGTTTTAACACTGATTTCAAATGGTTTGACTCCAAGTTGTAGCTGATATGCTCCTCTAAAGTGCAGTATATCTAAAAAAAAAAAAAAAAAAAAAAAAAACGTTACTTCAAAATAGTCCTGCTAATCTCCGAAGCAGTAGCAAACCTCTCTCTCTGTCTCTCCCCCCCCTTCCCTTTTGCTTCTTGGCTGTACTTCAGTGGACGGGTGCATCAGCTCTGAGCTGCCGGTGTTCTTTGAGCTCCGGGTGCGCTACCTCTTATCCTGTGAGCGGGTCAGTGAGGCTATGGCCCTGGCTAGGTGTTGTGCTCGGCATCCCCCGGCAGGACAACACTTCTTCCTCCAGGTCTACCTCACGTGGCTTTTCAAAACTTCACAGCAGGACCGCCTTCACAAAGAGGTGGGTGGAGTGACTATTGGATGCAGAAGACTAGCATGTTTTTCAGAATAAATGCAAGAGTTTTCGCTTCAGTCTGTTGCAATTGTTGCTTAGCTACCACACAATTATGTATGATAACTCTCTGTGGCTGAAACTAATGCTTTCGCTGTCCTCTGTTTTTCAGGTTGCTGAATTTAATAGTAAAGATGCAATTCATATCATCTGTAGTTTGGAGTGTGAGGAAAAGGATGAGGTGCTACTAGCCCTCAGCAGAGCCTTCCTCTCCCAGCAGCTGCAAAGGGGTGACATGTACTATTTGTGGTAAGTGAACTTAAATCTGATGCTGATGTAATGTTAAGTCGGTTTATCACACCAACTCGCGCCTCCGCATTTAAGAAAGCATTAAGAGCAATGTTTAACTCCGCCCTTTGCAGTGATCTTGTGTTCATATGGAGTAAACTTCACAGTCGGTTGAACACATCCAAGCAAGCTCTACTTGAGGAGAGTCATCAGCTAATGTTGTCTGCCACCAACGTCAACTCAATCTTCCCATTTATCAGAGCCATACTGCAAGAGGTGAGAGATTTCAACTGCTGTGTATATACGTTTTTGTATCAATTTGAGTTGATTGATTTAGATGCATTGAATTGGTATTTAATCTTTTGTTTGTATCTCACTAGCTGGGTGACGGTGGTATCCAGTTCTGCGTGGAGCTTTGTGCTAATGCCCTGGGGTCTTGTCTTCCCTGCGATGCCATCACCAAGTCCCTAATCTACAAAACCATCACCGGCCTGCTCCCCAATGACCTGGAGGTTTCTCGGGCGTGCGCTCTTCTGATCTTCTTCCACGAACGCACTGTTGAGACCTACAAGCTGGTGTACCTTCTTTACATGCATCCTGACCAGGACTACCACGTGGAGTACAGCCCCATCCAAAATAATGTTCGCTTTGAAACCCTGCAGGTAGAGCACCGTTTAAACAAATTGTCACATTGAAAATGCATCGTGGCATGTAAGACGAGCATTGTTGCTTGTCATTAATCCATATTGTGGTACCAAAACATTTTCTTTTCTATCTCTCCTTAGGTCTTGAAGAAGGACCTGTATTTTGACCCAGAGTTTTGGAACCTCATTGCTTTGCGGACCAACTGTTTGAAGCTGATGAGCGAGAAGGTGGTTAGTAGTGACCTCGAGGAGATCATGGAGGACAAATGGATCCTGAGCTATTGCGCCAAAGAACCTGCTTCGCGATCAAGCTCATCGGCATGTCAGAAAGGAAGTAAGGGGGCAGCAGCTAAAAAGCGGCACCATAAAGAGCACGGACATCATGACATTGACTCTGCATCCAAGAGATTAAAGGTGAGCCAAGGAAGAACGCGGCTTAACGTTGACCACACCGGAAAGAAGAAAGGCAGCCATAGGTCATCATCACCTGAACCTTTGAGGCGTTCATTTTGGCAGCTAGAAAGACTACAGGACAATGTAGCTGTCGGGTACGGAGAACTTCGACGCACAACAAGACTCTCAGAGAAGAACCCACCAAAACGGAGGATTAGACAACCCAGGTGGCTTCTTGAAGACTCAGGAAATCTTGGAAGGAAAAATGTTCTTCCAAAGATCAACAAGCATGGGTTGAAACATCAAAAGCACCATGGATCCAATGTCGTAAAGAGGTCAGAAACTGTTGAGCTCAAGAACAATGTCAAACCTTCAGTAAACTCTCATTTATTGGCAAGAGAAAATAGAAGCAAGCACCAGAAGGGGTTTTCATTGGAGCCCCTCAGACCAGCAACCCTTCCTCAAGTCATCCTTGAGCTCTCCCTACCAGACAATGAACTGTTGGGAATGTTTAATGAGGACAGTTGCAACAGACAGAGAGGTTTCCCTCAAGTGCTTCTCTACAGACCGACGGTGAAGGTTCCTGCCACGTCCGAACCGGTGAAGACTGTTCACCGCAAAGAAGTGATTCTGAGAGCGCGGGACGCAGCCATGTTCGCACAACAGTTGCACTGTTATGCTCGGCGGCCGAAAGGGAAAGGCGTTGGGCCCAATATTCAAGGTTCAGTTTCAACAATCACACGCTCCTCAGTGCAAGGAAGTCCTCCAAAAGATCCAGAGAGAGAGCTCTGTGACGAACCTGCCGCTGAGACTAAAGGCGGAATTACCCGTCACACACCAGAAGCGGCTGAAGTTACAAAATCCCTGGAAAAAGTCTTTCAAGCTCAAACTACAGAAGCAGTCTCACGAAAGACATTTTCAGAAAGAGAGCTCTGCGAGACGTCTGCTGCTGAGATGAAAGTCAGTAATGCGTCACAGACATCAGCAGCAACTGAAGTTACAGATAAGGTCCTGCAGGCTCAAGCCATGGCTTCAGCAAGAGAGCTCTGTAACGAGTCTGCTGTTGAGATGAAAGTAACTATTGCCTCAACAGCGACTAAAGTGACTCTATCCCCAGGTTTAGATAAAGTGTCTAAAGCTAAAGACGCTTCAAAGACCACAACTTCAGCTGAGGTTTTGCAAACTTCACCTCTGGTCAACAATCAGATGGTAGTTCTCGATAAAATCCCTCCAGTCTCAAATATGGCCAACATTTTAAGCGTGGGAGCTGCTGATCCAACACAAGTACTGAAGTCACTCTCTTCTCAGGCTGAAACTGGCAAAGATCCTGCTGCCCAAACAAAAGCAGACGGCTCAAAGGTGCTCACTGCTGTCGGCAGCAGCCTGTCCGAGCTGGACGTTACAAAAGGACAAGTGCCTTGTGAAATTGACACAGGTGGAGGAACAATGTACACTACTTCTACAGATCAGGACGGTATAAATGACATATCTGCTCTGACATTAGTAACAGAAATGGTAACTGAACTTGCGCCTGAGGCCCTTGCTCGAGATTTGGAGAAGCGCAAACAGCCAGCTCCAGAGGACGGTACGTCCAAGGAGCCAACATCTGGAAGTAAATCCAAAGTTCCTCACAATTTACAAACTACCTCCAACTGTTCTTTAGTTGCTGATGTCCAAGTGAAGGAGGAGGAAACTCAGGATTGTGATCCAGAAGCACCTGAGGACAGTGATCTACCAGAATCGGAGGAATCCAAGTTGGAGTACTGTTGTACTTTCTGCAGCAAGGTCTTTAAGGGAAGTCGTGTTGTGGAACATGCTATGTTCCATTATCGTAAGGACGAGTGCATGTTCTGCGGGACTATGTTTAAAGATGATCTTCTGGCCATGATGCACCTGTCTAACCATATTGAAAAGCTGAAGAGGAGCAAAGAGTCAGAAGGTAACGAAGAGACCAAAGATATCTCCACATGTAAGACCTCTGCCAAAGCTAAGACCACAAACGTGTCTTCTGAGCGCCGTAGTAGTGGGAGACCGAGGAAATCTACAGACGGTCCTAAATCAACAAGCCTTCCACATTCAACCCCATCTGGGTCCAGACAGTTGAGATCCAATGGCAAGCCGGCGGATGAAAAGAAACAAAACGCATCAAAGCACCTTCATAGTAAAACTCCTGTTCACAAGGTAAACGGGCATATTGGGAATAAGAAAGAGCTTGACGGACCGAAAAGGGACACCGTGACCTCGGAAGCTAACCCGCCACTTACACAACAGGAGAAATCTCAAGAAAGAACAAAGGATGGAGCTGTAAGCTCCAGGTTGCAGAAAAACCAAGATACAGAGATGGATTCCTCTGCAACATCAGCACAGGTGGACAAAGCGGTCAGCTGTTCCAAGAAGACCAAATCCCTGCAGTTCCTGAAGACAGACGCCAAACAAAGGAGGAAAGCTGTTGAGAAACACGTGGAGCCACACGAGAAAGTGTACTGTCCTGTGGAGGGCTGCAGCTGGTTTACAGACCTGTCAAAGAAACGCGTCGCATTTCTTTACCACGCTCTTGAAGATCACTACGGTGAGATCAAACCTTTAGAAGTGGCGTTCCGTGTCGGAAACGGCAAATGCAGTAGTTGCATGCGGGTGATGTGGGGTTTCGAACATTTTCAGCACCACGTTGAAAGGCACAGAGTCTCTCCCCGCCATCCTTGCCTTCATCAGGGATGTACGTCCAGGTTCAAAACCGGAATCGAAATGAGACGCCACACCAGGAGGCACAGTCCGCTGCAGGCGGTGTGCTGCGTCCCTGGTTGTTCTCAACTATTTATTTGCCTCTGGGCGCTGAACCTTCATGAAAGAGAGCACTATGCTTCCAAACCCACCAAACCGGACAAGCATGCAAACGAACAAACGGGTGACAAACAGGACAACATGCCAGATGGAAAGAAACAACCGGATTATAGGCCAAAAGATACAACCGCTACCACTACTGTAAACACTGAGAGTGTGAAGGCTGCTTGTAAATTAGAAGAAGACGACACACAAAACTCCTCTACAGAAAAACAAGCTCCTCTTCCCACCGCTGTCGGTGCGTCGCTGTTGAAAGAGGAGTCGAAAGAGCGAAACGAGACTAAGGATTTACACGTTTTGAAGAATCTTTCCAACAAGGACACCTCCTCGCAGCCCGCTGGCCCTAATCTGAGATTAAGGCAAACCTTAAGAAAAGTAACACATACAAGCAAAAGTCGCAAAGTCATCTCAACACTGTTGTTAAAACAGAATATCAAAGTGACGTACAAGTTCAAGAAGGAGCAGGTCACAGAAAACACGAAAGGTCCTAAAAGAAGAGGGCGTCCTCCGAAGTTAAAGGAAGCTGTGCACGATGAAAACACTACTGCCGGTCAAAACAATCAAACTGTCCCAGAAAGAACTGCTCAGATCGCAAACCCCCCGAAAGCAGCAGAGAGCTCAAACGTTGGCAACGAGTCAAGAGATGAAGAGCCGGTCAAAGATGTAGTCGAAACTACAGAAACGTCAGTTAACCAATTAGAGTGTAAGAAATCGGTGAACAAGCAGATGAAGAACAATCACATTCAACAAAAGGATATTTTACATGATACCCCTACAGCTTCTATGACAGCAAACACTTTAAACCAATCAATAAGCACCACCTCAGCAGACAAAACACACAGTTTACCAGCTAAGAAAGTGAAAAAACGCTCCACTTCGAAAGAAACTGCTTCTTCAAACTCCAGCAAGTCAAAGAAGCACAAGGTTACAAATGGCGACGCCAACGCAAAGATAGTCAAGAAGAAATGTCCTCTCAGAGAAGTAGAGGGGAAAGCAGACTCGGACTCGACTCAGAGCGGCTCTGGTAACTCTGAGCCTGCTGCCCCGGCTCTCGCTTTAAAAGAGAGAACTGCACCGCCAACCACCTCAGGAGAGAAAACACAGGAGGTAATGGGAGGAAAATCAAAGAAATCCCTCATGAAGACGGAAGGAAGGAAAGAAAAGAAGACTCACAGGGCTTCCTCAGACTCAGGCCAAACAAAAAAGAAGCACAAGGACATCGATAAAGAGGACAAGAAAACACTGAAAGGAAGACGGAAAGATGCGAGCCAAACATCTGCTTTGAAAAAGAAAGCCAGGTCGAAATCTGTAGCCCGGCGGGTCGAGGCTCCAGCTGCAGTCGGGAGCTCACCTGACGTAAAAGAAGAAGCGACGGATGCACCTCTTGGCTTACACGTCACGACTTCTCACGCCGCCACCGACGAGAACACGCAGCAGGTGACTAAAAAGGAAAAATCCAAGAAATCTCACATCACCAAAAAGCCAGAGCCCAACGGAGCAAGTAAGAAGCGCAAGAATGTTCATAAAGACGGCGGCGCGAAGACGGTCAAGAAAGAGCGCCGAGATCAGGCCGTTCGATCGGACACCGACCTCCGACCGCTCGCCGAGGTGAAAGCAGAGTTCATCTCCGAAGGTGACGAGGGGAAAACGCCCCAATCGAAAATTGGCAACGCCGGTTACTCCGTCATAGCGAATGGACAAGCAGTTCGGGAAGACGCTAAAGCGTCAGTGTTGAAGGACGCTCTCGCGGGGTACAGCAACAGGCCGTACAAGCGTCCGCCGCCGACGGTGTACCTGGACGAGAAGTACATCACCATGCCAAAGCGAAGGCGGGAGCTGTTGGTTCAGAGAAGCGCTCTTCCTCCTCAGAGCAACACGACGAAGCCGCCGCAGAGACAACGCTGTGCCAACTGTTTTGCTACTTTCAACAGCGCAGAGGATCTGCAGAGTCACGTCCAGCTGAAGAATTGCTCCAACCTCTTTGGATTCGACTCCGATGACGAGGGTGAGTTAGGAATACGAATACAAGACAACCCTCATTATCTATGATGTTCTAGCATCTGTGTTGGATTGAAATCCTCTCTTTAATTATACTAAAACACTTGCATTTAATATTCAACATGTGGCTGAGAGATCCATATCGATCCGTCTCTGTGACTGCCTGTTTGCAGCTTCGGGGCGGAGAATCTTTTTATTAAGGCGTTTTAGAGACACTGTTGAAGGCTGAATTGTCTCGCGTGTTATTTGTCATCTGATCGGCCTTTTATAGAAAATCAAATAGGCTTAGTCAAATCAATATCAATCACTGACATTGACGCAATTTAAAAAAAGATCTTCTATATACGTAATTGTGTAGTGCTCAAATATAATACACCCCTCATTTAAAAAAATAAAATATATGTCCGGTATGTTCATGAATGCAACTACAGAAGTTTAATTTGTGAAAGCGTCTCATTAGGTCGTCACTATTCTCTCTCTTTCCTGTTTCAGGGAACATTTTTCCAAGTCTATTAAAGTCGGAGGTAGTTGAAGTTGTGGATGCATCGTAAACCGGACAGACCATACCTCAACGGATCAGTGCCCTCTGGAGGGGCAAGGACGGCGTTCATCTGGAGACCTGAGAACTGAAAGGGTCGCCCGACTTTCACTGCAGCGTGTGCCTGTAACGCAGAACCCACGGAACAGCCAATCCGACACAAGGAGAACTGAACTGAATCCCAGTCAGACCGTTGGCAGAACAGCTAGTACTGAAGTGCCTGCTCTGGAACCGCCGTGCTGTTTCCAGCTGCTTCACCTGGAACGGAGATTACGAATTGTGGCTTAAAGTCTGGACTCTTGAAAGCTGTGAAAAGAAAAAATAAACACTGACGCAAGACGACAAGGCTGCCCCTGCTTTCATTAGGATACATATTTTTCACATCAGTAAGCCATATGATGCCATTGTTTGCTTTTTGCACTCTTCTCATAAGATTTCTCACAATTTATTACTGCTTAAACTCTCAAAGTGATGAAAGCATCTAAAAGTCACGCTCTTTTATCATCTTATGGTTGCATATAATTTTGTCAGCATTGAAAAGTTGCCCTTTCAGAATCTTCTTTGAGGAAATATTATGTGTAATTCTTGTTTAAATACTAATTGTATTTCTTATATCCCTATGGGCTTTATTAGGTCTGTGCTGGTCCTCGCCTTGAGTAACCAGTAGGGGGCACTGTGCACCAATCTGTTAACAATGTTTTTCCTCTTGCAAAGCATAAGATGTTATTATTTTCTCTCAACTAAAATAATTTCACTGTATTTATCACTGGAGGGACTTGATGGCTTCACTTCCAGTCACCATCCATCAAGCTGTATTTCCTTTAGCAATAACTACGACCAACTACATGTCTCACTAATATTTTGTGGGTTCTGTCATGATCATGTTGAGTTTATTATTTGCTGACATTCTGGCTCGTATTATGTTTTCTCACTTAAACATCGATTTGTATCTTGACTGAACTGTCCAAGACCTTAGAAACATTGTGATTTATCTTTCCTTTTAAAGAGAAAGAAATAAACAACCACAGTTTTAAAATGTTACCGGAGGGTGGCCGCAGGTTATATTTATTTATCTTTTATTTTGTATCTTTTGTAAATATTTGAAGAGTTTCAATCGCGGATTATATAAGGTGGGTGTCGGAGCTGGGGTTTATATTTTGTTCTTGAAGTAAAAATAAAACTTATTTCAAATGGCATCTTATCTGTTGGACTGTGTACACCAGAGAAGTGTTTTTATCAGAGGAATAAGCTGTTCATTGCAGAAGGAGGAAATGTATTGCTTCAGTGCGCTGGCAGCAGATGACACACTGCAATATTGGACAGAATATTGATTTATGTAGACTGATCACTCATGAGATAAATCCTCACCTCGTGTCCCTCCTCGCCGATGCCAACACTTGCAACCCCCCATGTGAAACTACTTAAAAGCTAAAACCACAGTGAGTTGCAAAGGTTGCATTCCCCACCATGTCTTTAGCCACGCTATTGAAATATTGGAAATTAAATGACATTTTCCTTGTTTGAAAAGGAGCTGCACTCGGAGGACCTGCACCAACTGGAACTTCAAGGACATTGTAAGTAGAGCAACCAACGTGGATATTAACCCTGCTGAGTATTATTTATTATCACGCCACACATCCTGTACTAAAACCGTCAGCTGAGGCCTGATGACTGGAATAACCTCGCCCATCTATCATGCACTGGAATCGGCTAATGATGCACACATGCAAGTAGGCAGACGGTCACAAGGGCCAGACAGAAAGGTGATCTCTTCACCATCTGAGTCAATATTGTTTATTGTGATAGACGCAGACGGGGGAAGAATGGGAGACCGACGAAGAGGAGGGAGAGGAAGAAACCGGAGACCAGGGGAAGAGTCAAGTTCCTACCCACAGGTGTGGTACTTTTCACAAGATCGTCTTTTGAAACATGAGCAACGTAACGTTCATTTCCAATCCTCTAGTTCCCAGGAAAGCTTGCATGCAATAGTTTTTTTTTAAAGGAGCAGTGACACAAAATATGTATTGTTATTATATGTATTATATTTCTGGGGGAAAAACAACATACAGAGCAGAGACGTATCAGATTTCAATGACAGCATTTGATTGTTTTTATAGATAAAATTAGAATAAAAAACAAATTATCCACCAAAGTTCTCATACCTGCTGATTAGATTTACAGAAAACTTAACATTTTAACATTCTTTTAGAGGGAAGAAATAGCACATTGTTCCTCTTACAAATGAAAAGTTTAACCCATGGGCAATAAAATAGACAATTGCTCAGTTTAATACATTCAAGGGTTCTGCTGCTACAGCCTTAGTGGGTCTGCTATGGCCGTAGCATATGGGGGCTGATTGTGGTCCCATATATTTATTATTATTGTAAGCCAATAAGTAAGTAAATGCTAAACCGTATTTCTCGAAACATGTTCAGCATCATCCCATAATCGTCGGTTGTAGCCACAGTTGACAGTTTGAAGCAAAAGTGACATAGTTACAAGACATTTTATTATTTAAAATAAACATACAGTAGATGCTTTTTATATTTCTCACAGGTTGTCGCTGCCAGAGTACCCTAAAAACAACAATATTTAACATAAAGGGGGGCACAAACATATCTGACAAGGATTTGAATCAATACTTCATACCTTACATAGTTAACCTGAAAACAATGCTCTACATCCAACAAACACAACAATAATATCTACACTGCAATACGTCTTTGACCAAACCTTTATTTATTTTTTTAAAGCTGTATGCTAAGAGGCTAAAATGTATCTTGCAGTGCAGGCAAATGGACAATTCAAAACACATTTCAAATTCACAATAATAATTAAATCTCGTGTACGAAGACATGTAAATAGTTGCATTGCAAAACAATATTTAGTATTGATAGTGACTTAAATACAGAATTTTACAACTTCACCGCATCACCTTTAAATATGACTTTTTTTAATATTTACAAGTTAAATTAGAAGTGTTGCCGTCACTTGTGATTGGATTCAGCCACATATGAGTCAGATGTTTAAAGGGCAGCGCTGCAGCCGAGGCAAGTAGAAACTGGAGGATACAATAGTTTAAATTAGAGTTAAATTAAATAGGGTCTGACATTAAACATCTTCTCTCTAGAGAAGTTTAGACTTTTATGTAAAAAGACATCTGCATCTGCATCTAGAGCTTCACTCCATCCCGCTCAGTATAGTTGGTAACTTCAAATCTAGTGTTGGAAACAGCCTCGGGTGCTCTGAATGGATCCCCCTCTCCACCTCTGCACCAAAACATTAGAGGATTCCTCCAAAATACATCCTTCAACCTCTCAAACAGCTCATGACTCAATACTGCCAAAGTGCCTAAAGCTTATTTTAATCTTTAAAAAAAAACAACAACAACGACCATGGAGTCTGGTCTGTTATTACGTTTATTCCACTTTCCATCTCTGTCATGCTGTCTCTGCAGCATGCCGGTGGTTGAATATCTTGCTCGAACACGTTGCGGCGGGGATGAGCGCTGACTCAGCGTCTGATTGGTCCATCCTTGCTGTCCTGCTTTTAGCTAAGTGTGATTGGCGTCATAAAAACCCCAATGTATCTCCTCACTTTGTCTTCGGCTGCGATTACTCCGCTTTTACGAGTTTAACTGCATACGGGTGGCTGTTTGGTCCGTGTTGTTTCACTGGGAAGCACTCCTGCCTTCCTTTTGATTGCTGGAGCACAGACAGCATCACAACTCCTCTAAGTGCCGTGGTTTTAATCCAGTACATGTGTTCCACTTTCCCCTCGAGAGGCACTTCCTCTTCGATTTCCACTTTCTTTTAAGGCCAAAAGCTTTTTGCCTTCATGTTGAGGGGAGATAAATGGCTTCACCTGCATGCAGTCTTGCTCCTCTGCCTGCCTGTGATTGGTCAATTCCACTCAGGCCTCATGTATTTGGGGATGCACTGGCAGACCTGGTGGCTGTAGTAAAAACTGGTCTGGCACACACGCCGGGGGTTTCTGCAAGGCAACCTGTAACAACTAGACAGAGGAGGAAGAAGGATGTAGAAGTAAGGAAGAAAAAAAAAGGAGACAGTGATTATACAAAAGGAATTAGATTTTAAAGTGCACGGAAAGAAGACAGAAAGGAGGATTGGAAAACAATATTTTTGAGGGAAGGGTGGAGAACAGAGAAGAAATAAAAAAACACTGGGGAGCTTATACTCTCTTGGCATGAATACTATCAATTATTCAGATCTTCACATTCCCTTTTAGATGAAAACCCCGATCCAGGGTGCATCAAACGGTTCTGTGCGTGAGAAACAGAGGGAGTAACACTCAAGAGACGGGAATAATATGGCCAAAAATTCTGGGAACTCATCTTCAAAATCACAGGAGGTGTATTGTCTGCTGTGCACCACCTCCTGTGACCAGATGTGGAAAAATATAAATAGTCAAAACAACAAAAAGACCGATGGATAAAGTATTGGATACATACTTGAATACTAATGCCCCATATTGTATTGATGTGTGTGTGTGTGTGTGTGTGTCTGTGAGCTTTCCCACATTAGATTCGGATTAGAAATCCCTCATATCAAAGCTCATGCCTGCAGTCATGTTTTTCCTTGTCACTCCATCCGTCTCTGGGTCTCTGCTCACTGTCATTAAGTTCAGCCCGTCGGCCTCTCCGCAGGCCCCCCGGGTCAGACGGAGGTCGAGCCTTTGCGTGCTGGCTGTGGGAACGGCGACAAGCATGCGATGCACGCACACGCAGCCGAGCGGTCGAGTGTTTTGTCCACCGCGTGTCCATAAAAGGTCATATGGAAACATGTGAGCGCTAGAAAACGGAGGAAGAAAGTTGTTCTTTTGCGCGTTTGGAATGTATGATATGTCCATTGAGGGTTCGCTTGCTTTCTCCCCCTCTAACTCCCTGTTTCTCACAGCTCTGCTTCTCTTTCCTCACCCCTTTCTCTTGCACAGATCCCAGGGTGAAGACTTGTGATGGCTAAACCAGGCCTAATACAGGCGGCGGAACCAGTTTGCCCAGTATAGACCACTGGTTCAGGCAACTCATGGTGAACTGCATTTCAATTTGGAAAAATTGGGAAATAGCTGTCTCCAAATTGAAGTTGCTGTCGAGCAGCAAAAGTCATCTAAACATGCAAATATGAACCGTGCCGATACAGTTATGTTATTATAGCTGGTTCCTTAAAGCAATGCAACGAAAGTGTTCATATTATTGTTAAAAGCTGGAAGTTTTCTGGAATTGCAGATCATGGATTTTTTTAATTGATGCAACTGTGGAATTAGAAAAACCTGTAGACGCAAATAACGATTAATAAGATACAATAAAGTGCAAGACTAATAATATTCCCTATGCAGAAGACCGGCAATGACTTATTTTGCTTTAGAGACCCTGAGTGTGGATTCTTGGAGACATTCTCAGTTTTCAGTGCTGAGAGATTCAGTGTTTGGCCCGAGGGGGCTTGAAACCAGGACCAGGACGGACCACCTTGTCGCCTACCTGCAGGAGTTGGGGTTAAACCTCTTGCCCTGCCGCAGACACGACTGCTGGCTCTCCCTGCACTGACACTGGCAGGTGTCCGGGTTGAGGGGCTGATTCCCGGGACACGCCGCCGCACACACGCAGCCGCACAGCTCGTCGTCCCACCGCTGGCCGGTGGGGCACCACTTCCCGTCCCCTTGACCTTCACACTGGCATTCACCTGAGAGAAGAGAGAGAGAGAGCTTCTTATCTCGTCTTATCGTGAAATCCAAACTATTAGATTGAGCTGCCAAATATCTGGTGGTCAGGTTCTGACTTGTTCGATGGTTGCACGGAGCCCTGCTTCCCAAAGCCTCCCTCCTGTCTGGCTCCATCTCGCCTGGTTGCTTTCCGAATGACGAGGCTTTTTTTTTGTCGCAATTATGTGTATGTACTGTAAATTGATCCTTGTGAAACCGGAGGAAGCCACAAACAAATATGGTATTTTATTTTTTGGCATCCCTATTCAAGTGTGTGACTCATTGGTTTTCCCTCATTTGTTCTTTCTTTACATCCTTATTCTTTATTTAATTCTCTTTTACAAATGTCAAATACTTTCAGTAACCGAAACCCTCCTTACAGGTGTTGTGGTCCAGTTTCCATCCGGGATCGCAGCTGTCCTCGGTGAGTCCGTTTCGGCAAACGCACTCGCAGGTGGACTCGTGCAGAACCCTGTTGGGCCCACAGAGAGCCAGCAGACCGGAGTCCAGCGCATCTGGAAGGTAAAACACTTCTTAGTGTCCAGTCTTTCTGCAGCCACATCGTGTACAGATGGAAATCAATGATTCTAATCATTCACTCTCTTTCCCATCGCCATCGTTGTTCAATCAATAAGCTCCGCTTGTTTATTATTAGAAAAAGAAAGAGTAGCTGGATCTGGAAGGCACTGTAGTGCACGACGTGATTGTACAAGTAAAAATGCCACAAAGAAACCTTTGCCTCTCGTGTTCCAGTTGAATAAACATTCCCTCGGGGGGGAAGTCGTTTCAGATCGTTTAATTTGCCGCCTATAGGCATCATCATCATCATCATCATCAGGTTGGGGTGGTGGAATATTTGATTACAATTCTTTACAGACATCTGGCCCTCATCCCAAAACCTGTTAGGTGGGGGTTTCAGGTTGTAGCAACATTTTGGATGCTATTCTCACTCGGAGCTTCTTCAGTTCTGTTCACTAGTTTTCAAAAACACGCTTTTAGAAATAAAAGCTTTTCCTTAATAAGACAACATGGGGGTCTCATCCTGGTCTCGGCCCTTTATTGAGGCTGTAACGTCACATATAGTTGTAAATTCTGATTTGTTTTGCTTAATTCTTATCACTCTATTCTAGCATTTGATGAGTGCAAAACTTTATTAAGTATCACAGACATTTATGGCTTGACCTTAAAAGGAAGCAGTGTCCCCTCGTGATTCATTTGATGGACTTTAGTTTCTCAGAAAACACACACAGATATGCTAAAAGTTGAATAATTTATCTTGAATCCCCGTAATAGTCGTCCTAACTGACCACCACAACACACACACTTACCTGTCTCTCTCTCAGAGTAGGTGATGGCGTCAGTGGACACACACACACAGTTCACCGGATCCCATAATGACCCAGAGGCACAGGGAAGGTCGGGGGGTGAACACCTGCACAGACACACGTACTGTAAATTCCCCGGAAACGTGACGGATTACTCAGAAATGCGCGTGAACACACAACCTCACGTCACTCCTCGCTCGCACTCACAGGTGATCTGCCGCGGCTCGTCTGATGATGGAGTGGAGCGGCCGTTTGGGGCGGCATTCGCACGAAGTGTGGTTGATGAAGGTTACCATGAGAACGGCGCGATCCATCGTGGGCGGGGAAAGTTCCATCAACTGGCGGGAGGAACGAAAGAGGACGGTTACAGGTGTGTGTGTGTGTGTGTGTGTGTTTAAGAAAGGTCTTTTTGTGGAGGTTGTGAGTGATATGAAGTGTTTCGGCTGACGTCTACAGGGTGATGTAATATATTTTGCGTGGTTGTGCAACTTGATGTCCAGTTGCCGCCAAAGGGCGTCCCACTGCAGAAGGGCGGGAATCTGGTTTCACAACTAGGCCGATCTCTTTCTGTCCTCCTTCCCGAGGCACTTTGAGGTGTGAGGGCGGAAACATGCCAAGACGTGGCGGGAACAGAGGGGGCGGGCAGAAGAGAGGCGGCGCCGCTCACCGTCTTGTTGACGAGCGCGTGGCTGGTGTTGGCGCAGTAGACGGCCTCGTTGTTGCAGCAGCCGCCGCAGCGGTGCAGCGCCACGCAGCGGGGGATGAAGAATTGACTGGTGGATTCTGGGTATTCTTTGGCGACCTCCACACACACCTCTCTGGGCAGGCATGAGGTCCGCTGGATCTCCTCTAAGATGACTGAAAACACATGTGATTAGGTAACTGATACAAGAGAGCTCTGATGTTATCTGGCATTAGAGAAAGCAATAATGCATCTAATTTTCATTTGAAATCCAACTTTTAAATAAATAAATTAATATGTATTGTCTCCAGTGCAAAGAAAACTGCCTGGAATCCTACAATCGGACCTGATTAGAGTTTTTGGAAGTTATCTGGTAATAAATAAAATCAGAAACCACTAGTTTGCATTCTATCTAAGCAACGTCAGCTTAATTTACTGGATCGTACATTTGAGGAATAACCTCAACGTTTACCTGCCAGAGGCCCGTCCAATTTGTAAAGAGCCTCCTCCCTCGGCTGACCCCACAGGTCGTCGTCAGCGTGGGCTAAAGGGTTCGCTGAGGAAAAAGACTGGGCAGAGGAGGCGTGCCAGGACTTCTTCCTCAGGCACTGCTGAAGCAAACTGTATTCGGGGTAGAGAAGCTGTAGCAGCTGATCCACATTCGTCACCGAATCCAAACCGGGCTGGTCATCCGACAGTACGGGAGCCTGGAGGGACGGGAAGGAATCGTACAGACGGATGTGACTTAAATGACAATATTTAGTTGAAAACGAGGTTAAAAATGTCCTGTTTTCAGTTGTTAAATACAAAACTCTTCATATGTTGAACTCTTCCAATTGGAGGATTTGTTCCCAGTCTGTGTTTTCTGGAGGAAAACTATTAGATACTGTAGAATGCACAGTGTGAGCGTCGCTGCTTTGAGCTGGATAAACAGGGAATGCCTCACACGGCTAGCAATGTGTTGTAACATGTTGCTGTTGGCTACTGTTACACACACACACACACACACACACACACACACACACACACACACACACACACACACACACACACACACACACACACACACACACACACAGGAAGCTACAACGTCTGCCTTTTCTTTATGCCTTCGTTTTGCTGTTCTCGCTCTTTTTTGTGGTTCCCTTTCAAAGCTTTCAGACCTCTATGAACTTAAAACAGAGTCACAAATTGGAAATTACTTTCCCTGCTGCTGCTGTGCCCTCGAGCAAGTCGCTGTGATCTGACCCAGTTTCCCACTGGGGCTGGAAATTTGTTCTTCATCTGTAAGCCCTTTTGGTTGCCTTATCAATCTTACTTTTCTTTCTGGTATTCTTCCTAAAAGGTGAAACGTGCCAGAATCTGTGTTTAAAACACTAAGAAAATCAACTTGCATCATAAAGAGGTTACAGTGTTGACGACAAGTCAAGATAAACGTATACATCCCCCGGTTTGTGTCGCAGTAAACACACAGATGGATAAACTATGAGTCGAAGATTATAAGATATCAGAGTTTCAGGGGTTTTGTTGAATTTCGCCCATTCTTGCTCTGCTAGTAGTTTTCTTAACTCAACAGATGACTGTATGTGCATCCAGACTGCATGGACCCAGCAGTAGAAGTGAAATGCTGCTCCTTTTGTGTGGCCAGACATTACACAGTGCACCTTCAAAGTGCCCTCTATGACAAGTCTCCTACGTAGGATCTTCTGAGGAGTCCTTAAACGCAGCATTAGGCTCAAGTGGCCCAAACAGACTTGAGATTGTCAGCTCAGCCAACAACCACATTCATATTATTATTATTGTACAGAGCGCGGGACCAAGTCTATGCAGGAAATCTCCGTTTACAGTAGCTCCATAAACATTTCCCGTTGTGACTCATCCCCATAATGATTTTTCTGCCGTCATGATGGATGGCTGCACTCCGCAGAGACTCGGCAGATGAGGGATTACTTGTGTAACCGACTGGCTGCCGGATCATCTGCGGGGACCAAATGTCAGCGGCGAGTCGGCCGCTTGAGTATCACATATTAATTCTCCCTCCGGGGAGGGAGCGTGGTTGTTTAGTTTCCCAGGCTGAGAAGGAGCAAACGGGTACAGCTGGCATCACCCAAACAGAAACCAGATCTCCTCCGTTATCAGTCTCTCCGTTTATCTCCTTCTCTCTCTGTCTACCTCCCCTCCTCCCTTCCTGTTTCTTTCCAGCCATCTCGTGTGTCTCGACGTATTTAGTGTAAGCTGTGACAACAAGTGTGACCACATAGAATACAAGAGAGGCTACAGCCAGAGTGGCTCTTTGAGGATGAACAGATGTACCGGCATGCAAACATCTGCAGGCTGATGGAAATGCCATTACTGAGTGAAGTAGAGGCTACAGATGCCGGTATATTTTTCTTTAAACATCACTGATTTATGCACATATTGTATTTTTTTTTGGAGGGGCCAGATTTTGGTATTTTTACCCCAGAAGGTTCCATAACTGTCAATAGTTCAGAGACACAATCTATAATAATATTGATGGAAAGTTGGGAGGATGGATTCTTCGCTCTTTCTTTCAAAGTGTTCCCAGACTTCTTCTTTTTTCTCTCTCTCTCTCTCTCTCCGTCTCTCGCTCCCTCTCTTTTCTTTGTGTTGTTAAGCGATTGCGTGACATGAGGTCATTGCTGTGGGAGTATGAGGTCATGATGGACGAATAGCCCGAGCTCTGGGGTCCAGCAGTAGAGGCCGCTGGCACACAGACTCACGCACATGCACACACCCATTCATTCGTCACTCCTTCTTCCAGTTCAAACATGTTATGTCTGAACGCACAAGTTTACTTCTTTAAACAATTGATAACTAGCTGGTCCGCCAAAATATGCGATTGGGATTCATTCATTCCATTCCAAGACGATTTCATTACCCAAGACCTCTTCCAGTGAATTTGAACTCAATCCCTTGTAGTACATGAACATGAAGAAAAGACAGTGAGTGTGAGAATGACACTGCATGACACACTTTTGATTTTCCACAGATAAACAGTACATAGTTTCCTGGTTTTCTCAGACTTTACAGTAAAGGGAACAGTTGAAGCCAAAGTCGATTATATCTTTTCCACAGAGCTGTGCTCAAAGTATCGTTTCAGATTACGTCACATAAACAAGCTGTGACTCTACAAGAAGGAAACATGTTTGGGAATATTTGATTATGTTTCATGAGAAAAAGGAAGTGATTTTATAAACTGGGTCTGAAATTAGACTTTAGATTCACACTTTAATTCCTTTAAAGGTCCAGTGTGTACAATTTAGCGTAATCTGGCGGTGAAGTTGCAGATTCTTGTTGCAGAAACTTTTCCTGCGTGCCAAACTTTTAGGTAAACGACACAAATACATGAAAATGCAATTGGCTCGCTCTAGAACCAGAGTTTGGTTTGTCCATTCTGGGCCACTGTAGAAACATGGAGATATAAACAGTTAATTCTCAGGTACTGAAAGTAACATTCTTGAGGTGATTATTCATCTCCCATTTCTGCCAATAGATTGCCTTTAATGTTACGCACTGTTCCTTTAATAGCCGTGCTGCTAGGAGGGTTTTACTAGTCGATTAAGTTTATTTTAATAACAACAATATACATTATTAGAACGAATATTGAAGGAAAACCCAACATAAAGCGTCTTAGAGATGATGAACACATTACTACAAGGTTACACATGTGACCTTAGGGTTAGTTGTCTGAAGTAGGGATGGGCCGATCAATACTTTGACCTTTTCGGAACAATAACTCCTGCAGCTGGTGTTATGGATTACTTTGTTCACTCTCTGCAAAGCATCATCGTGCTAAACTCTGTGTAGATCTGTCTGAGGCGTTTGATCATTTTTAATTATAATATTATATTGCAATCATCATTGGTTTTGATGCTTATGGTTTGCACTGTTGCACTGAAATGTCCATTTTTATGCCGACGATACCACCTTGTGTCATCAGGTGATCAACTTCATCTTAAAACAGATTCAACCACTTCCACGCCCCTTTTATTAATTCCCTGTGTGCAGTGGTTGAATGCAACCCATCACTAGTACTCAAGTAGTACATTTACTCAACTAGTAAATTTACTCAACTAGTACATTACTCAAGTACTGCACTTAGGCATAAAATACAGGTATTAAAAATGTTTGCATTTCAAAAGAGCACAGAGCCCAAAACAAAAAAAAGCCTTGTACTGGAACAAAATAGACAAAACATCATACAATTCTCTCTACACTGGATTAAAGAGATATTGCGTGTCCACCAATAACCCACAGGATGGATTATTGTGTGACTGAATTATCTCTGTGTACTGTTTTACACACACGTGTTCATCAATGAGACTTCCTGAATAAGCAAAGCTTAACTAATGGCGTTGTTCAAAAAAATAGATATTCTAAATCTCCCGTAGATGTTAAAATAGAGATCTAGTGAAGTCCGCAGTGTGTGAATCAAGTGACCTGTCCTTTCATTTGTCACCTGTATGTAATCAATAGCAGATACACATCCACATGCTGTAGCAGTCAGTGAAACTCCTCAATAGTTTGGTCTAAAATGAATTAAATGAAATGTCTCACCTCGGTGGCCATGTCTCCAGTTTGGTAATAGTCCGAATAGTCTTGACCTGAGCACAAATTGCTGATATTAAGCATCCATAGGAGCAAAGCTGGTATCCACATAGTGAGGAGATGGAGAGGAGAGAAGATATCAGGGCAGAGGAGGAGGAAGTTAGTGAGGTAAAAGAAAGTGAGGGAGGAGAGGAGGAAAAGGAGGAGCGGGAGGGTATCACAGACTCGGCAGGTATCTCTTTGCTCCTCTCTTCATTCTATCCGGGGACGAAGTTGCTCTTCCGGCGCAGGTTGTTTGAAGTTGGGAAAACAGCTGAATAAAACATGATGAGGAAATCGTGTCCTCTTCCCGGCGTCGAACACAGCTCCTTCTTCTTTCACTCCAGAGGAGGTCTTTCCCGGCGCTGCGTCTCCATTCTCACTGGATCTCTCACTTTATCTCTGGATGTCTTTCTTGACCTTCAACTGGGAAATGATTTCTTATTTTCAGTCTTTTTTTTGCCTCTCTCTCGTTTTTTCTCTCCAGCCTTGGTTGTCTCCGTCAGTCTCTTCTCCTTCGCCCTTCACACTTGCCTTCTTTATCTGTATTTTCTCTTCACACAACAGCTGTGCTCTTCCCCTCCCTCTCTCTCCGATTATCCCTGCCTCTTTATCTGTCTCCTGTTTCTTCCTTGTGAACCTCCAGGGCAAAGCTCTGTCTGTCTCTCTGGACTTTTTTTTCTTCTTTCTAAATCTGTCACAACTTTTTCTGTCAGGCTGCCGAATCCTTTGAGAAGCATCAAAGAGAGAGAGAGAAGAAAGAAGGAAGAGCTTCTTTCCAAATCCTGTTTTCCCAAAAAAAAAAGTAGTAGCAGGAGGTTTTAAAAAAGAAAAGAAGGCCAACCAGTGTGACTGTGCGTCCTGCTTAGAGACGTTCTGCTGGAGTGAATGAGGAAAAATACAAGAATAGAGGGATTGTATCTTGTGGGCGGAGTGAAGGATTTGAAGCAGATGATTCCACGTTAGGGCTGATTATTTTGGCACACTTCTTTTTATTCCCCCAGAAATTGCAGGCTATACGGTGTCTGCAGAAGCGGGCAGCGCCTTGGCACAGACACACTTCCTCTTAACACACGCCATCATCCTCCTTTTACGGGATTTTGATTCACTGGAGAGCCAATTTTTGCTCTTTTGAACTTTCTAAAAAGGAGAAAAAGATGTCCGGCTGTCAGTTACGAAATCCGATGAGCCTCACGTGTTCCTTATCGCTCTATCCTTTCTCACTGAGCCGTTATCTTGACTTCTTTGTCCTCCCATCTTTGTAATCCCTGCTAAGGGCAGCAGCTGCCGGTAAGACTTACAAAATGCGTGTTCAGTAGCAGCCAGCGGTGATGCATGTGTGAGTTGCTTAACTGCAGCACTAAGTGCCTTTTTATGAGCCGCTAATACCTTTGATGTCTCTCTCACTCTGCTGCTTCTGCTTCGTGTCAGCTGTCGGCAAGTCCTGCTGGTTTCTCTATTTACCTATTTCAAGGTGCTCTGGCCTCTGCGTGAGAGACACACGGACATAAAACCACACATTTGGTATCACACACCTGCAGCTCCAAACACCTCTGATCCTTCATCAAGCTCCATCGTTGTCGTCCTCCCTCCCCCTCTTCCCTTGTTCTTTCTCTCTCTGGTTTTGCAGTTCAAGGTCCTAAAAATGGCAAACTTTGCATACCTCCTTAACTATTCTGCCCCAAGGCTGTGGGCATGTGTGTGTGTGTGTCATGGAGGATGGGGAGGAGAAGGGGAGGCAAGAAGAGGTGAGCAGCAGGAGCTTTGTCTAAGTTATGATGTCTTCTTTTTTCCCCAACTCTCTCAGGGGAAAGCAGTTACCGACAACTGTAAAATAAATTATGGGGAAGGCAGACGGACGGACAGATGAGAAAAGAAGGAGGGGAGACAGGAGGGGAGACAGGAGGCCGACAGCGACGAGGAAGGAGAAAGAGGTGTGTCTGGGAAACTCTTGATTGAGAAAACATCCGATCTTTGGGCGTCACTGCCCTTTACAAGGATTAACCCACACCTCCGCGCACACACACACACACACACACACACACACAGCGACAAGTGTCTGCTTGCACACGCTTTGTGTTGAAATCCGAGCAACCAAAATCCACATTCCACTCATTGCTTTCTCCATTTCATCATGCGAGCTGGGAGCTAAGAATTTGAGATGATAGAGAGCGAGGCAGCTTGTAATGCCGGGATTTATCCTGTTCAGTAGAATTATGTGGCACCAACAGGCTTGCTGATAATTAATGTATGATAAATACAACTAAACCCTGCACAAAGTCAAGATGTATAGAAAAGAAACGCTATTTTTGCATCCTCCTGCAGTGCAAATGATCGTCATATACCTCCAACCGTGATACCTGCTTCACGCAACAGGAATCACCAACGTTTGAAAGATATCTTCACAGATAAAGTTTGTGAACCTTCTCAAAATCAAACTGACACTAGTGGGTCTAGCTGAACTATTTGAGGTTCTTGCCTCAAACAATTAATATAAAGGCTCATATCAGATTTTACACAGTATAACTAAATAACGGAAATGTATGTGTTGAATCATCACATCCGAAGAAAGGGAAACTAGACAGTTGCACGTATCCCAACAAGGTAAGTAGTGCTTTATGACAACTAGGACTTCTGTAGAAATCCCCTTGAACGACCCACGAACACCAACTTGCGTGTCTGAACTGGAAACAGACGACTCCTCTGAGCTCCATGTGCCATGTGGATCTCAAATGCTGTACAAGTACAAAAAAATGGAGAAACCATACTGTTGCAATATTAATAACACATTTTGTCATCGCTCTCTGAAACGGAGACAAACTTTTATTGTTTTGCAAAGTCTTTTTATTTTTCTTAGTGCCCACATTTCCATTTTCCCAGTCATCAACTAAACATCGACAAATGTATTTAAACGGAATATTTTTTAATATTTAAAGGTTTTTTATAGAAAATGAAAAAAACACATCAAAAGCAACTTCTTTGGAAAATATATTTGCTTTTCTACATAACCAGAAAACTTGGGCGAGGAAGCAAACACCCACACCAGTGATTTAATTTGTGGTTTGTCGTTTCCCAGCGCTCCATGCTCGGCATTGTCTCCGCTTATCCAGTGGGGTCCCTCCGTCACGGCATCCCGTGCCCTGCAGAAGATAGAGATCCACACAGCGGCACCATTGTGCTGCATAATTGTGGAAAACCTCTTCTGCTTCTCTGTCGGCGACAGTTTAGAGCATCGACGGCTCTTTACTGGGTTCGTTCATCCGTCTCCGTCTTCATGCTCTCAACTTTTGGCCTCGGTTGGGCCAGCCTGCTGTAAATGGTCATGGCCTGAAGGGAGAAAACGCAATAGTAAAGTGATAAATTGTGATATTTTTACTTTTTCTTTCTTATGAAGCATATTCGTGGGGCGAAACCAGTATACCTGTGTGACCATCCCACTAACGTCACTGGTGTTAGAGGGCAGAAGCACAGTGTTGGACTGTTTGGCGAGGTTGGAGAAAGCAGAGACGTACTGTTCGGCAACGCTCAGGGAGGCCGCCGCACTTCCGTTCTGTCGGGGACACAAACAACAGTCTGGTTACTGTAACCACGGTTTCCAAAACAAACAAACAAATGAGGTCACAATGTCTACTTCATACCTGTTCAGCCAGAGCATCTGACAGCAGACGAATGGCCTTGGATTTGGCTTCTGCTTTGGCCAACACAGCTTGGGCCTCACCTTAAGACAACACGGCGACTGTGGCTCAGTGGTTAGCAAGTCGGTCTTTCAATCAGAAGGTCGGTGGTTCGATCCCCGGCTCCGGCAGTCTGTGTCGTTGTGTCCTTGAGCAAGACACTTAACCCTCATTGCTCACCGTTGCTGTGTCTATGGTCTACTGTACACTGTATATCATGTAAGTCGCTTTGGATAAAAGCGTCAGCTAAATGAAATGTAATGTAATGTAATGTAACACAGCGCGTGAAGGAGCACCACAGTAGATTTGTTTGGGATTTACAGCATATTGTGGGCTTTAAACCTCATTTCAACATTCTCTTGATTCACTGCTCAAATGTGCTCGTGTGTTTGGTTTGTTTAAAGTCTGAATGGGAAGATCCTTGTGTAGTCTTGTAACACCGTCTGCAGGCACGCAATTAAATGCTTTGTGGATTTGGAATAATGACGGTCCTACGCCAGCAAGACCTTCAATTACATTTGTGATCACATGATTCGTGCATGGTACCGAGTCAATGAAAGATTCCAGTCTTTTGAGTGAAAACTAAAATGCACCAACCGGCTGCTTTGTTTATCTGCTCGGCCTTCTCTCCCTCCGAGGCGAGGATTTGGGATTGTTTGCGGCCCTCTGCGATGTTGATGTCTGCTTCTCGCGTCCCTTCGGACTCCAGCACTGTGGCTCTCTTCTTGCGCTCAGCCTCCACCTACGCAGCAAACAGAGAACAAAGACGGATGTCAAATAGTTCTTCTCCTTCATAACCATCAGACTCTCAACTCTCAAGTTGTCTTTATGTGTCTCACTGTTTATATCTATACATACTGCCAGGGCCGGCGATTGCTATAGGCGAACTAGGCAACTGCCTAGGGCGACAAATGGGTTGGGGGCGCCCTCTAGTGTCGCCCTTAGACCTACTTCCCATTAATCATAGTTAGAATAACAAGCACATTAAAACATGGTCATCCTAGGGCGCCCCTTCAGCCACACGTTTACTTGTCAACCTGATTTTTAGATTGAATTGATGGTTATTGTCGATAATTTCCTAATTTGGGGCGGTTGCGTTAAATTACGTTACGTTAGTTACGTGAGGGCTCATGCACACTGCCAGCGTGGGGTGAGCGTGTCAGCTACGTGACATTTGCAAAAATGAAGCGGTCTAAACCATCTGGAGCACAGGGACGAAAACGAAAAAAGGAAGAAGAGGAAAAGAAAGTCAAGTATAGAGGTAAGTCTTCTCATCTCAGCCATTGAGGTGTCAAACGAAATACATTTAGTATTGTGCATCACCTAATGGACGTTTCATTGCTGTCACTTAGGCTAGCTAAGCTAGCGACTGTTACTTTGCTAATTTGCTACGTAGGCTATTACTAGCAAACGTAACTACACTGATAACCTACATCACATGTGTCAAACTCAAGGCCCGCGGGCCAGATCCGGCCCGCCACGTCATTTTATGTGGCCCGCGACGGCTTGAAAGGCATGATCACCGCGGACCCGTTTTCAGTCGGTCGCGGATCCGTTTCGTCGCGTACCCGTTTTCAGTGGGTTGCGGACCTTTGCATGGGTAATATACAAATATTGTGCTTTTATTTTGAAGGTAATTTTGAATGCAGCAGAGTGCGTCTATTCACACTCCTCAGTGCTGCGTTCACAACACACTTGCATGAGTTTACACACGCACTATTTGTGATAGTTCACTTCATTCCCGACCTTTTTATTATGTTTGTGCATGAAAGCACTGCTGAGTCTGTTAAAAAAGTCTGAAGTTATAAAATGATTATGTGTGTTGTATTACTTTGTGTCCTTAAGATGTACTTTGGGGTTTTTAATTGAGTGTAAAAGGGAATATTTCTAACTAGTTTTTTTGTGTTGGCATGTGAGATTCTGTACCATCTCAGGCTCAAACTGCTCCATCTTTTCATTAAATCCATTTGAGAAGTTGAGCATGTTCCTTGCTTTGGATCTCGGTTCATTCAGGGGTGATGGTGCAGCCAGACCAGTAGAACCACTGCCCCAGACCACATGCATGTTCTTATTGGCTAGTTATGTCCTTCTCAACTGTGACAAAAAAAGCTTTGAACAAAGTTAATATAACAACGATTATATATATTCATTATTCGATTATGTATATGTGTTTTTTGTTTTGTTTTTATTTTTTATTTTTGTTTTAAATTGGCCAGATGCACTCAGGCAATTTTTGCAGAGGCCGGCACCTGCTGGAGAAAGGACGCCTGATTCGCCTCCCTCTGAACTTTGTAAGTAGCCTACACAACTAGTACTATCGTTTCTGTTATTGTTGTTATTATTATTATTATCAATTATTACTTTCATAATCACATCACATTAATACTAATTGTAATCAGTAGAATTATTTAGCCTTGTAGCAGTGGTGGCAGTAATTGTAATTTATCTACTACAAGTTACATGGTCAGATAAAATGTATTTGTACAATGCAACTATGTGGTAGGATGATAGAAATGACCAAATGCAATTGTGTAACGAACAGCATGGATGAACTGTGTTTAAATACAGCTGCAGAAGGGACATCCAGTAAAACTCAAGGGGCCAGTAACACACAGCCTGCATCAGGTGAGTCTATTTAATAGTATTTATTCAAGCCACATCCATACTTTAAAGTACAATAGAAACATGTTAGCATGTATTAAATACAATAGCTTGTTTTCTTAAGGAAGTTCAACCACATTCATGATCATTTCACTTATTATATTAAACAGCGCTTGTCTGGCTATACAATTTGTTTGAATACAGGTGAAGGGACATCCAGGACCACATCAAGCACTCAGGGCACCAGTGAAACTACACTCCCGCCTGCAGACACCTCACCCTCCGCAATTCCTGATATCCAGGGAGAACCTATAGATTACTTGAAACTTGAAGAGGTTTTTCCAAATATGTGGGTGGCCCTAAGAATTGCTGTCACACTACCTGTGACAGTAGCTTCTGCTGAAAGAAGCTTCTCTAAATTAAAATTACTTAAGACCTACCTGAGGTCAACGATGAGTCAGGAACGCCTCAATGGGCTTGTGCTGATGAGCATCAACCAAGAGGTCTCAAGTAAAATATCATTTGATGATACCATCAACGAATTTGTCATTAGGAAGTCCAGACGAGTCAAATTGTAATGCTGTGTCAATTTAGAAGGTGAATAGAAATGCCAGAAACAACTGTTCATCTTCTATTATTTGAGATGGGGATATAACTACTAAGAACTTCAATCTTTTAATTTTGTATTGGTACGTACAGTATCTATAAAAGCATGTTTGTAGAGGGTATAGAGGGTCATAATTTGCTTAAATGTCCTTTACGGGTGCTTAAGAGTGTTTTGCACAGTTTATGGAGTTAATTTAATCTTTGAGTATGTAATAAATTATTTAAAATAATAAAAAAGAAAATGTTCTGAAACTATTCTGGTGTTTGTTGTCCATGCACCATTTATTGTTGAACTGCAATGTAGAATAGTAGAATTATAAGTGGGTGAAAAACTGCTATGCAAAGTAAAGCAGTTAAGTTAATATACCTGTATGTCTCTTCAGTGATGTAAAGTATTGTGTGAGGGGGGGGGGGCGCAAAACTCAATCTCGCCTAGGGCAACCAAAGGGCTAGAGCCGGCCCTGCTTGCAGCACATAAATAAAGCATAATGATTTTAGGACACAACCATAGATGAGTTTTAAAGGAATAATTCACCCTATTTATCATCAAGCTGTCTTTTTTTTTTACGGCTTTCCAAATGGCGATTTTCTTCTCTGGTCAATCAGCTTTGTCTGTTGCCGTTGCTCATTTTTACATCTACTGGAAATATGAAAACTAGCAACCAAAACCACAATGGACCCAGAAATGTGAGCTGCATTTGCAGGTGGATTTTCCCTTTAACATCAGTCATAAGTAGGGCTAGGATAAACTGTGAATTAGACATGCATAAATTAGCAGATGGCCATTAACAATATAGGCCCCATCCGCCCCAATTTTGGTGCTTTTGGGTTTAGCCTCTGGGACTGAAAAATACTTAACTTCACCCAATCAAAGCCAAACTTCGCACAGATACTCCTACAACATTGAGCTATTTTATAGTAATTTAAAAAGTGTTCACATCGATGTGTAAGGTAATAAAGATTAACTTTTAACATAATTTCTCTTAAAGAAATACATCTTTTTACTTTTTTTCTCTTTTGTATGTGTATTATCATAAACCAATATACCACTAACACATATATGGCCTTATTATCTATCTTCACAAGGGTCTTCTGTATTTTATAGCTTTTTAAATTTTTCAAATAGACCTTGTGAATGAGGATTTAATGTGAGAGAAAAAGCATTCGCAATTTTGGCTGAAAAATACTCAATTATTCTGCTACACATGCCACAGTATTAATGTTAAGGGAAGGTAAACCATTATAAAACTTCCTATAAAAAAAGCTTTCAAACTATTTAAATGCCGGAAAGTCTGTATAATTAAATACATAAATACTCCAGTTAGGCCCACATCCCCATTAAATGTGAATTTAAACGTACTCTGCGTTATTAAATTTAACCACGAGATGGCGCCGTTGTGCACGTTGCCACGTCGCCTCCAAACGTGCTGTAAATTTAGTAAACTTGTCTTGATACTTCTCAATATAGTTTCCTCCTAACGACAAGAAATGGATTCTAAAATACTTAACTTTATGGGAGACGTGGTATATGTCCAAATATGAAATGTTTTGCAAGGGAGGTCTTAAGGTCACTGTGAATTTAACTTCCGGAAACCATAGTAGAATAGTTGAATTGTATTATTGTGAAATCCTACACCAAACAAAAGGAAGACGTATAGGGTAGAAAACAATGCAATTATTAAATTAAAAAATATATATGTTTAGTGATATGCCACATTTATTCTCACGTAAAACGTTTCTAAAACGGCATTCTGCTTTTATTCTGAAACAGGACCGGAGCGGAAGTCGCCGCGCAGCTCTCTGCGCCTTGACGCACATTCTGGGTCACGCTGCAAAATCCAGCCGGATGTTTTCGCGTCGCCAGTGTGTGATGGAGGGAAGATTCGCTCATTCTCAACACCAAGACCGTCGTGCGGCTCCAGCGGCGGCCCTGACCGGGTGAGTGCCGCGCGCAGCGTCAGCCGAGCGGCCTTGTTCTCGCGGAGGAGCCGCAGGTTGCTGTGGGTGAAAGCTGCAGGCAGGTCGTGACGGGGTTGGTTTGCAGTGACCGTGCACGCCGCTGCGCGCGCCCCCGACATCCATCATATAGTTTACTGTGGATTCCCTTCAACAGGCAGATATCGGGGATTTATTCTAATCACTGGTCCGGTTAATAATAGTTTGACAATATGAAGCTACGGAGGCCGATGCAAACTTATTTCAGGGAAATATGTTTATTTGATTTGTTTCAGAGAGAGATCTTGTTTTCTTGTCTATAGGGGTCAGGACATGGATAGCCTAGCTTAGCACAAAGACTTGAAGCAGGGGGAAAAGCTAGCTGACAGAGAGACTGGGTCTAAAATCACTCCCTATTTGCTGTAGTGCACAATAATTAATCCTCCACCATTTTATTTAATTGTGAAAAATAAATTCCTAAATTCTCTAAATTCCTACAATGTAAAAATAAAAGTACTTTCTGCGAACAGACCCACAATGCAATTTTACAGAAGCGGAAATTACATTTTTCAAAAGATAATGGTTCAAAACTTTCTAAATTTACTGAGTAAAGAATTTAGTTTTTTTGTATAAAATAGTGTTTTTTTTCCTTCAGCCAGACTTAGCAAGGCTAAACTCTGACTGATATCAATCTTTTCATCTCACTCTTGAATAAAAGTGAATTCTTCATATATTACAACTAACCGTTCTTACAGCAGATTTGACATCAACAAATTGATGCATCAGCTCCCTCCCCCTTCCTCCGTCTTGTCTCTTGTATCCTTATATCCAATCATCTCCTCATCCTTTTCAACCCTTCAGCTTACCTCTGCTCTCACCACTAACAAAACCACAATCAGATTTCTTCCCACACGGACACACACACACACACACACACACACACATAGACACACACACACACAAATAGACAAACTCAAACACGTGGTCTAATCATATTTCTTCCTATCTAGAAGCAATCAGTGATAGTGTTGGCTGCTCCGGAGCGCCTTGACAATACTGGCAGAGAGGGAGGCTGCACATGCTCTAATTATGTGTGTGTGTGTGTGTGTGTGTGTGTGTGTGTGTGTGTGTGTGTGTGTGTGTGTGTGCGTGTGTGCGTGCATGTGTGTGCGTGTGTGTGTGTGCGTGCGTGTAATGTAGCTGCTGCATCAAGACTGCTTGACCTGCTTGTAGCAAATGCAGGAATGATGGGAAAGACTGATTTGATGTGAAGAGCTAAGCTGAAAGTATTAAAGGTCAAAGCAGGATGTTGATCAGCTCCACGGTAACTGATCATTAGTCTTTTTTATTTTCTGTTTCAGCATCTCTTAGAGTCCTGTCTTTTCCCTGAAAGTCCTGCTCATGGATTTCATTTCCTAGTTAGTTGAGTTGGGACTGCAGCGTGGTTTTACCCAAATAGAAAGTTCCATTTAAACAGCACATTTCAGCAATAAGGCAATTCAAAGTGCTTGACAAAAAAAACATAAAAGCATGGAAACAAAGTAAACAAGGCGAACCTCCACAGTAAAAAGCAACGAGCCATCAAAGACAGTGGAGATAACCACTGATACTTTGGCTAACATGGATACAAACAATGCAGGATAAAAAAAGGTCTTCTCAAATGTTTTATAAGGAACTTTATAAGCATTCAACACTTTATTTAGACCCAAATCTTATGCCTTTTGGTTCCAAACACTGAATGTAAACATTACTTTTGTTTGTTTCCAATAAAAACCATGTTAGATAGTAATTAGACTCTAAATTCCCAGTGAATATACAATGTGCAGCTCTGTCATAGATAAGCAACCTCTCCAAGAGCTCCCCTCCCTCCCCTGTGACTCCGTAGATCACAGTTTCTCAAGGTGCGGCCCATGGGCCAACAGCGGCCCTCAGAAGCATTTTGCGTGGCCCCCGAACGCGACATGAAATGCATGCATTGTATTTAAGTCATCCTCTGCCTCAATCAATACTTTTACCTTCAATAGCTTACATGTAATACATGCTTTGTCTCTGTTTTCTGTCCAGACTGCTGAATGAAAGGAGGAGACGACTGGAGTGGAAGGAACAAACATTTTGGTAAGTAATCAATTCATTTGATTTCTAATTTCTTTTTCTGTTGTAGTCAAGGTTTTAGTAGTTTTAGTTTAGTATTAAAAGGGTGTGACGACCCTCTCTGCCTCTGGGCGTTGTTTTATACAACCTTTTTTGTTAAACTACTCATTTGTGTCATACAATGTCATAGTATTATTGCCAGTAAAAAGTAGGCCATAAAATGTCAAAACGTATTTTAATAGTATGTCATAAAAGCTATTTACTGTCAAAAGTAAAGAAAGTGATCAAACAGATTCATAGTATAGTTTGCCATAAAATATTCCAGACAGTCAAAAAAGTAATACAAATTTCATGGGAAAAATCTCAGAGCATCTTATACAGCAATATATTGTCTTATATCTTATTCTAGAATGGCATTAAAATGTCTGTTAAAAATCCATCAATCATAGACTGGCACCCTGAATTTGTAGGTCTTTAAAGTTTGAAAAGTTTGTTGTAGTAGTTGATGTACTAGTTATTGTAGTAGTACATGTATGAGATGCACATCCTAATGTTGTCCTTCTCTACTCCCCAGAAGAGTTTCCAGGCCAGAGGACGATGGACTCTTCTGCTTCTAGTCTGCGTGTACTTTGAGATGTAAAAGAAGGGGGGAGGGGATTGTTCAAAAATTGGAAAAATGTATGCCACTGCATTTTAAATAAAAAAACTGGGATCCATAACCCTCTCCGTTTACTTCTCTGGAAACCCGGGAGGAGACAGACGCCTCAGACTCCCTTCGGTGGATCATGATGTCCTCACAACGGTGAGGAGTGAACCCGGGGCCGACGCCATGCAAACCGGGAACTTCGTAACCACGCCACCACTTCACACAGACTAATGTGTTCTCTTGGTAAATTTGACTTCTTCATTTGGGTGTTGGACCTCAAAAAGTTACCGCGCCACATAAGGATTGAACCCATGACCTCCCATCTCCCAAGCGGACACCCATCACATCAAGCCATCTGATTTGACTCTTCTTCTTTGCAATTTGACTTTCTTCTTTCTTATTTTAGATCTTAAAATGAATTGCCCAAAACAAGTATTGAACCCATGACCTCCTGTCTCCCAAGCGGTCACCCATCACATCAAGCCATCTGATTTGACTCTTCTTCTTTGCAATTTGACTTTCTTCATGGTCATGGGTTCAATCCTTGTATTGGGCAATTCATTTTAAGATCTAAAAGAAGAAAGACAAATTGCAAAGAAAAGGAGTCAAATCAGATGGCGTAATGTGATGGGTGACCGCTTGGGAGACGGGCGGTCATGGGTTCAATCCTTATGTGGCGTGGTAACTTTTTGAGGTCAAACACCCAAATGAAGAAGTCAAATATGCCAAGAGAACATTAGAGCCTGTGTGAAGATGTGGCGTGGTTACGAAGTTCCCGGTTTGCGTGGCATCGGGCCCGGGTTCGCGCCTCACCGTTGTGAGGACATCATGATCCACAACTTATGTGGCGTGGTAACTTTTTGAGGTCCAACACCCAAATGAAGAAGTCAAATATACCAAGAGAACACATTAGTCTGTGTGAAGTGGTGGCGTGGTTACGAAGTTCCCGGTTTGCATGGCGTCGGCCCCGGGTTCACTCCTCACCGTTGTGAGGACATCATGATCCACCGAAGGGAGTCTGAGGCGTCTGTCTCCTCCCGGGTTTCCAGAGAAGTAAACGGAGAGGGTTATGGATCCCAGTTTTTTTATTTAAAATGCAGTGGCATACATTTTTCCAATTTTTGAACAATCCCCTCCCCCCTTCTTTTACATCTCAAAGTACACGCAGACTAGAAGCAGAAGAGTCCATCGTCCTCTGGCCTGGAAACTCTTCTGGGGAGTAGAGAAGGACAACATTAGGATGTGCATCTCATACATGTACTACTACAATAACTAGTACATCAACTACTACAACAAACTTTTCAAACTTTAAAGACCTACAAATTCAGGGTGCCAGTCTATGATTGATGGATTTTTAACAGACATTTTAATGCCATTCTAGAATAAGATATAAGACAATATATTGCTGTATAAGATGCTCTGAGATTTTTCCCATGAAATTTGTATTACTTTTTTGACTGTCTGGAATATTTTATGGCAAACTATACTATGAATCTGTTTGATCACTTTCTTTACTTTTGACAGTAAATAGCTTTTATGACATACTATTAAAATACGTTTTGACATTTTATGGCCTACTTTTTACTGGCAATAATACTATGACATTGTATGACACAAATGAGTAGTTTAACAAAAAAGGTTGTATAAAACAACGCCCAGAGGCAGAGAGGGTCGTCACACCCTTTTAATACTAAACTAAAACTACTAAAACCTTGACTACAACAGAAAAAGAAATTAGAAATCAAATGAATTGATTACTTACCAAAATGTTTGTTCCTTCCACTCCAGTCGTCTCCTCCTTTCATTCAGCAGTCTGGACAGAAAACAGAGACAAAGCATGTATTACATGTAAGCTATTGAAGGTAAAAGTATTGATTGAGGCAGAGGATGACTTAAATACAATGCATGCATTTCATGTCGCGTTCGGGGGCCACGCAAAATGCTTCTGAGGGCCGCTGTTGGCCCATGGGCCGCACCTTGAGAAACTGTGATCTACGGAGTCACAGGGGAGGGAGGGGAGCTCTTGGAGAGGTTGCTTATCTATGACAGAGCTGCACATTGTATATTCACTGGGAATTTAGAGTCTAATTACTATCTAACATGGTTTTTATTGGAAACAAACAAAAGTAATGTTTACATTCAGTGTTTGGAACCAAAAGGCATAAGATTTGGGTCTAAATAAAGTGTTGAATGCTTATAAAGTTCCTTATAAAACATTTGAGAAGACCTTTTTTTATCCTGCATTGTTTGTATCCATGTTAGCCAAAGTATCAGTGGTTATCTCCACTGTCTTTGATGGCTCGTTGCTTTTTACTGTGGAGGTTCGCCTTGTTTACTTTGTTTCCATGCTTTTATGTTTTTTTTGTCAAGCACTTGGAATTGCCTTATTGCTGAAATGTGCTGTTTAAATAAAGTTGGGATTGTTCTTTACTATAGTGGCTTTTTTTAGAGTTAGGATTTTAAACACGTCTATTTCAGGAACTTTCTATTTGGGTAAAACCACGCTGCAGTCCCAACTCAACTAACTAGGAAATGAAATCCATGAGCAGGACTTTCAGGGAAAAGACAGGACTCTAAGAGATGCTGAAACAGAAAATAAAAAAGACTAATGATCAGTTACCGTGGAGCTGATCAACATCCTGCTTTGACCTTTAATACTTTCAGCTTAGCTCTTCACATCAAATCCATCTTTCCCATCATTCCTGCATTTGCTACAAGCAGGTCAAGCAGTCTTGATGCAGCAGCTACATTACACACACACACACACACGCACGCACACGCACACACACACACACGTGTGGGAAGAAATCTGATTGTGGTTTTGTTAGTGGTGAGAGCAGAGGTAAGCTGAAGGGTTGAAAAGGATGAGGAGATGATTGGATATAAGGATACAAGAGACAAGACGGAGGAAGGGGGAGGGAGCTGATGCATCAATTTGTTGATGTCAAATCTGCTGTAAGAACGGTTAGTTGTAATATATGAAGAATTCACTTTTATTCAAGAGTGAGATGAAAAGATTGATATCAGTCAGAGTTTAGCCTTGCTAAGTCTGGCTGAAGGAAAAAAAACACTATTTTATACAAAAAAACTAAATTCTTTACTCAGTAAATTTAGAAAGTTTTGAACCATTATCTTTTGAAAAATGTAATTTCCGCTTCTGTAAAATTGCATTGTGGGTCTGTTCGCAGAAAGTACTTTTATTTTTAAATTGTAGGAATTTAGAGAATTTAGGAATTTATTTTTCACAATTAAATAAAATGGTGGAGGATTAATTATTGTGCACTACAGCAAATAGGGAGTGATTTTAGACCCAGTCTCTCTGTCAGCTACCTTTTCCCCCTGCTTCAAGTCTTTGTGCTAAGCTAGGCTATCCATGTCCTGACCCCTATAGACAAGAAAACAAGATCTCTCTCTGAAACAAATCAAATAAACATATTTCCCTGAAATAAGTTTGCATCGGCCTCCGTAGCTTCATATTGTCAAACTATTATTAACCGGACCAGTGATTAAATCCCCGATATCTGCCTGTTGAAGGGAATCCACAGTAAACTATATGATGGATGTCGGGGGCGCGCGCAGCGGCGTGCACGGTCACTGCAAACCAACCCCGTCACGACCTGCCTGCAGCTTTCACCCACAGCAACCTGCGGCTCCTCCGCGAGAACAAGGCCGCTCGGCTGACGCTGCGCGCGGCACTCACCCGGTCAGGGCCGCCGCTGGAGCCGCACGACGGTCTTGGTGTTGAGAATGAGCGAATCTTCCCTCCATCACACACTGGCGACGCGAAAACATCCGGCTGGATTTTGCAGCGTGACCCAGAATGTGCGTCAAGGCGCAGAGAGCTGCGCGGCGACTTCCGCTCCGGTCCTGTTTCAGAATAAAAGCAGAATGCCGTTTTAGAAACGTTTTACGTGAGAATAAATGTGGCATATCACTAAACATATATATTTTTTAATTTAATAATTGCATTGTTTTCTACCCTATACGTCTTCCTTTTGTTTGGTGTAGGATTTCACAATAATACAATTCAACTATTCTACTATGGTTTCCGGAAGTTAAATTCACAGTGACCTTAAGACCTCCCTTGCAAAACATTTCATATTTGGACATATACCACGTCTCCCATAAAGTTAAGTATTTTAGAATCCATTTCTTGTCGTTATAGGAAACTATATTGAGAAGTATCAAGACAAGTTTACTAAATTTACAGCACGTTTGGAGGCGACGTGGCAACGTGCACAGCGGCGCCATCTCGTGGTTAAATTTAATAACGCAGAGTACGTTTAAATTCACATTTAATGGGGATGTGGGCCTAACTGGAGTATTTATGTATTTAATTATACAGACTTTCCGGCATTTAAATAGTTTGAAAGCTTTTTTTATAGGAAGTTTTATAATGGTTTACCTTCCCTTAACATTAATACTGTGGCATGTGTAGCAGAATAATTGAGTATTTTTCAGCCAAAATTGCGAATGCTTTTTCTCTCACATTAAATCCTCATTCACAAGGTCTATTTGAAAAATTTAAAAAGCTATAAAATACAGAAGACCCTTGTGAAGATAGATAATAAGGCCATATATGTGTTAGTGGTATATTGGTTTATGATAATACACATACAAAAGAGAAAAAAAGTAAAAAGATGTATTTCTTTAAGAGAAATTATGTTAAAAGTTAATCTTTATTACCTTACACATCGATGTGAACACTTTTTAAATTACTATAAAATAGCTCAATGTTGTAGGAGTATCTGTGCGAAGTTTGGCTTTGATTGGGTGAAGTTAAGTATTTTTCAGTCCCAGAGGCTAAACCCAAAAGCACCAAAATTGGGGCGGATGGGGCCTATATTGTTAATGGCCATCTGCTAATTTATGCATGTCTAATTCACAGTTTATCCTAGCCCTACTTATGACTGATGTTAAAGGGAAAATCCACCTGCAAATGCAGCTCACATTTCTGGGTCCATTGTGGTTTTGGTTGCTAGTTTTCATATTTCCAGTAGATGTAAAAATGAGCAACGGCAACAGACAAAGCTGATTGACCAGAGAAGAAAATCGCCATTTGGAAAGCCGTAAAAAAAAAGACAGCTTGATGATAAATAGGGTGAATTATTCCTTTAAAACCCATCTATGGTTGTGTCCTAAAATCATTATGCTTTATTTATGTGCTGCAAGTCACATACAAAATATACAGTGTATGGAAAAACTGGAGCAAAAAGTTTGTCGATGACACCAAAGCAACATGCCGTCATAAACAGGGCTACTTCCGTCCGACATGACCTACAATATGTGAGGCAATGTGGTAAAAGTCGAGATAGTGTCTGTAAAACCTGGGAGAGTCTGATGCCTACAAGGTAGATGTAGTTAGTATGTACACGCTGATATCCAGTACCCTGTATTGAATGGATATATCAAGAAGGTCCCTTAAAAAAAATCTTCACTTTAAGGAAGAGAAGGCAAAAAAAGTGAAGATACAGAGGCAGATTTACATGTCAAGCGGTATCTATGTGGCGGTGAACTTGTGTTTAATGGCATGCTTGACGTGGAAATCTACCGTGGTGGGAGTAGAGAGTTAATTTCACCTGAACAGGACTAAACTACAGCTACAAACGGCGACACTCGAGGTGTGGCACATAAAGTATTCGCCTTCTTTGATACAGTGACAGCCGCGTTTAGCCTCTAATCGTCCCTTCAGTCATTCACATGCTCAGTGTTTCCTCCATTCACACACATACACTGCTAAGGAGCAGATGATAATCAAATGAGTTGGACTGTCTCCCACTTACCCACTGAAGTCGGCATTTCTCCCCACTGCAGCACCACGTCCTTGGTGATGCGCCCGTAGGTGTTGACGTAGACGCCCTCGTCCTCGTAACACACCAGCAGCTCGATGCCGTCCGTGTTGGGCAAGATGATGATGGCGTGGCACTGAATGCTGGTCTGGATCTGAGGGAGAAAACAAATGAGGGGACAGTTGAGAGAGGGGGAAGAACAGGGGAAACAGAGGTGTGACCAGACTCAGGGCTTACATGTGTGGGCAGGTAGATGTCGTAGACGGCACCGGAGTCCACATCCACAGCGTGGAAGCCTGAACAGGAGCCATAGATGACCTTTAACCTCTGACCTTCCTCCACCGTCAGGTCAACCAGCAGAGGCTTGTGCACCAGATCACCAAAAGACTGAAGCCAATCATGGAGAGATGAGTTAGTCGGGTCAACTCTTGGGGGGGGGGGGGGGGGGGGGGGTACTATTCTTGTAGAATGACGATGCTTACCTTAAAGGCCATGAATTTGTGGTAGGGTTTGGGTGCCCAGGCACCTCCACAGTGTTCTTCAAGGCCAGCACTAAGAACTTAATCCTCTCATATTTCACTGGAATGAGAAGTGAGTCATTCGTGAGTTACGGTGTTATCAACAAATCATGATCAGTTTTAACCCCCTTTTTTTGGTTTTATTCATTTGAGATTCAGGAATCTTTGGAGACGTACCGACTTTGTAGTGGACGCAACCCTCCAGTTCGCCCACGTTAACCCAACCCTGCTTCTTCTCCACCTCAGGGTCGTTGTGCAAAATCTTGTTTCTCAGCCACGACAGGTAGTACACGCGCAGCTTGTTCTTTTTGCCTGCTGGAGACCCAAATAACACAATGCGGACTGCATTTAAACTGGAGGTTTAGAGCCGTGAGTGTTGCAAGTGACGACATCAATTAGTTTTCAGAGATGCATCTAAAACAGTGACATTGATATTATTGAGAATTAATCAAAATCTGCGTTCAGTGGCCAAAGGCAGCACATGCACTGTACCCGATATGGTGACCAGGACGTTGAGTCCCTCCAGGACGTCCATCTGCTGGATGGTCAGTACGGTCACATGATACTGGTCAGTACGGTCACATGGACCCGCAGGAATCCTTTTTCTCCAGCATAATGGGGACATCATAAATACTCACAAACACATGAAATCTAGACGAGTTTAAAAGATGTGTTCATGATATTATGAGAGATGAAGTGAGCTGCTGGCGTCCCCCCGGCCTACATGGAGGACCACCTGAGGAACAAGGACCGTCTGATGAAGGAGTGGGAGGCGCTGTGCTCCTACCAGGCCGAGTCCAGCGCTGTCTCCGTCGCTCAGAGCAACGCCAAGAAGAACCGCTGCCCCGACTCTGTACCCTGTGAGTCCGAAGATATTAAACACGTCTCTATAAATACGATACAGAATAATAATAATAATAATAAGAGGAAATACAAAAGGGATGTGGAGGGTTTCAATGTCACTGTTGTCCTTCAGATGACCACTCGAGGGTGAAGCTGAAAGCGGAGGTCAACCCTTCACGCTCTGACTACATAAACGCCAGCACCATAGTAAGTATGTACATGATGTTGAACATGTAAACATGGGAACTGTATTGTTTCTCAAAGACGTGACACATACTAAACTTAATTTGTAGTAAAAATATAATAAGAAACGTCATAGTATGTCGTACAAATATCATTTAAAAGGATGCAGTCGCAGCTTGTCTCCATGAGACTCTGTAGCTCTCAGCTGACCTTTGACCTTGAATGACCGTTCACCCCCTCCTCCCTTCAGATCGAGCACGACCCCCGGATGCCGGCCTACATCGCCACCCAGGGCCCGCTGTCTCGCACCATCTCTGACTTCTGGCAGGTCAGTGAGACGCAAAATTCTAAAAACATTTAAATGTGATGTTTTTTTAAAGTTTGAAGTAGCTCAGAGTGATAGAAGTATTTATTCAGCGTGATACTGTTGCTATATTAATACAAAGTTTTGTCATCGCTCTCTGAAACGGAGACAAACATTTATTGTTTTGCAAAGTCTTTTTATTTTTCTTAGTGCCCACATTTCCATTTTCCCAGTCATCAACTAAACATCGACAAATGTATTTAAACGGAATATTTTTTAATATTTAAAGGCTTTTTATAGAAAATGAAAAAAACACATCAAAAGCAACTTCTTTGGAAAATATATTTGCTTTTCTACATAACCAGAAAACTTGGGCGAGGAAGCAAACACCCACACCAGTGATTTAATTTGTGGTTTGTCGTTTCCCAGCGCTCCATGCTCGGCATTGTCTCCGCTTATCCAGTGGGGTCCCTCCGTCACGGCATCCCGTGCCCTGCAGAAGATAGAGATCCACACAGCGGCACCATTGTGCTGCATAATTGTGGAAAACCTCTTCTGCTTCTCTGTCGGCGACAGTTTAGAGCATCGACGGCTCTTTACTGGGTTCGTTCATCCGTCTCCGTCTCCATGCTCTCAACTTTTGGCGTCGGTTGGGCCAGCCTGCTGTAAATGGTCATGGCCTGAAGGGAGAAAACGCAATAGTAAAGTGATAAATTGTGATATTTTTACTTTTTCTTTCTTACGAAGCATATTCGTGGGGCGAAACCAGTATACCTGTGTGACCATCCCACTAACGTCACTGGTGTTAGAGGGCAGAAGCACAGTGTTGGACTGTTTGGCGAGGTTGGAGAAAGCAGAGACGTACTGTTCGGCAACGCTCAGGGAGGCCGCCGCACTTCCGTTCTGTCGGGGACACAAACAACAGTCTGGTTACTGTAACCACGGTTTCCAAAACAAACAAACAAATGAGGTCACAATGTCTACTTCATACCTGTTCAGCCAGAGCATCTGACAGCAGACGAATGGCCTTGGATTTGGCTTCTGCTTTGGCCAACACAGCTTGGGCCTCACCTTAAGACAACACAGCGCGTGAAGGAGCACCACAGTAGATTTGTTTGGGATTTACAGCATATTGTGGGCTTTAAACCTCATTTCAACATTCTCTTGATTCACTGCTCAAATGTGCTCGTGTGTTTGGTTTGTTTAAAGTCTGAATGGGAAGATCCTTGTGTAGTCTTTTAACACCGTCTGCAGGCACGCAATTAAATGCTTTGTGGATTTGGAATAATGACGGTCCTACGCCAGCAAGACCTTCAATTACATTTGTGATCACATGATTCGTGCATGGTACCGAGTCAATGAAAGATTCCAGTCTTTTGAGTGAAAACTAAAATGCACCAACCGGCTGCTTTGTTTATCTGCTCGGCCTTCTCTCCCTCCGAGGCGAGGATTTGGGATTGTTTGCGGCCCTCTGCGATGTTGATGTCTGCTTCTCGCGTCCCTTCGGACTCCAGCACTGTGGCTCTCTTCTTGCGCTCAGCCTCCACCTACGCAGCAAACAGAGAACAAAGACGGATGTCAAATAGTTCTTCTCCTTCATAACCATCAGAAACTCTCAAGTTGTCTTTATGTGTCTCACTGTTTATATCTATACATACTGCATAGAATATTCCTATATACTGTGCCCCTGAATGATAGGGATGAAAACCGGAGTTCAGTTTTAATGGTTATGTGTCTTACCTGCATCTGCATTGAGTCTTTAACACGAGGAGGAACTTGTATATCTTTGATTTCATAACGCAGGCAGCGGATTCCCCAATCGTCTGACGCCTGGTTGATGGAGTGGACCATGTTGGAATTAAGAGACTCCCTTTCCTTAAAAACCAGAGAGGCAGCAGGTTGAAGGTACACACCGAGATCATTACTTTTGCTGCAGTGTAATACACACAAGGCAGTGCAGATGTTTCTTACCCTGAATACTTTATCCAGCGTGAGTTTGCCCAGTTCTGAACGCATGGTGGTTTGAGCGAGCTGAGTCACAGCATATTCTGGATCCTCTACGCCATAACTGGCCTGCAGAGACACATAAGTCGTTAGTCTTGTGTATAATACAGCTTTCTGGCTCCCCCTGCTGGGAAAAGACTCAAACTGTACAAACTGTTCTGTCACTTCAGCCCAAAACTGTAAAAAAAGCATAAGTCTAAAAAAATGTAATATTTTTCTGGTATTCAGCCATTTGCCAGGGGAAATATGCATCAAGGATTACTAATAATAACTCAAGATAGGCACATTTGAATCACAGCCCACTGGATATGCTCCCCAACAACGTGCTCGTACTTTTGAGTATTTTGTCACTTCTTCTTTGCAACATACCTTAAAAGGATCTAAGATTCTCAAATAAAGGACTCCGTCAATTTGCAGAGTCACGTTATCTGTGTAAAGACAGAGGACATATCGGTTCATTTAGCCATGATGATGGTTAATTAGACAAATAATATGCACAACTGTTTGTTGACTTGAGAAAAATGTACCTTGGGACACAGCTGACTGTTCAGGAATGTCAATAACAATCTCCTTCAGGCTTTGCACATAACGAACTTGGTCGAGTATGGGAATGAGGAAGTTCAGTCCCTGTAAGAAAGGACACAAAATTAGGTTGAATTACGTTAGTGCTCTATTAATATACACCAATACGTTGATGAATTATAGTCACAAAGAGAGACGGTAGGCTTCTCTTAGAATAATTACCGGCTCTAAGATGCGGTGAAAGCGACCCATCCTCTGGACCACCCAGGCCTCCTGCTGTGGCACAAACAGCACCACAGTGTTCATGGGTAAGCGGGAGGCCCATCGCTGCTGGACTGGAGTCGGCCACAGTCTGGGCACCGTCCGCTGGGAGTTCTGCAGCGACAGGAGACACATAGTGATGTTCAAATCAGTTAATCTGTCCCAATTATCACCTCCTTTAGGTTTATCTACTATTTCCTACTTCTTCCTCTGTATCGTTTTTTGGAAAGTGTCCAAGTGTTGTTTCTCAAATTAAATTAGTCACAAAACCAAACAGACCTAAACCAAACTGTTGCGTTATTATCTGGGGTTGCTGATCATCGAGAAAATGTTATTACATTACATATACATTAACAACTTACTCTCTCGCGAAGGTAACGTTGTCTGCTGATGCTCTCGCCGTGTTTATTGATATAAATGCACATATAGCAAGCTTAAATGTCAACATGTAGCGTTAAAGTTAGCATGCAGCTAGTGAGCCTACCGGTCAACCTGCACAAAAACCCGTTAAAGAGCCCAATAAACAGTGGCTTTACCTTAAAGACGGCACCGCCGGCCCGACACAATGTCCGTAGCATGCTTTAAATAAAAGTTGTTAAATTGCATACAAGGTTACAGCAATGTTAAGGCGTTAAAACCAGACTGTCCCCATTACTTTCAACAGCGTGAGCACCCAAATGTTAGTGCGACATCGCCCCCCAGTGGCTCGGGGGACCTCATGCAGCTGAGCGTCACTGACACGACCCGTTACAACCAGTAGGATTATGGTTGTAAAACGATGGTGAGTATATGAACCTTTGCCTCTTATGGTGTTTATGGTGTCCATATTTTGATGATAGGTCAACTACTCAGTGTAATGTGTAACAATATGCAAACGCAGTCGTATATTTGCATGCATTTAGTAGTATACTAAGTATTATACACATTAAGTTCTGTCCTAATTAACAATTGCGGCCCATCTTTAGGTGATGGATCCCATCCAGCTCAGTTTTGCCAGTTTGATGTTCAACCAACAATGTTTAACAGTTTTCTACAGTTAGATTTCAGTCTAACTGCCATAAAAGTGTTTTTGTCCAACGGCATGACTGGAGAATGGAAGACTGCTGAGTTTCACAACTTTTTGAGACATGAACAGTGGCTTACTTGTAACTTGTTTGCGTGTTTTCATCCCTGCAGTTTGTTTTTTTAACACCTTAGGTTGGCCTGGTCCCTCGGTGGTTTGGCTGTTTCACACTGAAGAGTCCTCATAGGTGAGCTCTGCTAATGGGGTTTGTTTCGGGCAGTAATCAGTGTTTGTTTAGCTGGTGGGTGAGAAGCTATGATTAGACCTCAGAGGTATTGCTCCCTGTGTCTGTGTACATAACGGCATGTGATTGTGTTTTTGAGTTAGGGTAGATTAGATGTTATAATAGCTAATAATAATAATTATAATTTATAATAGCCCAACAGTAATCAAGGTGGCCATTTATGTAAAATGGACAAAAACGTTGCATACAAGTAGTAGAGATTAGTTGTTTTCCTCAAATGTTATTAGAAATACACATTTGTTGTACAAATGCACAAAAGGTTGAGCCACCAAATACACAATTGGGGAGCAGAAAATGAGGCCATTCTCATACTAAAATCAATATTTGAGGAATATTGTTTGGCAGTCATTAAAATGCAGATTTAAATTTGTGAAAATATTGAATAGTATGTCATAAAAAGTAATAGTAAAGTATATCATTATACACATGAAATGTTCATAAAAAGTTATTACAGCATGTCATAAATATAAATTATATCAAATAAATACAGTATAAATATAAAAAGCCATAGCATAGTATGTAATAAACCAAATCATAGTAAGTAGCAAAAATATATTCCTAAAGTCAGAATTGAATGTCATAGTATAGTGTGTCATAAATAGTCATAGAATCTTCATAGTATAGAGTTCATAGTTTATCAGGACATGATTATGCTTGTTTATTATAAACATTTAAATGTATTTATTTTGAAATTACTGATATTTTTGATAATCAGGGTGGGGCCTGTTCAGCAGGCATTTTTTCACTTCAACCAGCAGAGGGCGCTGCTGCAGCTTCACTTTAGGCAGAGCTTTGAAGAACATTTTTAAACGATAGGCAAAAGAGTAAAATAGTTTATTGTATCAGTAAAGATCAACAGAAGGCACACATACAGTATCTGAGGGTAGACGTCACACCAGTGTCAGTATCTTTCTCCAGCCTCCGTCACACACCACCTCAAAAACCACCACGTGGTCATAAAGCAGAACATACACTTTCTATCTGCAGGACTAAGTCATCCATCTCGGAGAGGGAGGCTGGAGTTGATGCAATACATTAGCAGGCTGAACTTTGCAGCTCATAGTACAACGTCAAGCAAATGCAGCCTTTTGCAAAAATATATTCATATATAATTATACACCTTTTCTACACATTGAAGCAAATCAACTATACAAAATGCAGAAAACTATCTCGGTACAATAACTGGTGAGCCGGTTGTAAGAAAGTCCATGCTTATTATTAGCATCTTAGTGGCAGTATTACAGAAAAATAGCAGTACCTTTGTCATAAAACAGTTTAGGAAAAAATTACAAGTCCATATAATGCCAAAAATATTAGCTTTGAAACAAGTACACAAAAGACATTTCAATATACATGTTTATATGAGGACTATAACATCTGGAAAATACAAGTGTGTCCCTTTCAAGCAGTATATGGTTTACCAAAAAAGAACAATTGGAACTAATTTAATTAGTAAAGGAGTGTCCGTGGTTTTAAGATACTTTTTGGTTGAAATCCCAGAGTTCACGTACGCGAGGACTACAGCAATGGCCGTGCTACAAAAACTACAACCGAGCAGGTCGCAGGGTCACTGACAGGCGGGGAAACATCTGTGGTTCTGAACATAAAATTGAAATATTGAGAAAAAAAGTTGTAATGTTTTGAGAGTAACACCGTAAAAAGATGAAGTGAATTAAGTTGCAATTGTTATGGCTATTACTGAGACAAATTGAATTTATAAAGTATTCAACTTTATTCTTGAACTAGTGAATTGTAATTTATGTTCCTCAAAATATTTTTGAAATTTCATATAATTTCAATCGTATCTTAAAATACCGTTTTGTTTTCATAATATTACTACTTTATCTCAAAATATATCAACTTTAAAACGTTTTGTAAACAGTGACCCTAACACAACGAAAACCAAATCGGAACAGCAGCAAAAAATTGCTTTTTTTTTTGCTGACGGAGTGAGTTCAAACAGTCTCAGAGATTTCAGATTTTCCGTCTGACTCATCCACTGATTTTGGCTAAAAGAGGTTTACTTTCAATAAAATAATTATCTGAAACTCTTCTTGCCTGGGTATACAAGTGAAAGATCTCAAACACTGCTGAGTAATTCCGGTTCCTCCTGTAAGGAATCTCACGCTTCCTGCTGCGGAGTCTAGTACGGGTAGCTGTCGGGGAAGGCCAGTCCCTGGACGCACTGTTCCCCTCCCTCGGCCAGGTATGGCCCCTCCTCCTCGTAGCTGGGCGGGGGGAGGCCGTCCTCCTCGCTGGGAGGCGGGACGGCGTCCGGGTCGGCCTTCAGACTCGGCCTCTGGTTGTCCGGGAACGCCAGGGAGAAGAGGGCCTCGGGGTTGCACACGAACTTGTAAACGTACCGTTCCCCGGCCACCTGCGGGACGAGCCAATCAGAGGCCGGTTAATAACATGATCATCATTTTTAATGCAAATTGTAAATATTTTGTTTAACTACAATATGACTTTTACTTCATAATAAGTGTGTAAACAGTGAAACCTGCCTTTACCTTCTGCATGATGCCCTTCTCGTAGTAGTACCTCAGAGAGCGGCTCAGCTTGTCGTAGTTCATCGCCGGACGATTCTTCTGGAGGCCCCAGAGCCGAGCCACCTGCACAATGGATTCATATTAAAGTCTGTCTTTCTCATTAAACAATATAGGCCTGCAGCTGCGTACTTAAAACCATTTATACATTTACATTTTGTGGTCCAATCTATGACTCATCAACTGAAGTGATCAACTATTGTCTCTATTAATAATTAATGTCTAATCTGTCATTGCACCCTTTGTTTTACCTCACAGCTCTTTCCTTAATTTAATAAAGTCTTCTTGCTCCCTACAAGATTGTGTGTCTATTTTTTACTCAGTTTTGGATTCTTTTAATCCTTTCCAGGTCTCATCAGTCCCTTTAAGCATAAATATTTGTCCTCAAGGTTAAAGAACCCCGTGTGGGGGTTCGGCGATGACTGACCTCCTCTGGATCCACCAGTTTGAACTCCATGTTGCGTCCCGTCCAGACGATCAGGTGTGCGTTGGCCGGGTTGTCCAGCAGCGTGAGCAGGAACTGCCAGAGCTGCAGGGAGCCGCGGCGCTGATACGGCAAACCCTCCTGCTTCACCTTCCCTGCTCAGAGTCAAACACGGCACGATGAGCACGCCGCTCGCCACTTTTGTGCACGGAAATAAAGTCGCCCTGATTCGAGCTTACCTTCCAGTCTTTCTGGCACAACACACGTGTCGTCGTAGTACAAATGCTGCTCTCTGTCATGGCCGAGACCTGTGAAGAAGCATGAAGTGTCATCAGAAACATTTGCTCTGATGGGACGCGACAAAAACTGATTTTATAAAGACACAAACTCACCGACACCGTTATTCTGGTACAAGACTGAGGACTTCCCAAAGGACGACTGGCAGGTTTGAACCTCTGGAAGACGAATGCAAAGTTTCTTTAGAGTCTCACCACGAAAATGAAATGCCATTTAATCCTAAATCCTAGTAATTGAATATTAAATAACAAATAAATAAATTTGAATGCTATTATTCAATATGTGAAAGAAAAGTGTGCCGTAGAAGCTGGCGCGCTCACCTGAGTCGAAGCCGTAGTCTCTCGGCTCTTGTTTGATTGAGACGTGGTTGAAAGTGGTCTGGACCAGACCTGGACCCGGTGGCTCCGGGTATCGCAGATCCACCAGCTCCTGTTTGAAACCCCGGGGGCCTTGGGGGACCAGGGGCTCCGAGAGGTGGCGCTGGTACGGCGGCCGCCCGTCGCAGCTCGAGGGCTGGTACCCGTTCCCCGGTTTCTCCGGAGGGAGGAAAGACAAGCAGGGCTCCGACAGCTGCCGCTGAAACCTGAAGGGTTGTGGACCACAAGAGGAGGTCTGAGGCCCGGACCTGGATTTGTTTGCAGCTGAAATAACACATGAAGAAGAACTCACCTTTGTTCCGTGGTGTAGGATGAACTGGGGCAGCTGACGGGGGGGCGTGGCAGAGCAAACTGCTGGCTTTGGTTGTGGTGGTGGGAGGGGCTCAGGGTGGGGGCGTGGCTCGGGGGGCAGTTGCTGGTCAGCCGGGGGGCAGAAGGTTGTAACTGCCTCTGTACGGGTGGAGGTCCAGCAGGATGGGAGGAGCCACAGTGTGCTGGTGTGGAGGCGGGAGGCGGAGCTTTGAGCCCAGCTGGCTTGTTGTCACAGGCACTGAGGAGAGAAAACAGGAAGCAGCTGAGTACTAAGATATGATCAATTTAATTAGCACCGTACAAACCAGTCAGATGCATCAAAGTGCTTTAAAATGATGAGGATGAAGACTTACGCACACCAAGTAAAAGAAAAACAAGTAAATAACTGAATAAATATATTATAAATAGTCAAATTAGTGCAAAAAGAAAGGTCTTAATACTAAAACCAGAGCATAAAGACACATTGATTGCATACCTGTAACTGTAAAGGCACATGTCAGCGTGGGGCGTTCTGCAGGGAGACGGGTCTTTAGACGGACTGGACTCTCTCTTCACTTTACTGACAGGCGGTCCATGAAACATCACTGCAAACACACAAAATATGAATAATCATATATTCAGAGAATATTAAACATGTATATAAATATAATATACATTTTGTATGTGCTGAGGTTTGGAGTCATTTTTTGCAGATACCTCTTCCATCACTGCAATACAATGCAGGTGAATAGAAGTTTTATTATGATCGGAAAAAATGGTCCGAGCTATATTTAACAATTTTCCAACGACGTCTATTGTGACTGTAAATTAAAACAAGAATAAACAATGTTTTCCCACTCGTTGGTTTCCAGCACTGCGGCTCACATTTGAGCCTCTTATCTGATTCAGCAATCAGATTTATTGTCGGGGGCCGGGAGTCATCCAGTTGAGGCGGCTATCAAGCAACAATAAATACATGTGTGTGTGAGGCAGCAACACTAAACGTACCGTTTCCCCATACTCAGGTCTTATCTATGACATCATTATGTCCCTTCTTATTTCCTGCACCACATGCCCTCCATCATTTAATTGGGCCGTCATAAAGTGTATTGCCAACAAACACAGTTGTATTTGTGTATAAGTGCTGATTTTATATTAATAAATCAGAAAGAATAGTCCAGTAGCAGAACTCTCAGTCCCAGAGCCGATGGTTTCCACTGAAGACTTCAACAGCTGGGGGAAAAAGGTCCCTCCAAACAAATAGAGCATTGGTTGGGGTCAAATATTCAGCATGTGCGTTATTCAATATGTTCGCTCGCTTCTGAGCGCTTCTTAGAAAGATTAGAGGAGAAGCAGCAACTCACGCTTATTGGACTGGAAATCTGGGACAAACTGCTCGTCATCGGGAACCTGAGCTGTCGGAGGGGAAAAGAAAAGACATTCAAGGTCATCAGTCTCACGCCTGCTCACACAGTGTTGTGATTTAGAGCTCGCTCTCCTTTCGTGTTACGCATTTTCTAGTTTCTCACCTTCTGCGATCCATATTTCCTGGAGCTGGATGAGGTCTTGGAAGAGCTCTGCAGGAAAGTCCCAAACACATCATGTCAAAACGCAATATTTATCAGGCGAAATATCAACAGTGAGCTCTTTCCCGCGTGGCCCTGATGAGCCTACCTTCTGTGTCCTGAGCCAGCTCCGTGTCCATGAACTTCCTTTTACGGTCGCTGAGACATCGCTCTGCTCCCTCTACGTGACATTTCTGGAGGTTTAATAATAATAATTACATTTAATTATTGTAAACATAAACGTAATGAGTTGTTGATCGGCTCCGTGCACTGAACTCACACTCTCGGGGACCACAAAGGGGACCTGCTGGTCATAAAAGCCGTCCATGCCGGAGGAGTCTTCACTCTGGAATAAAAAGGGGCGGGAGGACAGATTAGGGACACCTTCAGGGAAATATAGAAATTCCCAGTGCGTCAGGCTAATTAGCATTTCATCTCCACCAAAACTACAAGTCCACCTTTCTAACCTCCATAACAGCTGTTTTACAGAGGCTAGTCTCGTCGTCAGTGACAGCGTCATGCAACTTCCTGTATGTTAAATCTGACATGAACAGTCTGCAGGAGCTCCTCCAAGATGTTTGAACAGGTGATGCTGGTTTTGAGGAGATAAACAGAAAGCAGCTGTGCAGTTCATCAAAAATATGACGTCTTTTTCTTTAGTCTGGCTGCACTCGTTCGTTAATCATTAACGCAGTTTGAGTAAATATTTGTTCTAATGCCACAAAGACTAATGATAATGCTTTTCTTTTGAAAAACACAGAAGGAAAGATATGCTGTATCAAGTGGTTAAACATTGAACAACGCACTCAAATGTAGCTTTCCAGTCAGCTGAAGATTTAGTGGATTTATAAATTATAGGAAGATATTAAAAGGTATATTATCACAGTTTGAGAATATCCTGAACACGACTAACAAGTACAGTAAGACAATTATATACAGGTTTTAAAGAATAAAACAAAATTAACTCAAAAGGTACGCTGACTATATTTTATGAGCTTTCAAACAGTTTTCATGAGTCACATCTGTCATTTTGTTTACAAATAGTATTATAATCACATATACTTTACTTTATTAATTCAAACTCTTTTTATGTATTTTTACTAAGTTAGTAGTATGAAACAGAATATTCTGCACAATGAGTACTTTAACTGTTTGTACTCTATATGTTGATGTTATTACTATTATACTTGTATTAAAGTGAAGGACTTTTAATTGTAGTATTTTCTTTTTGACACTCAGTTACTGTAGTTCTTTTTTATTTTTGATATTTGCTTTTTAAGTGCCCCATCAGGCTCTTACATTAAGAGTTAATCAAACTACGATAATTAAAGCTCTCATGCCTTCATCTTATAATTGTGATATGGTAATTACAACAAATGGAAGTCACAAACCAGACTATTTGTCTCTCCCTTTGATGAATGCAGAGGGCTTCCGTAGGTAAACAACACCTCTCAAACTGCTTTTGTTCCAAGACCATCGCGTTAATAACAAGCGAGAAGTTGCAACAGAAGTTTGGTTGGTTTCCTGAGATGTTTCAAACACCACATGAGACCACAGGACTCCTATTAAGGAGAATTAATTGAACAAAAACAAAAATCAAAGATTGGTGAATTGGATTAGGAGTGACGCACAGGAGAGATCTTGGAGTATCGTGGGACCTCCTTGTTTTTCTCAATGAAGTGAAACTTGATCCTCGATGAGGGAGGGGGGGGGGCAGTTCACCATTGATAAATTTACCACAGAGCCCGGAGAAAGATTCACGACGCTAACAGGCCGTAAAGACAGCTGCTGCAGGCGGAAACCGCGCTCTGCAACGCTGACAGATGCGGGGAAATGGACGCAACGTTGCCTTTGATTTTCAGAAAATGGCGTTCGCCTCTTTGCCCATTTCTGCCAGCAACAAAACCGCGACGATGCGGTGAATGTGACAAAACCAAGCAAAAACAAGCGCCCGAGCATGTACACTAGATTTTATTACGTGATTTAATAACAATGCAGGACTCACTTGGGAAGTGAAGTTTCTTGTCAGTGTGAAAACGCAGATTTTCTCCCCTACATCCCCTGAAAGCTCCTCGAAAAACACACGGCTGTGGATTTTTCTCAATGAAGAGTTCTGACCGCTGGATCTGAACCAGAGCCCTGTGCTGCTCTGCCATTGGCTGGGACACGGAGTCAGTCAACGGGCCAGCCAATCGTGTTCGAGGCCGCTCTGACGCGCGTCCGTTGTGTTTTTTTATGAATGGCTGCGTTTCATTCATGTCGCCACAGCTCTCTTAAAGGGCCAGAGCGGCCATTCCATAAAATAAGTAAGTAAAAAAAACAAATACATAAATAATTAATGAACCAGCACTGATTGATTAACTTCTCAGTTCTAAATGTATCCCAAATAATAACATCATCATGGAAATAGCAATAAATAAGTGGAATGGTTTAGATTATGTATTATTTTAAGTAATCTCTACGTGATAGTACTTGATACTAATATTACTATTATTTTGTTTGAGAGTATACCATACATATTTCAACACATTAATTTATTAACGCCATTCATCAAGGACATATTTGTCTTATTGGTCAAAGTTGACCCAAATTACTTAAATACTAGTAAATAGGATTTGGCATAATTACATAATAATCGCTTGAGTCTAATAATTAGTGGCTCTAACTTATTGTAGTACATGTTAAGTGGGACAGTCAAAAAAAAGCCTGAAGAAGCTGCATTATCCCTCCAATTGTCATGAGTTCATGATGGACTGGATGTTATTTTGTGGGTCACCAAAATCATATGACCTCTGTCAGGATGCTTTTGTTGAGGTGTGGAAATCCTGTCCTTACTGTCCTTTTTCCAAGCCAGTACAACGGAACATACAGGCAGAGTTGTTGCATGTCCGATAGATTTAATCCAGAGTCACACATGACTGCTTCTAAGTGCATTCATCACAGTGGGTGGAAAAACTGTTTCTCCACTTTTAATTACACTTTGAGCTCCTTCCGCTTCATTCGCTGCAGAGAGCATGCCTGATTATGTATTAAGTCTGATATTTAGAAAAATTTGTAAAGTTGCTCTTTCATAAAAGCATTAGGAAATATAAGAGAAATAGAAATAAAGGACTATGTCAAATGTAAATGTTGTGCATTATGCTTCAATATATGGCAACTTATGCAAAGAAACCCTTCATGCAAGTTAAAGATTAGTTGTTTTCAGGTTGCAGTGATTGTTTGTGCTCTTAGAAACTGCTTGATCAGCATCAGGGGATGCCAAAAACGATCTGTGTGTGTGATAAAAGTTCCAGTTAAAAAATCAGCTGAGCTCAGCAGCTCTGTTACTGATTTGCAGCGTCTCCTGTTTACTAGGCCTTCACACGTCTACTACTGCGTGGACATCCCATCACAGACTTTTATTCATCCGTTCTGGCAGATAAAACAAGCATGATATGACACCCACATCCTGTGTGTGAGGAAATTACAGTTTCTTATCAAATGTGTCTGCATGTTGTGTTTATGGTGTTCTATCTTCTGTTCTTCACTGAAAGTCCACTCGCTTTTTCTCTGTATCCTTTTGTAGTGTCACTTTACTCACTGATTTTTTTTAAATTGTGAAGCTAAATATCATGTAATATCTTTTTTTAACAATTATTTTTTTTGGATTTCATAGAGGTTTTGCACAGCAAACTTACCAATACATAGTGTAAACAAGAGAAAAGAAAAGTACAACCAAATGCACAAAAAAAGAGGATATTTTATAAGTTAGTGTCTCATAATCCTCAAAATGACTCTCAAAACAAAGTCATATTATTTAGTTCTAAATACCAGATAATACATTTTTAGGGGTAATTTTGACTTAAAAAGACATCATTGACATTAAAGCTATTGTCTTGTAATGAAGCTCTGTCCCCACTAGGTGACTCTTAAATGACTCATGGACTCAGAATCTAATATCCCATAATATTCTCAATGCAGGACTTTTATATTGCAGTATTGCTTCTTTTACTGAAGTAAAGGATCTGAATAAGTCTTCCACCATAGTCGCGTTCTACTAAGCAGTCTGCAGTTATGATTGTTAATAAGTAATGAATCATTAGGGTCACAGGGTTCTCACTTTCTGATAAGCCAACAAAAAAAGTAAGTTGGCCTTCTGTTATTAAAAATGTTAATACAATAATAAAGCTTTTTTTCTACAACAATCCACCAAGACCTCCATTGTAGATGTCAGCCCAGATGCTCTGCAGCACTTTTACAGAAGGTCAGAGGTCAAACAATGTATTGCAGAGGCTTACCTAATGAACTAGAGCTAAAAAGACAAAGCAAGTGCAGCAGGTGACATTATAAGTCCGAGGGTTGCTTGTGTCTAACACACTGTACCTTTACTTTGTTGGGTCTGTGCACCGGTGTGTGTTTTACACCGCTCTGCTGCACGCAGCCACATGCAAATGACACCCAGTCTTCTAAAATATGTCTAATTTACGTTAAATACGCAGAAGATATTCATCTTCCCCAGAGGATGGATCGTAACGTTTTTTTTTGGTGACTCCCTGATATTTTGTCTCACACCAATAACAGGCCAAGTTTCTACTTGAGAATAGTCTGATTTTTACTAAAAGTCATGCTCCCCAGAAGATGAACCCTATAAGGTTAAATGTTCAAAATGTTTAAAAATCTCTATTCATTTGATTTATTTCGTAATCAGACCAAATCAAAATATTTCCTCTCCTGCTTTAATAATCAGTGTGTTTTTATTTGCAGGTGAGTCAGGTTCAGGACGAGTGAGAAACAGGAAGTGAAATGGTTTAAGAGGAGTCCACAACCCGTCTGATGGAGCCCACAGATGGATGAAGGGCCCCCCACTCTGCGTGCCGCCTGTACTCGCCCTTCTCCAGCAGGTACTGGCGCCCCCTGTAGTTTGGATGCTCGTAGAAAACCCAGACCCCGTCCTGGACGTGAGCCGAGTGAATGTCCTGGTAGCGCCAGCGGTCCACAAGGCTGGGCAGATCCTCGCTTATCTCCACCATCTGGCCACCGAAGTCTGGGCGTTCGTAGATGCGGAGCTTGTGCATGCTAGAAGGCTGGGAAATAAAACAAGCAAATTATAACGTGTTTAGTAGTGAGCTTTGGAGGTGGGACGTTCATAACCTTAGAATATATATTGTGTATTCATACAGAAGTATTTGCATTATTCTTGTATCATCAAGCAGCAAATCCATAAAAAAAACGTAATGTAAGTACAAGGGCATTACCCATAGCTGCACTGCTATTAGTGGGTGAAAAACAGATGATAGAAACACCTACAATTGTAAAATGAAAATGCACTGTATGGTTAACTTGGATTTTTGGCTTTGCTTTAGAAGCTGATTTCCAGGACTTACATGTCTGATGAGGCGACAGGAGCGGATGGAGTCGTTGAAGCCGTTCCAGCCCTGGTAGTTGGGGTACTCCCCTCTCAGGAGCACGTACTGAGAGCCCATGAATTGGGGTCTCTCGTAGATGACCCAGGAGCCGGCGTCCACCCGGATGGAGTTGCAGCGCTGTAAGTGAGAGTTGAGCTCCGCACAGTCGCTGCTGCATTCATAGTGATGGCCCTTGAAGTTCTTGTCCTCGTAGAAGAAGATCTGCACGCAGGACGCTTTAGACCATCTCGTAGAAATAACACTAAAGCAATTCACTCTGCGACAGTGTCCTTTAATGTTGCTTTATTGTGTCTGCTGCATGTGGAAGTGAGCAACTAGCTGTTAAAATGTCATGATTTCAGCATGTTATGCTGCAAATAGAGGCTTTTTCCTGCAAATTAATATGATGCTGACAAATTCTGAAACCAATAATTCCTCCTGGCCTCTAAAACAAAGCCTTTGCACAGGATAAATAATTTGTAAAGGTACAGGTGACAAGAGGGGATATTAAACCATTATTCTTTGTCAATGAGCACAACATCTTTCTAGCTCAAAGATCATTTAGCAGAAGCATCATGGTATTAAACTCACCTTGCCCCTGCGCTCCATAGTCACCTTATGTTCCTCCCCACCAAATCAAATCAAAGCCCCTCGTTCACGCTGCATTACTGATGCTCCACTTTCATATAAAGGCTGATGAAATGCACTGCCAGTGGATTCATTGTCATGCAAATGAGCTCTCCATTAACTTTGGCACATCAGCTGATGCTGCAATTGTTTTAAAGTACACGGCTGCAGCTCGATTGCTCCCCGGGTGCTGTGATTTACGTAGTCGAGATATATATAGATATCTATTTTGAAAGAGAATATTTAAACATATTCTGGTACTTTATGGTGGTAACATTTTGCTTGAATTTGAGATCTTTATTGAACAAATAAAAACATGTTACAAACTTAATTCAATCACAAAAAAGCAAGAAAAAGTTGATTGTAATGTAATTGCGGCAACATATCAAATTAAAGGTATATTGTTTAATCATTTAAAGATCCAAGTGAACAAAATATAAATGTGTCTATATTTAAAATTAGGGAAGGGAGACCAGAACCAGGACCAGGACTGAGCTTCCAGACTGTCAGACCCTGCTGCAGTAAGATGAGTGGTTTTCTTAAGAAACTAAGGGTGCTATGAAACTCTACCGCTTTTGTCCACAGGGGCCGCCATAACCCAAACTAAATAAAGTTCCTTGCAGTAGCTTTAAAATAAATAACTGATTGTTTGTTGAAACTGCAACATTTTAGAAGAGAAAAAAAAAGAAACAGAGTATCATTTTGTATCATGCCTTTATTTTTAAAGGTCCACTCAGCCTTTTTCTCCACTTTCTTTAAAGAATGGCATTGCTAGTGGTCCTTAACCCGACGGATGGATCCCACAGTGTGCTGCACGCCCCCCCACTCAGAGTACCGCCTGTACTCGCCCCTCTCCAGCAGGTGCTGGCGCCCCCTGTAGTTGGGATGCTCGTAGAAGATCCAGGCGCCCTCGAGCACCTTGCAGGAGTGGAGGTCACGGCTGTGCCAGCGCTCGTGGAGGACCGGCATGTTGTCTGCCACCTCCATCGTCTGGCCTTCAAAGTTGGACTTCTCCCAAACCTTCAGCCTCCACGAGTTCCCCACCTGGAAGAAAGAAATGAAGAACGCTGAACATTTGCAATATAAATATATATATATATATAACTATTTCTCTCTCTTGACTTACGTTCCTAATAATGCGACAGCACCGGATGATGTCGTTGATGCCCAGCCAGCGCTGGTAGTCTGGGTACTCTCCCGGGCTCAGCACATATTGATGGCCCATGTAGTTTGGTCTCTCGTGGATTACCCAGAATCCTCCCTCCACTTTGATGGAGTTGCAGCGGCTGAAGTACGTGTGCAGGTCGCCGGAGTCATTGTTGCACTCGTGGAAGCGACCTCGGAAGTTTCTGTCCTCGTAGAAGATGATCTGGAAAGAGAATACAAACAATTGTTATGTACTATATACTTTAATAATACTGTATAAGTTGTGCTACATTGAATATGTGAACTGCACCTTCTCCATAGTAGCAATAGGTTTGGTTATATAAAACATTTAAGCAGCCACCTGCAATATTCTCTTTATACAGGACAAGAACAATACAACTAAGCACATGGTTTGCTTTGCGTGAACTGGAAATATTTATCCAGGCTTATGACATTGTTCTGAAGCAGCAAATCCTGTTTCCCCCAAACAATGCAAACGCAACGTGCAAAGCATCCCCAAAGCCAGTGGATGCAGCAAAGCGTGCTGGCAACAACAAGGCCGCTGCAGGACATGGAGTTGGATGTGCAGCGCTTTGAGCTGAGTCAGAGCACCGCAGAGAAAGCTCCAGAGACTCTACACCACATAACTGGCTCGTATCACACGACCCACATTCTTGACCTCAGTAACTGTAGTTTAATGGTTTTAATGTGATAATAGTTAAGGAGATGATGTCATTCTCTCAGAAAAAATGCTAAAATGTATCCACCAAAAATGCTAATGAATTGTTGTGAGTACTGGTAAACAAAACATAATAAATACTACTCTTGTCCGTCTATTGAACAGTATTATTTATACATATGCTGCACATATTCATGATCCCCAGAGGATGAATCCCAATGCATCTGGTGATCCTCAGAGGAGGAACCCTTTGGGACACTGTTCTTTCATCTGGCACCACCCTCAAGTAAAACCATTATAACTGGTTAGGGTGCAAGACTCTTGTTATTCACCAATATGCAGTTCATAACCAGAGGACATATTCTTATGACTATCCTCTATCCTCTATTTTTTCTAATAATATAATTGCTATCACGTGGTCCTCTCCTGTTGAACTTGTACAAATCATTGAAATGAGGTGCAGTAGTGTTTGTTTCGAGTGAAAACATTTGGTTATCCTGGGTGTGGGGCTGTGGGCGTGGTTAGCGCACCTGCGGCAGAAGAGAGAGGGAAACGCGCTCATTGGGATCAGCTGCAGCTCGTTAGCAGCTGGGCTGAAACCAATGAGCGCGTGAGAGTGAGGCTATTTGAGCCCGGCAGGGAGAGCAGACAGGGCAGTGTGGGTTGTAGCAGGAGACGTGCAGTGAGCGATGACAGAGCATGTGTGCACAATAAAGACGGTTACCAACGTGTCTGTACTGTGTGTCCCGAGCATATGGAGCCCCCGGTAAGAGGAACCTTCGCCACACTGGGATTATCTTTTATTTGCTGCATTATCTCAAATGATGAAGTTTGACCTTTTCCCCTCTAACATTTTCTCTGTTATCCTCTTTTAAAAATAAATAAAGATACCTTCATGATGAAACTCGGACATTTAAAAGGTCATGCCACCAATTTTACTTAAATATCTTAAACAGGAAACATGTGTTTAAAGGTGAAGGCATTAACCAGGCAGGGATTGTTGAAGGAAAGAGGCTGCTGAGTTGCATTATGGGAGGACTAAAAGTCAGGACATCTTTTAAGGATATTTCTTGAAAAATCCCTGTGGTACCCTTTAATATGTGATATGTGCGAAAACAATGTTTCAGTGTTAACTATCTCAAATTATTATCATATTATGAACCAGTCTATGAGGCATAAGTAGAGAAAATCCATGAGAACAGTCAGAGTTTGCTTCTCATTTATTGATGGTGTTGTGGGAGGCCTTGAATCACTTCCTCATCTGGGCTCAACTTAAAACTCTGTGATCCTGCGGAAGGAGCCTACGCCCGGCGAGGCCGCCCCCCAGTCCCCGTGCTGCCGGTACTCGCCTAGCTCCAGGAGGAACTGGTGGCCCCTGTAGTTGGGGAGGTCGTAGAAGACCCAGGCGCCCTCGGCCACCACGCAGGAGTAGGCCTCGCTCAGCTTGTAGGTATCGTACACTGAGGGACAGTCATCGGAGCACTCCACCATCTGCCCTCCGAAGTCGGGCCTCTCGTACAGCCTCAGCTTCCACGCTTTGCCGTACGCCTGAAAACACCAGACACTGATGAGAGGAACCCATCGTTGTAGGGAACATGCAGTATTTTCAGGTCCCCAGGCTACAAGAGTACAATCTGACATCAGTCAGTTGGCCCTTTGATAATATAAATGTGTGGATTGATGCAGCACTGGCATTCAGCCATGCTCTTCAACATCCTTTTCTCTAACGAATACTTCTGCTATTGTCTGTTCACTGAGCTCAGTCCTGCACAACTATCCAAATAACATTCTGCAAAACCCAAATCCTGTGTTGTATTTGACCTCTTACATTCTTTACTGCGCGGCAGGATTTCACGTTGTCGCTGAAGGCCATCCACTGCTGGCTGTCCCCGTACTCCCCCGGGCTGAGGATGTACTGGAAGCCCGTGTAGTTGGGTCTCTCATAGATCACCCACACGCCGCTCTCCACCCGGAGGGAGTTGCAGCGGTTGAAGTATGCGTGCAGGTCGGCACAGTCGCAGCTGCAGTTGTAGCAGCGGCCCTGGAATTTCTTCTCCTCGAAAAATGTGATCTGTGGCAGAAGAGGGAACGTTTTAAATACACATCGTGAGTATTTCCTGAATTTGAGTATCTTTAAAAAGCTGTAGTAGGTTTTCTTATCTTACCTTCCCCATTTGGATGCACTATAAACCTCATTCTTTGCTGCAGCCCCATGAAAGTATTTATCGATAAACAAAATGTGCAGAGCGTGGCAAGCCTTTGATACCCAAATGAGGGGGATCTACATATCAGCAAAACGGCTTGGTGCTGTTTGATTGGCCTTTGTTCCAGTCTGATGATGACTCTGTATCAAACACATGCTGGAACAGTGAAGGCAGAGGATCAGTGTCCCGCTGGGAGGGAAAGAAATGATTCAGCAAAGGTCAATTTTCTCCTGTTTACAGCTGCAAATGATGACATTACAATGACTTTAAACATCTGTTTCTGCCTTTGTTTCTCATTCTCAAAGTAATCCTGAGCTCCAGACTGTTGGAGATTCATTTTAACACCTAAAATTGAATGTGTGTAATTTAAAACTGTCATTTCAAGCTTGTGTTGCAAGTTATGTAACCCCCTATTATTATAAAGGGCGTGGAGGTCAGTTTAAAGGCGATGGTTTATGAGAAATTAGACTTTATTGTTGTGTACAAAAGCACATTTATTAGTTTATGGGCAACACACAGAATTACAGCTATGCAGGTCCTTTTTGTTTTGCACCAAATGTGCTTTGGTGTTTTTGTCTTTTGTGGAGTTCTCTTTAAAGCGACAGTGTTTAGGATTTAGTGGCATCTAGTGGTGAGGTTGCGAATTGCACCAAGCTGTATAAACCTCCACTCATTGCCTTTCCCAAAGTGAGCTGTTAAATGCATAACTGTGGTAACGGTGTGGTATCTTTCAGGACATACGTCTTTATGAGCCCGCACTTTACAAACGTGTCAGAGAACTATCTTCCCACACACCTGATCTTTGAAGAAACGCGTGACATGTTTTGAGGTCATAAGGTTCTTCATGTCATCCAAACCATTTGGTCATAACAAATTAATTCAGGAGCAAAGATAATACCTTTTATTTCAGCATGAGAATAAATTAAACAGCATGTCAGTTTGTTTAATTAATTATTTTTTATTGTGTTTAACTTTTACATTTATTGTTTTCAACAACGATGGCTTGGCGAATCTGTTTATATCACATCTTTACCACTTTTCGTCTACGTTAAAGGCTCCAGTTATTAAAATAAAGAGCATGAAGAACTTTGGAAAAGGTTGACTTTTCCTTTCATAAATTATCCAAAAGCTGAGGGTTGAAATGCCTGACATAAAGGTCAATGCTTCAAAACACAGCTTAAGTTTTGGACTAAATAAATGTATCCAGGCCAGAAGCTTCAGTTCAACTTGGAGCTGCAATCAGTGTGTGTGAAAAATGTTTTGTTTTGTTTTGCACCAGAAAGACACTCAGGAATCAGAAACATTACATTTCAGCTTGCTTTATTTTTCCATCCTGGTACACTCAGAGTTAACAGGAGTCCGTGATGCGCCTGATGGAGCTGAACCTCGCCATGTTGCTCATCCCGGTCTCCCTGAGGTTCCTGTACTCTCCGGGCCTCAGGTACAGCATCTTGCCTCTGTAGTTGGGCTGCTCGAACATCAGCCAGTGGCCGTCCATCACGTTGCAGGACTGGCATTCGGGCATGCGGAAGCGATCCACCATGTTGTCACAGTCGTCCATCAGCTCGTGCATCTGGCCCCCGAAGTTCTCCTTTTCATAGAGCCTCATTCTGAAGGGTCCTCTGTGCTGCAGGTGAGGAAACATCAGGAAAATGACTGTGTGGACCCGACCTTTAGATCGACACGTTAGTGGTGTTATACCTGTGTGAGGCACACTTTTAATCAAAGTAAGTTTGCAAAAACCATTTATGAGAAGCAATATTTGCACCAATTTTGGGCAGAATCCCCCAAAAGATATTCTCCACTCAAAGGTACACTTACTTGCTTTTCGTATCTCACAGCCTTCCCTCACCTGTTATCTCGCAACATCAAAGTTTGACACTTGGGTTACGTGAAGAAGGCTGTGAGAGACGTTCGAAAGCTAGTAAGTGGACCTTGATCTCAGAATATTTCACAACAAATCAGCAACTTCTGCAAGCTTTTTGCATTGTTGCATTAAGTTTTTGCTGTTGACCAAAATAAAAGCTGCTTTTAACGCAGTTGGAGTCCAAGTCGAGGTGGCATTTCGGTGAATTTACAGAATCAGATTATTGATAATGTGAAGAAATCCTGAGACTCGTGGCTGATGGACCTACCATGGGGATCATGCGACTGGACCTGATGCAGTCGCTCATAGTCATTCCCATCAGCCGCTGGTTGTCGGGATACTCGCCCCTCCTCACCAGCGTCTGGTGGCCCATGAAGTTGGGCTTCTCGTAGACCATGAAGAGGCCGCTCTCCACCCTGCAGGAGTTACACCTGCTCAGGTAGGAGGTGAGCTCGGAGCAGTCGTTGCTGGTCTCATAGGAGCGGCCCTGGAAGTTCCGGTCCTCGTAGAATATGATCTGCAAAGAAGGATCTTGATCAGCATCTTAAATCTTTTAAAAGTTCTGGGATGTTTTGAAAGCTGCACCTACCTTGCCCATGGCCATGATGCTTGTGAGCTAATCCCAGAAGTACTGCATCAACATCGACCCGTTTCCCTTTTTATACATGGCACGGCCGTAGTATTTCCACATGGCTTGTGCTGAAACCTTTGAGTCATCACACTATATTGTGGCACAGGGCAGCACTATAGGGTGGCAGACTTCACTCTGTCAGAATCTGCAATAGTTATTGTGAATATAGAAACTTCTATTTAATTCATACCTCTCCTGTAACAATATACGTGGTGCAAATGTCAGATCTGAACTTTATGGTTACACGAAAAGTATTTAACAGATGCCACACCAAAAAAAAGAAATGTTGCTTCTGTTATGACCTGACTTGACCCCCCAGACATTCAACATACAATAACTATTGAGGTGCGCTGTGAAAAAAATGAATGCAGGCCCACGTGCACCTCGTGATGAGTCATGATGTTTCACACAAAGGTGTGCAAGAGGTCTGCAGCTCATAGTCTATATAAAAGTGGCTCTGGGTTGGCAGCATTTGCAAAAAACTGAAAGTGTCACCATGGGCAGGGTAATATAGAAATATATTGATTAATAGTTCATAAATGAGTGTATGATTCAAACTGTTGTGCAAGGGCTCTATATTTTTTCCTGTATTGTTTGCTGCAGATTATTTTCTACGAGGAGAGGAACTTCCAGGGAAGCTCCTATGACTGCAGCAGCGACTGCTCCGACATCCACCTGAACCGCTGCAACTCCTGCAGGGTGGAGAACGGTTGCTTCGTGGCTTACGACCACCCCAACTTCATGGGTAACCAGGTGTTCTTGAAGAGAGGCGAGTACTCCGATTTCCAGCGCACCGGGAGCATGATGGGAATGGCGATGATGGATACCGTGCGCTCCTGTCGCATGATCCCCATGGTAAGACGTGTTGGTGGTCCAAAGACGTGCATGATAGGTGGCCTGTGATGGACCCCAGAAAAAGAAACCTATATGTCTGGTCCTCCAACAGCACAGGGGGCAGTTCAGGATGAAGATCTACGAGAGGGAGAACTACGGCGGCCAGATGCACGAGCTGATGGACGACTGCGAGTCCCTGCAGGATCGCTACCTGATGTCCGACTGCCAGTCCAGCAACGTGATGGACGGCCACTGGCTGATGTTCGAGCAGCCCGGCTACAAAGGACGGATGATGTACGTGAGGCCGGGAGAGTACAGGAACTTCCGGGAGACGGGAGCCAGCAACATGACAAGAATCAGCTCCATCAGGCGCATCACGGACAATTGCTGATTGTCCATGAAAATAAAGATCTTTTTTTTGAAGTATCTCTCTGGTGTTGTGTAGTTTTCTTGAATCTGGGTAAAGACTACATGCTTTTGCAATGTGGCGTTGGGGAAAGTCCCTCGAGAGGTCAGAGGGAAACGTTGACATGAGTCCTGAATAAAGATTTAAAGACATTTTGTGGGAGCTTCTTTGAGAACAGCTGAGTAATATATCAGGCCTCAAGTTTCCCAACATCACACCTCCCTTCTGAACGTTTTGCTGATTCACTTTTCAGGTTCTTAATACATTTTATTTTTGATAAACCAATATTGCAACCTCCCCTTATCCCATACATAACATGAAGGACATATTTAATATTTTCCATTGTAAGCATCCTCACTGTGGAACAACTTCCTGGTTGGACTTTGACAAAAGCACTTATGCTATTGTGCACATAGTGTAGTTTTACGATGGAAAACACCTCGTAATATATCATAAAAACATTACAATAATAATGGACGTTTTGTACGTATTTCTTCTTTGCACATTTCAACGGCAATGAGTAAAAATTATAATTGCATGTTGGGGAATTTGCCATGCAAAGTCTGTCCTGAGGCTGACGCTAAAGGAAAAGTCACGTGATTAATGGAAGTTTTATCATTAACAACATAAATGTACATTAATGTACTCAGCATGCTGTATTTTGAGATATCTTGCGTACAGAGCTGTCCTGGGTGGTGCTGCAGTAGTTGGACGCCAAAGGAGCGCTTCAACCTCTGGGGAGCATGAATGTGTTCAGATAATATTATCGTACATTACATTACATTTTGCACATTTGGTGCTTGTGGTAACACAGAAGGAGTGAAAAGCAGGACACAAAAACATATGGGAATTTTCTTTTTGGCACCGATGAGCAGTTGTTTTGCACGGAGCGATGACGTAAATCTGGTGGTAGTTACAGGATAATGAAACAAACATGTCTCCTAGAGAGGGACGCTTGTTTACGACTTGTTTCATATTGGTGTCAAACCCATTTAAATGTTTTATTTGAGACATAATGTAATATAATAAAGTCAGTTAAACAGCAATATCCATGAAAATGTAATGATGAAACCTAACTTTGGCCACGATAAACGGGTCAAACCAGACCAAGGAGCTGCAAAAATCCTGAATTCAATATTTGCAAAAGGATAATTGGGTTATTTCTGCTTTCAAAAGAGACATATTTCAGCTTTAAATCAAAGCATTTGTGTGCTGTTCTCTCAACATAACCGCATCAAATAAAGAAAATGATGGCACAAAAATACAAAGGTAATGCAATAACTAGAGTTTGCTTTGTCACGGTGAAATCTGCACCACTACTGTTTAATCCGTCCGCAGCTTCGATTGTATAATGCAGTAGGGAACATCCATGCAGATGAGCTGACTCGGCCATTTTGTACAATTGAGGGGCAGATTCTTTTGATGTCACATGATGCATAAAAGGCCAGTGGGAACAACAACAGAAATCAAATAGCGTGACCATGAGCGGAAAGGTACTGCAGGGTGCAGACCACTGCAGCAGCCAACTGTTATACCGTTTATGTTCCCAAAATACTGCAGCACATGTGATTTGTGTCGGTTTGTCTCCGTCTCTAGATCGTCTTCTTCGAGGGGAGAAACTTCCAGGGCCGCTCGTACGAGTGCATCGGCGACTGCTCGGAAATCGCCTCTCACCTGAGCCGATGCAGCTCCTGCAGGGTGGAGAGCGGGGCGTTCATGGTCTACGACCAGCCCAACTACGCGGGCCAGCAGTACCTCCTGACCCGGGGGGAGTACCCCGAGTACCAGAACACCATCGGCTTCAACGACTGCATTGAGTCCTGTCGCATTGTCCCTGTGGTAAAGCTATGAGAGCTATGTTTGGCCTTGGAGGGGAATATGGAGATCAGGGAATGTGGGATGTGGTTTGGGATTTCGGGCCTAGGTTCGCACCATGTTGGGCGGATGCATGTTTAATCTGACACGTTGTACCTTCACAGCACAAGGGACCCTTCAAGATGAGGATCTACGAGAGGGCGAACTTCGAAGGGCAGATGCAGGAGCTGACGGACGACTGCGACTCCATCCAGGACCTCTATCACATGTCCGACTTGCAGTCCTGCAACGTGGTGGAGGGCCACTGGCTGATGTTCGAGCAGCCCAACTACGAGGGCCGGATGTTTTATCTGAAGCCCGGAAAGTACAGGAACCTGAGAGAGACGAGCAGCGGCGACGTGAGGTTCAACTCCGTCAGACGCATCACCGAATCTTAACTCATCACTTACGCTGATTGTAATAATAATTTTGCAGATGCTTTGTTTTATTAACATTAACAAGATGTCCGAGTGAGAGGCAAAGAGAAGGAGCCTTGTCTTTAATCCTGAAACTGTGATGTGTGCATTGTTTGCATGTAGTTCCAGTTGCACTGTGCAATCCAGCCACGATGAATTTACCTCTATAACTGTGTGACGCGCACAATAAAATGATTTGACGCAGATTTTGTGCGAATGATATTTCTGAAAACGTTTCTTTGGCCCAGTCAGCGGTCTTTAAATTCATAGAAAGATTAACTCGACTAATATGAAATGCTAAAAATTTGTTTTCCTCCCATGAAAGTTGCCTAAAATGCAAATACAAGCAAATTTACAGTATCACGTCTAAAATATGAACATAAAGGAAAGAAGCAGACTTTATTTAAAGTAACATTACAATACCGGCTTCATATTTATTTTGGATATTTTGGTCTACAAATAAGAGATGTGAGCAACTTATAAAAGACAAATTGTTTGTTAAAGTTATTAAAATGCTGCATTTATTGCCCACATTTACATGCAAACAATAATACAACTGCTGCTTTTACCATGAAAAATAATAATATCATGTGACCTTTACACAACAACACCTCATTAAGCAGCTTTAATAATGTACATTTACTGTAATAAACTTATCACGTGTAACACAGATTATGTCACATATTCAGTTTATCTTCCTTTTTCTATGAAACAAGATAATTGTTATTATCCTTTACTATTATTATTATTCAATAAGGATTCAAACACAAAGAGACTGAGTTATAAAGAATGTTAAACCACTAATATAGTATTGCAGTAATTAATGATAATGTAAAGACATACATGTGCATGCATGTAGATAAAACGTGATATTTAAAAGCCTTTTAAAGCCAGTTGCTGTACATAATATGCACTTAAGACAAAAATGAAATATCTTGTAATATATATATATATATATATATATATATATTAGGGATGCAACGATACCATTTTTTACAAACCGATACGAGTACGAGTATTTTTATTTGTGTACTTGCCGATACCGAGTACCGATACTTCTTAGATTTGGTCTCCATGAAAGTGCAATTAATTTGGAGGCAGATTTTATTTTATCCTCTGCAGATTATGTCAAGCCTATAGTACAACATTAACAGAAGGCTATCCCAAGCTTTAAACTTCTTGTGGAAGTCCCTCTAATGTCGGACCATAAAACGCCCCCGTGTCCGGGTTCATAATGTAAGCGATAATATTAAGGATCGAGCAATTATATAGGAAGCTGTGTTCCAAGTTATGTTTCCGGTGCTTTTATTGTGGAGGGAGAAACGGAAAGGAAAAGAGGAGTGGAATTGTGGGATATACGTGTGTGAAGGAGATAAAAAAGTGGTTCAAGTTACCCTGGAGCGTGTTTTCATTTTATTAGAATTACAAATATAGACACACAACAGACACTCGGCTACAATAATATCATCCGTAGCCGCACAACAGCGTCTGAATGAGGCCGCTGCCAGCGCTACTTCTGGCGGATCAGCAACAGTTTGATTCAAACCGGCGGGACGGCAGTAATTTGTGTCGCGTTCGGTGTGAACACACCATAACTCTACACACCTTGCTGCAAGAGCCGCAAGAGAGCGACGAAAGAGCCGTATGCGGCTCTGGATCACGGGTTGCCGACCCCTGCCCTAGACGTTGAAGTCAGGTAGGACAACAAATCTTTTTCTCCACAAAGCGCAACCAGTTTGTTGTAGCGAAATACTGTTGAGTGGTATCGGTTCTTGGTATCGGCAATTGAAAACGAATACGAGTACGAGTATTTTAACGCAGTATCGGCCCGATACCGGTATCGGTGCATCCCTAATATATATATGTTTAATAACTCAACACAGTAATCGCTCTCACTTGAGCAGCTCTACTGTGAAAACTATCCGTAAGCCGGCTGTGTTGAAGCGGCATTCTGGAGCTCGGTCTATAGAGGATGAAACAATACGCTGGCAGACAGAAACCTGAAAGAACGAGCGACCACGTAACAGCGCGTAGTTATGCTGACAGGAAGAGAATAACGCTTTCTGAACTGTGAAATCATATTTAAGCTGCTGCCGTGCACAGAAGCAAGGCAGTGGGTGTGATCACTTCACAGGATGTTGGGATTTTCACTCCGGCATCTACCACCTTACAGATCTTTAAAATGGTCTGCATTTACAGGGACGGGTTGGATGTTATGTCAGTTATAATGGGCTCTAATGTACAAAGTCAATTGGAGTTTTTTCATAATTTCATTAAATAAAAACAGTCCAATATCTGTTTGTAGATTTCATTTTGGTGTATTTGTCGAGTGTCTGCCTGTTTTCATCACCTACCAGAGCAGATTGAAAGGGAAGCCTCTGCTCACAGCAGCTGCTTTGCCTCCTAAAACAAAATAAAAACAGCTGACGAGCACGGCCATTGTCCCGAGGCACAAAGACACAGGTCACCGGTGGGTTATAAAGGCAGCGCGGAGCCCACGGCTGGTCGCAGTGTGACGAAGGTTAGCCGGCACAATGGGAAAGGTAAGGCTGCTCCTTTTGCTGTGTGCCTTTTGTGTCTCCGCGTACCTGCGCGGACTATTCGGACGAAAGCGGTGAACCTCGACGCGTCCTTACATGTTTTCTCTATTGAAATCCATCGATTGGTGTTCCCAGATCATCTTCTACGAGGACAGGAACTTCCAGGGTCGCTCATATGAGTGCACCAGCGAATGCTCGGACCTGCATTCCCACTTCAGCCGCTGCAACTCCATCAGGGTGGACAGCGGCGAGTGGATGGTCTACGAGAGGCCCAGCTACATGGGCTACCAGTACTTCCTGAGGAAGGGCGACTATTCAGACTACCAGCGCTGGATGGGATTCAACGACTGTGTGCGATCCTGCCGCGTGATCCAGATGGTAGGCCTCACTCGGCCGGTTTCCCCTTAAAACAGCCGAGAAACGTTGGATGACCCCCTTGTTCTCTTCCCCGCAGAACCAAAGCTCTCACAGGATGAAGATCTACGAGCGCCCGGAGTTCGGAGGCCGCACGATGGAGCTGACGGACGACTGCCCGGCCCTGAGCGAACGCTTCCACTTCAGCGACATCCACTCCTGCAACGCCATGGACGGGAACTGGGTCTTCTACGAGCAGCCCAGCTACAGGGGACGCCAGTACCTGGTGCGCCCCGGCGAATACCGGAGGTTCAATGAGTGGGGAAGCAGCAGTTCTCGGGTGGGATCCATCCGACGCGTCGCTGTGTGAGAAGTCCAGACAGTTTTCCTGAAGCATTGTGAATAAATCTATCCAAACAATCCAGTGCTTTGGTTTTCTTTGGGCTCTTGGGGAGTTGGGGGGTTCAGGGGGTTTGCTTATTAGATCTCATTGCTTGTGTTTTGGGGACATACTCCTACATTTTGATAACTATCATATCTTGAGTGGGTTCGACATAAATGATGGGACCATCTTCAAGTCTTTTAGAGACACACACACACACGCACTTTAAGCCCAGCATGTTTATTGAGAACAGAGACAGGAAGTACAGTCTTCTAGTTGAAGTCGGTGATTCGCCGGAGCGAGCCGATCCTCGGGCCGGCGCCGCCCCAGTCGCTGTATCGGCGGTACTCGCCGGGTCTCACGTAGAAGGGCCTTCCCCTGTAGTTGGGCTGGTCGTACATCAGCCAGTGGCCGTCGACCACATTGCACGAGTTAATGTCAGACATACGCAGGCGGTCCTGGACGTTGGGGCAGTCGTCGCCCAACTCCTGCATTTGGCCGCCCATGTCGGCGCGCTCATACAATCTGATTTTGTAGGAGCCGCGGTGCTGCAGGAACAACAGCATGTATTTAGTTTGGTCTCACTACGCAGTGCTGTACAGTAGATTGTGAGCACAGCAACACATAGACACACAAAGAATGATTTAAGCAGTTTAACCACCCGGCGGAGCGTTTCTTTTCAGCTGGGTGGAGTCCCAGGTGGGTGGAGTTTAACCCACAGATGCTAAATCTAAGCTATATATTTATTAAAAGGATTATGTTGCAAAAAAAGTGCTTCAAACTCGAGCTAAGAGGCAGTTCTGCGTCATATTTAAGATTTTTACAAAAGGAACACGTGTAGCTACTTTCTAGTTTCATTACAAGACAGATTATGTCAGAACTGATACATATTTGTACAACTGATCCCTAAAAATGTACATTTATCAGTATGTGAGCATACATGCATATCTATTTCCTTTATATGTATATTGTTTTAGCATATTGTTCTTCAAGTTTAGCATTAAAAATACAGGTTTTACCCTGAAATGTAACTTTATTCCCTCACTTATTATTACTACAACCCAATAAATCAGCGTGCACACGTGGATCCATAATCATCCTAATTGATACTCTGGCTCACCATGGGGATCACGCGACAGGAGCGGATGCAGTCGTTGATGCCGACCATGCGCTGGTTGTCGGAGTACTCCCCCCTGCGGAGGAAGTACTGGTGGCCCAGGTACTGGGGCCTCTCGTACACCATGAAGCAGCCGCTCTCCACCCGGATGGAGTTGCAGCGGTTGAAGTAGGGGTGCAGGTCGGCACAGTCGCTCACGCACTCATGGTGCCGACCCTGGAAATTTCTGTCCTCGTAGAATATGATCTGCAAACGTTTGGTCGGAGCCCTGATTAGCGATCAACTCCCCACGGGTGGAAACACCTGATTGTGAACATGTTTTCAATCTGTATTTTCAGGAACAACACATAACGAGCTTACCTTTCCCATTGTTACATTGGTGGGGGCCAGACCGGCGCTCAATAGACGCTCTCCGCGCCGCAGCCCTTTTATATAAAGTAGCTGTGTGATGGCACAGCATAAAGTATTGTCATCCAAATCGGTTTTATAACACAAATCTGGTTATGTATAGCGGCGGTGTGATGATGAGTTATTGTTGTCCAGTTTTCACATGTTCATCAAAACGCAGGGGTCACCGCTCGCAGTTCCAGCACAACAACAAGCGTGATTTGTTGTCCTTTTCATGTGATACGCCAGAGACCATGTGTGAGTATTTTAAATGCACACGGAAAACCATATTATTAATCAAATAATTTCCTCGTCTGGGACACCAGTTGGCTTTGGTGCACTTTAATAAACAACATAAATGAATGAACTGTTGTACTCTTGGCAACGTGGCAATGAAATCTGTCTTTTGCCTGTTATTACGTTAGAGATCTGATCTACTCAAAACTAATGATTTTCCATTTTTGTGGCCCGTGCTAACTGCTAGCATGCTAACACGCTAAACCACGACGTCTCACGTGCTTCACATTATATCTGCATTATTTAATAATGAATTAAGCTAATTAACCTCAGCATATGTAGCTCAAAACACACAGCTACTAAAATCAAATAATTTAGTGTTTTGGCATCTTATTTATGAAAAACACATTATGTAGCATTGCGTGCTGTACATGAGCACTCTCTGGTCTGCCACATGCATATTTCCATTATTGTGTGGGGCCCAAACAGTTATGACGATGCTATATTCAGTAAAAGGCAAATGGACTCTTGATGAACTCTGCACCCCAACAACTAAGTAACCTAAACTAAATGAATGAATTAAAAGATATATTTTATATTTACTAGAAAGCTCAGATTGAAGTGGTGCAGGTCGCGTTCGCTGCACTAAACTTCTACTTGCACCTTTGAACATGACATCCTTCGATGCTTTTGGGCCCCGAGTGAGGTGTTTTAGGAGCCCCAGGATCCATCGAGCAGGAGACAAGAAAGTGAGGTGTTTAGTACAAAATCGTATTTAGTTTGTGAGGCTTTTTGAATAATGTTGTGCTTCACAGTCCGACCCCTTGCCGGAAAGATCTTGTAACTCAAGCCCCGATTACAATGTGAGGTCACGCTCAACACTATAAAGCTCGTCACACAGACAGCTGTTTCACACACCTCCATCCGAGGTCACGAGATTCAGCCCTTTGTTATTCCAGTGAGCATGCATTCGCTGCTTTTGCCACCCAGCCAAGGTCTTGATCCCATTCATACAGATTAAAACCCTGATTCATCAATGTGCGTGGTACGGGCACATTATTGACCCCCTCTCTTGTTTTACAAAAGCATAAATACATATAGTCATGTTTAGTTTGTCTTCCACTTTAGCCAATTCACATGATGGTAAACCTTTGCAGAACATGGTGACGTAATAATCCAGCCACCAGCCAGTATCTGGCTGGAGGCGTTTGCTCAAGAGGAGTTGCATTGTGGGAAATGTAGTATTCAGCATTTCTGTCTCACAATCCATAAAATTCATCATGCCGCTGCTGGTTTGAGTTTGATTTTTTTTTAAATTCCTTTAAATAAAGTCTAATTACCAAATTAGATATTGTACATTACAGTTCACCTGTTATGAACAACTAACCATTGTTCAATACATGTAGTTTAAGATTGTTTTAATTTCCTCCAGGTAGCCACTGGTTTCCATTCACTAACTAAATCAATCAATCAATCACAATTTGTTGCATATGAATGCAAAACACAGCCACTACACCAAGGAATCATTTATTTCTATTCAAGAACCGGAAACACACTGAACTAAAGCTGATGTTGTTAAAGCAAAAGAAGTGATTGGTTGTCATGTGATATTTAGTATTACAGAGTTAAATAAGCACATTGCTCTTGAAGAATATGTAAACAAATCACAAAATATACATTCTCACTCTTATCTCTTTCAAAAGCAAACCTGAGGTTGATCCCAAGACAAAATGTATAGAGTTGGTAATACAATAAAACAAGAAGCAATATCATGAATAGGACACTGAAAAATCAACGTCTACATTTCACCTGAATTATGAGCACAAATACGTCAAAATCAACAAATATGACAGGGGAGGTAAAAGGAATAAGTAGATTTGCAATAAAACATCTTGGGAAATATTTATAAAAAATCAAATAATAATTATATTTCAAATGTAATATAATCCATATCTAGCTTCAGGGAAGGTGTGTTAAATATTTGGAAACCGCTAAACTATAAGAACTTTTATAACACGAGAAAAGTAACTGACGAACTAATTTACACTGAAAAACGAGGAACACACAACGTTTGAGAGAATTGTCCAATCATGTGTCCAAAAAGTTGCTGAATAGGTTGAATTACTACGTTCTTCTATTTTATATTTCCAAATATAAAATTATGATTCCTGATATATAACATTGCTAAGACAGTGGTAGACATTCATGGATGAGTTATTGAGTTATGTTGTCAAAAAACGGCTAAATATGCACTTCAACGTGCATTTAACCATCTGTTTTATGTAGAAAATACTAAATGGTCATTGTTGTTGTTTCTTCGGTACTGTTTCACTAATAAAGCTGCCTTCTCCTGCTTCTCAATTATTATTAATAAATCAATTAGAGCCGGTTTCAAACTGATAAAAGCCTTCAGACATCATCATCCTGAAAAAATGGTTGAAAATAAAGTTTGTGTGGATCAGAGGATCCAGAAAGGTCCCGACACTGTTAAAGTAAAGAGAGCATCCAAACTTAACTAACAACTATATTGATATATAATAAACAGTGTTGCCTTCTTCTTATCCCCCCAATAAATGTGATCACTGATCCACGGAGGACGTACAGGAAGGTAAAGAGAGAAAAACTTGACATGGTGTCTGTGTGCATGTAGCTAAGAGATTCCTGCTATTGCAACATCTCCACGCCATGAAAAAGTTAAAAAAAGGGATTTTCTTTTTACAAAAATAAGAAAAGGGTTTAAGTACAATTTTAAGACGGTCAATCTGAGTTTAAACGTACTCTTCACCAGTTTTTCAGCCAAGTTTTAGTTTGTTTCATAAAAATAATTAATCAGGTTTTAAAGTGTAATTGTTTGATGTTCGATTTTGTAATATTTTTAGGTTTAAAGTTAAATTGAGTTTATAAAAAGAATACATTAAAGTTATGCCATTAAAGGTGATGAAATACATTTAAATGTTGTATCCGTACATCTGAAGAGCTGAAGACATTTGTTGAGCTCCAATAATAACAAACCTGCAAATCTGAATAATCAGATTTAAAGACATATTGTTTAGTTTTTGTGTTTTTATCGAAAATACTACAGTAAATGATTTACTGAAAAACTCATGAATCATTGCTAATTTGTTTTGTAATATGAGATAAATTACTATAAATACTGCCACTACACTTTATTAAAGCATCAACACAGAAACAGATCTGAGATCTGTGAGTCTACAAGGTGAGAGCTTGACTGGAGTTGGTGGGAACAAGAGCAACAGACAAAATCTCTGGCTGAGAAATCTCATGTCACGAAACATACTGCATTATGTTATAAGGCACAGGTTATATAATTGATCATATCAATATATAATGTATCGGAGAAGAAAGAGAGACCAAACTTAGGGATTTGTCCCTTGGCGAGCAGGTGTGTGTTTAGCCTACATGAGAGCTTGGTGAGTGTGAAGCATGTCTGGTGGCTCTGCTGCTTCTGGCAGGTAGTGGTAGTCCTTGTGGTGGAGAAACCGGCGGTGCTTTGGCTTCAGATGGGCCTGCCCGTGTGGAAACATCAGATTCTGTTGAGAAGAAGGCGACATAAAGACTCAGTGAAGGTTTGCAGAAATGGAGAGCAACACGCAAACAGACTGAAAACTATTATTTATTTATTTTGTACCTTTCTAGGGTCGTGTTGCAGAACAAACGGTGTCATGCCGTCAGTCCTCGGAGGGTAAAATGGGTAAACCTGCAGCACCGTGGGCTCCACAAACTGCAAAACAATGAGAAAACACCAAAGTGAGCAGAACAAGTTGACTGAACACTTGTAAACTCAATATTTTTCTCTCCACTGGTACCTCTGGCGGGCCGTCCTCCATGACGGGCAGAGGAGGCTGGATAGGGCCTCCATCAGCGGGCTGATACAGATATTCTGGCTGCTGAGGGTACACGACTGGATTGGGGGGCATCGGCGACTGGACAACAAAACATGTGAACATGTGAACAATTGGCTAAATTCTTCTGAAAAAATAAAAATACTTAATTTTGCCTACCTGGACGACGTTCCACTGATACTGGTTTGGGGCACACTGGGAGAGGACGAGGAGGAAAGAAAGCAGATTGTTAAATCAAGTAAAAACCTGCTGTTCTCGTTAAATGGTGGCATGGTGAGGAATCAGTGGATCACTAAAGGACTGAGCGGACCTGGTGGTGGTGATAGGCTGGTTGCTGGTAGACAGGCTGATGGGACTGATGGAGCATCACTGGAGGGGCAGGCTGCTGGAAAATAAACAGAAAAAAATCATACAAACACACATCTGTTGTATATTAAACCTTCATGTTTCATCAACTGTCCTCAACATGTAGTGAAGCACATTTACTTTGACTTTAGTTTGAATGACTTGGTTTTGACATTGCTCCAGTGAAAGGTGGGTGTGACTCACAGGCCAGTGGTGGGAAACAGGCCTCATGTTGGGGCATTGGAAGTAGGCCACTCCGTTGTGGTAGACGTAGGGAAGGCCTGCGGACGTGGTCTCACAGGACATAGGCCGAGGCACGGCGGAGTCAGGGAAGGTCACAAGGGCACCCTTAGCTGCGAAAAGAAGGACACCACAGAACAGTGAACCTAGTGGCATTTCAAAACCATCGCAAACTATTGAGTCACCTTGTGGCCCAGTAACTGGAGAGAAGCCAGCACCTCCTACTGTGGTCCTGATGTAAAACAGTTTCCATGACTTTTAGGTAATGGTATCTCTAACTTGTTTACTAAAGCTGATACACTGAATAGAAATGAATACACTGAAGCTTGGCAGTGCCACTGTGTGATCAGGGGAATGCTGAGTATCACAAGGGAATTAAAACAGTCGACTTACTTTGCACTAAAGCTTGCTGCCTGCGGACAGCCTGACCAATGCTGAGCTTCTTGTCTTTAAAACAGACTCCCTTAACCTTTAATATAGTAGTTGAGGGAAAAGACGCTGCATTAGACAATAGATTTCGGAGGAGAAGCTACATTATTATATGTGCTTTAGGTTTAGTTGTAAGATACTTTAATGGCCGGCTCTACTTACATCATGAAGGATTTTCATTGCATCATCTTGGGTCTCAAATGTCACAAAGCCATATCTGTTCAAAGACGCAGAATCAAAACGACTGACATTATGTATCCAAGATTAATGCTCAAAAACAAAGGAAAGAAAGTCCCCAATGTATATGACAGGAATGGTGACACAAACTCACCCCTTTGACATTCCTGAGCGATCGATCACAATCTTCACCTCTTTTACTGCTCCATGTTGAGAGAAGACGTGTAGCAGGTCACTCTCACTAACCTTTAATAAAACATAAACACATTTCAACTGCGACATCACTGCAAAGGAAGATACAGTAAGAACTGATTTTGTTTGGTTTATTTCCAGGATGAATACTTTCAGATTATTTAGCAGACAATAGTCGGGTGCACAAACAACCGCCAGGAGACATCTGTAAAACATCTGCATGCACATTGGTTCCTGGCTGGAATCTCATACACAATAGTTATACAAGTTATTTCTTTAGCTACATTTCAGACAAAATGTACAGTGAATGTTAAATTAGAAGGAGACACGCCATAGGGACAAAGTTTCGAAATTTTTTTGTTAAAAGTCAAAAAACAGGTGGTTCCTGAACCACTTATGTTACTTTTAATGCTGAATTTCGAGGAAAAATAGCAATTGATATTTGATCGTCAACTATGTTTTATGACAGACATATTTTTTTTGCATTGTATGCCTTTATAAACCAGTAGAGCTGGTACGAAATGAGATGGGGAATGACACAGCACGGTGGTAGATATTTATTTTTATCACTAAAATGTAAACATTGGGACTCAACTATGATTCAGACTGCATCTGCAGAATGGAGAGTTGATTGGTCCAAAAGTTATATCTGGATAAATCTAGAATTACTGCGTACCAGTGGGCCTCCTGTGCACGATGTATATTCTCATCATGACCTTTGCTGCTCTCTAGGGTCTACCCTTCTGCATAAGACCCACAAGACCAACTTCAGTTTCTCTGCCAGTGAGAGTTTGCTGCTCTCACCTTGTAGTCAATTCCCCCAACAAAAATCCTATTGGGGATAATAGTGCCGGGACGGGGGGTAACAGAGCCGGGGTGGGGGGTGTAGTGGGTCGGGCTGTGATCGTGGTTCCCTGGAGGCAACACTTCTGGGCTGGAGGAGCTGCCGTTCTGGGATGTTAACTTCAAATGTAAGGAAAAGAAGCAATGACTTTACTCAGATTGAACCTGGTGAGGGGTGACGTTCATTCCCGCCAGAAAGGAGTTTGAGAACCAGGACTTAGTACTTAAGGAGTACTTAACCCCATTTGATGTACATTTTATAATTGATATGGTGTGGATAGAAGGACGCTCAGTTATTACTTTCAACCAGATCAAAAGAAAATCACCAGCATCACCCATTGCTACCAGACAACACTCATTGCCAACTTCTTAACCACTCATTGAAGTCCAACAAATAAAAACAATAAACAATGGGTACTTGAGTCTTTTAAGTCAGACCAGGTGGATGCACCTGCAGCCTGAAACGTTGGCCCCAACTATTATTCACAGAAATGAATCTGACATGAATTAACATTTTCATGATGGTGTAATTAACAGTTTCATGATGGTGTAATTAACAGTTTCGTGAAGGTGTAATTAACAGTTTCATGATGGTGTAATTAACAGTTTCGTGAAGGTGTAATTAACAGTTTCGTAATGGTGTAATTAACAGTTTCATGAAGGTGTAATTAACATTTTCATGATGGTGTAGTTAACTAACAGTTTCGTGATGGTGTAATTAACAGTTTCATGAAGGTGTAATTAACAGTTTCGTGAAGGTGTAATTAACAGTTTCGTGAAGGTGTAAGTACGAGCCACAGTGGATACATAACTGTTTCACTTGAGATGATTATAAATGTATCTTTTTTCCGTTGGCTAGCTTTCTTGTAGCTTATCAGCGAGCTAGCTAAAGCATAAAAATGATAGTTATGAGCCAAACTATTTTACACACAAAAGGCTAATAACTGAGCTAACTCTGATACAATTCCCACTTTTCTACCGTTAACTTATGCTGCTTTTATTTTCAACAAACCGAGCCTACACAGCTCATACAGAAGGGTAAACTAACGTTACTTAATTACCATAACCGTTTGCTAGCTAACGTTGAAACCGTTAAGTGCCGACGTCACTCACCGCGTTCTGGCTCTTCGCTTCCATCATCCGGGTAACTTCTGCCTCTACAAGACGCGTGCTGGTTATAATAACGAGTTAAACATGGCCCCGTTGTAAGATATCGATAATAGTTGAGCTGACTGACGGTCCTCTACTTCGTGAGTGACCTCCACGCAGCGGTCTGATCGATGCGTCGCTCTCGCGCGTCTCACGCCGCTCACGTGTGACCTCCCTCCGTACGTCACGTGGAGCGTTACGTCCGGTGAAAAGTTAAAATGTGGTGTTTTTCACCTGTTATCTCGCAGCAGGTTGCATCTTCAAATTTTTTTTTTCTTTTTTCTTTCTACACGGAAGAATAAAATGTTAAATCAACGATTAAATCCAATATTTCCACAGACCAGTGAGCGGGCCGCAGCCCTGGACAGTGAGGCTAGAATTAGTCGCATAATTAGTTAAATGTATTATATGTGTGTAGTTAGTCAGACAATAGAAATTAAATCTTCCAAAGAGGTGATTAATGAAGGCACTCTGCAAAAGAAGAAATAAATCATGGTTTAATCATATTGACACCTCAGTGGGGAGAAAATAAGTTTACTTTATATTTAAATTGTATTACATATATATTCGCACAAATGTATTATACATATTAAATTAATGGGATATTCTTGTAAATTGTACTCCAAGCCAGATTGGTGCAGTGCAGCACACTGTCCACACGAGGGCGACATTTCTCTATGAATAAAACATTTATTCATGCACTTTTCAAAACTGATCATGAAAAGAAGGACCTTGGAAGTATTGCTCTCTGGGGGTGTGTGTACAACTAAAGGCAGTTTCCTTTGACAAAACTCAGCACATATTGTAATTTTTTGACTATTTAATTTGAGAATGTGATGGTGTTTTATCCGTTTTTCAAGGAATAATTGACTTACTAACTTGGGTCATTTGGGTACGGTTACAAGACAATTACCAATTACTTAAAATGTGTGTTTTTAATACATTTTACTTCAGTTTATGAGCCCTTTATTAATAACTTCAGGGAAGCTCATGAATGGCTGCTTGCTGTGGGTTGATGATTAATGAATAGGGATAGGAATACATAAATAGATGGCTGGAGAGATTTCACAGCCAGGAAAATCCTCCAAAAAATCACATACCCACGGAGAACAGTGAGACCTACAACACAGCTTCACTCTCGACCCTCAAGAAGCCACTTTATATGTTGCGTACAAGCCTCATGGAGCTATAATTTCTCTATGATTGGCGACAAAGTGCTGTGAAACACTGTCATTTGCATCTTATGCCCTCCACCTCTTCCCCCTCCTCCCTCAGACCACAACAAAGCAACAGTACAAAGCCTATAAAGTGTCTCCAACTGAGAGAAAAGCCACTAGTAATGAATAAATAACACACAACAGGGGGAAACAGGATTTAGAACTTTCTCAGATTTTCTATAATGCGGATACATTTGCAAACATCGCTTTAAATGCCCTATCTCTCTTCAAAAAGCTCACGAAGCTTTGTTTTGTACATTTCCATCACTACAACCTCCGTTTGCCAGATTGTTTGTCCTCATCTGAGTAATGTGGGCCACGCCATTACGTGTCATTCATCTCCAGCTTTTTTTAATTGTCGGATGAATTTTCCAACGAGGTCTGACTGTGCAAAATGAGAAGGGCATGTTTGATAATTACAGCAATTTACCAGCTAAAAGTCCTTTTATACTCCACAAAGATCATCTGAGACTCAAGGGCTGTCAGGGCAACTTGACTGGCTGTTTGAGTTTGCGCCGAAAACAAAAGAGCCGAGTGTGAGAGTTGTATTTATTGGCTGTTTGAGATCAGCTCTTTGTATTGACGAGTTTCTAGCATGATTTCCTGTAATATTGTGTTCTTGTTCTCATTAAAAGTCTTTCTTGTGTGACCACACATGCAAGGCTCTGCTGTGCCAGGGTCAAATTATTTTGCAAAGAGTGTATGTGTTTAAAGCCTTTTATTAGTGTGTTTAAAAATGTAATTTACTTGACCACAGATGGGCATGGCATGGGATATTTCCTTCCCATCTACTTTCTTCCCGTCGGACACAAACTCCCGAGCTTTACTTCCCGTTTCGATGCAAGATTTTGTTTCCTGTCACTCACTGTTTACCTGAAGCGTCAGGATAACTTGACTCCCCAAATTGACACGTGTTGTCTCTGATGCCCCCACCGGCAGCCCATCAAAACCATTACAAGCGACACGTCACATGTGTGGTTTCTCTTGTGAGGACAGTTTGATCTTCTCATTCAACTCTGCATTTGTCGAAAAAAAAAAGAAAAAAAAAGGTTATTTCCCCAAACTTTCCCTTTTAAATCTTGAGACTCTTCGAGCAGAAAAAAAAGCAGAAATAGAGGTCAAATATCAGGTCAGGCGTGCATTTCCCATCAAGAAAACAGCCATTTTTTTTTCATTCGGTCAGTCAGTCAGACAGTCGTGGAGACAGAGGTTGATGAAAAACGAGCCATAACAGAAGGGTTCGACTCTGGCTCTGTAATTACTCTACAAATCTCTGATTTCCCCTCCTTCATCTGCAGACTATTTATAGCCGCTGCATTCCTCTCGGAGAATAAAATGATCTCTTTGAGACAGTACAATGCCAGAAATAACAGGTTAGGACAAACATTTGCTGAGGCGTGGTGGGCCTGGCTGACCATTACTGAGTTCCACTGTGGTTTCAGTCGACTGTTTTTTTCCCCCCTCGTCCATTTATTCGTCTGTTATTCTAAATGGCAGTGGGTTTGCTGGGGGAGGCGGCGGGTAAGATGTGATGGTTCAACAAAAGAGCTCGTATGAACTGCGATGGAATCACTTTGTAGTCTGGCAGAGCGCGGCGATGGCGGCCGTTGTCTCTCATTAGAGGGAACACACAAACACACGCGCACACACGCTCACAAACACACACACACACACACACACCTTCATGTCTGCGAATACTCAGGTGACTGCGAGGCTCAGACCTCCCTCTTTGTGCTTCATTTTGTTTATGCTGCAATCATAGGACTTCACTGGCAAATATGATCAACTTAGACATGTGGCTTTGAGTGTGAATATGTGTATATGCAATCTCAGTGTGTGTGTGTGTCTGTGTGAGTGTGTTTAGGTCATCAGAGGAGGACGGCTTTTCTATCGACTGTGTTTCTTGTCAACTTTTGTTTATCATGACAAAACAAAGATCATGTGTCGCCTGCGTAGCATCCTGGCTTCATATCCAATGACTTCCCAGTGATATTCATGCCATGCTGCACTGGGAAAATACATTTATACTGGTTTTACAGTAGAGGAAAGTTGACTGTCTTCTCTCAACATGAAGTATTTTGCAAAAATATTGAAATAATCTTTTTTTTTACGTCAGATCTGTGACAAAGTGAATATTTTATCCACTCCCCAGATGCCCTTGCTGCAGTATTATCTGCGAGTACTCTTTGTTATCCCTGTTTTGTGATTGTTGAATGAGTTTTGATGCTTTTATTTGTTTGTTAGATGCAGCATGGCTGAGATATGACACCTCCACGTCTTCATGTCTCTGGAATACGGTAAAAACCCTTCACTTCAGGCCAGAAGGCGGCTTCACTTCACAGGTGTAAGAGTTGATAGAAGAGGCCGTTTTCACAGCAGACATTTTGACTCGTCAGAGAAGGAAAAGCACAAGTGGCACTAATAAAATTATACGGCTTCTAAAACAACATTTAGTCAAACAGCTGATACTAAAATGACTCTCTGGCCTTCTCCAGTGGTTGTTTGCTCTTTTGTGAAAATGCTTCACCACAATGGTGTTGCATTCCACAGCGACACCCGATGATTTCTCTAAATGTAGACCTATTATTTAGGGTTTTATATGCTGGGGCCCTGGCTATAGTTAGTGGGTGTGTGCACACACTGACCTACAATAAAGTAAACACACTCAACTGGGCTCTGGCCAGGGAACTGAAAGTGAAGCCAAGTCTTCTTGCTGTTTCTTCTACACCTCCCTTAATCATTGTGATTACCCCCCATTAAGGCAGGTTCTGTGACATGGAGTCAAAGCTGGAGCTCATTTTATCATATCTGTGACTCTTAATGCAAAATATCATCTGGGAGCCTGGCTGGTAATGTCTCTTTTCAGGGGTGTGGCATTACATGAAGTATTTAGTTGTGTAAAATTGCAGAAAAGGTTATTTATAAGTCAAGCCCAATTCTTTTTCTTTCATCTACTGTTGAATCAGGACTAAAAGTCCTTCGGGATCCAAGCAGAGAATTGCCAATTGTAGCTGTACTTATTTACTAGTTTATGCTCCATGTGACATTGTGAATAAAACATGGTTCGCGGGGGAGAGTGACATAGACCGAGGGGACGACTAGTCGAGTCGTTCTGCTATCATTTCGGATGCGGGATCATGAATTATTTGGCAGCCAGATAACACTAATTTTGCATTAGATGCACGGCCCAGTGCACCTGCAGACGTTCACCCCCAACACACACTCATTTGTGGCCCTGCCCCTCCTGACACCCTGTTGTTTGTGTATCCTGAATGTAGGTCAGAAATGTGTGTACGTGTGTGTGTGTCTCTCCTTGTGCGTGTGTTTACTGTATGTGGCAGAGAATGGACGCACGGTGTGCTCGGGAGGTCTCCTGACACGACTACAAATGTGAATCCACACACACACACACACACACACACACACACACACACACACACACACACACACACACACAGACGCACGTGTAATCCAGCGGTAGGTCAGTTTAATATTTCATTTGGCTGATGGACGGCGTCTGCTGCTCTGTGAGCCAAACGTCATTACAACACACTAAGTGACTTAACTCTAATTAGAGCTGAAAATCACATTAAAGCTGCTCTGTGATACAGGAAGTAGCTCACCTTTTCCCATCGCTGGTTTGGGCTGCTTTTTGAAATGCACTGCAGGTACAGTATTAAAGGTATTAAATAGGGATGCAACGATACCATTTTTTACAAACCGATACGAGTACGAGTATTTTTATTTGTGTACTTGCCGATACCGAGTACCGATACCGATACTTCTTAGATTTGGTCTCCATGAAAGTGCAATTAATTTGGAGGCAGATTTTATTTTATCCTCTGCAGATTATGTCAAGCCTATAGTACAAAATTAACAGAAGGCTATCCCAAGCTTTAAACTTCTTGTGGAAGTCCCTCTAATGTCGGACCATAAAACGCCCCCGTGTCCGGGTTCATAATGTAAGCGATAATATTAAGGATCGAGCAATTATATAGGAAGCTGTGTTCCAAGTTATGTTTCCGGTGCTTTTATTGTGGAGGGAGAAACGGAAAGGAAAAGAGGAGTGGAATTGTGGGATATACGTGTGTGAAGGAGATAAAAAAGTGGTTCAAGTTACCCTGCAGCGTGTTTTCATTTTATTAGAATTACAAATATAGACACACAACAGACACTCGGCTACAATAATATCATCCGTAGCCGCACAACAGCGTCTGAATGAGGCCGCTGCCAGCGCTACTTCTGGCGGACCAGCAACAGTTTGATTCAAACCGGCGGGACGGCAGTCATTTTCCGTCGCGTTGGATGTGAACGCACCATAACTCTACACACCTTGCTGCAAGAGAGCGACGAAAGAGCCGTATGCGGCTCTGGATCACGGGTTGCCGACCCCTGCCCTAGACGTTGAAGTCAGGTAGGACAACAAATCTTTTTCTCCACAAAGCGCGACCAGTTTGTTGTAGCGAAATACTGTTGAGTGGTATCGGTTCTTGGTATCGGCAATTGAAAACGAATACGAGTACGAGTATTTTAACGCATTATCGGCCCGATGCCCGATACCGGTATCGGTATTGGTGCATCCCTAGTATTAAAGGTTCTTTATTAAAGGTAGAGCAGCAAACTGAGCAGAGAATGGAGTGTGTGTTGTAATCGGAGCTGCTGCTGTTTGCTCTGTTAGCGCTATTAGCACCGTTAGCCTAAATACGTAACTTAAAATGAATCAAGGGTCAGTAAAAAAGTTCTAGGTAATGTTGGGAAGCCCAAATATGGACATCACCTTATTTAATCATGAGTTATCATCATTCACACACCTCATTTCTATTTGCCTGCTAATAATTAATAATTCATGCATTTTTCTTTTGATTTAAATTCCACTATTGCTGCTCAATGTTAACTCTCAGCAACAACTGCACTAATATTCATTAATCAGTTTTTGTCCTAATGCAACGTAGAAATAAAATAAAACCATAGCACTTTTCCCAGTGATCCTGTGTGTTGTGTGTGTTTATGTGTATAATTTATGAATGATGAGGGAGTAAACAGCTTTCACATTGGTAACATGCTTTTGCACTTTGATTGCGTGTGTGTGTGTGTGTGTGTGTGTGTGTGTGTGTGTGTGTGTGTGTGTGTTTGGGTGCAGTTCTGGTGTGGATGAATTAACCGCCTGTTTATAAGTATTCTGTTTCTTTGTTTCTTTGTTCTTTTCTTGGTCTGTGGGTGGTATTAGATTAAAAAAAAGACATAATATGTTGCCATCAGGAATATGGAGCACCAACAATAACTTTTACAGCAAACACAAAACAATAACTGCCATTGAACCACTCATCTCAGGTATTTGACCAAAGGCAAACGATGGGAAGTGCCTGCGGCGTCCCACAGGCATACAGGAAGCCCTGATAGATGTCTTTCGACGGAGGTGGAATGAGCAGTGAAAAACACAAAGGTGTAGCAGAGGATGGTGCAGCGCTTTAGAGAGTTAGAAGGTGAAACAACAAAAATATCAAGAACCACATTTCCTGCAGCAGAGCGAACCACGAAACAACAATTTGGTCCAAGGCCCTGGATGTAATTTTGGGTCAATGAGTGGCTAGTTTTTCTGGAGACAATGGAAATCCTAAGAAAAACGTAGCGCCTCGTGAGTTTATGGGAAGTCTCATGTCAGGGCTGGTTAACTTCCAGAAATGGAAATCTATCATTTGACTTAATGTGTCTAAGATTTCGACCCAGTCGCCGGAAATAAACTGTTTGCGTTGTACGTTCCAAACCGCACGTTACGTTGAACGCCGACGTTTCTGATGCAGAAATACATTTCATTGACTGTTTTGTATCAGCCTCGTATTAAATATGACGTATCTTTTCAAACTTGCTACAGTAGCTCACCATCCTACTCTCTCCATCAGCATCCTTGTTGGAAACATGAACTTTAAAAACCCCACCGACCGCCTCGATCATCCACCCATCCGTTCCCCTGCACAGCACCATGCTTCACCCATGGCGGGAGTCAGAGATGTCCTTGTTTTCTCCTCCCTCCATCCCTTCATCCCTCGCTGTGTTTGCTCTGAACAGATGCCAGCGCTGGGTAAAGTCCTCTCCAGAGGGGCTGCCAGCAGCATATTGGTTTATAATTAATGAAATTAGGGCCGCTGTCTGCCGAGGAGGCTTCAGTCCCAGCGTAGGATAGACTGCTGCCTGCCAGGAAGACAGACGACTGGAGAGATCGAAGAGGACAGACAGAGAGAGACACGTTGTCGATCCACTGTAACGCCATGGTGGCCTTCCTCTTCTTTATCAGCTTGTCTTCTTTCAAAAAGCAAGACACATTGTTCCTCTTATCTGTACTTTTAACATGCACGGACGGGATTGGCCCCTGTGGATTCTGGTCAGACCTTTGAGACTAGAGAGACCAAGAGGGTCCACAATGGAGGACGGTTTCTGCAGTTTTTTTAGCTGGTTATCCAAGATTGGAAAGTCCCCTCCCAGAAAAACACACACAAATACAGTGGCTATGCATGCCTCCGGAGACGGGGAGGCCCCTTTAGCCCTGGCCGATATGGAGACATAACGGCGAGGCACAGGAGAGGGACTCCCTCCCAAACGTCAAGACGTTGCTTCATCAAACCAGAATATAATCCACCTGCGCCAGGAAAAAAAAATATTTATGAAAAACACCTCATGTAATCCAAGTCACATGCAATCCTTTTGCTCTTAATACTATACAAAATAAGTTATGGAACACATGAGTGCCCCATGGACCGCTAAATAAAATAAAATAGCCGTTCTATGCAAATTTAAATGCATATTAAATATTAACACTTGAATTAATAATTTGGTACGTTTTGAATTAAATATTTAACATTGTTTTGTGCAGATTACTTGACATTTATCAGCCGAAGTCCTCGGCCAGACCCTGCTGTAAAAATAATGGCCACAGAGAAGACGTGGGAATAAGAAGTCTAATAAAAGAGTGGCCCTTTTTTTTTTTTTTCACAGCAGACATTTTGACTTGTCACAGGAGGGGAAAGCGCGGGTGTCGCTAATAACATTAACGCCGCTTTTGTTCTATTCAAGTGTCCCAGTCAGACATGGCAGTGTGACAGTGAGCCGGCGTGCACAGTACCAGGACCCTGAAACTGAAGCGGCTTAATGGAACTCATTCATTGTATTATTTACACCTGTGCTTTCCCTGCTGTGACATGTCAACATGTCTCCTGTGAAAAGGCCCTTTGTGTTTGGTCTTCAGAAATGAAGTTACATAGGTGTGTGTGTGTGTGTGTTTCTGGCAGAATAATGCACGAGCAAGGCCAGTTTTGATACATGGATGATGGTGCATTAATGATAGTGGTCATGATACACGCATATATACACACACACACACACATATTCATGCCCACTAACCTTATTTTAGTCACTTGCGAGTTCTCCCCGGAGTAAATCCAGTTAGAGCTGCTCAATCCCGCCGTTAATGCCCTCCTGCTGCGCCCGATGCAGCCGAACCCTCCACCCACCTGGACGTGACATGATACCGCGGCCACACTAGCACTACTCACTCCTTTGACCTTTACCGGCCCTTTTTCTTTCCTTCTTCAAGGTCAAGTCTCCATGTAACTTGCTGTGTTTCTTCGTGTTTGAATGTTTTCCTTGACCTCTCACTCGCTGCACCCTGAAGCTCTGATCATGCATTATTATTTGACACATATATGCTTCTGCAAAAAAAAAAAAAAAGGCCCATACGCAGCGACAACTCTCCACAGATCAGTTCTGCGGCTTCTCGGCTCTTCAGATTCAAGCCCTGAATATGAAACTAGCAAACCAATCTGTGCACATCAATATTTCAAAAGTGAGTAGTCGTAACAAAGCAGACGGAGGAACTTTGGGGCTCGCTGACTTGCAGAAGATCCGGTTCATGTGCAGACTTCCTCTGATCTCCGGCTCCATATCTGCTGCCCCGACTGTCTCTTTCCTGTCGTTAGTGCAGACCTGACTCCGGCATCATGTTTATAATGCAGCTTGTTTGTCTCAGAACTTCTCTGTTATGACATTTGTATTCGATCACATTATAAACAGGCAGTGTGGCTGGCTGGCAATGCCGAACCACTAATTGTTGTAATTGTTAGCAGGCTGCAAGTATGTCCTGCCCGTCTGAAGGTTTGTGTGTGTATGTATTTGTGTACATGAACACACTCATCTGTGTGTGTGTGTGTGTGTGTGTGTGTGTGTGTATTGATTTGTGTGCATGTGTGATTACTACTCTGAGGACCTCCTCGCTCTGTGTTTACATCACAGTTAAGCTTCAAACACTCATGGTTAGATATCAGATAGACAGAGGAGAGGAAGGAAGGAAGAAGGAAATGCTGAAAGAAGGAGGAAAGGAGGGAGGAAAAGCAAAAAAAAGGTATTTTAGGAGAGATTGACATTTTGGTAAATGTGCTTATTGGAGTTCTTGATTTGTGTGTCATTACGCTAGTTAGCATAGCTTAGCTTAGAATCAGAATCAGAACCATTTATTGCCATGTTTGTTTTCACATCCAAGGAATTTGTCCTGGTGGGAGGTGCATACATTTAACATTTAACAATAAACATTTAACAGTAAACGCAGTGCAATAAATGAGGATGAATGAATGGATGAATGAATATTTACAATTGAACAGTAGAATATCAAAAATAAGATAAAGTGCATGGAATGTGCATGGTATGTAAGTGTTGTGTGAAAGTGGCAAGCTTAGCTTAGCTTAGCTTAGCATAAATACTGCACCCATGGGGAAACAGCTAGCCTGGCTTTGGCCACAGGTAGCAACATCTGCCACTAATGAACTCTCAGCCAGCAAAGAAACAGTTCGTCGTGAGGTCAAGACTTGATATAAACCATAACATATTAATTAGTGAAAATCTGTGGTCGACTGGTAAGCAAACAGTATACGCGGCTACAAAAAAAGTGACTCAAAGTAAAAACAAATCCATGCATATACTTTGTTCCGTCTTGCGCGAGGGAGACGGGGAACCAGTCGACGAGCAGCGAGGAAGGCCGCGGCGCGATGGGCCCATGGCGGCACCGCGGAGGAACAGCCGGTGTTAATCCAACCCGGTGACGGTTCAGCAGGCTGCAGTGGGAACCAGTGGAGGAGGGAAGGAGCGTGAAATCCCCGACACCTGGTGGCTCTTTCTGCACAAGAGTCTGCAGCTGGTGTCGAGAGCCCACAGCCACCCGGCCAGCTGTGCTTCCTCGACGGCTCCACTGAGGTTGCACGGTCCTGCCTAAAGGGTTAAAGAGTTCACCGTGGTCACTTATGCACCTTCTATGTCATGGATACCGTGTGTTTGGTTTGTAGAAGTGATCTCTGATTCTGATTCAAAAGCTTTTTTCCACTTTTAATTTGTCTCTCTTCTTTATCAAATAATAAAATTATATTTTTTGCATCCAAAAGCCTAAACACTGCTTTTGTTTCTTATAGAGCGCACTGCACAAGATTTCAAAACAGTGGAATCAAAGAAAGTTAATCTTCCATCACACTTTATTCTCCATCAGTTTAAAAATGTAAAAAAGTTGCAACCGAACTGTACTTTTTCTGCAAGATGACTCTGTGTTGGATTTCACCAGTGGTGGATATACTGTGAAATCTAGGGTGCTGAAGCGGATTCACTGTGCAATGACACAATTATTTACAGAGCGTGAATCAAGCCACGGCCGCTTTATGTAATCACAGGACTAATAGCTCATTGACTCTCATTTGAAGCTCGTCAGTAGGCCGGAGCTGTGCTCAAAGCTCAGGGAGGCATTAAGAGGTACGACGCTGTTGTTTTTATGCCATTTCATACATAAGAGAACAGCTTTTTTTGTCCTCCTCAGGGTTTCAATAGGGGACCCAACACACTGCCCTGTGGGACACCACCACGATTCCAGAAGTTAAGGATAAAATGATGATGAGGGTTAATAAAACATTTACCACACTTTAATTTAGCTTTCAATTTACTTGCTGGATATTTATTTTTAAATTTATATTAACAACAAATATAGCTTTTTACTGCTTGGAATAAATGGAACACTAAATAATCAGATACCAGACTTTTAGAAGCCTTATTAGTCTTTAATTGTTTTTCATTTTTCTCTTGAAGGGTTCTGCTTTGAAATGTCTTTTTTTTATGTGGCGTAAAAATGTTACTGGCTCAATGTAACGCGTTTCAGAGGCGCCCATCAAAACCTGCTGGTCGGCCACTAATGCACCAGAGCCGCCATAATGTTTTTTGAGTTTGTTTTTTGAGGAGATGTGATGTGGTTGTTTTCTGACTCGTTTCATCTTTGGGTGTTTTAGGAGCATTTTCACCATCTGCGTGTGTGTGGGAGTGTGTGAGTGAGTGTGTGTGTGTGTGTGTGTGTGTGTGTGTGTGTGTGTGCGCGCGCGTCATGGACCAAAAGTTACGCGTTGAGTGTGTTTCATTCATATTTTTAATGACATCTATTATTTCATAGGTTTTGCTTTTTTCAAACCAGTTACCCCAGTCACTGCCTTTATTTCATGGATTGGGGATGTTGTCAGTTGCATTGCTGGACAGGGTTTTAAAAAGGAGCAACTTTGAATTTTACAACGGATAAGTCAAACAATCAGAAAACCAGACGGGTTCAGCCTTAACCACTTCATAGCCTGCAGAAGTAAAAATAAAGGAGAACATCTTGCATTGCATTATAGAACCAGCATGGTGGGTCAGCGTTGAACCAGGAAGTCATGCTACAATGCTTAAAACAGATTTTAACTTTAGGTAATAACTTTAAAATCCCCCTTTGTTGTCCTTTCTGAATCAGTGGTTTAGAAAACACAGGTTATTAAAGTGTTAAAAACACGTCCGATGGCTCGTGTGGTTGTCCTTTGTACTCAGTTGATGAAGCCTTGCAACAGAACAGTCTCATCCCCAGATATCTGCATTAAAGCTGGACTGAAATAAAACCAATAATGTAAAAACTAAAATGCTTAGGTTTGCCTTTCATGTTACACACACACACACACACACGCACACACACGCAACATTCCCTAATGAGGAGGCAATGCCTCACTCTCCTTTGCTTTGCATACATGGAATTGCAATGCACACACACACACACACACACACACACACACACACACACACACACACACACACACAGCCACGCGATGGCTTCACTGATTACCGTGTGTTGTGTTCAATGGTGTGTAAAGCACTGCCGCTGCGAGTATTAGCCTGTTTATCAGAGTGTGTATTAGCATGCTGCAGTGTGTGTGTGTGTGTGTGTGTGTGTGTGTGTGTGTGTGTGTGCGCGCGCATGTGGGTGCGCTAGCAAGGGATCACAGGTGTGTTTGCGAGCTCCACAGAGAGCCTCCTCTCCCCTCTTATAACCCATACGCCCCCCACCCTGAGCATCCTGGGTAATATCAGCGCACCGAGCACCTGCGTCCCTATCCCACAACACACACACACACACACACACACACACGCTTCTAATGGCCCTGTATCAGCCTGCCATACGCCTCTAATAGCCAGCTGTGTTAGCAGAAATCCAGTGGACCGTACCAACGCTCACTGATGCAGTTGTAATATTTTGTGAGTTAACTACGATGAACACACTAAACAAGGACATTTTATGCGTTAGCCGGGATTTCCTTCAACTAAACTAGTTTCCAAAGACACAGAGCTCATGTAAACTCGTCTCCTGAACACGGAGAGGCTGCGTCACGGCTCCCAGCGGCCTCCTCATGTTAAATTCACTCGCTTTTCCACGACTTTCCAGAACAAAGCCAACTGTTTCCCGTCCTGGTTTCCACTCCAGTTGGTCTGAAAATCATCTAATGTAATGTGAAAAAAAAATAAAAAAGTTGTTTATTCTCCGCTTTTGTTAATGGGAGCAAAATCCATGAAATTAGCTCTCAAACTCAGGTATGAAAAGGGTTACTATACCTGCAGCATCTGATGCACGTCAGGTCAACACCTGCAGCCAGTGTTTTCTAGCCCACACACACACACACAGTTTAACACACACACAACGGGACAAGAATGCATCTCCATGTTCTCTGTCGAACTCAGTACTCTCAATACTGTTCAGTTCTTACATGTTTATTTTTTGGCCATTATGTATATCAGCAATAGTAACATTGTTCATTTAAGAAGCTTATAGTGGGAGGAGTCAGACAATCAGGCAGGATTGAAATCTTTGAACGTTTTGTCATTGAAAAATGCTTGAATTTATATATTATGCGCAACAGTAATCAAACTATTAACTGGGCCTCAATACAGAAATGTCTTGCAAATGGGGAATTTTAATAATAAATAACTGGGCTATGTTGGGTCCTTGGGTTTGAGGGAATCTGAGGTGATGGGCTGATCCCATTGAGATGAAGGGCTCGACGAGCAGGACCACGGGGAGCTTCTCGTCCCTTCAGCTGGGCCCGTGAGTGATTATTCACGTGAAGCCAAACACTTAATCGACTCGAGGTCGACAGATGGAGACGCAGACATCGGTTAGCAGCTGCTGGACTGTGTTATCAGGTGTCCTGGCAAGTAAAGCAGACAAGAAGCTGCACAGAGTTCACTATACGACTCGGAAATTAATCAGTTTGTAATGATTCCCCGAGCGAAGAGGAGAAAAGCTGCGGATCCCATGTACATGATGACATATAGAGTATTAAACAGTATCAGGAATATATCAGGGGCACTAAATAATGCCTGATGGTGTGACCCAGAAACCGAAGAGCCAGCGGTGAATAGCGGAGGTTGCACTCGTCCTCCGTCACCGGATGATGGACGACAGATTGTGGACTCAAGCTTCACCTTTCTCCCGCGACAGCTGAGAACGAAGCCGGCTCTGATCCCCGAGGACCGTCCTCTCGCAGCATCATTCATCATCTCCACACTGTGAGCGCTGCTTCTTCTTTTGGGTCTTTGTCTCATGCAGTGCTGCAGGAGTTACACTATGAGAGCAGACCACACCCCCTTTTCTAATTGCATTGTGCACTTTGTATTTGGCATTTTACAGATGCTGTTTTTACATTCATACGTCTGTGGTGAGGTGGAGGGCCGTGCACTGTGTGTTTGCTGCTCTTTTTATAAAGCGTGTGGTGAGAGTCGAGGTATGCGAGGGCCAAGAATCGAGCTTTCTCGCACGCTCTTGCACCTTGAATCTCTCTTTTGTATCGGAGCATCTTGAATCAGTATCTAGCATGACTGGTTTTCAAAAGGCAAACTTTCCACACACAGAATACTTTGGAAATGTTTTTTTTTTTTATCAGATCTTCACTTCCTGCCCACAACAGAATAAAAAAACAACGGTTTTACACCAGGACATTGTCAAACTGAAATGCAAACAAGGTGTTTTCATACCTCTGTGTTACATATGACACCAAACAGTGGCAGTGGTTAATTCCCACGTTATGATGACGGGTTCAGTTCGGCAGGTGTCAACATTTACATCACAATGTACATAAACCTCTAGAAAAAGGCTTTATTTCTCTTCCATTCTGTAAAAAAAAAAAGAAAATACTTTTAAACGGTGTAACACTGAGTTCCCACTTCCTCATTTTTTCTCACATTTACAAGGACTTTTGAAGTCAAATCAAATGAAATGATAGTAAAACTATAATCACAACAATAATACTCAGATCTTAGTAAATATAAGTCAGTAATAAATATCGATGGGAGGGTAGTGATTTACTGTCGGTGACGCCTGGAGTTTAAAACAGAGCTCAGGTGATGAAGGACCTCCTGAAGCATGTTGATGCATTTAATGTTTGGGTGGAGGTTCTCATGTTATTGATCTGCATGTCTACTACTTTTGATTTATTTGCAGTTGTTTCTAATATCTCACCAGAAGGAAGGAGAAAAGAAGCAAGCATGCGCCCATCCACATCAATGGGATGGATGTTGAGCGTGTCTCCAGCTTCAAGTTCCTGGGGACCCACATCTCGGAAGACCTGTCTTGGACCACCAACACCTCCAGCCTTGTCAAGAAAGCTCACCAGCGCCTCTTCTTCTTGAGGACACTGAAGAAAAACCATCTGTCTTCAGCCATCCTGGTGAACTTTTACCGCTGTGTGATCGAGAGCATCCTAACCAACTGTGTCACAGTCTGGTATGGGAGCTGCTCTGTTGCGGAGCGCAAGGGACTGCAGCGGGTGGTGAAAACTGCCCAACGCATCACAGGAACTCCACTTCCGGCCATTGAGGAAATCCAGAGGAAACGCTGTCTGCGTCGAGCTCGCAGCATTCTCAAGGACGCCTCCCACCCTGCACACAGACTGTTTTCCCTCCTGCCCTCAGGCAGACGGTTCAGATGCTTCCGGACAAGGACCAGCAGACTGAGGAACAGTTTCTTCCCCAGAGCTGTTTCCTTATTGAACTCTGCCCCATGCTGACACCCCCCTACTCCCCAACCACCTCCACCCACAAACCCATCTCCTCGTCATCTCCCCCCACTGACCAAAGACTTTACACCTGCACTCAAACACTTTTGAACTGTCTGCACTAAAAACTGAACATTGCACTAGTCTAGTAACGTTAGGCAGCTACTGTTTATTATTATGCACTATTTAACGTTCACTCAATCTGTATTACTTAACTTATCATATGCCCATTTGCCTTTTGTAAATTATGTTTATAGTTCCTGCTTATAGTCTACCTACATTTAATGCACAAATCAACCTGTATAACATGTACATATTACCGCAATCAATCTGTATATCCCGTACCTATATCACTAACTTATTATCTGTAAAATACTTATTATTATCTGTATATTGGTATTTACTGCTATTGCACTTCTGGTTGGATGCTAAACTGCATTTCGTTGCTCTGTACTTGTACATGTGTAATGACAATAAAGTTGAATCTAATCTAGAACATAACTGTTGGGGTAAGTTTGTAAGGGTGGCATCTATTATGTGGGGCAAACTGCAACAGCTTTGTTCATTTTATGGCATCCATGAAGCTTATGAGTCCAACGCTCCTCAACAACAACAACAAAAAGCCCAAAAGCAGTCATGTTACGCCCCGCTTTCAGTATTTCAGGTCATAAACATGTCAAATTCAATCACATGTGGACTCCAGTGCCAGCTTAAGCCTGCCCCACCTTAAGAGGAAAACTCTGTCAAACTCTGAGTATCGAACTTAACATTAAACACTGAAAATAAAATAAAGGAATTGTACATAAATTAACATAAACCCGCTGAAGATTTTAAACTTCTCACACCACTCCTGCAGCACAATCCACTGTAGATCATCAGCATCCATCGGTCTGAATCCTTAGATAGATGCACAGCTTCCATGTTGCACTGGTGCATTTAGACTTCGTAATGCTTTGACAGAGCCGTAAAACAAGTGGATTGTGCTGCAGAGGCAGTTTAACAACGACTGTCACCTTTAAAAACCGACAGAAGGTGTTCGGGAGATTTTGGTGTCTCGGCACTTTAAAGACGTGGAACTCAACTCAAGGAATTTCTTCATCAAATCAAAAGCACTGGTAGTGACTTCCTTTTTCAGTCAAACTTAAATATCTTTCCACAGTTAATCCGATATTAACGAGCTCTGACCATCAGCTCTGGTGACGGGGATGAAAGAGTGTGTGTTTGTTCACGGGTTGTGGGCTTCACAGTTTGATGGGGTCCTTTGCCTCCATCGAATGTTTTCCTCAGTTCTTGTGTCTCTGCTGTTATCTCTGCTGCTCTGCAGAGGGGGGGCTGTCCAGGCTGCTGTAGGGGGACAGGGAGGACGTTGCTGGCCCCGATGCTTTCCCATCATCCCCTTCTTCCTTCTCCACCTCCATTTCCACATCTCCTTCTCCCTCTGTTCTGAACGCCTCCACCGATCCTCTCCCGTCCTCGCTCGACTCCTCGGACGCAGAGAGGCCCTCCTCCCCTCGACTCCCCGCCGTGCACACGCCCCCCTCGCTGGGACTCGAGCTCTCCCGGTCATCCTCCCCGGGGACGGGCTCCCGGACCTGGTTGTGGTGCTTGACGTTGTAGCGCTGGTTCTGGAAGAACTTGACGATGGTGTGCTTGGGTAGATCCAGCTGGGCCGACAGGGTGTGGATGGCCTCCTGGTCGGGGTAGAGCCCCACGTCGCCGATGAAGCTCTGCAGGGTCCCCAGAGCCTCCAGGGAGATCCGCGTCCGCGAGCGGGCCTTCTTTGGTCCTCCGCCTCCAAGGCCGGGGCTCATCCCGTGCTGGGGCCCGTCTTCTGAGCCATGCAGGACCAGCAGCTGGATGGGCTGCGGGTCTTCACGAATCGGAGACGGAGTGGTCAGAGGTGGCAGGGGCGGCCTGTGGAGGGCCTGCAGAGAAAAGAGTGGATTTTACACTTCTGTATGTGCAAAGGTGTTAATAAGGGGCGTGGAAGTTCATTCTTGACCCTGATTGACAAAAAAAAACACTACAACATTTTAACTCAAGGTCCAGAAAAAGTTAGTAAGTGGACCTCGAGTTTTTAAACATCATTGCTACTGTCACAGACTGGAAAAAGTTGGGATGACGCTTCTCAGAAGTACCACAGTTCTGATGACCTGTTGCTTCCCGTCTCTCCGCCTCCTCCCTGGTGCCTTCGCCTTTTCTTTGCACTCACATGCATAACACACTAAATGATCACTTGGGGCCACCACAGGGGCCTCAAATGAGTTTAAAACCCCTTTTATACTTTAAAAAATGCAGCAAACAAATGTTGAAAGTTTCACCTTCTGAACATCTGCACAGAGCATCATGTTGTAATGATCTTCAGAGCATCACCTTCCTAATGCAACCAGAGTCATTTTTTGATATTAAATAAGGTATTAATGTAGAGGACATGCTGTTTTGCGACCATATAAAAAAGGCAAAGGGACAATGATAATGCAACAACCCATTGTTGCAGATTTACAGGCACGTGAAGGCACTTTCAGGGTTCGAGACAACCGGCGGATGTGACGATGTCACAGTTTGAGCATCACAGCCTCATGATGTGTAATTACAACAAAAACCTCAGTAAGTAATAAGTGAACCACTCAGCTCCTCTTTCAGCGCAGTGACATTGAGGGAAATGTAGTACAAGCGGAAGTGTCACCAGCTAGCCTCCGTCCGCCGCCAACACGCACACACAAACAACCACACTGCTGGAGTATTAGCAGGGTGGGGTGACCAGCACACCCAGACACAGGAATCCAGCGCCATAAATCTGTGGTCCATCGAAATGAAAGGACCTAAATAAAGATAATGGCAATTCCTTTTTTTTTCTCTGCTTCAATAATTACAGGGGATGTTCTGAATAATATTGAGGTTAGGGCCAGACTGGAGAGCATTTTGGTTTCGGGGGGGAGAGGGTGGGATGGAGGAGTGTTTAGCAGGAAATGTGTGGGCCGCTCATTTACCACTTCTATTTTCAAACGCTTACGGGACACAGAAATGACAAAGAGGAGGGCTGAGAGGATCAGGTGGCGGGACGAGACTGAGGAAACTTTCCTAAACAGCATGTTCTCACCCGTAAAACACTTTGATTTGTGTCTGCGGTTGAGCGTGGTTGCGTATTTCTTTTTATTTTTTTATTATCGGATTTTCACACAAGATTTTTCTTTTTTTCGAATCGTCACAGTCACCACAGATGAGTTCCCTGATTGCATTTAAAATAAGTAGCAGCTAAACGTCATGATCTGTAGCTGCATCTGGCTCTGCGCGTTAGTACCTGCTGTTCTGGCATGTGCAGGACGGTGTGGAGCCTGTCGCTGTGCTGCTGCCTCGACTCCTCCTCGTAGACCTGATCCCTATCGGCCTGCGTTAGTGCCAGGAACCTCCTGATGGTGCACAGGTTCTCCCACAGGGTGCGGTTCTCTGGGCTCGGGCTCTCTTTCCACCTGAGCAGCTCGCACAGCCAGCCCTGGAGGAGATTGAGGTGTTTAATCACTCAATGTACGACGATTTAATGACTGCACTTTTTAGTTAAAGTCCTCTGTTTCTGATGAGCTATTCTGGATAGATGACTATGAAAAAAAAAGAAGCTTTTTTTTGTGGCAGATTTTGTTTGTTTTTTTGTCTTGTAAGCAGTATTTGAAAAGCTTAGGCCCGACTTGATGCATGTGATTGTTTGTTTATTCTGTGTATGTTTGGAGCCGACTGCCTGGCTGACTGTGTGCGACTGCGGTTTCCATCCCTGCCGGGCGTAAGTCACCGTTTGCTGACACTAAGTTCTCCTAAAATCAGCAACGTGTTGCTAGTTGCACTGATTGCTGTGTTTCAAATGCTCACACCCATGTATTGGCTTTGTGGATCCAGTCCCACTTCTTTGTTAATCATTATGGTTTAAAAAGGGTTAATGATAGTTCTAAATTAACGTCTTTTTTGGAGTATTTTATAGGCAAATTCTTAAATAAATAAACGACTTATTGTGATGGATTAGAAGTTGTTCCCTGAGAGGAGACGTAAAGAAAGCAGAAGGAAAAAGTCGGAGGGGAGCAGTGAGAGTCTGCAAGTGTGTATGTGTGTGTGAAGATTAGATTATCTCTGCTAGGCTGACCCAGGATCTGCCACCAGCTGTTGTTTATGCGCAGCCTTCAGCCTGGAAATTAATGGTAATAATGTGATCATCCCTCCGTCATCTTGTCTATCTTTTCCTCCGTCTTGCATCCTTCTGTTCCTCCTTCTCCACTGAGTTGCCCGTCTCATCCCTCCATCAATTTCATTTACTGCTTTATCATTTCAGACTTTCACCATCTCAGTGTCTCTACACACCAGCTCTCAAGCTATTTCTGTCTGTTGGTAATAAATCAGTCGCAAGAAAAAGTAAAGGCCTTTAAACTTCCTCCCTTTGTCTCCCCCCCTCTCCCCCCACAGAGCAGACTCTGCTTTGATCTCCCCCTCCATCACCCGCATTGTTTATCTGAGGATGGAGACACGATGGTCGGCCACAGCGGGTAATCAGATCCACCGCTACGCCCACACACACACACACACACCTGCATGTTACACCCTCATCAACTCCTTCAAACATCATCAACTCAGCCCGCCGCCGTGTACACGTGTACGCGGATGTCTTACAGGAGGCTCATGTGTGTTCACTCATTCTGAAGAACATTATCAACGGGATGCTGCACAAACAATCCTCCCTGAATGCAGGTTTAGACTCGAGTCTTTTGCAGCTCATTCAAATAGTTCGGGAGCGATGACAAAATCAAGGAATGCATCTGAAGAATGTTGTTTTATTGGTACTGACCTGACTTTTATTGGCAGCCACCTTGGCGAACAGAGCCTGGGAGACCTTCGCCCTCTTCATCTCCTGCTGGATCTCGTCATAGATGCCCGACGAGATGTTGACCAACGGGTCCAACTTCATCGGCAGCTCTGCAGCAGACATGCTGCACTTTGTCTGCACAGAGCGGGACGCGGAGGCGGAGATGAGTTTGTCAGATTTATATTCAGCAGACGTGTGTGACAATATGATCTAACAGTAAATAAATTGATGCCAGTGTACCGGTGGGTGTCTGAGTGTGTTGCTGTTGGAGATGTGGTTGGTGGGGAGGGTGTGGTTGGAGTTGGCGCTCCGCTCCCTCTCCTCCTGGTAGATGCGGTCTCGCTCGCCCTCCGGCAGGTTGAGGAAGCTCTGCATGGCCTTCAGGTTGACCAGCAGGGACTGTGAGGCCGAGCGAGGGTCCTCCTCCTTACGGAGGATCTCTGACAGCAGCCCCTGCAGCCACACACACACACACACACACACACACACACACACACACACACACACACACCAGTGAGCGTTGACATTGCATCCCATCTGGGAACAGTCAGGCGGTTTGTTTCAGTTTACCTGTGTGCGGTTAAAAGCCACGCGGGCGAACACCGCCTGAGAGATGCTGGCCCTCTTCAGCTCGTTCCGAACTTGCTGGTAAATGCTGAAGGAGACGTCGGCCCCCGAGCAGTTGAGGCCGGGCTCGGTGGCGGCCCCGGGGCCCTTGCAGGTGCGCGAGATGGGTGGGTGGTGGAGGAACTGCTGGTTGACTCCCTGTGGGTGCTGGTGCGCGAGCAGGCGGCTGACGGCTAGCTGCTGGTTGATGAGGTGAGCCATGGCGAGCTGCTGGCGGACGAGCTGAGGGGAGAGCTGGGGGGACAGGAGCCCGCCGTGGCCCAGGAGAGGAGGACCCTGGGGGCGCAGGGGGGCACCCGGGTGGTGCTGGCTGGCGGGGTGAGGCAGACACTGAGGCTGGGTGTCGCCGAGGACACTTTTGATGGACAGAGCTCCGGGGCCGCCCAGGGAGCCCAAATGGGTGGGGGAGGGTAAGAGAGAGGGAGGTCGATGGCTGAGGATGCTCAGGTCCAAATCCCTCTCCACTGTGTGACCACACACACACACACACACACACACACACACACACACACACACACACACACATACAGGTTTATGTTAATACACTACAGTTGATTTTTTTTTATTATGCTTCCTAACCCTCCGCATGCACTATACTAACCTAACTAACATGAAAGCAGCAGATTGGGCCTTTAACCTTTTAATCCAGCTGTAGTCTTAATCTCCGGACCTTTCATTTGGTCACTGAAGCTCTCACGAGGTACATTACGTCACAAGAAAGTCATCAATAAAAGATGAACGCACCTTTAATGTCTGACTTGTCCTGAGCTGACCACATCTTCTCGATGTATTCACCTGCGGGGGGAAATATCAAAGGATTTAGTGTATTTAGATCAACCAATTTCAAAGTGAAACCATCAATCTGTTCTCACACTATAACATTTCTCTCCACAGCCTGAATCCGGCAATGTTAAATTGACAACCTCACATTTTCACATCACCTCTTTGGGGTCTAAAGTGTGTAAGTTTACGTCTAAGTATCCAGAGGCTTATTGTGAAGGGGAATCTGGGTCTCCTTTATGTGTTCAAAAAGTGCAACTGTGTTATAAAAGAAACTTTCTAAGTGTTATCCAGAGGGCGATCTCATTACCACAAAGTCCTATTTTCACTCACTGTCTCCACTATTTCCAGATACGATCAAATGTGTGTCCTCTTCATCGCTGCACTGAACTTCCCCGCTCTCCTAACGGCCTCTCCGCTCGTCTCCACATAAATCTGCTTCCTATTACGCGTCTGCCGGGTTTGGTTGAGAGTCACATTTTAGGTTATTAGGGGAATAAAAGTTGGAGTGAGGTCTGGCAGCCCTTCAGATTTCTACCTTCCCAGTGCATGTGTGTGGAAGAAGTGTAAGGGGAGCTCTTGTTCCTGGCTTTTGGTGGCATGTGTGTTGTGGGGGGGGGTTGCTGCTGTTTTCCATTAGGAGTTAAGAGCATTTAGTTTTGTCATGTGTATTAAGGGTGACATTAATGCAAACCATGTGTGACAGTCGGTTCCTACTGAGAGCTGTCGGTGACAGACGTCTCATGCAGCAGATTAGACACATGCAGGCCGACGCACACACACGGGGGGTGGACAGAAAAATGGGAAAAACTTCCCGAAAAAGCATCACGTTTAAAGCAATAATCACACAAACAAAAGGCCGGCGGGCAGGTGAGTCGTATTGAGTGGAGTTGTGATACGCAGTGAGTGTCGGCTTCACAAAGAGCTCTGACAGTCGCCGCTTCTCAAAGCAACGGGAGGCCAATCGAGTATAAACAGCTGAAGGGTTGATGGTTGAGGTGCGCTGAAGAGTTGGTCGACGAAAAACTGCGGAAGTTTTTAACAACGTGGGAGAATTTAACGAAGAAAACGTCTCGCAGAACTGTGTAGATTCTGAGCAACACGAAGCTTGAAGCCACACCTGCACACAAGGAACCAGATCGCTGTGAAAAATGTGTGTTTATGTTTCAAGTCTTTCAACCATGTGTTTTCCTTCTCAGCGGTTGTCACCAATTCCTCATTGTTTTCACTCCACGCCAGAAAGATCACTCTGAGACTTTTGATTTATGAAAACGGACGACCTTTAGTTACCTTTGATGCGTTTGTACCTCTTGTACCAGCGTCCGAACTCCTGGCACTTGGAGGTGGAGACGTTGATGTAGTAGGAGCTGTTGACTATCGCTGAGATCATACTCTGACAGACAGAAGGAAAGAAACATGATGTCGCAACTCAAAATCCCAAATACGCAACACTTTGAGCCATTTTTATTATTGATTATTGCTCTTTGGAGGAGATTATGAGAAATCTCAGCAGCTGACCAACTCACTGCGGATTTATTAAAACTCTCAGTCCACTCTCCCTTTCCCAGCATGCACTGTGGTCACTTCTACAGAGCGGGAGATGCACGCGAGTCTACGCAGTGGAAGCTCAACATGGGAAACACTGAGGATTAAAACTCACATGAGTCAGGCTGCAAACACACACACCACCCACACACTTCCCCTAATCACTAATTACATCATGACTAAGTCCTGTGTATAAATCACCAGTAGAAAATGACACACTCTCAAGTCTAATGACTGCAGGGTGTGTGTGAGGAGGATAATTGAGGTGTGCGTGTTTGCATCCTTTCCCATGGGACGTATCAGTACTTGTGTGTGTGTCTGTGTGTGTGTGTGTCTGTGTGTGTGTTAGAGAGAGATTACACAGTGCTCTAAGTGTGTGGCGAAACCGCATGTGTTTCGAGAAAATACTTAGCGGCATCTCGGCTATCTGTGTGTGACGAAAAAACAGAATCAAACCCAGATCGACATTTATTTCTAATGGAAAAGAGGCGATCTGTTGTCTGAAGGTTTGAATCCGCTTCCAGCTGATTTGAGGCTTCACTGAGCAGCAGGGAAACGTACCTGTGAGAGAGGACACTCCTTGGCCAGCGCGCTCTGGTTGGTCTCTCTGAGCAGCTCTTTGAGGGCGTTCCTCACGGTGGCGTGGGTCCACTGCTCCCACGGCAGCTCCTCCAGCCGGGCGAAGCTGCAGGCGTGAGGCGCTTTGTTATTATGCATATTATACATGTCACGTCGGTCAAATTTAAGCGACGACCGGCTTTAATTCAAAGACGCGGTGAGTGATTTCCCCAGTTAAGGGTTAGTTAGATGTTATTCTTTTTGGTCCCTGCTCTGAGCTTTTCCTCAATGTTTGCTGCTCTTCCTTTTTTTGTCTTTATCTCTCTTCAAAAGATAAATTATTCATCCGTTCCTGTTGTGTCTGCTGGTAGAAAATACATCCAGTACATGAGAGGAAACAACACGGGAACACTGCTTAAACTTTAAACTAACCTGTTTGTTACCACAGCTGGATTAACCTAGTTTGGGGGCTCTGTGTTATAAAAACCATCCGGTTTCCAATAAGTACACCATAAGGAACACATATTCATTACTGAAAAGTCACTAACAAACCAATGTGCATGCACAAAAGCGGGGTTGTTTTCCACTTGACCATTCAGGGGGATTTTTCTTAATAAGGAAATATGAAAAAGATCGCTCCAAAGCAGCAACTTGACTCCAAAAAGTAACCCTGTATCGTTTAACCCTAAAAACGATGCAACGCGTGCAGACCTGTGCAGTAGGATCCGCAGGGTCACCATGTGGTACACGTCCAGCAGCATGTCGGCCACTGTGGCCTCTGGAGCGTCCGTCAGGTAGTGGATGGGCATCGGCTTCCACTGGCCCACTTTAATGATGCCTGGAGAACACAAAAAAAACACAAACATGTAACTATAATAATGTGTCCATCTTCTGTTTAAAAGATTTAAACGCCAGAAGTCTAGTTTCCATGTTCTCTGATTGATGTAGCTCTAACCTGTTTGTGTGTGTGTGTGTGTGTTGGGGAGTTTAACATACGACCCTCCCAGTCTTGGAGCATCATCCTGGGTTGAACATTCCCAAAGCCTTCCAACAACCGTGAATGGAAGCGCAAATCTAAACAGGCCTAATCGCGTTAGGATCTGCTAAATCAAACACAGACCCTGCCTGGCCTTGGCCTGCCAGCCTCCAATGTGTGTGTGTGTGTGTGTGTGTGTGTGTGTGTCTTTGTTGCATGAGGATGGTGGTGATAGGGGCAAAAGAACAAAGGCTGTTCTCTCGGGACTCCACAGTTGATTAATCAGAGGAGAAACGTAAAATCAGCTCAGCATTAAAGACTGAAAGAGGCCGAGATGTTGATGCACTGAATAAACACCGTGAGGTCACTGATCTCCTGTCCAACTGCACCATATTATATTCTCATATCTGGCAGTTATTGTGTGTCCTGCAGCTGACTTTGCTTTAGTAATGATTTTTGAAGACTTCAGCGTGTCATCAACAGGTTGCTGGTATGAGTTACAGACCTGCTTTAAGGTTTTAAACTCTTCCTGGCGCAAAGTGTTGAATGACAGAAGCAAGAAGTTATGTTGACGGTGCAAATTCATATTTTAAGATTAAACCGTGCTTCGTTAAATCTCATTTTAGCCCAGATGATGCAGCGGAGATGCCGATCAGCTGGTTTTATCTCCTCAGTTCCATCAGTATCTGCTTAAATGTTGCTCAATAATTAAGAGTTTGCGATAGTTTCCAAATGTCAGTAATGACTGATACTATTGATTAACTGTTTTTGACATATAAAAAATTTTTGGTTGAGGGGTGTGTTTATTAAAATACATTTTGTGTTGTTTCTGGGAACCTCTAGTCCTAAAAATATGGTAAATGTTTATTTCTAAGTGAGTAATATCAGTGAATGCGTCCCAAAACATAAATTTAGTTAGATTGTTTTTTGCTGTTAAATCCAGAGCAGTGACCATATACCCTAAATAAGAAATAGCTTCTTTTTAATTAGACATAATGTGCAAGTTAATTAAAGAAAACCCCCCCGTGCCAGTTAAGAGTTTAAAAATACGCGTCCAGCCAAAGTTATGCAAGATGCAATTCAATGGCAGAAGAAAATAGAAGAGACTCTGTATAATTTTGGTTGTGACCACACTGGGGGAAAAAATGCATGACTCCAGCCAAAAATTATTTATTTGAAAAGAAAAGGCTTATTTCTCCGAACAAAACCTAGCCATTTGGGAGAGGCGAGGGGGGTCGCAGGGCGTCGGCCACTCGGTTAGAGCGCCCTGTGTTTACGGGACACACCAGGAATGTCAAACTGCCATGCTCCCTGTGTGTGTGTGTGTGTGTGTGTGTGTGTGTGTAGGCTGTTTCATGGCTGACTGGATGTTGTCTGCCTTCTTGTTTTGATCTCGGGAATGATGAGAAAAGGTTTTGGTGCTGGGTTTGACCTCCACGCTGCCAGGCGGGTGAACCGGCTCACACCAGATCGGGAGAAAGCGGACGCATTTTTCCTTTTAAATACCTTCCTGGCAAATACCTTTTCTGCGATCGTCTAAACATGTCTGCACTCATTGCACCCATGTGGCGAAACCCCACCCATCTGGAAACCAGTCATACTCTATTAAACTGCTGCTGGAAATAATTCATTTCTCATCAATTACCAAAGAAAGACTGAAACATGAGATGTTTCCAGTTAACATGTAATAATGGAAAACTTTAGATTCCTGCGTTTCCCAGACGTGATTAAAAGAGGCAGAGGCTGATGACTTTTTGTCAACAACTGAGATTACCGAGTAGTTTTTATGAACATGTCGCAGTCAATAACCATGAACTGCAGCAAAACTGGGATGTAACATGACTGAACCACATAAATCCAAAAGGTGGAGCTGAGGAGGACGTGGAAATCTCCCTGGCTGTCAATCAAAGCCACGCCCACCGGATGGGAAAACAATCTGCGCCACTGATTGTAATATGCAACCAAGAAGTTGTGCATTTAGATTATCTCACTGATTTATTAAATACACGTAATTGTCATATTTTATTGCACTTTGACTGATATTTATAGTCACAGGACGTCTATCATTTATCATGCTAACTGAAAATAGAGTGCATGTCAACATGATGAATGTTTTTTGCTAGTATGGCTTAAAAAAGGCCCTTTTTTCTTGCAGTGGTAAGCTGTATTTAAACTTCCCAATCTGGAGGAAGGGATAACTGGAAAGAGAGAATAAAAGATGCATCATTTCCAAACGTTCAAGGTTCAAATCTGACTAGAAATGATTGTGTGTGCCATCTGACTGGTGTCATTGAACCTGAGTATGAATGCATTGATCTGAACACACACACACACACATACACACACTCTACTTACCACTTGCCTGTACAGCTGAGCTGTGCGAGTATCCCAGAGCGACCAGCGCCGTCTCCACCAGCTGCGTGAAGAGGACATCCTTGTGGACCAACACAAACTCAGCGTGGCGCTCGCCGTGCCCCCCGCAGTCGCCGGCCACGCCCACGTCTGCGTGCTCCACCACGCAGTAGACCGGGATCATCAGACCTGTGACGGGCGGAGAGAGTGACGGGACAAGAGGGTTCAGACATGGCTTCTTGTGCGTTTTGTGTAGCCGGCCCTCTTTGTAGTTGCTCGATGTTGCCATAGAGGGGTTGCCCAATCGGGTCAAGCTTTTTTGGGTGCAAACTGCATCTGCAACTAAATTAAAATGCCCCAAAATGTTGAAATAGTAACTAAATAAATGCACTTAAAGCTGTTTATGATTAGCAGCAGCATCAGTCTAAAAGTTGGTTAGTTCAGAATATCAAAAGTGTACCCGAAAGCTTCTTCAGAAAATTACATTTCAAGGAGGATCTGCACATTTTAAATCCAAAAATCGATACATACATCATACAAAGTGGAGAAAAAAGCACGGTGGTCCCATCCTTTGTCTTTCTATTTGGCCACAGTGAGAGTCTCAATAGATACTAGACTTGTGAGTGGAAAGCTCCAGATTTAATTCCTTTAAATTACCACTACGACCATTACAACTTACTAATTTTCTCTACATTCATGGAAGTCAAATGTGCACAAATCAGGCCGCGAGGATCGTTTCTGGAGGATTTCTCAGTGTTGTGAGAAAGAGATTCCTCCAGAAACCAAAGCTGACAGCGACAACTTCCCGTCCGTCCGGTGACGCAGTGTGTCAGCGTGGCTGCTCGGTGGTCTCGGTGGACGACTAAACTGGGCCGCTGCCATTGTGAATGTCAGTCGGCGTGAGATTGTACAACTGTACTTGTTTCCGCCCGCACATTGAAACCCACAATGAATCCAACTCGTCTCCAGAACCGCTCTGAAAGCGCTGGACCTGATCTCTCCATCACCGACGCCATGACTCCGGCGGTGACTCGTTATTGGGCGAGTCCCGCGAGCTCCTCCTGGTCCCATTCACACCCGTGCAGTCCACCGCGCCGTCCCACAGGAACCGCTAATTAACAAGCAATCAATCCTCCTCCTGACGAGGCGGCGACAGGCACGCCATCGGCCAATAAGACAACCACTCAGGGGAAGGGTGGAGCGAGTATGTGTGTGTGTGTGTGTGTGTGTGTGTACTGCTGCAATGTTTGTGTGATGATGCATGATGATGTCCTCAACTGCATGAGAGAATAATGGGCATTTGTGCGTGAGTGTTTTCTGTGTTAGGTATTTTAAAGTGTACATATTTTGCATAAAGACGTTCTTTACACAATCAGTCCTCAAATGTTTGCACATGCAGTGATGGAGGTATCTGTGCGTTTGAGTCCGGTTGTACCATGTGACCCCGACAAGTCTCAGTACGGATGCCGCTCTATGACCTGCATGAGTAAACGACGCCTGCTGCAGTAAAATTAGAGGTTTTCTAAAGGGACTCTGGAAACGAATAAAAGCTTTGAGTCAGTGTGGAAAGAATTAATCCACCAATTGGTGGTCGATCGCTTGGTGCGGTTGTGTCGTCGTGTGAATGTTGTTGTGCTGAATTAGAAACAGGGCAACATTACTTTAAATTTAAGTAAATAATGTGTGGTTAAGGTGGAACTTATTTTGAAGGGTGCAGGTTATTAACAGTAGTTTTCCAATAATTCCCGGAAAGTTGCAAATTGTGCGCTGGTTTTATCAATGAACTCTGCGTGCACCTTTTGCACTGGACTTTTTACGAGTACACGTTGCCTAACCTCCAAGTGGCCTCAGCTGTGTGCCGTTCAGTCTGATCCGCGGAGCTGCCGGGCTGCCGTTGACCTCCAGGCGGCCGGACTTGCACGGCGGGGGGCCGCTGGAGGCGGGGCTTGCCCCTCCCTCCTCTGGGCTGGCGCTGTCCCGAAGGCCGGGGCTCTCCGTCCCGCCGCCTGCACCTCCGCGCTGCTCCATCCCCCTGAAAGCTCCGGGAGGAGCACCCAGCACAGAGTGGGAAGCTGGGAGGAAACACAGTACGCAGTTATTACCAGGGGACTCCCTCCCAACTGAAAACTCTGAACCGATCAAACTGGAACAACCTCAAATGCACCTTCACACTGTATACAACACATCAAGTGTATCGTATTTCACACTCTGTCGGTGTTGACAGTGAAGAGCCATTACAGACGGTTTCATCAACAACTGGTCGCTTTGTTCGGCGCGCACATTTATTTGTTATTCACATACGAGAGAGGCCGGGGCGACCACAACAGACAAGAGTCACCGGCATCTGGGACCAATCACAGGTCACGCAGACTAAATACAGACGAGTATATTATTCTCTGTTTGGACACGTTGGAGTAAACGACACGTTATAATGACAGACACGACAATGCACTGTGTATACTGGAGGAGGAATATTACAACCATGATAAAGGTTGTATGATGTGTTGTGTCTTTAATGTGCACGTGACAGTTAAAAAACGTTGTAATTAATGAGCTTTTGGAGGTGCTCGATTATTAAGTTTCCCTTTTGAAGCGTAGCTAGCTTTTCCTCCCTGTTTCAAGTGCTTATGCTAAGCTAAGCTAACTGTCTCCTTCATACTTAGCGCCCAGACATGTGAGGGTTTCATTTCGTAAAAATAATAATGTGTGGTTTCCTTTGGTATGACCCAAAAATGACACACGATTATAATAAAACACACGAGCAAAATTATTAGCTGCAAAAATAAAATTGAGTGAATGAACACCCAATGAAAAGCATGTCTCATTCTACATTAAACTGAGGCGTTAAATTATAAAACAAAATGCATTTCATTTCATTCTAGTTTATGTGTGTTTTGTATAATTTTCCAGTCAATTTTCTCGATCAATTTCATCTGTGTGCGTCTCATTTGCACGGAGGGATCGGGGCGTGTTTAGCTTGGCGTGTTTAGCTTAGCGTGTTTAGCTTAGCTTAGCGCGAACATTCTTCCACCAACTTCTTAAACACAATGGCGACCAGATAAACAGCGTATAACTAGGAGAAGAACAAAGAAGCTATTGAAGGCCAATACCAACACTAGAACTGAGTTTGCTGACAACAATAAAGTAATTATGTTTTTCTGCACTATATGATTATAAAGCCGTTTTATTACTAAGAGACCACCATGTCGCTGTAGCTGCTGATCTGTCCCTCTGAATGTCTTTCCCACACTGCCTTTGCTAATTTGCCCATTAATCCTTTATCATAAAACGGATTTCATGATTGCTGAGCATTTTCCAGGCCACTAAAACCAAAATAACGTCAGAACCCCCCCCCCACACACACACACACACACACACAAAAAATCTGTTTTCCTCCTGTTGAGACTCATTTTCTCTCCAGGGAAGTGAATAACTAAGTGCTTTACATCCGTCTAAGTCATTTTCTCAAATCAACACACACCAAAAAAGGACACAATGCCGATTAAACTCTGTATATTTAATTTAAAGGTGCAGGGCGACGCTGGATCAGACTCCTCACACACTTTATCACATCAAGAGCACCTGGAGCCGGAGTGAAAGGTGAGAGTGGAGACATTTTAAATTGCATGAAACATCTCTCTCCTGCAGTTTGTGTGTCTGCTTGCACATGTTTGGAATATTTGGGGAATAATCAGCCTCCTTCTAACCCTTATTTGTTCTCTTCTAACTAAGAAGGAGACATTACGTGTGTCGGAAACAAACAAAAATGGTTGCGGTGTTCGAAAGAAACTCCAGGATTTGAGCTTTTCTCAGTCTTTTAAAAAAAAAAAAGGTGTTTGGGAGATTTGTTGGACGATACAGCGGGAAAATGACCCCAGTCATGTGACCCAGCAGTATTTAGTGGAGCGTTCTCAACTTGTCAAGTCCGTCACATGACCTAGAAACCCGAGCAGGACGTGAAGATACCAAGTTCCTGCCGAAGCCACCAGGCTTCACGCCGTTGAAGCGGCTACGATGGATTTTATTCGCCATCAACGTGCTGATTACAGCTTTTCTTCCTGTTACATGTCAAAAAAGCCCCTTGCAGCCACATATATGTGCACAGAAATACAATAACTATGGTTTTATTTTAATATTTGAATTTATTACAGACTGTAAAATATGCAAAGGATCTGCAGGTTTCACTGAGTAAAGTGTAGTACTATAAACCTGCCTTTAGTCTCTTATTCTGATGTTAAAGTTTAATTTTGAGTACCACATCTACAACTTTGCCATGACATCTTTATATGTTTTTTAATAGAGCATCATATCTGTGATGCCACTTTTTAAAAAGGTAAGGTACGTCTCTAATGCAGGTTACAAGTAACACTGTGTGTGTCGCTGCTCTTCAACTTGAATTTAATTAATTAATTTATTCTTTTCTAATTAATTGACTGGCTCTTATTCCTCACTCTGTTGTTTTTCTTCATTATGACAAACAGAAAATAGTAAATGACTTTACTAGGCTAATATACTTTTATATCATCAATGCAGTAAAAGATAATAGGGGTAAGACCTTGTTACGCTTGAAGAGTGTCTTCCACTCACTCGTTCACACACATGAAACCACTTCAAGAGACCACAGACTTTACAGCACACATGGAGGCCAAATGTACTGTCACACTCAGTAGCCCCCAACTGACAAATCACGTTGAAACACACAGAAAAACCTCCGCTGGCTGCAAAATGCTGTAGCAGATTCATTTGGGCAGGGTCTAATTTACGGGATCTCTTCAGTGTCTTTAAGAGAGCTCATTTTAGATGTTCACTGTAATTAAATGAAGCTGGGAATTCTCAGAGTCGGGATGCTCACGTGGAGTCTGAGGACACCCAGGAGCCCTGCAGAGAGTTCTCGGGGCCCTTGAGGTAGATTTGACTATGGTTTAGTTCAGGAGACCTCGTTGGGGTCTGGTGACGCCTACGCGTTTGTGGCGAGGGCTCAAATGACCCTGCGAGGGATCCAAGGGCCCTCCAGGAGTTTTAAAGCGTCAAGCGGCCCTCGAGAGGACTCGAGGACATCGCAAAAGCTCCGGGTCCTGGTTTTGTTCGTCTCACGTGCAAAACAGCAAATGTTTTATGAGGGGAAATCATTCGTCCCATTTGTTAGATCTCAAGATAAACAAAACACACGGTGGATGTAAACAGGACTTTTTGTTAAAGCTGCTCAAGCAGCCTCACGGCGAGCTATTACCCAGCACACTCATGGACTCTTCACCAGTGACAAGACTTAGAAATATACTTGGTGCAAATGCATAATAGTGCAATGCAAGCTTATTTAATAACAGAAGAGGAGGTAAACGCTCTTACAGTAGAGTCACCAGACGGGAGATACTTTTAGGAGTCGTGATTTAGTGCATGTTCACTAAATCCAGCATAAATATGAATGTATTCTCATAGTCATGCACCTGGTTCGTCACGTAAAACAATACGGAGAGTGACCGCTCTATTTACAAATACCACAAATGTATATTTGGGTCAAATGACAACAAAAAAAATCAGCAAAATGAATGTTTAATGTTAATGTTTAATTAATGTTTAGTATAATTGCTGTTGTTATTCAGGGTTACAATATGTTGGTTTAATTTAGGTTTTGTTCAGTACTATTAACATAAATTCACCCTGTATCTTATTAAAAAAAAACTATCTAAAAGAAATCTTATTTTTGTATTGTCTGTTTGCAGTAAAAGAATAACATTTAAGTTTATACATAGTTTAAAGTGGGTTAAGTTTATACAGTGGGAATAATATTTATTGTAATTATCATGATTTTTATTGTGTTCTTGCTTACAACTGACCAACAGTATTCCAGCTGTAACTTCACTCAGAATAGCATAATCCTCTATCATAATACTTTATCATATTAGACTATCAAAGAACATTACTGAGTCAGTTTTTTGCTGGTGAAATGTCATAATGCTATATTTCATTATTAAATAACTGGATTGCTCGGGCAGCTAGTTCACAACTTGTCTCAACAGGGATGTAGCCCCTTGCGACGGATTCCATTCAAATACCACTCAAATAAAAACGAGTCCATTATTTATTACTCGTTATCTGCAAATAAACACTAATTGAGAAGACCGAATAAATGTCGAGGACATTCTGGAAAATTCGGCATACACCTTGAAGTAAACACTTACTGTATTGCTGTTAAATCTTAGTTTAAAGAACTGATGTTTAACTGTCTGCACTTCGCTCAAACGCAACATTTACCTGACGGATATTAACGTAGACGCTTTCTTACCTGACGACAGCTGCAGGACTCACTAATCATGGCTCCGTGTAATGCAGGTGTGCGCACGAGCCGCTATGTTGACGCTCCATTGCGCACTGAAAGTTACGTGACTCAATATTCATTTTTATTGAATTGAGTTTGGCTTCCTGTGTCCCGTTAGCAGAACTAACTTGGAAGCTAACAGCTAGTATTGATTTTACCCAACATATTTTTATTTTTTTCAACTTTCAAATATTTCTAATCTGTCTTATCATTAGCAGGAAGTGTCTTTATGTTTTAAATAGCTGGTGAATGCCTTTAAAATGATGTTTTTTAATTGAATATATACATATTAGCAATATGAATTCAATTATATTGATTGAAAATATACAACTCCAAAGTTATGACATTACATTGTGTTGAATTAAATCTCCCTTTTACCAAATATTACTCTATTTTCACTTTATATATTTATCTTATCATATTATTTTTATATATTTAGTTATTTCTCTATGAAACCAGTTTGCACACATTTTCCATTTTCCTCGCAACATAAATTGCAAAATATAAACGCTGATTAGAAAATACTATTTGATTCATTTTAAATTACTGGTGACCCCTAGTGCCAATCCAAGTGTTGTGTGATGTGACAGATTGTTAAACTCAAGTAAGGACAACATGTTAAATTCTCCAAAGTGGTTTTCAAGTTATTTGAAAAGCAGATAAAGGAAAACTATTATTTGTAAAGCAAATACGCTGTAAGAGTTACAATATCAGGACTGTGAGGGGACGAGAAAGTCACTCCATTAACATTAGAGGAACTACATTTTGTAAAGAATTAGTTAAGTTCAAATATGTATTTCAAATTTGATCAAATAAAAAATAAATCAGTTGAAACCTTTAACATAAAAATACAGCATCGCTTTACTGTGTACCAACAACTTTATAAAGCTATTACTTATTTACTTAACTCATTTCATTCATCATATCTCATAAAAAGTGAGTGAATGAATATATATTATTGTCAAACAATGAGAAACACAAGTATGTTTTTTATGGTCTACGTTAAAGTTAAGGTTCCACTTACTTAATCGTAATAAAACCAAATAGTTTAAGTCAAAAATATGAACTGTTACTTGTATATAGTATTAAAGAATTCACATTAACTCACTCTAACATTGCCATAAACTGTATGATGCATCAGTCTAAACTGCCATAAACGATCTATTACTTCATTATTAACCATTTTCTCCGTAGTTTCAATCAGCTGTCAGGTGAAGAAGTTCCCACTCACTTTTCAAGAAGTCACCGTGCTTGCTGGGGAATAAACTCCATCCATTGGTGAGAACGAGGGAATCCAGCCTGAGAGGGTGGGAATTCTCCAACGCTTCCCCTTTGTGTCAAAAACAGCCTCTCGGCTAGAACGAGCGAGGAGATATGGAGACGAGGAGTGATGAGGACACACTGCTGCTGCCTGCGGAGCAAAGAGCAGTAAAGTGACATGTGGAGGGAGGGAGGGAGGAGGGAGGAAAGGAGGGAGGGTTTGGGAGGGAAACCCAAAGAGAGACTGACACATGAGAAGAAAAAAATGTTGCATTTATTACTCTTCAGATACTAATCTGTAACATTAAATCAGAATATAATCGAATCCATAACAATGCAGAGCAGAAGTTGTGAAGCATGTGGTGTAAAAAAAGAAAAAGAAGAGAGAGCTGCTTTTACTGGAGAAATTAATAATGTGATCACCGAATTAGAAATGACAATTCATTTCCCAGACGTCGTGATAGCAAGAGAGCAGGAGGAGGGAGGGGAAAGGGTTTATGTCAGGAGTTCATCGTGGAAGCAGATTCACGTGAAAAGAGTTGTAAATGATCTGAATGGATGTGATGGCGGAGCTGAGGGTCTGCCCTCTACCGGCGGAGAGAAACTCACACTACGAGGTGGAAAGGGACACAGATATAATCTGAGAAGGGTTACAGTTTGTAGCTTTGGCCCCAACTCTCTGTCCGGGTATGTTTTGGGGATAATACCCCTTTAAAAAAGTCAAATCTCTGCTTGACCCTGGAGGAGAGGTCAAAATCAAGCTCCACTTGAAGGGAATATCTGTTATTGTTGTTATTGGTGCACTAACAAAGCTGCTTGCTTTTACTGTTTTGTACAGAGAAAGTGAAGCACAGCTGAATACATTTTTTTTTTATTGGGTATTAAAACTGTTTGGTTCCAGATGAGACTTTTAGGCTTAGGATCTGTATTTGATAAAACTATTTTGTACATGGAATCGTTTTTGTGAATAATTAAATAAATAAAAAATACTGGCCTGCGAAGTTGATCAGTTTAATTGAGCCTCTATATTTTTTATTATAGATAATAATTTCATTTACCTCTCCTAATTCTGATTTAAATCTTAAAAGTTCTGGCTTTTACATCAAAACTCTCGGCCTGAACTCAAAAGTGAGACAAATTATCAAAAGCTCACTTTCGTCCTCAAGTTGGGAGGGATTCAAAATCAAAACACCACAGATTTAATGCCACAGAAAGACTGTGCCTCTACATTAATAGTCTTTTAAATGCTTTTAAATAAAACGGAAGAAAGTGTTTGCAGATATTCCGTCCATCCGTCACTTGTGTGTTTGTTAGTGTGTCTGTCCAAATAGCCGGGCTGGTCAGCTTTCCTTCATTTACTCTGGATGGAAGAATAGTCACCTATCATTACTACTCCGCCTGTCTGCCTTCCTGTCACTCCTCCTCTGTGGTTTGTGTGTGTGTGTGTGTGTGTGTGTGTGTGTGTGTGTGTGCAAACTGCCAACACTTGTCTGTCCTACATCATCCTAAGTATCTTTGACAGCTCACCACAAGTCGCTCACCATGAGCAGGAATTGTGTGTGTGTGTGTGTGTGTGTGTTTGTGTGTGTGTGATGGAATGCAATTAAAGAGCTTTCACAAGGCTCCAACCAGCTCTTATTACCTGTTCACTACGGCAGACACTGGTGACCAAAAGCTGTTTATAAGCAGAGGAAAATATAAATTTATACAGAACCAGGACTCTGTTTTCAGTATATATTTAATTAACTAATGTATTGGGATGAAATGTTTCGTTTTCCTTTTGCTATATGTGTCTTTTTAATGTAATGTAATGTTTGTTTTTTCATTTATTTAATACATTATTTAATGAAGCTGCAACTAATGTAAATCAATTCATCCTCAATCATCAAATGTCTGGTCTTGTACGACCAACAGTGTAAAACCCCAAAATATTCAGTTTTATTCCTTTTGCTGCAGCAAACAGTGAACCTGAGGACGATGAGCGCGTGTTGTCTTTTGACTGATGAAATGCTGCCCCCTTGTGGTGGCGATGGTAATGACAGGTAAGTAATGGTCTCACATATGACCTAAAGTATAGACAGTTACATAATCATTTTTATGCCTTATTTACTTATATTTTATTATATAAACGTAGAGCCGATCCACTCATAGTAAAACACAATTATTTCAGCAGTTATTCCTCATTTCTGCCCATATTATTGTTTTAATATCGAAAAGTTTTGAAAGCAATACATCTTAATTTACCAGCGGTGTTTTTATAGCTGCATTAATCTTTTTATTTCTTCACAACAAGCTGGAAATCTCCCACATATTGACACTGTGTGTCATTTAATAAAGTTGATAAAAGTTAATTTAAGTTTCCTCATATTTCCAATAGAGTTGCATTGCAGACGGGATCAGGTTAAAGTGAGGAGATTAATGAGGAAAAGACAATATGAAACAACGACATCTAGCGGCCGTTTTATGAACTGCAGATTGAGATGCATAGATATTTTTTGTTTAACAGTTCAACATTTACATAATCCTCAAATAGAGACCCACACTAAGTGTGTTTGTGCACATCACTGTGTGTTTACAGTCCATAACGAGCGGCCCAGGTCTTTATGCAGCGTAATCCCACAGCCTCTTTCTGGAAAACATGACCAGCAAAGGAACCACTGACTCAAATTTTGGATCTCATTCTCATGACAAAGCAGTTGCCTCGATCATAGAGGGCTCTGCAGCTATAAAAGAGGACGAGGACACACACGGGCACACACTCTCTCAGGCAGCATTTACACTGCTTAACGCACACACACGGATTTCACACATTTACATATTTATAGTGCTGAGGTGGAGCACAGCTGGTCCCAGGATGGGCAGGGTGAGTGGAAGCTAGTGGAGTAATTGTTTGGTGGGACGTGTTTGCGCAATATATTACCATTACAATCACTATGCACTAAGTTGTTTTTTTATCCAATGATGTAATATTTCCCCCAGATCATCTTCTATGAGGAGAAGAGCTACCAGGGCCGCCGGTACGAGTGCGGCAGCGACTGCCCCGACTTCCACTCCTACCTGAGTCGCTGCAACTCGGCCCGGGTGGAGAGCGGGTCCTGGGTGATCTACGAGAGGCCGAACTACATGGGCTACCAGTACGTCCTGACCAGAGGAGAGTACCCCGACTACCAGAGCTGGATCGGCCTCAACGACCGAGTCTGCTCCTGCAAGATGATTCACTTCGTAAGCCTTCGAGTCACTTACGTTTTCAAGATGCTGGATTATGTTGTTTGTGTATAATGTATTTTTGTTTTAGTTGAAACCTACCCTGTCACCGCACCTCTCCAATGTGTCATCCACCACACACCCTCTCTGCATCCATCTTTCCATATTTGCACCACATCCCTCCAAACCCGTCTCTCTCTCCCTCCGTTTCCTTCCCTCCGTCCTCCTCCAGGCCGGTGGAGATCCCTACCAGATCCAGCTCTACGTCAAACGGGACTTCGCGGGTCGGGTGTTTGAAGCGACCGAGGACTGTCCCTCCGTGCTGGAGACCTTCCACTGCAGGGAGGTGCACTCCTGCAGGGTGCTGGGAGGCTGGTGGGTCTTCTACGAGCACCCGGACTACAAGGGCCGCCAGTACCTGCTGGAGAAAGGCGAGTACCGCAAGCCGGTGGACTGGGGCGCCGTCTGCCCCACCGTGCAGTCTTTCAGAAGGCTAACCGAGTAGCTGCCGTCGTTCTCTTCCCACTCTTCCATTGGCTGCTTATGGTCGTCACCGGAGAGATGGCTCCAATAAAAGTGAATGAAATGTAAACTGCTGTGTCATCAATGAGTCTGAGTGTCCGTACGAGTGCAATGAACTCTCCAGTCGAACCGATTAGTGAGATAAACTTGCTGTTTGTTTATATAATTAACTACAAAAGGAGTTTATTATCCTGTCAATCAAATCCAAATGAAACTGTAAAACAAACTACTTTATTATCAGATCTGCATACAGCTGGTGCTCATGGGTCATCGCTTATAATGGTTTAAAATCGATGTATTTACATTTTGAACTCACATGCCAACCTTTGGACAAATGTTTGTCATGCAGTAAGTTGTGCGGCATGCTGGTCGGTCCTGTGTGTCCGGATCTTCTTCTTCATCTTCTTCTTCTTCTTCACACCGAGGGTTGTCCTTCATTGATGAAGCTGAGCTGGGCGGTGTGCTCCACCCACTCCACCTCCTGCAGGTGCAGGAGCGGGTCTCGGGGGTTTGAGGTCATGCTGGAGGGCTGGAGGAAGGGCTGGGAGAGGGGATAAGACCGGGATGTGAACTCAGGCTGGGACAGGAAGTGGAGGCGGGATTGAGAGTGCTCGCTATCGGGTCCTGATAAGTCTACCAAAAGGGGAGTGATGGATGATGGGTTGCTTGATGAAGAAAGAGAGGGGATGGAGGAGGAGGAAGAGGAGGAGGGATGTGGCACCATGGTGTGCTCATGGGGAGAGCTGTTGAGTGACGGGGGAGCTGAGCGATGAGAGACTGGGGCATGATGGGAGCTGATGGCGCGGGTGGGAGGAGACTGGAGTGGGTCAAACTCTCCTTGTAACTCCGTGGTCACGCTCGGCTGAGGAGAGGACAGTTCGGGCCCCTGACCGTCCGAGCAGTCCACAGGTGCACGCTGGGTAAAAAGGGGTGGAGCCGAGGAGCAGCTGTGTGACGACACGCTGGCGGGCGGAGTCACGGCGCTGGGTATCAGCAGCACGGAGGGGTTGTGGAAGAGGGGCTTGAGAAGACTCGTCATTTCCTGCAGCTCCTGGCTGACGGCGGTCACCTGGCGGGAGAGGACGCTCATCTGGAGGGACGAGAAATGGTGTGTTTGGGAAGTCAAACACATATATATTACAGTTTTTCTCTGTAATACCTCAGTATGATGAGCATTACCTCGTGTTTTAGCTTCGCGATAGTCTGCATAGTGTCATCCTCTTCATTGGCGCCTGTGGATAGATACAGAAATACATTTAATATTCATGCAAGACAGGACTTCAACAGCTGATTGATGATTCTGAATAAATTAGTGATTCATTAAAAAATGTGTCTTTGATGCTCTGCAGACACTCCAGTGTGATATTGGTGTGTGTGTGTGTGTGTGTGTGTGTGTGTGTTAACCTGAGGCAGCTGAATCCGGGCTGGGGAGGAAACTGTGAGTTGCACTGGGAGAAAAATCAAACTTCCCGGCTGAACCTCTTTGGTTTTCTGTCTCGATCCCGTCAACAAACCTGAGGACAAACAGGAAGAGTGAGTCGATGTATTCCACACTAGACAAGAAGGACAATAAAATAGGAAACCGCAGTACCCACAGTACTGGATACCACACGTCCCTCGTGGCCTTACATTATTCATAAACACAAGATGGACAGGGTTTAATCTCCAAACCGACAAAAACATAACTCATTTATTCACAGAATCCAAGAGCAGTATTTCATCTGAAGCCTCTTCTTCTGTGGTATTCAACCGTCAGATAGGCTGCAAAGCTATAAATAACCTAATCATACAAAGATCTTTTCCTTTCTCATCTCCAGGACCCTGATTAAGATCCTTTAACCCTCTGACCACCGAGCACTTTCTGGGCGTTTCTTTTGCTTCTGTCACATTTTTTATTTCTGTGGCCTTTCTGTGGTTTCATACTGTAATATATAAATCCTGTACCTCTGTGGAAACAGCACAATCATAGCTACAAGGAGAGAGAGAGCTCAAACATGTCTCTTGTGTACTACAACACAGTAACAATGGCAAAAATGCAATTTTAAGGTTACATTGTGTTGCTTTTTCTGACAGAAGCGTTTGTCACACATGATGTGTTCAAGGACGGAAAGATGAACATTTGACAATAATGCTGTTTTGTACAGCTTCTGGCTGTGATAAATGTAGTTTTACAGATTGTTTAAAGAAAACATGCCTTTCAAACTGGCCGATGGGTTTTGCGGTTCAAAAAATATATTTCTTTAAAAAGATAATTAATGAATGTAATACGATAATATTGGCTTTACATTGGCAGATTTGTGCTCCCTACATAAATCTCTACCTCGCCACCTCTCCAGGGACTCGTGTACGTATGTTTGTGTTGATGAATGATGCCATACGTCATAAAGAGTGAGAGTCAAACTCCCGCAGCGGTTCACCGCCCTGAATGAACAAAGTTAACGACTTTACACAGTCGCTAAATCAATGAGCGGCGTCTCACCGAGGGCTGAGCTCCGGCTGCAGGCAGCTGAAGCTCACCACAGGGATCTGCAGGCTGGTGGGCCGGATGTGATTGCTCGCCGCTCTGAAGGCTCTCGGCGGCAGCAGCGGCGAGCGGAGGGGGGAGCGCAGGGGGGAGCGCAGGCCTCGGCCCAGCCGGCCCAGGGTCGGCATCTTGTGGAGAGGGGAGTGCTCGCCCTCGGACCCCGATCCCTCCTCGACCTCCTTGATGGATGGAAGCTTCTTGACGATCCCGCCGTTGCTCTCGCAGTCTGCCTGAGGAGTGAAAAAAAAATGTTTTTGCTTATTAGTGTGCAGTTATGTGAGGAATGCTGAGGTTACGCTGTGACCAGATGGGGGCGCTGCTGAGCCACTGACAGCTCCCTTAGTGTGAGCAGTCATTCACAATAGCTGCAATGCTGCTGGTAGCCATTCAGTCTGTCAGCAGCGCTGCGAAGGCGCGCTCTCATTCAAAAGCAAGCAAGCACCAACGCCATTCACTCCCAAAGACATCAGCTCCTGCAAAGGATTTATATAATCTCTGAAAGATGAACCTTTACGACTCCTAACAAGTGATATCTTAACAGATTGTCCTTTCAAAGTAAAATCCCTGCAGATCGTCGTTGGTGGCTTGTGGAAGGTTATTGCCATTATATATTCGCTGCATCTTCTCTGTAATTCAAAGCTGATTAAAAAACTGGCAAACAAATCCCATTCCTCCAGTCCTCCTCCCCTCCCACCCCGACGCCACAACCCTTCCCCTTCTCCCCCCTCCGTTTGTTGTCTCCCCCATCTTGTCTTTGACTCACGTACCCGGCTGGTATTTTTAGATCGCAGAGGTTTAATTTTAGCAGTGGTTTGCCTAAGGGGTACCGAGCGGAGAAGCAAATGTTTTTGAATTTCAGCGTGTGTGTGTGTGTGTGTGTGAGCTGCTGCACGTGGCACCCTTGATTTGCAGCATGCCACTATAACATCAGCCAATTGTGAGTCTGTCTTTGCAGGCGTAAAGAAAGAGTTGCATGTGAGAGATGTTGAAATATGGTCACTGCACAGTGAGATGTGAAATGGGCCAACAAATAATCAACGCAGCATGCAAGTTACATGTGAATGAGCATGTGTGTGTGAGAGAGAGTGTGTGTGTGTGTGTGTGTGTGTGTGTGTGTGTGTGTGTGTATCATTTTGAATCAGCAAGGACAAATGTGCTGTGTGGTGGTCTGTTGCTGTGTGAGAGTTGCATGTGTGAATCTCTGCAGAGTGTGTGTGTATGTATGTGTGTGTGTGTGTGTGTGTGTGTGTGTGTGTGTGTGTGGCCACGTGAATGCAAATGTTGCGATGTTCTTCCTCTTCCTTCCCCCTGCAGCTTCCTTTCATCCGGATGTTTTCTGGTCTCGCCTCCATCTGGTTGTTGTTCTATATTTATCCAGTCAGGGGATGACCTGCCCCTCCCCCTCTTCTCTGACGGCGCTATTTTTAGTCCCACGCCGGGCTCAGTGGAGGATGCACAACTGATGTCGCTGTGCAGGCATACTGTATGAGTATATGTGTGTCTGTGGCTGTGTGTAAGCGTTTGTGTGCATATCAGGTGTACATTTAAGTTGTGAGCACAGATTTTTTTTGTACTTTCTCTGATGGAACTAACTGATGTTCTTAAATGCACCCCAACGTTTTTTGCGAGTGCCATCAGTTGATTTATTTTCCAGCTCCAGCTTTACGCAGAACAAACATGAGAGTGAACCTAAAAAATGATTCATGACTAAAAAAATAAACTGTCGACAATTCCTGTCAGCTGTACAGTAGATACCAGAAATGGAGCAGCTACGCAGCTGAAAATAAAACATGGTACCATAACAACCAATTTCCCCATTGTTTTCATCGATTCATTTTATAACTTTGCAAAGAGTAGATCTTCAAACGACTTTGGAGGACTCAATATTTAAGAGCGGAGGAGATGGGGAGGATAAATTCATGAATGCCAGAGGGCCCGATACAGGATCAATAATAAGAGAAGTGGGAAAACAAGGAGAGAGAAGTAGTGAGAGAGGAGAGACTCATTCTTAAAAGGAAAGACAAAGAACATTCAGGAGCAGCCATATTATTATTGTATTGTTGCATATTACTTCTAATGTAGTAAAATAACCACTGTTTTCTATTTTAGTTAGTTGACAATAAACAGCCCTATTTGCAGCTTTCTTTGTGCTTTATATTCACGCTACTCTCTGTTCAGGAAGCTTTTTTGATGCTTCAAAGCACAACCAATCTACATTTTGTTTGTGTGGCGTTTAACCTTTGCTTTAGCTGCTTGAAAATTGGATGGAAATGTCAAGTGAGGCTTGACAGCGGGGCTCAAATAATAGCTGCAAACATCACTTATTTTTCGCATCAATGAACCGCATCCTTTTTTATTTACCTGCGCCGGCTCCTTTTTCTTCACTCATTTATATAAATAAGCTGAAATGGACTATAACTAAGTGTATTTACAGCCATTCAGTGTGGACTATTTCTCACAATCAAGCAGAAATCAACATGTTTCAAGACTAGATATGAAATTGGAAATAAACTCTCAAGATGCTTTAAAAATGTTACGTATAGGAAGTCAATCAAGTGTTATTTCACTATCTTCCATGCTGCTATACTGTCTCGTCTCCTGGTATTTCTCCTGGACCTCTGCTCTAATTAGCAAGCTTACTCACAGCGAAAATGTGAGTAATTTCCAGTATACGCTGGTTATTCATGTGTACGCTACAGCTGAGATCCATCTGTAAATCCCTGGCATCTGAGTCGTCCATGTTGAGTTCATGTCTCTATCTGTTGGCTGAATCTCAAGCAGAAGCTGTCTCTTCTTCCTCACTCCCAGTCCAGATGGCTAATCCCCCTTCAAGTGCATCACTCTGGCATTGCGTAAAATGGGTGGAGGAGGTCACAGCTGAGTCTAATCTAAAAAAAACAGAAGGATTCTCGTGGATCTCGCCCAGAGTTTTCTTAAAGGCGTTTAGAAGAAGATTTAGCTGAGATGAATGTATGCTTAGCAATGTGGTAATATGAATAAGCAACGTAATAATAATACATCTACTGTTTTCGTTTTTGTTGCTACTTTTTCTTGGTATTAACCCTAACTTGGCAACCTACTTGCATTTAACCTTCACGGCTAAGATTTTCACTGCGGGCGTACTCACACATGCTTGGAGTGATCAGAGAAGCGTACCTCAGTGTTGTGTCCCTCCCGGAGGTTGTACGTCAGGTCATGCTGGATCTCGGTGACGAACTTCTGGGCGTAGTCGGGGTAGAGGCAGAGCACCTCGCGGAGGCCTTTGAGGCTGATGTACTGCAGGTCACAGTAGGTCAGGGCCTTCACACAGGCGTTGGTCTTAATCACTTCCTCCTGGGTCAGACAGTCGGAGCCGATCAGGTCGCCCCGACCTGGAACGCAAAGATGCACATGTGATGTCACATGACCTGAGAGCTGATGTGACCATAATGCATTGCAAAAGATGCATTTAACGAACTACAGTATGTTCTATAGTCGTTCAGCATGTAGTGCATTTTCATGATCATGCACTGGAAAAAGGAAAAACTAAGCATTACCATCTATTTAAGCTTTTATGCTTTTGCAAAAAAAAAATTATAATGTATACTGTATAATAATTATTCCACCACTGCTTGAAGCCCACTGGAAGAACTACAACGCATGAGGGGTCCCAATACAAGGGCAAGTCCACACCAAGAGAGCCCAGAGAGTACTGAATATTCAGACCCATTTAAGGGCCGCAACCCCCCAAAACATGAATAAACAATATGTTTACTGTCGTGGGAAACCACCCTCAACCCCATGCAGTTATTAAGAATAACACACTGTAGAGCAGAGAGGTTGAGTGTATGAGTAGACTATTTTATATTTGTGTCACACCGCACTGCTTTCTCCACAGCTGTAAATCTAATGTGGCAATGCCCAAACAATTTGTGCGTTAGAGGGAGAAACAGGAGGGAAGAAACGAGACACAAGAGACTGTTTGGATGTCTTTTGGAGAAATGTGTGTGTGTGTGTGTTAACATACTGTGTGCGCGTGTGCAACATGCTAATGAGTTTCTTCTATCTGCAGCAGAAACTTCATTATTTACACCAGTTGCTAATGTGAAAAAGCGCCGTTGCCAATTTGCTCCCACTGCTTTGCACGGAGTTGAACTGATTCCAGAGCTGTTTGTGAGTCTGTTTGTGTTTGTGTAATAGTTTCAATCGCTCAGTCCCGGGTTATTATTAATATTAGTAAAAAATATATAAACAAATGTTTTTTTACGGATATAGACGGATTAAATTAGTATGTGTAATATAAAAGGAGTTAAACCACAGATAATAGTTGTATGTAGACACCATGTCTGTGTAAGAGTGTGTAGCGTTGTCCATGACAACTTATTTGTCAATGTGATGTTAAAAAACAATTCTGTTAATGGACTCATGATTCTCTGGGTCAAACTCCATCTTTCACTTGCTGTGTTTGCTCACAGGGGCAGTTTATTTTGGTTATTGTAGTATATTGTAGCACTAGACTGCGCTCCTTCATCATGTTCCTCCTCATAAAAACTGGCCAATCATATTAATGCAATTATATTCTAATAACTTCCTCAGGAGAAGAAGCCCTTTCTCCTCTTCTGCTCATAATGCCGCCAACAGACTCCAGAATACACCGAGTATTCTTAAAAAGCCCTTCATGTGGATGCTGCAGCATATTTTGTGAATGAACTACACACCACAACATTGTGCAGCTTTTTATTAACTCTCAACCCATCTGTCATTGACTTAGATATGAACCATGAAGCTTTTCCAGTAAAATGTATAACAATTTAGAGAATAGCGAGGATACTTGATCTCCATTACTTACTTTGAGAATGACCATAACGCAGATTAGCTTATACATCGTCTTCTTCTTCTTCATCTTGCGGCACTCGTGCGTAGACGGCGGCGTCTGAGTCACTTTACTGCCGGAATCTAGGAGGGCTTCTACGGTTTGGAGTCCAAGACAGAGAAGCCCTTCATGATTCAGGTAGCAAAACGACTCGCTCAGACTGCAGGTGCAGGAGGAGGCGTGGCCCAAACCCCCACAAGCAGAGGCCATTGATGTGCTTTCCTACGTATTTAACCCGGCTCTGAGCAGGTCTCTCAGAAGAACTAGTGTGGAGGATGAATGGATGGATGAATGGATGGATGGAGCAGGGTGCTGTCCGTGGTGCTGAAACTCAATGGTGTTGTCTATGTGATATGGGGTGTGTATTGCATTGTATTTTATTATGTTTTAAGTTATTGAATATGAGCATTTTTAATGTCAATATATTAGTCAATGGATCAGCATAAATTAAAATGTATATGTTGGTCACTTTAAGAAACCATTATGTGGTTTTGATGGCTGGTATCGATAGTTATATTGGTTTAGCTAATTTACCAAAATAAAGAATAAACCATAAATGAATACACACTTGCTCCTTACCGAGAATGGCCAGCACAGTGTTGTCCTTCAGTACTTCCATGGAGCCGGAGCATACGAAGTAGATAGCCTGGAGGGCGTCGCCCTGCCGTATGAGGAACTCCCCAGGTGCGCAAAAGGAGGTCTTGATGATGAGGGAGAGCGAGCGCAGACACCCCCTGCTGGCCGACTCGAACAGCGGCAGCTGCAGCAGCTCGTTATTCAGATGCATGGCGATGTCGGCCCTCAGCTCATCCGGGAAGTCCTTCAGGAGCTGTGAAGGGAAAAGAGAAGGACACGTTTCCCCTCTGCGGTGAAACAAAGATACACAAAGCACTATTTGACGTCCATGACTGCACGCTACGGATGAATCCCTCTCTTAGTCTTCCCTTTGTGTGTCATCTTTTAAATGTGACTGCGTGGGAAGGTGGAGGAAACAGGCAAAATAAAACCTTTCACTTTCCCACATTGTCACAACTAACTAATACATGCATGGCAATTACTGGATGATGTTTGTTTTCATTTTGCACAGTTATTTAAATGTCATTCATTAGAGAAAATGCAACACATACTATGGTATTTATTGAGCATTCCCACCCAAAGTAAAGGTCTTTGCAAGGGAAAGTTGTTGGTTATTGCCTTAAAGTATTAGTGTCTGTCCCCCGTCGTGTTATCTCTTTAAAAAAAGGATTATCTCAATTTAAAGCCGTGGTAAAACACATCCAGAGCCAGTTTAGTGTCCATGAAGTCATTAATCCACGAAATTAAGATTGCTGCCCCCATTCCCCCATTTCATAGAACCCAAAACAAAACCAAAATCCTCTCAGTGACTTTCAGCCGTTTCTTTAGTCTGCTCGGAGGACACGTCGCCTAAATTGGACTTTCTATTTTAGGAGGCAAGGCCGTTGATCCCATTGTTACTGACAAGGTCAATCAGAGCCACAAAGGTCAAATAACCACCTCAGAAAGTTAAAGGAACAGTCGCACAATTTCAAAGATTTGTTCGCCTCATAGAGTAACATCATATGTTCACATCCCCTCATTTCATTATCTTGATCGGTCCCTCCTACCTCGCTGACGTCGATACCGTTGTTGACAGACCAGGTCGTCTGGAAACACTCCATCATGCGTTGCTCAAGGGCCTTGGGCAGCCGGTGCACCCGGATGAAGTCCTTCAGGTCCTTGGTGCGGGTGGTGTAGAGGGAGCGGCGTGAGTACATCCTCTGGATGATGGCGGTCACGTTTCCAAACACCACCGCGTGCATTAATGCTGCAGACAAACCCAAAAAAAGCTTAACTCGATAAAAAAGACTGTTGAAAATGAGCAGTTTTAGGCGCTTTGGTGTTCAACCCACCTCCAATCAGCATGGTGCAGATGGAGAAGATCTTCTCCGAGTCGGTGTTGGCTGAAACGTTGCCGAAGCCCACGCTGGTCAGACTGCTCAGAGCAAAGTACAGCGACGTCACGTAGGAGCTCCTGACAGACGGGCCGCCGCTCAGCGTCGTCCCCGAGCCGCCGGGCGTCCTCGCTCTGGTCCTGCTGCCGGTCCACTGGCCCGAGCCCAGCGGACCGGCCCCGTTCAGCGGCTCCGACCCGGAGCCGTTCCACTGGCTGTAATTGGTCAGCGCTGCTGTCATGGTGCCTTGAGGCGAATCCGAGACTCCCAACAGGGAGGTCAGCGGTGCCAGGAAGTATGGCGTTCCCAGGCGTTTGGCCAGTTCATGGAGCCAGCCTGGTGGGAAGAGGGGCCATAAGAGTTTGTCGGTTTAATGAGATCCCTCGTTAGATAGAAGGCTTCATTGGCAGTGGTAACAAGGCTGGAAGGGCAGAGTAATCACTTCAGAGCTGCTGCAGGCCAGAAAATGTCAGCTTTCATTTGCATTACCACAAACGGTTTCTAGATGTTTCTGCTTGTTTGTGTTTTTGCAACTATTTTCTGGAGTTGTTTTTATATATTCTTGGTTGTTAAACTTGACTCTGCACCCATTGTGATGGATACATTTAACTTTGTTCAATGGATTGATTAAGTAGACCACATGTAATCAATACATAAAATACGAGTTTTGACATTTAATTAGCCAGATGAAAGAGTCGGGCACGATAAGACCAGCACATACAGGACAACATTTTCCTCTGTGAACTGTAATGAACATTGCAACCTCTGGGAATCACTGAGCCGTAGCAGCATATGTGCACGTGTGCACGTGTACATCAGTGGAGGCCTTTTCCTGTATACCCCCCACCACCACCCCCCCAACCCCCCACCACCACTGATCTCCTCCAGTCTCACTCCACATTGCACCTCACAGTATTCTTGTTGTTTGGCACCGCTGAGCACAGTAGGAGAGTAGACAGATCACCATAATTAGAAGTGTTTTCTCGGTAAAAGGAAACACACACACACACCGCACACTGTGTGCATTCAACCGTGTCTTCATACTCTGGATCGGCTAAAATCATACAGATGGATCTATGTTTTGGTCTCCATCCTTCCAACCGTTAAAGATTCTGCGATGAAGAGACACACACCTATATCCCAGGTGGCGGGGCTATTACTTTCGATCTCGCTGCGTCCGATGAAGTACCAGACGCAGGCCATCCAGTGGCCGAGGAGGGCGAACGTGGACATGAGCAGCGTGAGGACCACGGCGCTGTACTGGGAGTAACGGTCCAGCTTCTGCAGGAGGCGCAGGAGGCGGAGGAGGCGCACCGTCTTCAGCAGGTGAACCCCGAAGTTCTGCAAGAGAGAGAGAGAGGAGTCGTGGGTTTAACGGTATGAATGTTGTGTGTAATCTTCAAAGTTACCCATCTGGAACCAATTAGAAACCACCCATGCACACTGAGAGTTTAAATCAGACATCATGACAGGGAGCTGTGTCACCGGGGGACAACATGTAAAAGTTGCTCCACAGATTGTCTGAACCTCGCAGATCAAATGGGATTAAAAATACAGCGAAAAATACACTGAAAACCTTCACCTGCAGCTTTTACCACAGAATCCATTCAGCGGAAATCACTGCCATTATCATCCTGGACTGGAAAAATGCCCGTGGTCTGCCTGAGGTAAGAATTGCCTGATCAAACATCATCCGTTCATTGATTTCCTCCCCCACCTCTATATTTATTGCACTTTTTTCAGTGGCCAATAAGTGGTCTGTTAATTTGAAACCGCTCCGGTTTCATCACCATGAGTTACACCCCTCCTCCGATTGGATTCAATTATCTCGATTTCTGGATATGGATCCATTCAGGGAATTTAATTCAGTAGTAGACAAAACTGACGACAGAAAATTAACACAATTAACACTTTCCTTGTTCTTAATACAATCTAATAATCTTGGTGTCACTTCAGATTCAATGATCTGGTATCTATCACAGCTCGGCACTTTACAACATCCGGCTAATCTATTTGCTTCCATCTGTAATTTGTCCTCAGCGTACTCGTTCATCAGTTTAATTACCGGTTACCTAATAATGAGTTTGTTGTTGGAGCTAAGACTCTCAGTCTTCTTCCCTTGAAGCCTAAACATCAAATACTGGGAGCAGAAAACGATGGAGAGAAAAAACATGTGGCTCGTAGTTTCTTATCTGTGCATGGAGCCTATATACACACACAAACACACACCTAAAGACACACAAACATGGATTTATAAGCATTAGTCACACATTATATAACACACCAAAACCATCTGTATGTATGGACTGTGTGTGTGTGTGTGTGTGTGTGTGTGTGTGTGTGTGTGTGTGTGTGTGTGTGTGTGTGTGTGTGTGTGTGTGTGAGACCCACCACACTGATATTGAAGGCGTAGAGCAGGTCGAAGGGCAAGGCGGCGATCAGATCCACAAACAGCCAGGAGGTGACGTAGTGAATGCAGATGCAGCGGGCGTCGTACACCACCTGGCCAGATGTGCTCACGAAGGTGGTGCGGAAGTTCAGCACGATATCTGGCACACAAGGCGGACTAATTAACACGGTATATTTGTCCCTCTAATGCATTTATTATCTTCAAAACCTCTTTTTTTGCTACAGAACAGACTTTTTCTTCCCCGTTTCCAGTTTTCATGCTCAGATAAGCTCATGATTTCATGAGAGAGCAATAAATCTTCTCATCTCAGTGTCTCCCCCAGAAATCAAGCGACCCCTTTAAAGTTATGCATCCTGATTCCCGTTTATTCTCCCAGCCCACTGTTGAATATTTGACAGTGTCTCCAAACCTCAACAAGAGTCTTTTTTGGTATAAACCCAATGATTTGTGACACTATGATGTTTTTTTTGCTGTCACTACGGTCCAATCTGTACGGCTTACATCAGGCTAACCTACAGATATCCAGGTTCCTTTAACAAGCCTTCCTCGGGCGGGATTAGTGGACTTGGTTGTCAGAGCAGAGAGGGCAGGTTGAAACAAAGTGGGGAGGAAGTGGAGATCGTTAGAGAGGATGAATTAGCATACGGCTCTTGTGTGTCAGGAGGCAGCTAACTGGGCCAATTAAGAGAGAAGGAGTGGTGGTTTAAGGGCTGCTTGATTGGATTATGTAAACCAGAAAAGAGTTTCTCTTTAAACTGATGGTATAAGAAAGCTGATAAGTGGAAAGAACAAGTCTGGTGATATTCTTTCTTATTGTGGTTAAATTCCATGGAAAGACCAAAACAGTTATGACTTTATTTACCTAACAAAGCTACATAAATATAGTTTATTCATCTGCAGCTTTACCGATGATGAAAAGAATCTCCACCAAGATGTCGCTGACACTCGGAGGGTTTCGTGCCGCGGAGCCGCCGTCCTCTCGTATCTCCACCGCCGTGAAACAGACGTTGTAGGGAACGGTGACGGCGACGTAGAAGGTGGCCAACAAGATTAGCCAGTCCCAGCCGGCCTTGAACGCACCGTAGTGAAGGAGGATGAAACGAGACCTCTGGATGTCCGCCACCTTGTACTCCGGGACCGGGTTCACATTGGCTCCAAGAACACTCTGGATGTGGCATGTGGAAAGACACACAGAAATTATTGATAAAGACATATCTCACGTATTAGGGTATATTTTTTAAAAATATATTGATCAATAATTTATTTGAGAATATCCCCACCAGCCAGTATAAATATTTCATTACCATTAGCAGCACTGCTACTGTTGGCATATTATTCAAGACTTCAGTTGAGACGTTGCATGGTTTGAATTCCACATATTCAGAGGCAAATCCAATTTAATTGGTCAAACTTTGAAAGGATTTGCCTTCGACGTCAGTCAACTTTTGTATGTGCATAGTAGCGACCAAATACAAATATGTCTCTGGTGATGCAAATGAGCATCAACTTAACAATCACTGATGGACGAGGATGAAACCTGTTAACTATGATACCTGACCAACCGGCCCCACAGTTCATTTAAATGACTAATGAGAGATTTTATGCTAATTCCTTCCCTCCGAGGTCATTAAAATCACACTGTCGGAGCACATTTAGTCTCATCCCAGTGCTTGATTTGACAAGTTTTAGTCTTATTGACTTCGAAATGAATGCAAATCAAGTTGCAGATGAAGCCCGGAGAGGCAAATTGGCCCTTTCAGCAATGCAAGTGTGTAAAACTAATCTGCTGACGCCACATAATCTATATTCTTCACAGGGGAGGCAAAATCCTAACGAGAACCGAATGTATGTGAGAAAGCCAGGCTCACGTTGTTGATCTTCAGCTTGCTCTTGGTTTTGTCCTGTTTCTGGAGGTGCCCAGACAGCTGGTAGAGGACGGCCCGACTGCGGCGGCGCTCCATGTTCCAACCTGGAGGGCGGCTGATCTGGTGGACCTCCAGGCCGGTTTCCACGTCTGAAAACAAGCACACAAATCGAGAGAGACACGGCGGTAAAAAAAAATGTGCGGCTCTCAAACTTAGATCTAGAAACTGTAACGCATGAATTATTTATTACTAATTTAGAAAATAAAGCTGTACAGATTTTGCTGAAAAAGCAGAATCAGTTATTTACTTGGTGATTGCTCCCGCACCCCCTTCATTATATCACCAGTCATGTCTGCTGATATATTCGTGCCCCGGCTGCAAAGCCTCTATTGGATCATTTCATGTGAATTATAGTGGAATTGGAAAATGCCTCACTTTCCTCTGCATGCTTTCCCTCACCAGTGTCAGATTCATTGCCATGGTCCAGGTCCTTATTCTCTGTGATGTCCTTATGCGACACCAGGAACAGGACCACCTCGCTCTTCTCGTTCTTTATGGGCACAATGTCCAGCAGACACCAGAACTTGGAGCCTGCTCAAAGAAAAGAAATCAGGTTTGACTAAAGGATCAATTTGACTGACACTGGCCGTATTAAACATGATTAAACTGTACTAAACCTCCAGCCTCACCACTCTTCTTGTACAGAATGATTTCAGTCTTGAACTCCCGGCGTTCATCCAGAGCTTTCTGCATCTGCGAGGTGAGGAGGTCGCTGGTCTCGCCGCCGTACAGGAAGTGACATATGCAGCTCTTCTGCATCAGCTCGCCGCGGTTGAAGCCAGTCAGTTCACAGAAGCCATCGGAGCAGTAGACGATGGGATACAGGGACGGGACCTGAGCGTTCCCCAGGACGAAGTTACTGTCTGGGTGGAGGAAACGTGCAAGGTAGTAGGGATGGGAGGGAGGAAAGGGAAGCAGAGAAGACCACACATATGCATCACATATCCATCACTGCTTGATGATGAACACACAACTTGACTTTTATGTCAAACCAGGCAGGAAATATTATGTTTTAACAGCAGCTGTTATAGTGCAAGGCTTTATTGTCACTATAAAGCAGTTCATGCCAACAACTTAAATCTTCTTCTGGGACCAAATGTGGGTTAACAAAGACATAATTGGGACCTGTCACTTTTTAAAACCTTATTTTAGTCTCACTTTTAGAGTTTTAAATGAATTTACTCACTCAAATCTCTGTAAACAATGTCCAGTTGAGAGTTTATAACGAGTTTTCAGTCAGAGCAGCATGCTAGCTGTACTTTGACCTGTTGGTGGCGCGAGAGGAAACGTTTCTGCAATGAATTCTAATAGTAGAAATAATTAAAAACTTGTATGGCAAACCTCCCAATATGTATCGGCATAATTCAATGTGGAACAAAGACCGACTTTGTAAAGTTACAACACGTGGTGCTACACTAATCGGAGGCTAATAAACGTGTTGGTTACTGAATTACAACTACTTCCGGTACAGAACCGCTTCAATGTCCATCTGAAAAGTAGGACAACTGAAAACTAACAACAAACGCAATACATAATCCCACTGTTTGACATCGTATCACTCTGCCAATATTGTGCTCGTGTAATAACCTTTTTTTTATGATTATTGTTAAATAAATAAAAGTCAGACACTTTACAAGCAGCAATCGGGGAATACAAAAAAAAATGTTGTTTGGCTGTCACATTTGCGAAGTTGATAATATATACCATAAATATATTTAAATGCAGATAATGACATCCTCATTTTATGTGAATACAGAGTCTGTTGCCTTTTCTCTCAAGACACGCTCCCTCAAAGCCTCTTAGGTGGTATAGTTGTTAAATGCTAACAAAATAATAATAATTATTATCATTATTAAGGCATCAGGAATATGATGTTTCAGTTGTGAGCTGTAACCCTCAGATAGCAAACAGTTTTGTTGCACTTCACATGCACGCTACATTCTTTTGTCAAGCATGGGGTCATCCCCCACAATTTCACAAAGATATCATCTTAATTCAAAGAAAACATAATTAAAATTTCATGCATGGCTCTCTTTCTTTCTCCACGGTGTTCAATCTCACTTTATGTTCGTTTCTGCCCTCTGAAAGGCTTCAGAGTTATTCTAGTCTTTGAAGAGCTTCACCTCAGGGAGAATTTAACATGCTTGCTGCTTCATGATATTCACTTCATCTTTTCTTCTTCTTCATCTCCCCCTATTGTTCCCTTCTAATCATCTTTTCTTTTTCTTTGTTCGTCCCATGCGTCTTCCCCACCTCTCTGCCTCCAAACCATCTTCTGCCATTATGGGCTACACAAATAAACCCCACTTCCTTTTCTAAGTAAAATCTTGGAATCTGGCCTATCACAATCAATTTCAACTTTATTTCCCAGATATAACATAATGTCAAACGGTGGAGATGCTGGTCTGTGCAGCAGAAGTTAAAGCATGCATGTAAGTGCACTGTCTGTCAGTAGATTTCCACATTGTGAGCTCTGACAAAAGGTTTGACAGCCTGATTTATGGGGACAATCTTGAATAATTCATTATGAAACTGAATTAGGTATGATCGGTGACAAACACAGCCAAGGTATTCATTCCAGTGGGATCATTAAAGAGCATGCATAAATGAATCTGGAAGACTGGAGCGCTCACTTTGAAGAATGGGAGCAATATAGGACGAGAGAGCAGGCGAGCAAGTGATTCAATGAGGGATCGGCTGAGGGAGAGGAATTAACTGCGACACAGAGAAAGTGGTTGCATGACGAACTGGGGACAATGAAATGTAATAATGCATGCATTAATAAAGCACGGCCAGTGTAAATGCTCTGGCCAAACCTCATTGAAACACCAGTCAGGCAAGAAGTACAAAAGAGCATCATGGGAAGGCACGCATTTCCCAAAATGTTATGGATCAAAACGATGCAACTAATAAAATGACGTCCCGCCACATAAAGTGATACATTGCACAATAAAGCTGGGTGGGGATTCAGATTTATACACATTCACACATGTAGATTCACACATGCAGATTGCAATTTTGCTGCTGAGGCAGAAGTAATCTCATTGGTCAAGGTAAACCTCAGTGGGTGGAGCTTAACAGACAATTTGAAGCTAGCTAGCAAATTGCAGTCACATAAAAACGTTTAATAATTTTGGGAATTACTTTCTGAGGATAAGACAACAATGTTGAAACCACTCTTATGTCTATACGTTACATTAAACTACAGCAAGGAGACAGCTAGCTTAGCTTAGCATAAAGACAGCTAGCCTGGCTCTTTTCAAATATAATCAGACAAAGTACAAAAGGTTGTGTTTTACGACACCAGGAAGTAATTGCCAGACCAACTTGTTGATACACTTTGGTTATTGTGCGGATAATACAAACAAGATATAGAGCTTTAGACACCAGGCTAGCTTAGCCTACTGCTTTTGTGCTAAGCTAAGCCATCTTGCAGCTGTAGCTTCATATTTAACAGACAAAAAATAAATACAGTAATACCTTTCTCTCTCATCTAGTGTTTTGATTGTTCTGTTTACTGGATAGAAAGGTTTTTTGAGGATGATTGTGTGGCGTCATACACCCACAGTGAAGGTCAATACATCAGAATGACTTTCGTGCGGCTGTTTTCTTTTTTTTTTTTGCTGCTCGGCGTGCAACCGTGAGACCAACGCAGCACTGTGGCACTTGAGATGCAACAAGTGCGTGGCCGTGTTACTCATAGACAGCCAGATGGATTTGTAGTGACAACAGCGGCGGCGGCGTTGCCTGTGAGGCAGCAGGGGAGGAGGGAGGCTGCCCGCAATTCTCAACATAGGAATGGTGCAGCCGGAGATTTTGAAGAGTGTGACGGAATATAATAGAATTGCGTGAATCACTTCTCCCCGATAAACAAAAAAAAATATCCTACATTTGAAATGATTAACTGGTGGAATAGAGGAATATATGAATACTTAAGAGCAGTGAGCAGATTTTGCATAAAACAAGGGGCTTTCATATAGTATTACTGCCCCTCTAACACTGAAGCTTTTGGCAGAATGCTTTAAAAAAAAAAAAAAAGAAAGCTCATATTTTATTGTTGTTCATTCTTCTGTGAATGCTTTCCAAAACATTTCAGGACCTGGCTTCAGGTATTTCCTCACCCCCAGCCACCAGCCTCAGGCCTCCATTCCTTTGTGCACCTGGCTGCGTGCACTGGAGCATTGTCATGTCGAAACAGGAAATGACTCGCTTGTTTCACTCCATTGTTCTGATTGACATTTTGTTCCATGTTCGCTGGCTTCTCTTGTTTTCTTTTGCCTTGACCAGTCGGCAGCCAGTGACTCATCTGTCGACACAGAAGCTTGAAATAATATTCTGATTTATTAAGTCGATGTACAAATAACCATCACTCCTTGTTGACGTTTTATTGGACATGTTTCTATTGATATTATTCAAGCAGCTTGTGGGTATTTCTTGCCACGCTGAGAATGTGCATTTGAAGGCAGCACAGGATTACATCATGCACATTGAATATCATGAAAACAAAAGGGATGCAGCCCCGTATCCTGGCACCTGGGTGTGCGATTCTCTCTGCTTCCACACTGTGTGCAGGGATACAGCGTTTCGCATATAAAGTGGTCGGCCCCACACTTACATGTGCATTTCCCCCCCAGAAGACATGATCTGGTTTCACAGAAGCATTCCCCCTGTGCTCCATCTTTCTCCTTCTGCTTCGGCTCTAAGCCGTATTCTTATTTTCCTTTGTTGTGCTCATTTTCTGCACATTCCCCAGGCACTATGCGGGCCTGTCACAGCCCCACTCCGATCCAGGTGTAATAACGTGAGAGCTGAAACTACAAACCCACTCAGACTCAGCCCCTGAGCAGCTTAGGGTACCCCGATAAACCCCGGTTGCTGATAACTCTGAAAGCGACAGCCCGCCACAATACATTCACCACCGCGCCCAAAGAAAGCCAAACACACACAAATGTGCAGCACATGTTTGTTTTATGGCACTTTTTGAGGACACTGCAAGGCCCTGTCCTTTAATCCGACCGCACCTGATGCATGCACAATCAGAGCATCGGAAAACTGCAGACTGAAAACATAATATGGAGATTAACACTGACGATGGGATGATTTCTGCGTGCAGGATTGTTTGTGAAGCGACTTCTCTGATGTGTTTCTTTGAAAACACAGTTTCTCTCTGCATCATCTGCATATCGTTACAGCCCACAGCTTTGTGCCAGAACAAAAAAACACCCAAATCTGTCACAATGAAGTCACTCTTCTGTCTCATTGGCTCACTTCTGTGAACTAATTCTTACTTGAGCGTGAAGACGTGTCCAAGCCCAGTCATACTGCATGACCAACACACAACGGTTGTAATGGTATCTGACATTATTGTATGGCATTTTACATGCCATGCAATAAATTGTTAAAAAGGCTATAAATTATTCTGAGGATAAATAAGTGGCAGCCATAGCTTGTCTTCATCCTCTGCATCATGTCACGTTTCATAGCAATCCTTCCAACAGAAGTTCAGCCTGGACCACGTTGACCCACCAACTGTGCCATCCCTAAGTACATTACATTACATTTAGCTGACGCTTTTATCCAAAGCGACTTACATGATATACAGTATACATTAGACCGAAGACACAGCAACGGTGAGCAATGAGGGTTAAGTGTCTTGCTCAAGGACACAACGACATGGACTGGCTGAGGCGGGGTTTGAACCACCGACCCTTTGATTGAAAGACTGACTTGCTAACCACTGAGCCACAGTCGCCCCAGTGAGTCGCCCCCTAAGTGATTTAATTATAATCTGGGACCTTTGTCCTTATAAATATGCATGCAGTGTATTGAGAGGGTTAAAATCTGCCTCTGGCTGAGGCGTTCGACTGCCAGTAAGAAGAAAATGGAGAGAGATTTCCCCGGAGTCCCCACTGTTATCATGCTGCATTAAAGTTGTATGGTGGAGATGGAAGATCCCGGCTTCAGACCTGAAAACACTATTCTGCTCAGCTGGCTTTCAGCATTTTGAGAATCCACCATCAGTCACAACGGGCATGTTGGGTATTCTGTTATTAAGTGTGCAGAATGACAAACACAACAAAGGTTTGGTCCCGGTGAGACTCCGAGTGATGCTGCAGACTTGGCAGCTCTCAACCTGCACTGTTTTCCTGGCTATTGCTTTGAGTTAATACGGCATCACGCATCTTTCTTAGTCAACTTTGCTTGCTGTGCTTTTGCATGTGTTTTGTTTTTGATCACCCACTCCACCTCTCAACATGCACACACTTTCTTGGCCTTTCAGCGCCCCACAGACAGCTATGCAGTTGGAGATATTTGATTGGTTAAGCTCCTCATTAAAATCCCCCCACTGTTTTTTTCTACCACGGGCCTGCCAGAGGTGAGGAGCAAAAATATGATCAAGAATGAAGAACTGAACATGAAAATCTTGCCAGACTTCACCCTCGTATTATGAAACAATGGACCCCTGGGCACAGACATGTAAAAAGGCCCCACCAGCTATATGAGTCAGACACTTTATAGTTGTTTAACCTGCTTTTGTGGTTGTTTTGTGTCTCTTTGTGGTCATATTGTGTCACGTTGTAGTTGTTTTGGTGTTGACCTGCATTTGTTCTGCATCATTTTGTAGTTTTGGTCTCTTTGTAGTTTTTTGTGTAGTCGTTTTTAATTTACTTGTGGTCATTTTGAATCTCTCCGTCAATGATTTGTGTCTCTTTGAGTGACATTTTGGAGTCAAAGGTCAGTGGGGGGGGGGGGGGGGGGGGGGGGGGGCCTGGGCCCATTATGTCCATTCAGTAATGCATCCATGCCTTCACTGCATAGATGGTTCAGATTCTGATTGATATAGACAACCGGCCGGTCCATAACGTCCATAACGTCATCAAGATCCTTCTTTACCTGTGAACTGCTGTGGGGGCCATTAGCAGTGGCCCCTCCTCACAAGGCCTCTCCTGCAGCCTCCCTGCACACTGATGCACTCTCCGATTAGAGTAGAGCTCGTCACAGCTGACACCAAATGAAACATTCTAATTGAATTAATGTTAACTCATGAAACGGTGCCTTCAGGGGACATGCAGGACACTTCAAATACCAATCCCCTCGAACGACAGATTTGACCACAGCTCCCTCGCAGCAGGAGCGCTTCTGTAATCTCCACAAAAAAAAGACTTAGATCTCTGTTTCAGAAAATAGACAGATCCCGCTCTGATTCCTTGTATATCACACATCCACAAATTCTGGCTGCTGCCGAGTGCTGTTAGTTTGCACCTTTGGGACCGTGTTACGCAACAGTGTTAAGCTATGATAGCTGCAGTTTGCATATTGATTGACAGTGAGTTATGGGTTTACATGGGCAGACTGGTATGAAGGATTCTGTCGTGAATTGTGTGTGAACATTTGGTAAATAATAGGTTGGATGCAATTCTATTCACCTGTCACAGACAAGTATGATTATATTATTGTGATGGTTGTTTAAGAAAATGAACGCCAGAGTTAAAGGAGTTCAGGTGCCACTAGGATCTGTTTTCTTTTGGTCGCTGATGTAACGGTTTGAAATTCATGTAGAGCCAGATTTAAATTGAAAAGAATTTCCAACACCAGTGGCATTAAGAGAGTAAGATCATTAGAATTGCTTTGACATCTTCAAATGATTGATTGACAGTTCTCAGATGCTCAAATCAATGCCTTCGAATTGTATTGATCCGCCGAGTCACATTGATTAACACAATGCAGTCTTTGCTCCGTTTACTGGCTATATAGAGGCAGGTTCAAATATTGAATGGCAGGTTCAAATATAGAACGGTCAATTCAATGTAAAAGAAAAGAAAAACAATGAATGCCTTGGTTGCCTTCAACCACCTGTGCTTTCTGAAGTGCATAATCTTTCTATATCCTCTGAAAGAACCAGGCAGTATATGGTTAATTCATCTTGAGGTGAAATTCCATGAATTATTAATGTATTAAACAGTAGTCTGGGCTGCTTTCATTCATCATAATTCATTCAGCATCAGCATGCTTATGTCTTCAAGTGGCCTCGATCCTCTTTCAGCACTTTGCAGGTCTTTGGGGGACTTTGTGGACAAGTCAGATTAAATAAACAGCTCGAAAGATCCATTGCGCACGATGAAATTAAGGGATTAGCGGTAACTCAGATGTACTCACGGGTCCCGTCGAAACGCGTGGCGATGGTATCCAAGAAGGTGTTCTGTGGCGCGATCAGACCCCTCATCACCGGCATCCGAGAGCGGGTCGAGCCGCGTCTCTCTCGCCGCTCGGAGCCTTGGCTCTCGGCGGCGGGGGTCACGAAGCCCGGCAGGAACCTGGACGAGGTCCCCGGCGCTCCTCCTAACCCCTGGAGGAGGGCGCCGAGCCGAGTCACCCGGGACTCCACGGTCCGACACTGACCACGGACCACCGCGCAGGTGATCCCGGCTACGAGGAGGAGAGAGGAGCCGCTGGAGGATGGAGGGGAGAGGACGGAGGGATGGAGGAACCACGGCGAGGATGGTCACATTTACGCACGGGTGTGCTGCAAAGCAATTCCCCTCTCCTCCTCCCCTTCCCTCTCTCTTTCGCTCTTCCTCCCGTTCTCTCTCTCTCTTTCCTTTTTTTTCTATTTCCAATGTGCACCCTACCTCTCCTCACCTCACAGCCGTAGATGTTGGGATGGATGCCTGTTTTAAATTAAAGTGTTATATCGTCTTTATTAGTTTTTCTTTTTTACAAATTAACATATCCGGCTCTGTCTGTCATGTCTCACACTTTAAGCTGCAAAATGTGTCACCCCAAGAACCAATATTGTATCAGGTTGAACAATTATGAAGATTGTGATCAATTAATTAATTCATATATCCAATTCCACTGGTGAATTATTCCAAAACCACATGCACTTATGTGAATATTTCACATGTGAAACATGTTCTTCAGGAGGAATTCATTTTTTTGGGGAAGAGCTCGCTCACAGTAAGACTAAAATACCTGTGGATGGATGCATTGATGATGCATCAATGGATGCATCGATGGATGCATTGATTGATGTTGCACCCCAATCAATAGGTGTTTAGTGTTTAATTGCCCATGTTTGTGGCATCTTGCATTGTTTTATAATGTCTATTTCACAGCTATTTATTCCTGCACACCTGTAACCTACCATTCATAAAAAGACATCTTAATGTAAATGACTGCAAGGAGGCTGCTGGAGACACATGATGTGGTGATGTTGAGCCCATAAGTTTCCCCATGGGGACAATAAGGCATATCTCATTTTATCTAATCTCAAAGCATCCCTGCAGTTCAGTTTGTTGCAGGTAATCTGTTTTGCGGCTCTGCTTCTGTTTCCCACTGTCAATACATTTCATCGCAAGCTGTGTTATCCTTCTGTAACCTTTAAAAGCTCCATGCACTTGGCAGTTGGACGTGTTAATTCACTCTTATATATTAAATGCATTAAAATATATGAAAATGGTGAAATGTTAACACTATAAAATCACACAGGCGGACCTCTGTTGTGCCCCAAACCTCCAGGAGTCATTCAAGCACAACAATTGATTAGAAAAACACTAAATCTGTCTCCAAACACAAATCTTCAGACATTTTCACACACTATGGCTGCCTCAGGGTTCATTCCCAATGGTTCTCTTCTTCACTACAATAAAAGGGAAACTTTTTTCTTTGTTATACTTTGCATGTAAAGTTGGCAGTTTGTAGCTTAGCTATCAGTCAGAAAGTAAGAAAACAAAGCAGTTCTGAAACACTGCAGGCTCAATAGAAGCACCAAAGCAGAGCTACTGTCTGCAAATGAAGATAAATTAAGCCATCCACACCTGCCATTGCCAACGCCAACGCCTGGGAAATGCTGAGCTCTTCACGAAACCATTGCAGCAGAGGCCAGTTGTACTAAAAATGTATTATTGCACTTTGGTGATGATGCTAAAAGAATAAATCATGGGCACATTGCAACGTTAAGTTGGTCCTGTTCACTGACACATGGAATAGAAACCACGAGAAGTATTAGTAAGGGGATAGTGCCATCTACAGGAAATGAAGCTCAAGTGAAGAGACGTTTAAAGTATTTTAAGGAGCAATCATCTAAAATGTGACTTATTATGATCATTTACTTTGTTGGAGCGAATGGCTGGATTGATAGATTAAGATGAGTTGATTGTGGTTAATGTTGAATAGGTCTTGGTTTGTGAAACTTTCTTGAATTTTATTTTTGCTCTCCTGCAAAGCCAAAACAAACAATTGAGATCCGCAAATGTCTTTTTAATTCACAAATTTAAAAAGCTCAAAAGTTGTACATTAGCGAGCTATTCACCAATGTTTTAAATTTATTTTGGAATTAATTTAATGTATTTATAGATGTTTATTTGTTTAAAAGCTTGTTCCTGTATTTGCAAATCCATTCTGGGAATTAATATTGTTTTATTTGTGGGAGATGTTTAGTTTACGTATTACAGATTATCACATGCGCAGTCGATCATTCACACAAATAGTATTGATAAAACATATTTTGCAGTCCATGCATAACACCAGCAGATGTCAGTGCAGGATTAGTGACAGATTCAGCATCTCTAGAGTGACGCAATGCAATGCAGTGTAAATGAAGAGCAAAGTGTTGTTCATGTTTGTATGACTGGTCTCTAGTCTATTTTTGCATATTTGTATATATACTTTCACAAAATATTTTGACTTTTTTTTACAGTTCAAACTTTATCTTCTTTCTTTTCTAATTATAATGAGAATAACAATAATATATCATATTCGCTGAATTCCAACATTACAGGACTATGAATGAAACCTAAATACATAATTTAATTAATATTCCACAATAACAAAAAAAGACAGAACATTCTGGAAATAAAAAAGGTAATTTTGATCAACCTATACAGTAGCCAATAAAGCTATTTAATAAAACGACCATATTTTTGACAGCCTTCATCGAAACATATCACCACAGAAGAAGAAGCCATAGAAAGCTGCATTACAGTCAATTGAACCAGCCACTGGCTAAACATCTGGCGCGCGTCTCCGCGCTCTCTCATCATCCCGGTCGCTCGCTCCCGCGGCGGATGCGTGCGACGGGACGGTCTCGCGCGCCGCGTGCCCCCGCTCCCCATCTTTCTCCGTCGCGCAAACGGGAAGATGAAGCACAATCCCGACAACGGGAGGATTTAACGCGTAGCAGCCGCCGCTCCATTTTATTTAAAAAAAAAAGTCAAAGCGTCGCGTTTGGGTTTCACCCCCCCACCCCCCATCCCTACTCCCCCCCTCGTGAAAAATGGCGACGGGGGCAGGCTGGCAGCCTCCGTACAACACCGCGAGCGGCGCCACCAAATACAACGTTGCCCCGCCGCCGGCGTCCAGCATGTTTTACGACGGGAGTTTGACGCTGGATTACAGCCAAGACCTGCATCTGAAGATGAGCAAGAAGATCGCGCAGCTGACCAAGGTCCGTGGGGTGCATGCAGGGTGCAGGTTGTGTGGCGCTCAAGTCCTGCAGAGCAGCCTGGGATGCGGATGGAGTAGTCCTGTGCAGGGATGTTATTAGTAAACATGCTGATGAGGAAGAATGTGCTGGGGATTTATGCTTTTTTCATTTTGGATTATTTTGATATGTTTGGTGCAGGTCAGGTCATGTTTTTTTTAATTATTATTATTATTTTGGAGCAGGTTTCACTGCTCTGCACCCTTGCAGGGTTCATAGGTCACTTAAATACTCATGCATGGTTTTTCTTTTAATGCTGATCGGCATTGTTATGATGCATAGTTTTGGGGAAGTGAATTTGATGCACACACCGAGAGTTTTCCTGTTATTGCTTACTACGATGTGCAGGCTGGTAGTATTCTGTACTCCGCTTTTACTCTGCCTGCAAAAAAAAACAAAAAACAGACCAGACGAGCATTATCACACTGATGCAGCTGAGAGTTTTCCAGATGTGTGGCCCTGATTTTACCCTTTACCTCCTGTGCATGCTCTTCGCCATCACTGGGCTTTCATCGCTGCTCAAGGGGCCGGGGAAGTTATGTAATCTTGGAGGGATGCAGAGGTTCGGCAGAGCTGCTTCTTTGTACTCCACCTGAAACCAGTGGAGGAAACACAGGACGCCGTGTGTGTCGCTCTGTAGTAGAAGATGTAAGGCGGCGGACGCAGCTCGCAGCATCCATAGGCTCTTGACTTGAAAACGACAATAAAAACAGATGATGTGATGGTGCTGTATAGAGGGAGATAAAAGCAGAGAGGACAGAAATATTTTACATAACAGGCACGGTGATACGATCACAGCACAGAATCAGGCGCTGTGTACAGTAGGATGAGCCGTGAATACACACAGCACCGCAAATAGATTTAAATTGTGGCTTTCCAGGAGGATTATGAGGCTGCAGTTGATTCAAATTGTTTGTGGAGGTGGAGCGATTGGCCACAAACGGCAGATTTAACACCCTGAAGGCCGTCAGGGAATATGCGGGGACTCCTCTGCGTTTAGATGCCGTGTTTACATTGATTTCCTGCTCCTCAAACCCAAGAAAGGCAGTTTGGGTGAACTCCAGGATGACGGGGAGAGACCTGACAACCTGTCCAGGGCGTGTGGGGGCCTGCGATCAAGCAACCTTTTGCTACGCGGACTAACTAGTCAAACTCACGATCGCACGTTTGGTTTTTTGTTGTCAAAAAGTAACCGAGTGGGAATCTAGCTGTCTGTCTCCTGCACGCAGCTCAGGTCATTGAGGTCAGTTAATTTATAGCAATCAATGAAAACATGGTGTCCGAAGTCGGAGGCAGAGACAGGGATGCAAGCGGCTTTTTCCTGTAAAAGTTTCTGCATTAATTGTGTTTTATTGCTACGTAATGATGATTAGAATAAATGTTGTTGTAGCATTAAATAATAATAATGTTCTCAGGTTTAAAAGCTGATACAATCAGTGAATGGGCTTCCGTAATGTGAGGTGCTTCTCTGTTACTTTGTTGCAAACTGGATATTTTTGGGGTTTGGGATTACTTTAAATTCAACTTTACGTAAATAATTTGCAGATAAGGGGAATAATCTTTTGAAGAAGTCAAAGAAATACACGGTCGGGAAAATCTTGAAATATAACGAGCACTTCTCTGTGCGTTGTTTCCAGATTGTGTGTTTTCTTTTCAAAAATGGAAGGTGTCATGGCAGGTTTGTGTGTTTGTGTGTCTGCAGGCTCACTGGTGGTCCTCCTCCGTGGAGATGTCTCTGCATTGCTGCTCATGTGTTTCATGTGTTGTTCTTAGCGGCTGGTAATTGGTGCATAAACTGCATCCTTGTTCTCTTCCCTCTCAGCGTAGCTGACGGCTTTAACTATATGTTAAAGTGTGTGTGACTGCAGGCGCTGCGTTGTTTCCTCCCATCATGCAGCAGTGCTTTGAGCTATTGCAGGTAGAAAGTAGGACATAGTTGTAGATCACATGAGCATCTCCCTTGTGTTGGAAGCCCACCTTGCCTTGTGATGGAGATGAGTTAATCAAGGCCCATTGCTGCTGAGGAGAGTACATGCAGGGCCCCGGATCAGACCGGTATCGTCACAGTTCTGACTGAGACTTGGATTGCGTGCTGCAAAGATTTCAACAACACATCCGGGATTTTGTCTTTCGCACCGTTACATCATTTTGAGTTGCACGGAGCCACATCACTGGCACGGAGCATGTTTGAAATTAATATGAAACTTGTTGTCAGAGATCGACGTCTTGAATAGAACTCCAAAGTCATCCAACGTGTTCCAGGTCTCTTTGATTGGCAGCTCGGAGTGTCCATCTAGAGTACGGATATAATAACAGTTGTGGCCTCATGGCCTCTGCCTGTCTCCACTGGTTGGTGCTCCAACTGCATGCTGGGAGGTCGCAGCTAGCGGTCCCACGAGAGTTCCCCAAGATTACTGTGCCATCAAAGTATTCGCCTGGTTTCATAAATGCTCTTATCTTTCGGCTTCATGGTTGATAATAAAGAGCAGAAGGGAGATGGAATCCAAAGCAGTCGATAGGGAGAAGGTTTTGAGAATGTAGATCCAGTTGTTTTTACAGAGCTTACTGGATCAGATGATGTTTACTTCCCCAAGTCGGAGTTGTGAATATCACAGACAACTCTCCCCTCTACCAGAGAGACTCAGCGTGCCCTTGTTTTCTCGCCCGCTGCGTTTGCGAATGAGGTCGCGATGTGGTGATGCTCGGGGGAGGAGGAGGAGGAGGAGGGGGGGAGTCAGCGCTCCGTGTCCTTGGAGCGTCGGCAGCGAAAGGAGGAAACAGATGCGAAGTGCCTTCACGCCACGACCGGGTGGACAAAGTGAGCGCGCCGTGCGCTCCGGCTAATTGGCAACAGAGAGCGCGTTGCCACTTCACGGCGTGTCTGACGGAGGGAGGCGGTGGGCTAAACGCTCACACGCCTGGGGATCCCGTTAAGACTACAGCACCTCTGAGCTCAAGACTCCCATTAATCCTTTAATTACGGAATACGACGGTAATCCTCCGGAAACGAGGAGAGCGGAGCAACAGGGTGCTGCAGTCGTTCTCCTGCAGGCGCCGGTGACCTTTATTCTGAAGTTCAATACATTGAAAAAGCTCATCACTCACTCACTCTGCTCCCGGTTTGACGTCTTGGCGACGAAGGCGCTCAGACTGTAAAGTTGATAATTGGCCTTTTTGATGAAATCTGGCTGCTGGCCAGTGATCTGTAAAGGCACGTGTGGATCAATGCTGCATTGACTCTAATGATGCATCATAATGAGATTCTAGTGCACTGTAATGGTTTAAATCTCCTTTCTTCTGACAGGAAGAAAGCTCATCTATTTGATCTTGTTTTTTGGAACACTCTAGGCAAACGCATAGGAGCATACTGTGACTGTGGCACAGGGCGGCTGTGGCTCAGTGGTTAGCGGGTCGGTCTTTCAACCAGAAGGTCGGTGGTTCGATCCCCGGCTCCGGCAGTCTGCGTCGTTGTGTCCTTGAGCAAGACACTTAACCCTTAGTTGCTCCCCGGGCGCTTCACGAGGCTGCCCACTGCTCCTTAATACTAAGGATGGGTTAAATGCAGAGAATAAATTTCCCCACTGTGGGACTAATAAAGGAATATTATATTATATTATATTATATCAAAAGAAAAGAAAAGTGAGCGTGTAGCTGCATGAAAGCTCTGCATGTGTTCTGCTCAGCTCGCTCTCCCGGGGAAGCTCCTGCAGGAGAAGAAGCAGAAAAATCATACGATTCGGAGGAAGCACGCACTGTAGTCGCCCCCCTCCTCAAGCCAAGAGAGAGGGCAGTAAAGAAAAGAAGAAGGAATGTGGTGCACAAAGGAGAGTCACAATAATAAGAGTAATAAATGTCTCGACTGCAGCTGCTTTGATTGGAGCCTCGGCCCAGAAGAAAGCTTCCCGTTAGAAAGAAGCTTCATGCTGTCACTCTCTTCGTATCCCTTTATTGTCAGAGTTGTGATATCGAGGATGGACATGTGCACGCTCACTGGGCAGTTTTTTTGCGAAACTTGATTGACGGAGATCTTCCGTTGATGTGTACTGTGTACTGCGTATGAACTGCCACATTAGCGATGGCTGCTGCCTCTCTGCTGCCGCGGATGTTATTCAGCTCGTTACAGCCTGTCAGGTCTCACCGGTCTGAACGCCGGATTTCAATTAAATCTGTTAAAACCGATCCGGCTCCAGCGCAGGGGAGGAAACACATTTCACAGCTACGTTTGCAGTTTGTGTGCATTGGGATCAGGTGTGAGCTGCACCATCTTTTGCTGGAAATTGCGACGGACTACAATGTGCATACAGTTACAGATTTGAGTTTCAATGTCGAGGAAAAATTCCCAGAATTGTACGTTTTTGAGGACGGCATCGTTGTCGGGGTGGATGAGCTTCAGGACTATTAAAACTCCACATTAAATCCCAGGATTAAAATCAGACTCAGCTGAGCTTGAGGGCTTTCTAGTTTATCGATTGTAGAATAAATATGCAATATAATCAATCAGCAGCCCTAACTAAGTCTTAGACTTAGTCTGTGTTTTCCAAGTTTCATGCAAGAAGGCTTTTCACTCATGCACCAACTATACTTTATGTTTGGAAATGACAGCTTTAATGGCCTTTAATATTTCAGTCTATAAAGAAATGCAGAGTTGCACCAACAAGCATGATACCTTAATACCATCGTTTCCATGCACAGGTTATGTATTGATATTCCCACAAAGAGAGACATCTTTACTCATGTCATAATATATTCTCTGTTTTCTTTCTGTCTCCTTTCAACCACAGTCTCCACTTGAGATATGACACAACAATAATGCACGTAGGCATCATAGCTTGGACTGCAACCAAGGATTATGTTCATATTGATTCATCTCCAAAATTATGTTTATGTAATGTATCTGTCCGATGATACATTTTTCAATCACCACATTTATTTCCCATCCCTGGTAATTTGCTGATTTTCTTTTGCAACCGAATCACTTAAAGACACTGTGAACAAAACATTTATTTATGGAAGGCAAGCTTCAGTCTGCAGACGCAGATATGTGAAGTATTCTTATTCCTGAGAGAGAGGGAAAGAGAGAGGGAGGAAGATACAGAACAAAAAGAGGGAGAGATGAAAGCAATAGGGAGATGAAAGCAGCATGCGTCATTAAAATAATCATGTATAATTGAGGGAATCAGAAGGATCCCGCTGGAGAACAAGGAGGCCAACATCCACCTTTCTCTGGATTCTTCCACCGCGTGGAGGTAAAAACACACATCCCCAGAGACCGCCAGGAGGCAAAAAAATGACAAAATGATCCTTCACATGACAGGCTGACGGCGTTTGATTCCATTATAATAACAATAATAATATGTTTTATTTATAGAGCCCTTTTAAAGGAATCAGAGATGATTTGCATAGTCAAAAATGATCATAAAAATGTAATGTGGTGCAGGCTTGGGTTTGGGGGCAGCTGTGGAGATGCCACCCTGGGTCCTGTGGTCCATCCTGACGGGATGCTGGCATCGAAAGAGGAGGAGGAGGAGGTTGGTGGAGCAGGATCCTGGTTATGGAGGACCAGCCTGGTGGACAGGGAGCCTGAGGAGGTTCTGGTGGACCGGAGCGGACGAGAAACAGCAGACTTCTGCATGTGCCGGAGTTAATTTCATACTTTTTGCATGACATGCCATGAAGAATACAACCGTGTCCGGGTGGTCTGTGCAACAGTTGGCTGCGGCGGTGCGTGAAAGTGGTTTTGGTAACTTCGTCTCATTTGCGATCATTACGGCGGCTTCAAGGCCTCGGGGTGCTTCCAACTAAGTGCTCGTCATCTCACGGCGGCTGGCACCCTGTTTCTGGCAACAGAATCGGGAATGTTGGAAGGTTTCCCTCCCACTTGGCCAGGTGTGTCGAGGCATCTTCTCGTTCTGTCTCCTCCGAGACGCTCCTGATCACTTGAGACGTCTGCTTGTTTGAAGCACACCGAGGCCTTTTAGTTTGCTTTAGTTTTGCGAAATTGACCTTTTAATGCACTCTGGTTATCCACTGAATAAAGATTTCCAGTATTTATAAAGCAATTCACAATGTGGTAATAAAATATATAAAACTCCCTGAAGGGAAGTGACAAGGGTGCAGGGTTTCTCGTGAAGCCATGTCACCTGAAACATCGTATTAATACGTGTTATTTGCACGCTACATAATTGATATCAGGGGTGCAGTTTTCAATCAAATATAAAAAATACCCAGCTGGTATCATTAAGTGGTTTTTAAACGTCAGAAAGCACCATTACATGCGTGTGTCGCGATACCTTGTGGAGGGTAATTACCATGGACGTGTCCATTACACAGCGCCTGTAACTCCTCACCTCACCCTGTAAGTGGAACAAAATGTGGAGCTTCTACTTCTGCAGGGCTGTAATTCGGCTGACCATGACTGAATATCCGCTGCTCACAGGGGGCTTCAATTTGCTGAAGCTTAAGCTTTTTTTTAATGCTCCTGCATATCATTTACCTGCAGCACATATAAGAGGAGTAGGATTCACTTTCACAGACTTCCTGGTGACCATGACCATGTGAGTGCCACATGAGGCTTGAAGAAAGGAAAGCAGATGAAAACATCTGCACGCTTATCTCCTCTGTTATCCGAGCTCCGTCCTCTTTGTCGGGGCTTGTTTTGTGTGGAAATTTAAAAATAAAAAGCGCCTGGCTTTTCTTGGCTTTCATTAGGAATTAGAAAAGAAAACACTTTGCCTGTATTTTACAGCAGCTGCTCGCGAAATACACAATTTAATCAGCGTGCGAAGCCTATTTCTCTCCCTTCCTGATGTTATTGGTATAGATTTTGTTGCACTCTGAATGCCGAGCTAAAGCTTTTTCTCTCCGCTGTGACTATCGATCGGATATTGCAACAGTTAACGTATAGAGCTTGATATCGCGGCTTCACTCTGACGTCTAACTCCCTTCCTGTCTCCAGGTCATTTACGCCCTCAACACCAAGAACGACGAACACGAGGAAGAAATTGAGTCTCTGAAGGAAGCCCACGAGGACGAGGTATGAACACACTGGAGCATGAACACCTCAATGTCTACACACTCCAGAAAATGAGAGAGGTAGAGGATGTGTGATGAAGAATGAAGGTGAAGAGATGTTCAGTGTGTTGGTGACTGACCATATTTAATCTGTCTGCAGGGAGCAGATCAATGCTGCACTGTGCACGGGGAAGATAATCTATAAACATAGACTTCATTTTACAATTATGCATCTTGATTGCGTAGAGAGAATATAGTGTCTTTTTTAATTAAGATAGAGTAAAGATTGATTCATGTCCTCTCGGCGTCTGTTATCTTCAACAGTTTACAGGTTTGTGTCAGCTGATTAACTCACTTTGATGCGGCGTGGAAGTGCCGTGTGCAGATGGCTGCCAAAAGGAAGTGAAAAAAACAACATAAAGTGTGTGAGGGCTGCACGAAATATAATTTTTCCTGCAGCGTACATTGCGATTTCAGTAGAAAATGTCACAGAATGACGACACAGTACCGGTTTTTGGTCGACGTCATTCTATCTGGAGCCAAAAATATTGAATTTAATAAGATTTTGCGTTTCCTTTTGCGACCAAATCTTCCTTTTTCGTGTTTTTCTCCCGTCCTTCGCTCATTTTCAGCTTTATGTCATCGACTAGCGGGGTTAGTGTTTCACACGTTGCTCCAAAATCTCCCTTATGCGTTCAGATTGGTGAGATATGGTGGAAACGGGATGATTCGCATCATCTTAACGCTCTCTTTAGAGGCATCTGTATTCGTCGTCTTTCGCTCCGATCATTCATTCAGCTTTAATTTGTCACAGGTACGATGCATCTGCTCCATCTGCCGTCTACAATTTGAGTGATGCACATGACCAGAGATTGATTATTATGTCACATCGCTGCTCGCTTACCTTGAATGCAATCTTGTTTAACTACCACCAGCTGCTGCAAAAGAAAACACACTCGTGCTCTTAATTAAACGCACAGTTTGTTTTCTGGACCGGTTTCACAGGAATAGTGGCTCGAGATCCAGAAGCCTGATCTCCAGGTGGTTTTATATGGCGCTCCATTCGTTTTGCTTTGGAGTGCCAGGGCCTTTAATTTGCGTTGCTTTCAAGTGTTACATTTTCAAATTGGGTCTTTTCTCCCCTGCCAAGAAAACATTTGGAGACAGCAGTTGTTGTGCTGCCTCTTAGTTTTATTTATTTCTACTTTCTCTTTCCACCCACTTCTCTCCGTATGTGGGATTTTGAACGAGATATTTCAACGTTTGTCAAACTGTAACTTCCTGGATTCTTGTATTTAAGCTTTTTTCTGCAGCTTTGAAGATATTAACAGCTTTTGCCCCCCTTCCCCACTGCCTCAGGTCCAACACATTGTGATCGAAACCCGAGACAAGATCATGCAGTACAAGAGCAAGATGGTGGACGAGGCCGACCTGCGGCGGCGGCTGGCCAGTCTGGAAGAATCTGTCGAACTCCACGAACACATGAAGAGACAGGTCATTGACTGCTGCCGGGCAACACGTTCGGTTGTGTTGAGTTTGTTTCAGATGCATAAATTACAGCGTCCAATTTCTTATGTCATTATCATGTCATGTCTTAATTAAATCTGCACTAATCCTGATGGACTGGTGTCGCGGTCGCTGTCGTTTAATGTCATAGTGTAACGCAGCTGTTTTGTTACTGTCAGGCTTTAGCAGAGTTTGAGATGTACAGGCAGAGAATGGAGGACTCACAGCTCTGCACTGAGGCCCAGCACACACAGAGAGTGGTTTCTATGAGCAGAGAGGTGAGGCTTTACACACACACACACATGCACACACACACACACACACACACAGCCTGTTATGTCCAGTGACGAGGTAAGTGCAAGCAAGAGGATGTACATCTGTAGTATCCGCTGTCCTGCTAACTCTCTTTACCTGAAACATCCAGTAAAAGATTCTTTAGGCAGCTAAAGGTTGATGGTTTTAATTGCATGTTCGGGACAATCGGCTTCATTCTCTGCTCAGGACGCCAGTTTTCCACAATGTCTTGACTTGGCAAAAAGTAGTTTGCTGTTAAAATAATATTCAATATCTCACATATCGCTCCTTGAAGTGAAACGAAGCACAAATGTGCAAGCATGCCACTTATTTCCAGCTTCTTTATCACTAATACACGCCATATCTGTGCTGTTCCACTGATATTTACCACTTTTTTAATTTGAAAGAATCAAAAGTTAATAGATATTTTGACATCATTCTCCAGGTTATAGCAAATATGAATATGAAAGGCCAAAGGTTTGACTTTATGGGTGTTGCAAGATCTCCTCCGTTAAGCATCAGCATCTTTTAGACAATATATCCAATAAGCATTCAGCGGGAATTACATAAAGTTACAATAAAACCATGTAAAAGATGTAAATACACATGAATCCCATATGGTCTCCATATCTCATGTCATGCATCATATCTCATACGCCTGCTTCTGTCTGATGGCAGTGGGCATAAATGAACTCCTGAGGTGTGCTTAGACGAGATGAGCCGGTGGCTGAGTGAGCTCATCACCGGCTCATCCGTGTTGGGATCGGTGTACGTTAGCGTTGGTGTCCTCCATCCCATGACATCACATCCCGTGTTACATTTTTGTATATTTTTTTTCCACCTCATGTCTGTGAGCGTTTGTTTTCGGCCCCGAGGGAAATAACAAATAAGTTTACTGACAGCACAAGGTAATGGAATTAAATATTCTGCACTTTTCCAATTATTGCACAGGGATTTTCAAGAGACGCCGCGAGCACGTAGCTTGGCGCGGGGCGAGGCAGCGTTGGCAACAACACGCGGCCGACTCAAACGGAATAGTTTATGTTTTGTGGTTTTCAATAGGTGGAGGAGATGCGTCGGGATTTTGAGGAGAAGCTGCGGGCGTTCAGCCAGACTCAGGCCCAGTTTGAGGCGGATAAGCGGCGAGCGCTGGAGGAGCTGAGGTCCACCTACCGCCAGGAGGTGGAGGAACTCCTCAACAACCAGCAGAACCAGAGCGCCACCTCCACCGAGGACCAGGAGAAACTGGCCGAGCTCCATAGACAAGAGGTGGGCTACGAGTGAGAGAGGGAGGAAGGTAGAGAGTCCTGGGAGGACTGAAGCATGCTCTCTTGTGTGGAGAGTTTCTACAGCAAGTTACTTGATGGAGTAATTGCTGTTTTGGAGGCTTATTAAGTGTTTTTGGCTTTAAAATCAATGCAAAAATAGGGTTGTTTTGTTGGTGCAGTTGGTTTATAAATATAAGGTTGTTGTTGCATGTCATCCCCTTGTTTTATTCCCATTTGTCCTTTCCTCTCAACTGTTAAATATCCAATTCAACGGATTAAATCACTTTTTATCTATTAATAAAACATGATGGTAAACTCAATATCTCATTCCTGAGCTTCCTAAATGTGCTGATCTCATGACCCCGTCTCTCCGTGCAGGTGGAGGCATTGATGGAGAGGGTGGAGGAGATAACGAAGGATAAGGTCCGCCTGGTGGAGGAGTACGAGGCCAAGCTGGGCAAGGCTCAGGAGTACTACGAGAGGGAGCTGGAGGCCATGAGGAGAACCCACCAGCTCACCACGGAGAACCTGCTGGCCTGGAAGAGGACCGAGGTACCGTCTCCCCCTGAGGGATCCAAGTCCAGTAACTTTTTGCTCCTCCCATCTCCTGAGGGAAAACTAAACGCTCCGATTGTCTTCCTCTGCTCATGTGAAGGTTGAGCTTCGTAAGGAGTTCCAGGCTCAGGAGGCAGCGCTGCAGCGCTCGCTGTCCAAGCTGAGGAGTGAGCTGCAGAAAGCGTACGAGGAGGCCCGAGAGAACCGAGACAAGACCAACAGGCTGCAGACGTCGCTGGCCAACGCCGAGGGAACCATCAAGGTGTGTGTGTGTGTGTGGATGCACTCCCTGGATTGTTCCTTAGTGCTTAGTCATGCTGGCTACAAACTTCTAACAGTATTCCTAAAGAAACGCACAAATAATAAAGCCTTTTTGTGTGTGTGGTTGAATGCGGGTTGGAAAGTGGGCTCAATGGGATGAAAACAGTTGCAGGAAACGAAGACCAAAAGGAAAGCCTCTGGGCGAAGACGGTTTTCAAGGATCTCTCCGCGTGAAGGGAAATCTAATGTGGTGTGCGCTGATGGTCCTGCAGGTGAATCTGCAGAGTCTGAATAGCTGGGAAGCTTTGCGTGGCTCCAGGCTGCAGAGGGGGAGATAACGCGAGTGGGTTTTAAACGCCTGCATGTTGGATGGCTGTTGCTCCGTTTTGCCGACATCTGCGTGTTTCTGCATGCACCGCAGAACCTGCACAAGCAGCTGGAAGAGGCCATCCAGGACGGGGAGATCTGGGTGATGCAGCTGAAGGACACGGAGTATGAGCTCGACGGCAGCAGGGAACGAGTTCAACAGCAGGCTACCGAAATCCTCCATAAAGCCAGTAAGAGGCTCCTCTACCTTTACAGCGTGCACAGATGTTTTACAGATGTTTTGTACCTGCTCAGCAGAGACGATTCCACTTCCAGGTCCATTGTCATCTGACTCACCTTGCTTTGTTTAGTTAAGCATGTGGTTGTCGCTCCTTCTCGATGTCGATCTCTCTAGAGAAGGTGTCGCACATGTTTTATCACACGGCGTGCAGATGTCCTCCAAAGAGCTGAGTGTCGAGGAGCTCTGTGTTTGTAGCGACAATTAAAAACTGTTTAAATTCACCACTAAAATGACTAAAATTGTCTTTTTACAGGAGGTTTTGAATAGTGGCATCCTCTGCGGAGATCAACAGAGAAACAATGAGAAACAATCAATCGGTTTTAAAAGCCTCTTTGACACACCTTGATTCGGCTGTTCCCAGGTCAGATCGGCTCCTTGCAGGCCACCCAGATGTCCCACGAGGCGACCATCAGGAACCTGGACCAGGAGCAGAGCCGGCTGAAGGACAAGCTCAGCCGGCTGGACGAGGAGAGGGAGGCTCTGCTCAACCAGAGCCAGGCCTCCAACGAACAGCACAAACAGCAAGTGCTGAAACTAGAACAGGTGATCTCATCCTCCCCTTCATCCCAGTCCAGTCTGGGGAGGAAATCAGACCTTTAACCAGTTCAACGTTTCTCACCCGCCTTCGTTTCCCCTCAGTCTCTGCGTGAGGAGCACCAGGGCTACGAGAAGGAGCTCTGCAGGCTGAGAGCCCACTACGAGGAGGAGATGCACCGCTTCAAGGAGGCGCAGGTCCGAGCGCTGGAGGAGCTGGAGGGGAAACACCAGTCCATGAGGGAGGAGGCCCAGCAGGAGAAGGAGGACGAGAAGAGGCTCCTCATGGCGGTCAGGAAACCCTTCTCTTTGTTCATTATTTCACCTAGAAATTTGATTTCAAACTCACTCATATACAGTATCTACATACTGGTACGGGAACAATGGTGCATTCATTATTTCCTGCAACCACACGGCCGATATTTACACACTGCTGTCAGGTTTGACATATTTTAAGATGAGTGGAAACTCATATGTCTTGACTATTGTTTGTTTACCCTTTTTATGAAAGCAGACATCCTGGTTGAGCTTATATATATAGGCCTCACAGTGGAAAAACACTAAGAAGGCCACAGTTTTTTATAAGAAAACCTTAATTACATCCAGCTCTTGAGCGTTGCTCTCTGGGTTTTGCATCTCTCTCCTCAGTGCGGCACCATCAGCAATTACATTTCCTCCTCAGTGCAATTGGCCTCAGTCTATTAAGAAATATGTATCCCTGAGAAATGAGCAGCTCAACCGACTGCACACATTTAATTAGGTTAACATTAAGACTAAGACGTGAAAACAACATCAGTCTCTCCCCGTGTTTCCCTCTGCGGCTTTCATCCTGTCATGTCTTTCCCTCTCCTCCCTGCACTCTCCATACAAATGACCTTCTCGCAAACAAACACAGATCAAATTACACCGTTTTAATTAATTCACCCTGATTCATTCACCGCAAACGAGGACTGCCCTGTTTCCCCCTCGTCCTGCAGGAGTGGGTTTCATGTGCCGATTAATTGTGCTGATGTGATGGAAGCCTCGTCCTACAACGTGCACATCCAATTTGTATATCAGAGGAGCAGAATATGCCTCACCACAAAATGGACCAAACACAATATTTAGGAAATATGTGGTGCAGGGTGCAGGAATGTATAATTATAATGAATAAACTCATAAGGAGCAGTCGAGTGACCTCCCTTCAGTCACTTGCATTTCCCCACGTGGGTCCACGAGACCGACGATGACATCACCAGAGATGGGGTTGTCGCTTTCTGATTGGTCCGCTGACTTTTTTACTCTCCCCTGGGACGTTGGGAGAGGAGGAGCGCTCGTTTTCCCCCTGCTTGCAGCCCTTACAGCACATTACACCCGATTTACTCACGCTCGCATGGCTCCACCTGCATTCAGCGACCATTAGGAATCCCATTCAGACCGGAGCGTGTTGACGTCCAGTGGAAGTGAATTGGCTCAGAGGCATGAAGGCAGCATGATACAGAGCGTTGTGTCTCAAAAAGACCGATCCTTCACCATTACAGCTTACTTTCCGCCTCTCATATGATTACACAGTTTAAAATAATTTTGAGCTCAATGTTCCCCCCCTGTCTCTTCCTATATCGCTCCTCTTTCATAACATCTTCTTCTTCTTGAGCTCTTACTCCCAATGCTGTTTGAAGCTGACTGCTAATTGGTTGATTTTCATTGACATTAAATCCTGCCTCCAAGCCAAGAGTGGTGTGTGAGCATGTGGGTTGTGTGTTGATAGATTCCCTGAAATTAAGGGGCGATGGAGAGAACGGATGGAGAGAGGGGGCAATGATGAAAAAGGAAGTATTATGTAAGCCGGAGCGCCGCTGCGCCTCGTCACCTTTAGATTAATGTCTGTCGGTTTTTATATGAAGAAAAACGAGGGAGGATGCAGGAAGACGGGGAGCGAGACGCCGGGATGGAAAGAAAGACGGAAGTGTCATTTTTATAACAACGGATTTTATCTTCATCTCTTTTTTTTTTTTTTTTTTACTTTTATGTCTGTCAGCAGGATATTAACGAGTTTCCGAAACCGAGGCAATAAAATGACTAATTCTCCAAATCGCTTGTTCTGTATTAATTCATAATTCACCGCAATCTACTTAAAGCAATTTGAGACGGCAGCAGAATCGAGGCGTTGCGGTCGTATCTCTAATCTCCCTGCAGCTGTTCTTCTGTGGACGTTAATTAATTAATTAATTCATTATAGGTAAATATGACACAGTAAACTGTCTTTAGTTGTTGTCTTGGGTTCTGGTTCCAGTTTGTACTCTGAGACGATGTCTGCTATGAACAATTACTTTCATAATCATTTAATCAGCTTAATCTGATTTGAATTGTTTAATCTATAAAACATCAGAATTCCTAGAACTGAAGGCAACGCCATCGAAAACCCAAATATATTAAATTTACTATAAAGGGCCTCAATGTAATGTAAAGTAAAAGCTGGAGCCACAACATGTTTGCTCTTAAAACAATTAATTGATCATCAAAATAGCTGCCGATTAATCAGCGTATTAATCAGTATTCTCTCTATTACATGACGACACTTTCTTTTTCATATAATGTAAATCCTGGTTGTGTGTGTGCCCTTGTTGTAATTACAGAGCGTATTTTAATCTAGTTTCTATCTGTGTTTGCCGTGAGTATTTATTCTCCATGTTTTCGCGGACGATTAAGCCGCACCTTGAGCCTCGTGGAGGGATTAAAGCGACTTGATACAGGCAGCCGACTGTAATTGGGTGAAAGAATGAGGACGTGGATTACTGTTGGCTCCCGTGTGGATGAGGAGGCAGAGCAGAGCCTGGGTCGATGTTTCACCCCACTACTTTAATTTACACTGTGAAGCAACGCTTGTTTAGTAGGAGCTGGCAAGATGAATTAAATATGTACATTTATATATGAGGATATTGATTGCAAAAAACCTGTAATTATGATATGGATAAAAAATCTAATTCATACTAAGGAGTCAGAGTTTAGATTAGTTGTGCATTCACTGAATTAGCTTTACTTGTTAGGGAAACATTTGAAATCCCTGTGAAATTATTATTATTATTATTATTATTAGCAATCTGTCTCTGAGGATATGACGGTGCTGTTTATCCAGCAGCACACAATCGTTTCTGAAGAACTGCTACAATACACTCAAAGTAAAACACTGAATTAATAGCAAAGGCAAACCAAGAAGAAGAAGAAACATTTCATAAGAGGCATCCAGCAGGATTTGGTGCTGTGGTTTGAAGGATTATAGAAACCGTTGGCTGGCTGGGTGCGATGGCCTTTTAAGTTTAAAATGAAAACTCACGTGTTCATTCAGTCGCCATGCTTCACACTCAACGACTGCCACAATATTCCGGCTCCAATGGGATTTACCGTGGCTTCTTAACTCCCGTCCTCCTTTAGAGATTATACTTTGAGAGGGAATACTGCGGGAATGAAAAGCAGGAGCGCCGAGGCCTCCGTGGTAACCACACGCGCTGATACTGTATATTTTAAAGAGTTTAAATAGTTTTTTTTTGTCAGTGAGATTTGAAGATGAAGTTTCCTCTTCTTCTCATCCTCTTTTTTTTTGTCTTTCTCTTCCCTTCTGCTCTCCAGAAAATGAGTCAGGAGTTTGAGATCAAGCGCATGTCGCTGGAGGAGCAGCGCGATCGCCTCCAGCAGCAGCTGGACAACCTGAAGGAGGAGCTCTCGGCCAAGCTCAACATGGCCAATCAGGAGGTGCGGAACAGTAAAGGAATATTTATTTCAGATGTTTAGAAAGTGGGGTAGCATGAGGTACTTCTCCATGGTCGGTGTTTTACTCCCGTAGATGGAGTTTGGAGAAAGAGACTCAAGCAACAGTACTTTTACTGCCTCCATCTGTCCGTTTGTTATTGTGGGACTTTGCTGATGTTAATTGAATTAAATTACATTTATTTTCTATAGGCCAAAATAAAAAAAATAAAGCCCTCTGAGGCAAATTTGTCATTTTTTTAATTTAAGAAGTTAAGTTGAGGTAAGAAAGTTGAACACAAACTAATGAGCCACCGTAGGCTCCCATATTCTGCAGGTTAAAATCTCTCGTGGCGTCAGAAAAGGGTGTGAAAATATTTAAAATATACCGTACCGTACATAGACGCACAGCCCTGGTTAAGAAACCAATCTTCTGATGATGATGATGGTAACCTCCCTGCGGGTCTCTCCAGGTGTCCCACCTCCAGGAGCTGGTGAGGGAGGGCGAGCAGAACATGGGCTCGGCCCAGACGCAGATCGGCTGCCTGAGGGAAACGCAGGAGAAACTCAAGATCGAGCTCGACGCCACCAGAGCGCGCGTCCGAGAGACCAGCAACCTGCTGACCGACCTACAGGTGAGGAACACCTGAATACAGCTGCAGAGACTCCTAGAAATGACAGAATTTGTCGTTGATTATAAGGGAATTATTAATGTCCTTTTACCCCGAGGAAAAATGTAATCGTCCATTATTTATGTATTATTGCAAACTCAAGGTTAGCGCTAATAATGATCTGTAATTAATGAGTTGGAAGCATAACAATTGAGCTCTGCTTTATTTATAAAAATCAATCTTAAGGCAGTCACATTGTGACAGTAAGTCTATCAAATACTCAGTCTGACGTCAGCTGATCGGCCAAAACAAACCTAAATTCATGGCAATCACAGTGTCACTGGCTGCTCCGAAGTTTGAATGAAACAAAGAGGGAGGGAGAGAGAAAGAAAAGGGACGGATGGAGAGAAGGGAGGGAGGAAGAACTCTTTGAATGCAGGAAATGGGATTTAACTGAGACGTGAGTGCAGCACTGAAGGCCAGCTGTGAGATAATGATGATGAGGCTATTTGGAGTTGAGCGGTCCTGTGTTTGAAAAGAGAGACGGGAAGATTATGTGTGAGAGAGAGAGAGCCCGGTCGTTGTTTATTCATATTATTATCATTAATAATTAAGGATGATGTTGTCAGTTAAACGTGACAAAGTCAACAACACCGACGCGCACAAAGAGGAAGTTCAAATATTTCACAGCTGGTGGAAATTCACTCGTGAAATCAGTGAATGCAAAATGCCCAATGAAAGAGAGAGAGAGAGAGAGACAGAGAGAGAGAGAGAGGGGTAATGGAAGAGACAGAGGAGGACGGAGGGGCTGAATGAGAGATGATTAGAGCCGGCTTCTATGAAAGGAGAGGATTTGGACCTCTTTGTAAAAAGAGGAGCACAGGATTGTATCCTGAGCTCATTGCAGGAGAGGCTGCGTCACGGTGAATGTAGAGCAGCTTGTTTAGCCGGAAACACGGGGTCGCTTGTTAGTTTTTATAAAAAACAAACCCGAAAAGTTCAGCAAAGCTTTTGTCAAAACTAAAAAAATCACTTTCCACATGTCTTTATTAGTGCAAATTAGAAAAGTGTATGTTTAATAAAGCGATATCGCCACATTTATCAGCACATTTCGGCTCTTTGCAATGAAAACGCCTTTGTAGTGGCCACTTGTCTTCGTGAATTAAAGCAAATAAACATAAATCGAAGAAAATAAATCAAAATCAAAAAGCCACTGATGCACCTTACGCAGCTAAAAGAATGCAGGGTCACGTGGGAGTCCAATTTTACAGATATTTATTGAACTTAACAAAACAAGTAAACAAACAAAAGAACAAAGAAACCCCCCACGCTGCTGCTGTCGCTGGTATAAAATCAAACGCCTACCCAGGATGCACCCTGGTCCTATACCTGGCTCCACCTTTAAGTAAACCATGTGAAAACCCAATTAACTAACCAATAACCAATCAAAATACTACAAATAATTAAACCAAAATTAAACTAGAATATACAAAATAACTTATAATTCAATAAATAGCTCCTACAGTCTTCTTCAACATCATTTCTGGGTTCCTATAAACACTTTTCGGTCTTTCCCTGAACTCCCGCAGTGGAATCGGCTGACCTGGGGAAGCTTTTCTGCCTGGGAACCAGCGCATTTAAAATGCTGTGGAGCGGTGGCATTATAAATAGACGTGGAGGTGGAGGTGGGCATTATGAGTCATCCAACGCTCAGCCGGTGAAACGCTGCATCGGGTCAGAGATAACCGTTTTTGGAACGTTTGCTCACTTTCAGGAGCTTCACATTGTTATCGTCCATGAGTCGGCACTCGTTCGCCGAGTGGCAAACTCCTCATTGGACATGGGGTCATAATTATTTAAGTACAAACAGTGTAAAATGATTTATTGTCAGCTTTTGACTTGGAAAAAGAAATGACGGAAGTTTATTCAGAGAGAATGACACATGATCACAAACAACCTTATTTGGGATATTTTGAGATAAGATTGAACAATGATAAAAAAAAAAAGCACAATTTATGATCTGAAGAAAAGTCAGAAGCAAAAAAACTTGCCTATTAAAAAAATATAATATATTAAGAAATCTGTCCATTTGCAGTTTCATTATTATTATCTGTTAAGTCTCTTAAAGGGACAGCGCCTGCAGGATATTGTCGTAATGAAACGTGTGCACCTGTTTGTGTTTGCAGGAGGAGATCGAGACCCAGAGGCAGCAGCATGACGCCAGAGTGATGTCCATCAGGACGGAGGAGAAGCAGAAGATGGACAAGATGGCCGACGACTTGGACCAGAAGTGGAGAGATGCACTGCGGTGAAAAACAAAAACAAAACTCATATGTGTTACACCCTCTGTCGGCCTGTCAGTCTCACTTCCTCCGGCTTCGCTCGCCCCGTTTGTTCTCTCACTCGCCTGTCACGTCTCGCCCACTCGGCCTCGCGATCACACTTGTTATTAGCAGGGATTGTGGAAATGAGCAAGAGGATGCTGACAGATCTCCTTTTAGCTGGAGTAAAAAACGAGCATGTGCATAAATAAAGTGAATGTCGCTCCGCCTCTCTGTAGGGAGGAGGTGCGCCTGCTGAAGGAGGAGCTGACGGAGGAGTACGAAGCAGACAAACAGGCGGCGCAGACTCAGATCTCCCAGCAGAAGGAACTGGAGATGATGGCGGCAAGAGAGGGCTGGCAGAGGAAGG